>JAMXBD010000823.1:0-624463 GCA_024138025.1 Combretum micranthum | reverse complement strand
CGTTGGACTATCACGCTACGTGTGATCTAGGGAAACAACACATGCAAGGATGATCATGAGAGAGTTATATAGGATGAGAAATAGATAGTCTCAATAGGCTTTACATTACGCGTGTAGGTGAG
This sequence comes from Combretum micranthum, assembly GCA_024138025.1. Classification (NCBI taxonomy): domain Eukaryota; kingdom Viridiplantae; phylum Streptophyta; class Magnoliopsida; order Myrtales; family Combretaceae; genus Combretum; species Combretum micranthum. Next base: position 624,341 of record JAMXBD010000823.1, on the reverse strand, counting down.
AAGCTATAAAGCATAAAACCTCACTAGATCCACGAATGTTGTATGTGTTCTTGAGTGAGTTCAAGCAATGATTCACAAAAATAGAATCCGACGCACAGTAGCGTTTGTTCAAGATTAACTTATCCAAATGAGATAAAGACTAAGGATATTTATAGAGAATCTAGTTTCGATGTCGTCAATTAGATTGAGAGTCGACCAATGCTAAGATGAGTTCTTTTATAGTGAATATGGATGTGGGCTCTTATAGACCTAGGTCTATTGAGCCTTCATTGTAATGTATGTGAGCCAATTTGAGAAAGGTTGCAAATGGGCAGGCTATTTCAATGGGTCTATACTCCACACCGACTATGCCAATTCTCGATGATCATCCAATGAGTTGGATTTAACTCTTTAAGCCCTGTCCATTAGCCTAAAGAGTTAAACTTAAACAAAATTAAGCTTAGAGCCTTTGTAATCGAATTCATACATCTACACATGCCAAAAGATCGTGATCTTTCGCCATGGAGTATCAGCTAGGGTTGTTTCTTAGAGGCTAAGGTTTCTTTTGGGAAAAAGTTGAATTGTATACTATGAGTAAGAACAAGAATAGTGTCAAATTATTTTGTTTTGCTTACATTTGACAACTTATTCTTGCATCATACTAGACTTGTTTTCTTTCATTTGAACAGAATATTTTGGAATTGGGCTTATATTAGTTTGTGCCTATTAGCTTGCTTCTAATAAAGATTTTGGGAAAGCTTCTATTATGTATTTTAACTATGCTTACACACATATCTTTGATTTCTTTTTCTTTTTTTTTATCATCAAAATATTAAGGAATTGATCTAACACTTGTAAACTTTTCAAGTTCATTTATATTACCTTAATAAGACATTAAATCGCAAAAAGAGAAAAAAAAAGTAAAATTTGGATCTATTTGGCAAAATTAAAATAGTTAATTGCAAAAGTAGGCATAATTTAATAGGTAAATCGATACCTTTTTTAAATTTCAAGTAGTTAATTTCACAAATTAATAAAGTCTAGGTATCAAATTGGATATTTACTCTATATATAAAGAAATAAAACATAAGAGAATGTGAGGTAACTAAGGCCTCGTTTTTTAGGAAAAATATTTGTTAATGAAAAATGTTCTTCGTTGAAAAAGTTTTCTTGAAAAATAACATGTTTTTAAATGTTTAGATAATTTTATTATAACAATGTTTTTCTATTTGTATGATTTCAAGATAACCTATATATGTTAAGTATAAAAAAAATAAAAAAAATGTATATATTATAATGAGAAATAAATCTACCTAAGGAAAAAAATAATAACAAATATCTTTAGATAGTAAATGATTAGTGGATGAGAAATGACTTATGATTTTATATCTCATAAGTTATTTTTCCAAAAATAAGCTATGAACAAGTCTTGTTTTCCAAAATGAGGAAAAATGTCTTCTATTAGTGTCTTATTTTTTATTTAGACAAATACTAAAAACAAGAAAACATTTTCCCAATAAAATGCTTTCTTTAAATCAAAAAGCCTTAATATATTTCAGATTTTTTTTGAGGAAATAATATTTTTATAACCTCATTGTCCCCATGTCACCAATAGGAGAGATACTCAAGATATTTTTGATATAATGCTTCTTAAACTACTGAAAAACTCCCTTGCAAACAAAAGGTATGCTAGAATATTATGTAATATACTGTATTAATTAGACATATTATATTGCATTGAATAGGGAGATTATATGTATTAATTAGGAAAATTATATTGCATTGATTAAGGAGATTATATTGTGATAATATTACCAATATATCTGAATTTGTAATGTATACTGCTCTATAAATAGAGCCACCTTCTGTACTTATAAAAATACAACAAATCTATCAATTCTTTGTTCACTTTGTCATGGTATCAAAGCAGGTTTGATTTTTTAGGGTACTAAAATTTTTGTTGTTTTTAGGTTATTGAGTTTGGTTCTTGCTTGTTCTTGTGCAGACTAAAGGTTTTTCTGGTCTTCTTTACTTTCTTCTTTGATTCAATTACACTCGTTCAATTTGAGTTTTTTTTTTTTTGTGATAAGAAAGTATGGATAAAATCGAAATTGCCAAGCCAATTTTGACATTTTCTTTTATGGGAATAACTACATGTTATGGTCTCAAGAAATGGATAGTTTTCTCCGGGGACAAAAATTGTGGCATTATATCAGTAGTGATGTTACTAAACCCAAAAAAAAAAAAAAAACAGAAGATACCCAAGAAAAATTTGATGAGCGCCTTGAAGAATGGGATAGCACTAATCATTAGATTCTCACATGGTTTAGAAATACATGTACACTTACTATAGAGATACATCTGTAGGTTTGAGACAGCTAAGAAAGTTTGAGATTTACTTGCAACTCACTATTTTACGACAGATGTAGGTTAGCAATTTCAATTGTTAGGAAAACTACATAATTTAAAGCAAAAACTAGGTTAATCAATCTCTATCTTTTTTTCTCAAATACAGGAGCTTTAGGATCGAATTTTTATCTTAGAACCTAAATTAAGTTGTACAACAGACTCTTTATTATTTGGAAAATATAGAGATTAGCTTAAGGTGATGCAATTTCTCATGGCACTACGACCTAAGTTTGAACCTGTTTGTGGGTCTCTACTTCATTGAGATCCCTTTCCATCCTTGGAGGTAGTGATTGCTAAGATTTTATTTGATGAGACATGGTTAGCTAACCTTATAGTCTTCTCGATCATTTGATATGGTTCTTGCTACCATGAATTGTACTTCATTTCAAACTCCATGAAAAGGTAATTGTAACTATTTTCATCAACCAGGACATTAGAAGACACAGTGCTCAGAGTTAAAGAATAAACCGAATATACGATCATATGAGAAGAGAGTCTCTTCTACTGTTATTACCATTAAAGGTTCTAACTCCTCATTTGAACTAGTCTCTCTCCTCGAGCACGTTGATATTGTCACTTTGAAATAGGCTCTCGTCTCTGCACATCTTCACCTTGGTATTTTGATTTTGCATGTCGCAATCATATGAGTTCAATTTCTTCATTATTCTAACATAAACAACCTATATCTAATGCACCTAGTAGTCATACTATTGATAATTCTCAACTTTCCATAAGTCATTTTGGTACTATTTCTACTCCTACCTTAACTCTACCAGATACATTTCTCATTCCTAAATTATCTTTGAATCTTATCTCGATGGGACAATTATGTGATCTTGGCTTAGATGTTCACTTTTCTTATAATGGGCATTATGTGTGCAAGATCCAAGGATGGGACAGATTCTTGGGACAATGGTAAAGAAGGGTGACTGTAAATTCCCGAATTTTTCGTAACTCTTAGAAAATAATTATGGAATTAAAAATCAAATTGAAACCCTAAAAACTTACCCAAGTTAAAATAAAACCATAAACAATAACAAATACGAAATTTCCTAGTCTTAAGAAAAAGAGAACCTTCAAAAACAAAAATAGAAATTCAATAATCGTTCGACTCAAAACCCGAATATGAGACAATTCATTTATCCGATCCCTAATACATAAATCGAGATGGAATATCCAAATAATATTTAAACAACAAAATTATAGAACCTTAAGCCTTTCGGTTAATTTTGAAATTAAAAAATCTAAATTAACACCGAAAGTCAAATTGAGTCATCATACAACCCTAGACTTGATTAAATAATCTTGGTAACTGAAAAATATCAAATAAATCATAAAAATAAAGTAAAACATAAATTTTACCAAAAGTATAACATGGTCAAAAACCCTAAAATTTTATGATCTTACGAACGAATCAAAAAGCCGAAAGTCAAACTGAATCCTAAAAGTCAACAAAGTCAATAAATCCTAGTGTTTAGATTCGGCAATCCCATGCTCTTAAACCCTAGACAACGGAATTGAGATAATGGTTTATAATGGTCCGTAATAATATATGGAAGTTTAAAAATATAAGATTCACCAATTTCTAGTATATTATGGATTCGATCGAGATCAATTTTCGAAAACCGTGCTTCGATACACCGAATGATAAAAATATTCCAATGACACCATTAAATTCGTAATAATGTAAGGATTCCAAAAATATCAGTTTTGTAATTTTTCGATAACTAAAAATTATAGATATCGTATTTATACGCGTATTTTCTTTACTACTAGTAATTTATTAGTTTTGTTTACTATTCATTATCCTATCTTACTATTCATCTATCTCTACTTTATGTTATTACCTATTCTTACTACCTATACATCTATTTTTTTTACTTTTTTCATTTCCAATACAACTTTATATCTATCATACTTCACATCTTAATTAATTTTCTTTACAAATTACAAATTAAAATAATTTCTCTCCCCCTTACATACCCAAACCGGTGCCTCCCCTCTCTCACTCTATCTAATTTTTTTTCTTTTTCAATTTATTTTTTGCACACAAATTGCATCAATCTTCAACTATAAATACCCTATTTCCCTCTACTTCTTTCATACCTTTATTTTACATAACAAAACTCTATCAAAATTTGTCCTCAAATCTTCTCTCCACAATTCCTCTCTACTAAAACTCTCTTCAACCAAATTTCTTCCAAAATCCTTTTCCACACTTAAACCATTTACCACATCTTATTAACCACATAATCCTATATTCATCACCTTCTTCCTACCATATAAACACACTTTTAGGTAAACTTTCTATCATTTATTTACCCATGTCATGTAATTTAGCATGACCATGGTGTTGTTTCTTAAAACTCATGTGGGTTATGAAAGCAACAACATGTTCATGTTTTGTTGTTGCACATGCAAGAATTCCTATTTTTATTATCTTGTTATTATGACAATATTATGTTGTTATTATTGTTATTATGCTCTTAACTTAACCTTATATATATATATATATATATATTTCTTAGAGCCTAAATGCTCACTAACTCTTTAACTTGCTTTATTATTATTATTGCTCTTATTATTGCTTTTCTTTTCTTTCTTTTTCTTTTTCTTTTTCTTTTGTGACTAGTCTATTCTTAGTCTCGGGTTGCCTTGACGAAACTAAGGCTCCTAATACTTGACCGGATATCTTGTGTGAAGTTATGATTCCCAATACTTGATCTTATTATGTTGCTTATTATGTTGCTTCTTATATCTTTTTTATATTTTCATTTTTTTATACTACATCTTCATATACATGCATAATGATAATGATATTATCTCAACAAAAATTAAGAGAAAATTTTCTTTAACAAAGGAAAATGGAACTAAACTCCTTATCTTGTAACTTTGTCATTAAATAAAGTTTTTGTCATCAAAACATAGAAAAATGATTTTTACAACTCCTTTTCAAACTCACCATGAATTTTCGTAGAGGTCAACAAGATTGATTTTCCAAAGAAATTAAGTGAGAAAATCAACAGTCTCTTTTCATGATAAGTAACATAAAGCTTAATAAAACTTAGTGTTAATAATCCTTTGATGAGCAAATATTTCTTAAAAAGCCACTTCTAGGATTTTTATCAACTCCATAATAAAAAGCAATAACTAGACTAAGTTTTCAAAATGAAGATAAAATCAACTCACTAAATAATAAAATCACTTAGAAAAATAGAGGTTGCCAAGTTTCTAAATGATAAACCTATTTTTAAAGAAATAAAAAGAATGTAAACATGATAAGTTCAAAAATAATATGTATTATCAATAACTTAAGAAAATGTTAAAACATGATTTCCTTCCTAGTAAATTGGTAAAGAACTTAAAAGGCCAAGTTTCTATAAATAAAATTGTTTTTAAGGAAGTTAGGAAATAAGAATATAAGAGGAAAAAGACTTATTTATCAAAACCATTTTAAAAAGGAAAGATATATAGGTTATCAACAACTTAATAAAAATTTTCGAAATTTCTTTTTATCACTGGAGTAAAATTTAGTAGAAGATCCAAGTTAATATTATTTTTTTATAAAAAAATTGGAAAACAAAATAACAATATATTTATTTATAATAACCTAAGAGTTTATAAAATTCTTTCACAAACACTTAGAAAAGAAATTGTTAAAATTCAAGTTTTCAACACCATAAGATAAATTATTTTACGAAAAATAATCGTTGAGACAACACTATTAAATTTTGTATATAATATGAGTGTATATATATATATATATGTATTCAAAGGATTTTCCAATCATATAAATACCCATATTTTTGCTAAAAGGATTTTTGAATAAAGGAAAGTTTGGAATATTGTGTTTTAAGGGCTAGGATTTTCGTGGAGATTCCGTACCGACCTTTTTCATGACCTAAAATACTTTTTATGACAAAAATAACCTTAGAAATAGATATATCTTTTTGAGTAAGTAGAAAATGGTATATTATATGTGAAATTCCGAGTTAAAATAAGTAAGTTATGGCCATTTTAAGTAGGAATCTCCTCTATATCATCTTTGACGAACATAGTAAAATAGAATCAGAAAGTTTAAGTAGAACTTCTACGAAATACTCATACCGGGTATTTCTTCTGTCTAAGTGATGAGAAATATGGGATTTCCCTTCCTGAGGATTACTGCAACTAAGAAGATTACGATATGGATCAGATGAGTAAGTTTTCTTTTACGTTTTACATATTCCCGCATGTGCTTATAGAATAAAGCACTAGATATTAGGGAAAGATAAAAATTGATATGCATGCGGGTTATTATGGGTACTGTGTATGTGATTCATTATGTGTGATCAATAAATGATAAGCATATTGAAGCTCGACTAGTTAATTAATATAAATTGTCTCTATATATATTTGTTGTGTGTGTACAAATATTTATTGATCACCTTAAATGGATTAATGTCGAATTGGAAATTTCTTATAACTAAATTACTTATGTATATTACTTAAACTATCATCTTCGCATTTTACTACTACTCCTCAGCATAAGACCGGAAAGGCAAGTTACCTAACTACATCTTGAGGAATTAGGACGGTCGGGGAATACGGCCTCATGTGGAGACTAGTGGTACGGTTCATTGGAATCTCAAGATGCGTGCAAATTTCTAAGAGGTTGATAGTGACCCTTCAAATCATTCCCTAACCCTCAATGGTGGGGTAAATCCATTTTACATACGAAACTGGATAGTTGTATGTATTGTTCACATGGTTGTTACATTTCGTATGCTTGCTTAATGGACTTGTTGATTGCTTTGTTATGAGTACATTTTGCATAAGGAATATCTCACTAAGCTAGTTATGCTTATTCCTCAATAGATTCCTAACATTGTAGGATCATGGTTTTTGTGCTCGAGACCACTATGACCATCCAGGTAGAACCTACGTTTTTTGGGAGCTTTTGGAAGAATTCTATTTTGAACACTTTAGATTAGATTTCCTTCAAAATCTTTTAGTTTTAGTTATCTGTTCTAGTGAGACTATGTTATTATGGAGATTTATCAGGGGAATGCCCTGTAGAAATTGTAAGACCTTATATTTTAATGAACCATAATAGTCTTGCTTTAATAGTTCTGCTACCATTATCTTAAAATGTATAACTCTACCGGTCTCCTTTTGTTGTGAAGGTACACCTTGTACCAATATGAAAGCTTCCGAGTGACTAAGGTGGTCATTCTCAAGTTTTAATATTGTGTATGGTGGGCTATATGTTTAGAGTACCCATTGAAGTGTGACAGTGACTCTTTGAACTTACCTCTTTACAAATATCTTCCAATGCAATTCTATGTGGTCTACTGTTTCTTTGAAACCTAGCATTCTCATCTTGGGCATGTGTCTTTTTCTCGTTTAAGTAATTCAATCTCTGCTGGTTAATTGGGGTCTGTTAAATAAGAACATTTTGATGATTTGACATATCAATTAGTGAACATCATGTTTTGTCTTTTAATAATGGTGACTCTAAATCCGTTGCTCCTTTTGGTCTTGTTCATTCTAATATTTTGGGACCTTACCCTATGCCAACCATGGGTGGTTCAAAATACATTGCTATCTTTATGGATGATTATTCTCACTTTACCTTGATTTATCTTATGCACAAGAAATCTAAACTGGAAAGTATATATGCAACATTTGCTCAAATGATAAAAACTCAATTTTCTAAAATCATTAAAATCATATAAACTAATAATGCAATGGAATACAAAGATTACTATGTTCTTGACATGTTATCCAAACAAGGTACTCTATTTCATTGATTTTTTCCAGGTACTTCACAGTAAAATGGGAGGATTGAAAGAAAACATAGACACATTTTTTATACAACAAGAGCTTTATTCATTTCATCTAGGTATCCTGAACAATTGTGAAGCACCTCTCACTTTTGTATACACAATCAATCGTATTCCTTCTCCTATTATAGGAAACATGTCCCCATATGAGCATCTATTTGGTTATATCCCTAAATATAACTTGCTTTGTGTTTTTAGATTTGCAGGCTTCGTTCTTCTTCAACCACATGAACGTTCTAAAATTGAGCCTCGTCCTAGATTATTTTCTTTGTTAGGTTATAGTATCGAACATAAATGTTATAGTGGTTGGGATCCTATCTCTAAATGTCTTTGAATCTCAAGAAATGTGACTTTTTAAGAGCACAAAAATGTTATCTTCCGTGTCTTTGTTTTACGTCCCACAATTTACTCCTTACTTTACAGATAACTCAATCGATTTATTTCCTTAATCCACAAATTCCTTTCAATTTAATGCTTCTATAGGTTCTCATGACTCTAGCTTGTTTGCCTAACCTCAGATATTTGTCCAGTCTAAGGATCCGGCTAATCATAATGAGGAACCTATTACTTAGTCTCAAACATCACGACCTACCAAATTTCATAAACTACCTTCTCATCTTGAGCCTTGTGAGGAATGATTTATCCTTATACTTAATGGCTAATTGAATCCAATTTATGGTTTATTAACGTAGTTTTTCAATAGAATTGGTACTTAGTTGGGTTATATATTTGTTTTAGGTTAATTTAATGCACAATGGAGATATTAGAACGAAATTAAGGAGATTTTTATCAAGAATGAAGTAAAGGAGCAAAAAGTAGGAATCAAGTTTGCAAGTCACGGTGGTGCTTCAATGAACTGGAGAAATTCTTAAGCCTAGGAGCTTGTAAAAGGTACATCATGGGCACGGATTGAAGAATCTTAGTTAGTAAAGTTAACCTCATGCCTGTGACTTTTGGTGATTGTGAAGGAAATTCGATGCCAGAAGCTACTAAAGGAGACATCAGGGGTGTGGTTTGTGGATGAGCTCAAAACCAGAAGCCTACAAGGGCGTCTTCATGCTCGTGATATGTGACATCAAGGAGAAAAACTTGAAATCAGAGGCTTATAAGTGTGTCTTCATGCCCGTGACTTTTAGTTTATAAGCGACACATTTTTCCCGACTTTTCCTAAATAGTTCAATATGTAAATATCCCTAATGAGTAGTTATCTACTCTTCATTTGTAACCTTTGGGAAAGTGTGCTAGGTATAAAAGCACCGTACCCATTCATCAAATATCATCTTATATCAGATTTAGTTGATTCCATAGACAGTTGTACTTGTTAATAATAGTACCCATTAGGAATCTATGTGAGATTGTAAGTGTATGTGTGTGAATTTGAGAAAAAAATTGATTGTTGTATCATCTTCACGACTCGAAATAAACGAAGATCTATTGTAAAAGTTGTGTATTCAAACATCACTATCGTGTAATACAAAAGGGGTTTTTTCTCTTCCCTATTCTTATGATTTATTTTGTTTTAGTTATGTCTTTTTTGAGTTTGTGTTCATATTCTATCATGCGTGAGTAGTTCTTTTGATTTTACAAAGTCATATTAACATGAAGCGTGCATGTAATTGTTAGTATTCTGTTAATAATGAATTTCTGGTGATGGAACTTCATAAAGTTAGAGAATGTAGGTGCACGACATGACCTTACACCATATTTCGATGGAATATGCTGAGAAACAATTTCATTGAGTAGATCTAAGTCACTAGAATAAACTACTCCTATTAATAAAGATGTTATTAGGAAGTTTACTACATATTTCAAGGAATTCAAGATAAAAAGAAAAAAAAAGAATCTTAAGGCAATCTTGTTTTGTTTATTCTCTTAGGAGAGATTTAGTGGATGCAACAAAATTAGAATTGGATTATTTTGAGAAGAATGGCCATGGATTCAGAGTTCTAGCAGATAAGTAATTAATGGGATGACTTGTTATTGAATCATGTTAATATGATGAAGTAAACTTGTTGTATAATTATGATATTGACTGTACTATAATTTTGTTGGTTGTGTTATCTTGGTGTAATTCTGGAATTAGTATATTTTAGTCGTCAATTGTAAATTTAATTCACTTAGTTAAATCATTTGATCTGCTAGTTAAGACTTGGTAGCTCTAATTAGGGGATCATCAAACCCTATGTGATAAGTTTGCCTCATTTTAAAAATTTTTCTATCAACCATATGATTGCTCCATTGTATGAACCTAATACTTATTTGGAGGCTAGTTCCAACCCTCTATGGCAACAAGCTATGAAAGAAGAATTATAGGCTCTAGAAAAGACTCAAACTTAGCAGGTAGCTCCTTTTCCTCTTGGCAAAACCGTAATTAGTAGTAAATGGGTGTACAAAATCAAGACAAAGGCAAAAGGATCAATTGATGTAAGCCTCTATATTTCAAGCCACGGTTTATGCTTAAACCTTAAACCGGTAATCCCACGCTCTTAACCCCTAAACAACAAAATTGAAATAATTGTGGATAATAATTCATAATAATATAAGGAAGCTTAAAAATATCATATTCATTAATTTTTAAAACCATGCCCTACTAACTCGGACGGTGAAAATATTCTGATAATACCAGTAGACTCGTAAAAATGTAAGGATTTAAAAAATATTAGTTTTATAATTTTTCAGTATCTAAAAATATCCGATATAACTTAATTAGGCGTATTTTCTTTACTATCGGTATTAATTTGTCTTATCTACTATTCGTAATACTATTCTACACTATTCATTACTATTAATTTATTTCTACTTTTTTTACACCTATTCTTACACTATACCATACCTATTTCCTACTTTTTACTTTTCTCATACATCTTTAATCCTATCACACCTTACAAATTATTACTTTTAATTAACAAAAATACAAAATAAATCATCTTTCCCCCTCTCTCTTCATGGCCAATGCCACTCTCTCCATATACACAAATATATATTTTTCTTTCTCATTTTATTTAATTCACACAATTTTCCTTCTCAAAACTTTATAAATACCACCTCTCCCTCCATTTCTTTCACACACTTATTTACCATAACAAAACTCTCTCAAAATCACTCTTCAAATCCCTCTTTAAAAATCTCTTTTACTTTTCCATACTATCCATATTTCTCCAACAGACATACTACAAAAACCTCTCTTTAACTACTATCCATATGTCTACCTTAGGAAAATCATTCCCTATATTTTCTTACCATGTCATGTAACTTAACATACCATGGTATGTTTCTTAAACGTTTAAATATTATAAAAGCAACACTATGTTCATATTTTGTTCTTATTCATGAATAATTTTTATTATGTTACATGTTATTATTGTTCTAACCTAACTCCTATATTATATTATCTATATATATTTCTTAGAGCATGTAAGCTCACTAACATAACCATTATTTATTTATTATGCTTTACAATTTATTTATTACATGTTTTAATATTAAGACTAGTTTTTTAGTCTTAGACTTGTTCTTATCAAGTCAAAACAATTTTTTTATTTTTTTTCTTTTTCTTTTTAGACTTGCCCATGACTAAGTCTAGAAGCCTTGAAATCAAGCTAAGACTTATAATACTTGATATTTATTTCTTGCTCATTCTTATATTTTCCATTCTTCTTATTATTATTTTTGTTGTGTTACTAGCTACATACTCATTGTTCATGCATGATCATATTGATTGTTGCCTTAATAAGAGTAAAACTTTCTTTCTTAAAATAAAAGAAAACAAGCTCAACTTACTTTAAAAGTATAGTTTCACCACTTAAAAATGTTTCATTAAGATTTAAAATTTTGTTTCAACCAAATTTTGTAAAGAATTTTTGACAAAAATCACCATAAATTCTAGCATTGTTAACCTACAAAGCTTTTTACAAAAATAACTAAGGAACTTTTTGTTTTCTTTTCAAACTACCCCTAAAGACCTTAAGGTTAATAATATTTTTCTATGATAAATATTCTTAAAACTTGATTATAAAATCCTTACCAACATTTTTAATAAATAAAAAGACCAACACAAGTTTTCCAAAATAACTTAAAAATCAACTCACTAAATAAAGTATACTTAGAATATAAAATTTGAGAATAACTTAGAAAGAATAAAGTTTTTTAATAAAAAATTATCTTTTAAGAATTTAGGAAAATAAATTATATCACATATTTAATAACTTAAAAATCCTTAGTTTATTTCCAAACAACTTAATATAATGTTGCCAAACTTCACTTTTTTAACTATCAAGACAAGATTGTTTTATGAAAAATTATTGGTTAAAACAACATCATTAGAATCATGTCTATAATATGAGTTGCATATATATTAAAAAGATTTTTCAACTATATATATTTATATGATTTTTATGGAATTTTTTGTTGATAAAAAGTTTGGAAAAATCATGTTTTAAATGCTGGGATTTTCGTATTGATTATGTACTATATCTTTTAGAGACCCAAATGACCTTTTATGAAGGAACCTTAAAAATGGATAGATCTTCTCGAGTAGGTAGAAAATGATATATAATATGCGAAATTTCGAGTTAAAATAAGCAAGTTATAGCCGTTTTAAGTTGAAATTTCACTCTACATGATTTTTGATGAACTTAGTGAAATAGAATTACAAGTTTAAGTTGAACTTCCAAGAAATACTCATTTTTTGTATTTCTCTTGTTTAGATGACGTGGAGTCCGAGCTTCCCCACCCAAAGGATTACTTCGACTAGGAGCTTCTAATATCATGGTTGAGTGAGTTTAAATTCTTAAATTTTTGTATTTATGTTTTTACTTGTAGTTTAGCTACACTAGCATTAGGAGAAAATAAAATATGATAGTGCATGTGCATTACTGATATGATTGAAATTATGATAAGTATATCAAAGCAGGAATTGTTAACTAATCATTGTATGATTTAGTATAGAATGATTGTTTGCAAATTCTATGATCACTCTTAAAATATCTAATATTATGCCATGACTACTTAAATAAATTGATTCATGCATGATTGCATTGATTACTATACCCTTGGTAAGACAAGGCATAGTAGTGAGGCCCGTAGAACCTGAAATTCTAATCTATGGTAATTGATCGCCCATAATAAAATGGTGGGTGGATACTCGAACTATGGCCTTATTACCTGGAATACCTAACCTCGAATGGAGGGGTAAATCATTCAACATATGATTCCCGAAAAATCGTATTTATTGTTTGCTCTCAAACATTTCATATGCAGTTTTAAATAACTTGTTTGAATATTGATTGTCTAAGTACTTTATTTGTGGAATTAATTCTCACTAAACAAGATGCTTACCCTCTTACAGATATCTATTGTAGCACCCCTATCTATGGTTGACGTCCCGGGATATTTCTCTCAAGTACTACCTTTTGGACTAAGGAGTTTTTGGAAGAAGTCAAAGACTAGTTATAGACTTAGATTTCTAAATAAATCTCCAATGTATTTATTTTAAATAGACTTTGATAAACTATATCTTTTGATGGGGGAATGACCCTTTAACATTTTTTAAGACCTTTATATCTCCTATATTTAAGATATTATGTTATGATTTTCATTCTTAATTGTTATATGAATGTCTTCTTAAATAACTTGTTTTCTTTTTCGATAGAGTATGTATAACGGATGTGAACCCTAGACAAGGCTGTTTTCTTTTTTGGTTAGATATAGGAGATATAAGTATCTAAGTTGCTTACATCAACCCCCTGAGCAGTTAATGTTACTTAGGATCACCAAATTCCCCAAGGTTTGTCTCAGAGTGTGAGTACTCTAATGTGTTTTATTCACCTTAATTCAAGATAATAAATTGTTATCCATTGTATTGCATTAGTTTGAGCATGCATGTCATCTCATGTGTGCTTGTGTTACTGTGTACAGGAATTCGACTCATTCTTTTCTTCTTTTCAGTTATTGATTTGATGTGATGACGATGGTTTAGATGATAATGATGATTGACTCAAGTATGGGTAATTCTAGAGGTTTTGCAGGAGTGAAGTGAAGTAGGATCGTTGGATTATTCTGTTTTATTTCATTTTGTTTTAGAATTGGATTTATTCTTTTGAAATTTGTAATATTCTTTGAGGGCTTAGTTATGAAGCTCATGTTTGTAATAAGCTTTTAAAGCTTTGTTTATGAGAAAGTTGATATACTCATGCGATTAGAAGCTAGAAATGTTTTTATAAAGTTTATATTTCCATTGCTAAATCTAGTTGTATCTATAATCTAATTAAACAATTTCAGAATCTAAAATTGACTAGCAATTATTCGATATAAACATTTCTTTAAAGGTAGCCTGAGTGTATAATAATACATATTATAAATGGCATTGTATGCACCTTGATGTAAATTTCAGGGTGTTACATCCTTTCTCGGATCACTAGTCTAGACATTGTCTAGTATTGGCAACTCTTACTCCTATGGTTATAATTGAGTTGTCATTTCGTTGCATTAAGATGAACATCAAGACTATCTAAGAAGAATCTAAAGTACTTTTATGTTACACAAAACTGCTAAGCACGTGTTATGATATGCCTCTACTACACCGAGACAAGTGTCAATCCATGTGCCAAGTATCATGTGTGTTAATCCATTTGTCCTACCTCTTTTGACTTAGTCATTAGTTGTTGGTCGCATTACTAGTAGAAGTAGGCCAATAATTGTATTTAGTTTCAATATAGTTGCTAATTAAGTGCAAGTAGAGTCCCTATTTTTAGGAAAAGTTGTTAAGTCTTTTTATATTTAAACTTTATGTGAATAAAGAAAGAGTCAAGCAATTATGAACCAAAAAAAAAAACAGCAATACTGTGGTTGTTTTCACCTAAAAGAAAAACTTTAATTTACTGTTATTTCTAATTCTATTTTTGTTGTTGTGGCCTATTAATTGGTATTAAAGGTAGAACCAATGGCAACTAACAAAGAACGAATTGAACATCTCGAAGCTGGTCTAGGCAGTTTACAAGAGAGCTTCTCATGACTTGAATTAGGAAATCAATGATAAATTACGCCGGCTTAAGGAAACCAGCAACAAAATCTCAGATGTCTTGATTCTTAAACAAGTCTCCTTTGAAAATTGCAGATGACCACCACGGAAGTCTGTCACACCCCGAAGGATACCCTAAACGTGGTGGTCTGCCATACACAATATTAAAGCCTAGGAATGACCGCCTCAGTCATGCGAAGGCTTCCATACTATGTACAAGGCGTCTAACACATTGGAGAGATACATTTTATGTTGATACACTTGAGTAACAATGTAAAGGAAATACAGTTCACTATACTTCAAAATATAAATCATTAAACTTCAATTATATTCATCTAAAGACTTCCCTACATAAACTATTACAAGGCAAATCATAAAACCTAGCTGATAACTTCAAATATTCTTATTCTTTGCCGAAATCTCGAAGTCATTCTCGGCTCCAACCATTTTGGTCCCCACTCTGCATTCTTGAGATAACTTGCTCATTTAAACAACTATTGGGGTATAAGCTACACTAGCTTAGTGAGAATTCCCTTAATTATGTACCATAACAAGCAAGTTATAATCAACCATATGCTATGCACGAACAAACACATGAGTAAATAATTATGTATGGGTATCGGAACCCACACACAGAACGGATTTACGCCCTCCGTATCTTGGGTTAGGAATGGTATTGAAGTCTACACGACGCTGCTAGTCCCCAAGCCCTCGGCTCATAGCACTCGACTCGGCTAGGCTCACCCATGGAATGCATCCCCAGCCTTAGTTCCATGAATGAGCTCTGGCACCGGTCTCGTTATCCAAACGAGTCATCATCGGACCATACCGATCGACCTGCGTAGGAGTAGCACGCTACCAAATGCAATATGTCCGATGCGATGCATGACCAATTTAAATTTTTCTTAGGTCAAAATATTCATATTCTTTAGAATGACCAACCAATATCATACACATAACAGTAATAATATGAACAGTGCAGTTATCCAATCGAATCGTGGTTTCGATATGCTTTAGTATTCTTTGGCATACATTCATCACAGTCTCATCATATATCCCATCCCCATTCATATTGATTTTTATCTTGTTCCTATAATTCTAATGCAACTAGCTACAAGCACAAACAAGGTAACAAAATAAGGAGAAAACTCACTCGGCCATTGGATCACCGGTCTTTTAGTAAAAGTAATCCGGTGGTAGGGAATCGTCGAATTCGGGTCACCTAAAAAGGAAGAAATACTCTAATAAGTATTTCAACTCAAACTAATCCAAACGAGCTTATACAAACTATCAAATTCGTAATTCTCGTCCTAAGCGGAAATTCCAACTTAAAACGGCCATAACTTGGTCATTTTAACTCGGAATTTCGCAAATTATATATCGATTTCTATCTACTTCGAAAGATCTATCTATTTCTAATATTATATTTAAGTTTTGAAAACTTTGAAGCTTCGAAAAGGTCGGATCAGATTAGGACAGTAGCAAATTTCAATTCCGAAAAATAGTTTTGTAAATGTTTGTAATGTTCCTACTATATAGATTAGCTATACATGCAATATTGATGATTTCCTAACATGAATGACATGAGATGAGTTTAATGTATGCATGATCTTGATGATTTTTGCTAAAAGAAAATTTTATAACTTTTTATTTTGCAAGACCATAATAACAAGTACTTATGAAAAATCTAGTTTTCTAACTTTGATCATTTCCATTTGTTTTGGATTTATTACTTAAGAAAATATAATTATTTTTGTTAAAATTGAGTCTTCATTATATCTATTACTTATGACCTTCATTTCTACATAAAAATTTCCATTTTACACTTTGTAAACATGTTTCAAGTAGAGTTGATTCCAAAATCCGAATTTTTGTAAAATTAGTTTTTGAGTGATTCCTTTAAGTAAAAATCATTTGACACTTAGAAAATTAAAGCCCAACCATGCCTAGCCACTAAGGACTTCATTTTTACATAAAGATTTGCATTTTACACTTTGCAAATATGTTTTCAAATAGGATTTACTCAAAAATCCGAATTTTAGAATATCCACTTTTTGAATGATTCCTTTGGGAAAAACTTGTTTAATGCATTAAAATTTAAGACTTTATGGTACCTATTACTTAAGGACTCCATTCATTACATAAAACTTTCATTTTGAGCTTGGATAATAGGTGTTCTTATGGCCTTCATTCAAAATTACGAATTTCACAAATTGACTACTAACTCAAAATTTCCCATCTTGATTCTATTTCTTGTTTTATACATTAATCTCATCAAAACTCATTTCAACTTATAAAAATCACTACTTAATGATATCTATGACCTAAACTCTTCATTTTTCATATAAAACACAAGTTTTGAAGTTGATAAATGGGTTTTCAAAATTGGTCTTGGTTGAGATCCGAATTTACCAAATTTATTTTTGGACATATCTTTTGATAAAATCTATCTAAACTTATGAAAATCCATTCCTTACATATCATATCTTAAGAGCCTTTTATATCTTGAATAAAAACTTTATTTTTGAGTGGAACTTTGTTTTGAAAATAATCTTTGAAAATCACATTTGATTCTTGTAAAAAAAGTCTTGATAATATACATACATTAAGCCTTCATTTTCTTAAGTAAAAACTTCATTTTGACATTTGGAAAGTGGTTTTTAAATAGGGGTCTTGCCAAAATACGAATTTCACAATTTTTGTTTGAGCTCAAAACCAAGATCTACACTTAATATGAACATACATCTAAATGAAACCCATGGTAGTGCACTATAAACTCATAGATCTAAACTTTACTCATCAAAATCTTTCATTTATGTTATCTATACCCTAAGCCCTTCATTTTAAATGAAAAATACACATTTTGAAGTTTAAAAATAACTTTTCTAAATATGTTTCATTTTCCATCCGAATTTTCAAAAATGATTTTTGTTGAAAATAAAATAGATCTTGAGTTTTCTAAAACATTCCTACAATCATCATGCCACTACAAGTTGTTCATGAACATAAAACAAAATTCTAATGTATTTTATGAACTCAAAACACTAGATCTAGTTTACTATACAGTTTTAAATGCATGAACACTAAGATAGTTATGTGAATGATGATATATGCATAAATCATAAGCAATGACAAAAATAATAACTTCAATAACAAGATCTAAGGCAAAACAAAAATCAAAGTTACAAAAATTAGATCTACAAAATATAACTACTTTAAACAAGAAAATAAGAATGATACAAGAGAAAAATCATAGAGAAATGGAGTGTTTCACTTTGGCATCATCATCCTTAGCTTTTAAGCTAATGGAATGTCATTTGATGCATGAAACTCTCACTATACTTACCTATATCACCTATGGAAGCTTTGGACAAGAGTTTTATTCAAAAATCTTGAAGAAATATGTGTGGGAGCTCAAAAATGGAATGGGGCAGCTTGTGTTCTTGAAGGGAACAAGAACAAAATGAAGAAGAAAAGAGAGGAAAAAGAGAGAGAAAAAGTTAAGGAATGAAAAAGGGAAGAAGGAGTAAATGAGAGAGATAGAGAGAAAATGAGTGTATTAATGAATGAAAAAAGAAAAAATATAAAACAAGGCAGATTTTTTTTTGCGGGTGGGGGGGGGGGGGGGGGGGGCGGGTAGTTCACGTGAAAGGAGAAGAGAGAGAGAGAGAGAGGAGAGAGAGAGGAGAAAATGTTTGAAATTGACTTGAAATTGAATTGTGTAATTAATGTGTAATGTAGCTTCTTTAAGTAGAAGTAGAATATATTTATTTTAGTCAAAATAAGAGTAATTAAAGGACAATGGCAGCCATAAAGAAGGAAAAATCTACCATGAAGTGTGGGACAAAGTGTAGAAAGATTGAAGTGAAAAGAAAGTGATATGTGAAAGGTATACTTGAAAGTATAGGTTGAAAGAGTACTTTCTTAATAAAATAAAATAAAAATAGGAAATTCATCCCAAATATTTGTAGTAGATTTTTCATAATAAAAATAACATAATTAATTAATTTATTTTGGTGAACTATCAAATAAGTTATCGGTATGATCAAAATACGCGAATATCGGCTACAAATGATATTTTTATAACCCGAAAAATTCTAAAAAATTATTTTATAAAAATAAAAATATTTTTAAAATATTTTTCAATTATTAAATTAAATTATTTATTTTATTTTTAGTATCGGGTCTTAAACAGAATCTGATCCCCTAAAAACCCAAAACGAACTAAATTTTAGAAAAACAAAATTTTCTATAATTTAAAATATTTATCTAAAAATATAAGGCTTTATAAGAATAATAAATTGTGTAATGAAATAAAAGTGAATAGTGCAAAAGACTAATTAATTACTGGTGGTAATAAAAATACGATAAAAAGGTTATAACTGTAACTTTTATAACTCGAAAAATTACATAACTGATATATTTAGAAATCTTATGAAATTACAAGTCTAATAATACTAATGGTATGTTTTTGATATCTCGAGCCCCGGGACACGCTTTTCGAAGTCTATATCCGAACAGATTCGAAATAGGTCAAAAATTTATCAATCTGATATTTTTAAACAAACTTATATTACTACGAGCTATTCTACATATTTAAACTACATCTCGGCCTCTAGGGTTAGGGGCGCTAGATTACCGGACTTAAACTATTGTATTCCACTTAGGGTTTTCGGGTGATTTTTCGGTTTAGATCTTTGTCAAATTGAAAACTGATATTTTATGTTTGTACAACATATTTAATTTGAGAAATTTATTTTAAATTTTATTTTTGTAAGTATTTAATATCTCTTAATGTTTTCGAAATTCTTGAATTGAGTTATATTTTCGAAAGTTTCATTATTTACTTTTTAATAATTTGTTTTTGGGCTTTATACTACCCGATTTTATAAGTCGGAGTTACGTATGGAATTTGTCGTACGTAGTGGTTTTGGAATTGAAGTATGTTGAGTTCTTACTTTATTTTTAAGAATTCTTATTTTTCTCAAGATTCGGAAATTTCTGGATTCGTTCGTGTTTTTGGACTAGTTGAAGTTCGGTTTTAATTTGAAGTGATTTTTGGGGTTTATTTTAAAAGTTCATCTTGGAATTATTTACTGAAATTTTCCGGGGCTTACAAAGTCAATCTTCCAATAGCTGAAATCACGAGTCAAGAGTGATACTCGAGGCAACGGTGAAGGGGAAAGGACACCATTTGTTTCTAATTTGGCCAAATTAGAATTTCCTTGATATTTAGGAGATTGCCCCACCAAATGGCTAACTAGAGTGGAGTAGTTCTTTAAATATCAAGGCACATTAGAAATGCAAAAGGTTTTCATTAGCTTCCTTTCAACTTGAAGGTGAGGTGAACCAACGGTGGCAGTGGCTGTGTCGTGCTTACAAAGAAGAAGGCAAGAAGGTTGTTGATCCCAAATAATAATCAAGAAGGGGGGTTAAATTGATTATTTAAAAAAAAAATTTGCTTTAAAAAAATTCCCTTTAAGTTTTTAAACATGAGAACAATATATCAATTAAACGAACTAAAAAAAAATTGCTGAAAAATAAAAGATGAGGGAAAAAGAAGATTAGGCAGCTATTTATAGTGGTTCTGCCTTGTAAGTCAGTCCACTCTTCCAACTCCAAGGTGGGGATCCCGTTATCCTACGGGTTTTGTTCCACTATATCCAATAAGTTTAAATTACAAGCTTATGCAATCCTCTCTGCTCGATTATCATAGCTATCCTCTAGCTACAACCAATCTACAAAGTCTAAACTTGTAACTAAACTATCAACTAAGAAGGCAACAACATGTTCCTTCTTTACAAAATAAGATCTTTAAATCAAATAGCTGAAGAATGTATGCTAAAATATTAGCTCGCTATTGCAAATGTAGAGACATTATGAAAAATTTCAATGAAGTGAAACTTTTGGATTTTGTTCTATGTTATATTCTGTATCTTTTGTAAAGGACAGCTTTTTGTTTTCTTGCGTGAATAGTGAATAATTCTCTTCTTCTTTCTCTGTCTTGTAATGCATTTATCCTTTATCTTCTTCTAGCGCTCAAGTACTTGTTTGGAGGATAGATTCATATCCTAAATATCTCGGATAAAGATCTATTGTCCCTGATCCTTTATTGAATTTGAAATACAACCCCTTGCCTTAATGAACTGAAGATGTTCCTTTTATCTTTTGTAATTTTTCTTGATTTGAATTTGAAAAACTTGAAACGTTGAAATGAAGATAAGGTCTGCTTGATTCTCGTAATTTGTCAAAATCTGGTTGTATCTATTTTGAAATTCCTCCATAACGTTGTTCTACTGGAGATAGATAAATCCATTTCCGATATTCTGGTCTTCATCGTGATCTTCATTTTCAAGATAACATTTTATCATGATTTGATCTTATCAGCTAAATCCATGAAAATATATAATAAAAATTCTCGTTCTTATCTTGAAATATATCAATTCAAATAATTACTTTGTCTTGAGATGAATCCCGTAATATATGACTTTGTCTTAAAAAAAAATACTTCCGTTGATGATGAGAGAGAATCTGAAAAATATTTGAATCCTCTAGGATATAATTCCGACTTTAGTGAAACAAATAAGTATATTATCCATATATACTTATTATCTCGGAGCTAGGTCTTAAAAAAAATCTTTATATTTTTCTGAAAATGTAGATCTTCTGGTTTGGGAAGATGAACAGTAACTTCTGGTTGAAGATACTTGTTCTTCAAAAGTTCCAATGAAGGTTCTGTAAAAAATTCTGGTTTTTTGGAAAAATACTTCATCCTTAACTTAACCTTCTAGAGAACATTCTGTATACTTTCTATTCCTTGAAAAACTCTTTGATAATGTTGTTGTTTCTCTCAATTCTTATGTATTTTTTCTTTATGATAATTAAAGCATGTAAACCATCGATATACAATATTATTTACCCATTCATCTTGAACTCATCATGTTTTTTTAAAGTTCTGTGAAAGACTCTGTAGGTTCTGTCTAGCACACACAGAGATATATATATAAATTCTGCACACTAAATCTCATAATTAGTTTCTTGATTATTTTGTTATCATCAAAACTTTAGTTAATAGAGAATCAACAAATGTCACATAGGAATTGTTTGTAGAGGAGCTATGGGCTCGATTTTGTCCTATGGATTGTGAAGACTCTTATGAAGCTCTATAAAAAATCAAACAAGTTAGTTCCTTAAGTGACTACTAGAAGGAGTTTGAAAGGTTAGGCATCTGGTACATGGATGGTCACAAAAGTCTTTAGTTGGGACGTTCATGGTAGGACTTAAGGTAAAAATATAGGATGAAATATGTATGTTCAAGCCCAAATCATTAAAAGAAGCTATTAGCTTAGCCTGAATGTGAGATGATCAAGTAAGTCGTCAACGGAAACTCAATAAACCACATGTCCAAGCTTTAACCGAACCAATTTCCATAACCTTTAAACCATCAACACTAAGAAGTGGTTAAAATGGGATGAAATGCAAAAAAAGGAGGTCATAAGGGCTTTGCTTCAATTGTGACGAAAAATTTACACCAAGTCATAAATTTCGAGACCCTCAACTTCTAATTTTCGAAGAAAATAGTGATGGTTCAAATAATGATGAGCTTGAGATATCCCTTCGTGCTCTTGGTGGATAGTCTGCTAATCAAGCTATGAGAGTAAAGGTAGTAATCAATACTCATGAATTGATTATCCTTAATGATAGCGGTTCAACTCACAATTTCATTAGCGAAAAAGTAGCTAACAGCCTTCCACTTCCAGTGCGACCTACATAACACTTTAATGTAAAGATAGCAAATGGTGGCTCATTAACATGCCAAGGAGATAACTCTTTTTTACTCTATTCCATTCATAGGAATTTATGCTTAATTTGTTGCACTTTTAGATAAATTCCTATCGATCTGGTCTTTTTAATGCTTAATTGTCGTTTTTCAGCTCCTAGAATTAAAAGAATTCGAAATAAAGTGTTTTGAATTAGATATGGATTAAAACAACAATAGATCTTAAAGATAAATTTCTATTGAGACATGCAAAAGTGCTGGTTGAGGCCTAAATATCAAGACAAAACAAGGCAAATTGGTCTATTGATCCCTAATCGAGGCCTCAACATGACTCTTGACAAATTTTTGAGATGATCAAGCCCTTAACTTGAAGAACAGCTTTTGTCACACCATACTGTCAAACCCTAAACCCGACCCATGATAAATGTTGGATGAAGATCAAACCTTTGCTTTGAGGAACAACTTGAGTCAATCTTAATTGGTCAAGCCCTCGACATATTGAATCTACCTCGATGGAATAATAGATAAAACTTGAGCGTTTTAGCAAATGCCCCAGCTGAGGTCAAGCCTTGATTTCATGCAACATACAAGCATCGACCCACCACGCGATGAGTAACTTTGTGAGTTGGAAATACAGACACGTGTGCGTGAAATAAAGAAATGCTATGTCATGTAATAAAATATCATGATTTTTGTGCCTTTAACCTATAAATAAGCGTGCAAGTATTTGATTTAAAGTAGTAGCATATGAAAAATTTAATGTAATGCAGAGAAAGAAATTCTTGGAAAAAAAATGTTTCTTCATGCTGAGAAGTCTCAAGTTTTTGGGTAAAATTTTACATTGTTTGTAATTTTGCAAGACTCTGATCTTAATTGAATATATTCTTTGATTAATTCCATTTTATTTTTAAGAATCATGATTAACATTTATATATAAGGGAAATAATCTCTATAGCCTAGAGTTTGTAAACCAATCCTGATTCATGTGATTTCAAATGTGCTTTCAAGTAATTATTGAGGTATTTATAATTAGTAGCTTACTTATTTTCTGAGTTTAAATGTGTAGTGCACCTTTTAGATTCATGTTTGATTTCAACTAAATAGATTGAGATATCATTCTTTTGATTGATTTCTGGCTACTAATGGAGTTACTCATTAATCACCTTGATAAAGGGATGGTGATGAATTTATTGCTTATTTTGAAATTCATCAGGTTGGTTTTAAAAACAAAGGATTCTTAGGTTTATGTGGGTCTAAGCCTCTGACAAGTTGTGAAGAGATTCCGGTGGTCTAGTTTAGACCTAAAGATACTGAGAGGCTTTAACTTACAACAGTGAATCTAACAGTGCAAATACACCAACATACAAACTCTCTCTCTAAGTTTGTCAACAAATACATGATAAGGAATTGGTGAAGCAAACCCTGGGCTTTCCATTGCTCTTTACAAATCTATCTCTATTTTTCCCTAAAGACATTTGTAAATTTTCACTAATATTAGGATAACTCTGTTTTTATCATGGCTTTTTAAATTTTCTTTGGCTAGTAATGGATGAAATGTGAGTAAGGTAGATGCCAATGATCCCTTAGGATATGACCTAATATTTTCTATGCTACTTTGGTAGGTGCACTTGCTTGATGTTGGAAGTTACTTTTGAAGTTAACAGAATATTAGTTTTATAATTTTTGAAAATTCAACTTTGGCATTCTTATAAAATGGTTTTTATTTGAAGAACTCTCCGACCCAAGCATAAGGAATATTTGAGGATGTTTGATCTTGATCCAAGGTATGCCATTTATCATCACACTATAATGGCTAGGATATGGTGCTAGGAGTTTAATAGTTGGAGTGATTGGGAAATAGTGGCATTAACTAGAGGCAATTGACTATGGAGTTCACATGGGAGAACCAAATCCATAAGTTATGGGTATTGACAATCAAGCAATAGGATGTGCTTAAATGAAATATGTTTCTAAAGATATGAGGCATGGGGCGTAGTCTTTGTTGTATGTCTACAATCTTTATACACTCATAATTACAGTAGACACAACATGATGTTCAATAGTTACTACATGACTTTGAAGATATATTCCAGAACCTAAGCACTTACCTTTATTGAGAGGTAAAGTGGACCTGAGTCAGAAAATATGCTAAATAAAAGCTTAATAGAGATGGTGTCTAAGATCGTGCTATGTAGCACTCTAAAAGGAACCTACAAACCTAGACCCTATCCCTTATATAAATATCTTTGTTTTCTGCTATTACGCGTTTAGGAAACCTACTACAACCAAGGTAAGAAACCTAGACCTTAGCGTCATTTAAATGCTAATTAAGATTATTGATGGATTAACACTAATAAGACAAGTTCGTCTATTTCATGATAGGAAATGTGGGACAATGGAGTGGAGATAGGAGAAAGTGAAGATAAAAAATAAGAGAAATTCGTGATAAGATAAGTGTGAGGATTTCAAGAGTTAAAACATAAAGTTTATGGTGTTTAACGTGTAAATTCTAACTTGGGGATGTTGGTAGAATGTGAAGGTAGCAAGGAAGTTAATTTTAGAGGTGTTTTGAGCTTCGAAGAACCACCTTACAGCTACAACAACAAGGTAAGACCTACAATCAAATCTTAATATTATGAATATGTAATAATGAGGAGATAAGATGAGTTTGAAAATGTTGAAGAAGAGAATGAGCATGTTTTTAGTTGAATTCTTGTGGGAAATTAACATTTAGAAGAAATAGATGTTGCTATGTGTCTAAAACTGTGGATAAAATCATGGAATGAGCAGGAAGTTAATGTTATTGATGTTAGAAGAAATTAAATGAAGAATTATTATGATATTTTTGCAAATTTTGGAGAAAACATGAAGCAAAATGATAGTTGTGGTCAGAATAAAGGGTTTTAGGTTGTTAATTTGATAAATTATGTTTTAACAAATGAATGATGAAAATAAATGAGATTAGGCAAGAATATAGCAGTATGACACTTTTAGATCACCAACATTTGTCCTAAAATGTGCCTTTGACAAAAATATCAAGTTCGATGTAAAATACTTGAGACCTAGTGTCACGCCCCAAGGGGTACCCTAAACGTAACAGTCCACCACACTCAATATTAAAGCTTAAGTATGACAACCTTAGTCATTCCTAAAAGCTTTGACATTAAGTGTAAGGTGTGCTATCACAATTTTTAGAAGATCATACATGGAATTATAAAGCTTAAGAAGATATAATAACGGATTAAGAAAAGAGGATTCATAATATTTATTTATTCATAACAATGATCTTACAAAACTTAGGGACATTTCCTTTATTCACAGATCTATTACAGGAATATTTCTATATCCTATCTACTAAACTTCATCTTAGGAAATTCCTTAACCTAAAAGGAAAGTACCTGGCTGCAAGGTCCTTGTGGCCTCAACCACAAATAGGGAAACTGCAAAAGATATCTAAGAGTATAAGCTAAGAGGCTTAGTGAGAACTATTTTCATAAATAATTCTTGTAACAAAATTTCAAACAAGTTGTTAATCAAACAATGGAATGCAACATACACGTGGGCAAACAAAGATATAGTTTTCCGGGAATATGTTGAATGGATTTACGCCCTCCTTCGGGGTTTGGTGATACGTAACTTGAAACAAGTAGTTTTAGTTAAAAGATTTAATACTTTCGACCAATATCGCCAGCATATGAAGTCTACTTGAATTGAGCCTTGCTTTCGGATCTTCCGCCAAGCATTTCCTTAATGTCGCCAAGCAATCGCTTTCATCACTCCGCCAAGTGTTGCTTTCGACCTGAGGTACAATCCTTCTCACCCAAGGTTAATAACCCAATGCAATGTGGCTCACTTCATGGTATGCATGGATCCATTTATTTATGTTATCATAGCATTATTATTATCAGATTTAAGGTGATCAAGGAATCTCATACAAATCAAGTGTTATGTTAAAACAAACATTAAATCAATTTCGGCCTCGATATTCTTAGGATTTTTTCAAAGAATTATCTTTACAAACATATCTATTCGTCTTTTCTTAATTCTAATGCTACTAAATTACAAGCACAAACAAGTAAAGCATTTTAAGGAAATAAACTTACGATGCCATGACGACGATTTCTCTAGCGGATGAGTCGCTCACACACTCCACTTAATCGAAATAGTCCTCGGGGTAAAGGCATTCTTCCTTGGAATCACCTAGCCAAAGAAAATATCCAAAATGAGTATTTCTTGTTGATATTCTTGAATTTTGACAAAACAATATCATGAGAACGTCAAAGTTCGTATAAAGGAGAGTTCCAATTTAAAATGGTCACAACTTGGTCATTTTAACTCGGAGTCGTGCATATAGTATACTGATTTCTACCTACTCAAAAAGATCTATCCATTTCTAAAACTATTTTTATCAAGCTAAACCATTTAGGCCCCGAAACAGTGGTGATCAGATTCACCACGAATTTTTCAACTCAAAAACAATTTTGTTTCAAACCTTAAATCATTCAAAATTTGCTTCATAAATACTTAGTTATCTATATAGTTGAAAAATCTCCTTTTTATAGCTACTTAGCTCATATTTATTCATGTTCAAGTGTTTGTTGTCCATCCATATTTTCTTAAGTAAAACAATGGCAATTTGGAGTTTTAGAAATCTATTGCTTACAAGAAACTCCTTTTGTTAATCTTTTGAAATGGATACTTTGATTGTTTTATTTTTAAAGAATTACTTTTTTTTTACTTGTTATTTTTCTTAGATGACCTTTTTTCGAAAGTAATTTTCTTCTTTCCTAAATTCTCTATATTAGCGTTATTTTTCCTTTTTTATTTTCTATTCAATTTTTCTTTGCTCATTTGTTCGAAAAGATCTTTATTTGAAATTTCTTCATTCCTTTCTCTTGTTATGTTTTTCATAGGAAATCATTTTTGTATCAAAAATCATTTTCTTTTTGAAAAACATGTGGTATATAAATGATTTTAAAGAGCTTTTCAAAACAAAAGTAACTTCTAAAATGGTAGTGAGTTCTTCTAATAACTTAAAAGTAATGAATTTATTTTTGTTAAACCATAGATTTTATACTTCATATAAACTTACTTCTAAGTGATAAAATCTTCTTTTTATCAATTATTTTTAGAACTTGAAAAATTTGGACAACAATCTTAATAAACATAATTCATGAGAAATAATAGCAAAGAAAAAAACATAAATAATAAATAAAGTCAAGTATTGGGAGTCTTAGCTTCTTCAAGGCTCCCGAGACTAAGAAGTAGACTAGTCCTAAAAGAAAAAGAAAGAAAATTTGTTTTGATTTGATGAGGACAAGCTAAGAAGCATAAACAACTCCAACCTCTTAAGGATTTCATAACCCCTAAGGTCAGATGTTGGAAGTGTGAAGGAAGACATTTCCCCAAAAGTTGCCCACAACTGCTGTACAAGTGTTACTTATATGGAAACAAAGACCACAAAATCCTTAATTGTCCTAAGAAGAATGGCACTATCTATTCTGGTCATGCAATGAGAAAAAACAGTACCAACAATTACCCAACAACAATAAGGAAATGCTACGTATGCAATCGTCTCATCTGTAGGACCAAGAATTACCCCACAAGTGCCAAAGAAACATGCTACATGTGCAAGGTGTGGTATCTCTATGTACGTGAAGATCTAAAGTCGCAAGGTCTATGGGATGACCCCATCTCAGTCCCCGAAAGAGAGGACCTATCTAAGAAAGAATGTGGAACTTCGTCTAGAGATCCTACCACCAAACCTCACCACAAAGGAAAAGAAAAAGCTTCTGTTAATGAAGGTGAGGGATCAAGTAATCAAGGAAACATTCCTACCCTATGAAGAGTAATCCAAAGCAGGAACGAACGCTAAACCTCCCGTAAAAGCTTTAATATACCGATAGGAGAAATGCTTTTGTAAAAAGGATTAAACAAAGATGTATATGTTGTCTATGTAATGATTTGAAATTTTAATTATGTTTTGCATCCTTTCTTTGAACTTTTGTAAAGGAAGTATTTAAGTCTTTCTTCTGTTTCCATGTATTTATTTTAATGACATGAATTTCCTTTTTATGATTTTAGTCAATTTTCAAATATTTCTCCCATATATTTGTATTCATTTCCGTACTCTATTTCTATTAGCATATTTCTTGATCATTTTTTTTCGAAAAACTTCTAAGACTTAATAAAGTTCAAGAACCTCACACTAGCTTAATAAAACCTGTAGAACAAATAAGAGACGTACTCGTGCTCAACGCAACCAAGAAATACCCCCTGTAGAACCCGAGAACCCGGAAGGACCTCAACAACCAAACCAACCGCAAATGGATCAAGCTAATATCGACCAACTTGCCAACCTCATAAGAAACTTCACACAACAGGCTCATGCTATGCCTACACCAGTACCTGCACAAGAAGCGGTACCCGAAGTTCCAACGCCACCGATTGAAATAACACCAGCTGAGCCACCTTTACCGAAACCTTATCAAAGTATGTTGCCAGAATTCATTAAGTGCAATGATATTTTGATAGAGCTTTTGGAAAACCGGATGAAGCTGATGATTGGTTAGCACAAATAGAACGATCTTTCAATGCTTTTGAAGTACCACAACACCTTCAGCTTACATATGGAACTTTTATGCTGAGGTTCAATGCAAGAATATGGTGGGAATCCAAAAGTAGAGAGCTACTACCACCAATCACATGGGAGACATTTAGGCATGAATTCTTAGAGAACTTTTTCCCTGGAAGCTTGAGAATCCAATTTAGTGCAGATTTCCTAAGTATTTCTCAAGGAAACCGTAGTCTTGAACAATATGAAACAGAATTTAACAGGTTGTTGCAATATGCCCCCGAATCATATAAGGATAGCGAGGAACTCAAGAGGCAAGTCTTCTTAGGAGGATTGGATGAAGACCTTCGTATCAAGTTGATATAATTTGACATCAAAGATTTTCGAGAACTAGTAGAAAGAGTACGAATTGTGGATGGTGCTAAGAAAAGGAGAAGGACGGAAGGAAATGTCATGATAATTGAGGAAGAATCTATAAGTGAACCTAGCCTAAGCCTCAAAGTCAATGAGCTCGAAACATCGATCAGCCCGAGTAGAAAGAAGGATAAAAAGAAACTGGATACCCAATGTTGGAAATGCAAAAAGGGACATCAACCAAGACAGTGTCCTAAGCTTCAACACAAGTGTTACTACTGCGGGAGTTCGAATCACAAAGTTATGAGATATCCAAAGAAAACGTCTGCCACCTGTTTGATCTGTAAAGAGCCAGGACATATTGCCAAGAAGTGTCCTAAGAAGAAAAATATGGGAGGAAGATATTCAGCAATACCCCCACAAGAAATACGTGTGTACAACTTACAAGGACAATGGATTTGCGAGGAAGCCAACCAGGAGATAGAATTCGTCGTTTTAGAAGAAGACGATAGTCACGATTACCAATCGATATCACGTCACCCTTAGATAATAAATTTCTTGTTGTACCGCTTAGACCAAAGAAACAGTTTGCTAGTAATGACCATAGATTATGTAATTGTCACCTTTTCCCTTAATACAGAAGGAATAAAAATATGATTTTCGAAAATTTTGTACGTACCAAAAGAAGAGAGCAAATCAATTGCCATTTACCTTGAACACACCAAAAACAAAGTACATCAAAAGCATAACTATTATCGCCTAAAAGCTAGAATCGGTAATGATAAAATCTCAACAAGCAAAATCCAAATTTTTCATGTTGACCTCAAACCTTGTCAAGATGACCACGTATATAATAAAACAACGATATGGAATAAGTATAAACATTGCGTATTTTATACATGCATGTCATATATATACTCACATAAGAATGGGAAAGTGAATTTACAACCTTCCTTCGTTAAGTAAATATACCAGTGTCGTGTCGAATCGTCGTCAGTTTAAGAATGAGTCAAGTCAAATGACAAGTCGTCAGTCGTTTGTTGTGTTGGTTAAGTTTGAAACTCTTCAGAAAGAGTCAAGTAAAGTAAAGGTTGAAAGTCGCTAAAACCAAATCTTATTGATTCTATATGTGCTATATTGCATAAAATATTAAACGCACAACGAATTTCCAATATTACCGACTAAAGATATATGAGAAATAGAAAATACGGAGGAAGAAATTCAAAAAAAACGATAGACTTCCAAACCCTTTTGTGGAAGTAAAACTAAGGAAACGGCATAATGAAATCATAATACCGATCCAACAAATAAAAATGAGACAAAATTCCAAATATCAAGAATATTGATGAATTACGACAAACAATTTCTCATCAAAGTTCTAAAAACCTACGAAAGCATAACAAGTTTTGAGGACAAAACTTTCTTTAAGGTGGGTAGGTTGTAAACCCCCAAAAATTTTCATAATCCTCAAAAATAATTCTAGAAGTCTAAATATCAAAAATTTAAAACCCGAAAATCAACTCTAGATTAAAAACCCAAACACCGGACACGAAACCCTAAAAAATCGAACCAAGTTAAAACTTAACTCCAAATAAGAAGAAAAACAAGTTTTCTCGATCTTGAGAAAATAAGAACCCTTGAAACGAAATATAAAGTCCAACTACCAGTTTAATCAATGTCCGTACATCAATTAAATCACCTAACGTTTCCTAACACGCAAATCAAGACAATATATCCAAATAACGACCAACAGCAAAATCTTAAAACCTTCGATAAATTTCAAAATCACAAATTTCAAATTTTCGCCAAAAGTCAAACTGAGTCAACTCATAACCCTAGACTCGGTTAAACGATCCCAAGAACTAAAAACTATTAAATAATCATAAATAAAACAAGATGAAACATAGATGTTGAATTAAATATATATAAAAACGATCAAAACTCAAAAGAATTATACGATCGTACGAATAACTCAGAAAAATCGGAAATCAAAGCGGAACCTAAAAGTCAACAAGCCTACAACGAACCCTAGTGTTTAAGATCCGGCAATCCCGCGTTTTCAAACCCTAGAAAACGAAATTAAGTTAATGCCTAGAATCGTAATAACGTAGGGTAACATAAAAATATCAGATTCGGAATTTCGAGTGTCCTTCGGACTCAAACGGGATCGGTTCTCGAAAATGCGTCCGGAGCTCGGAATATTAAAAATATTCCGTTTATACCAATAGACTCGTAAAAATACAAGGATTCCAAAAATATCAGTTTTGGAATTTTTCGGTAGCTAAAAATTACAGATATCGCCTTATTACGCGTATTTTTATTACTACCGGTACTTTAATTGTCTAGTCTATATTCATAGTACTTTTCCTATTCATTACTATTTCACTATCTCTACTTTTTCTTACACCTATTTCTTACATCTACATACCTATTTTCTTACTTTTTTCATTTCCAATACAACTTTATTCACATCAACTTTACACATTACTTCTTTATTACACAAACAAATAAAACAAATCAATTTCTCTCTCTTCATGCCCAAAACCGGTGCCTCCCCCTCCCTATTCATCTCTATTTTATTTCTTTTTCAATTTATTTTATTACATCTAAAATTCACTCCAAAAATTCTATAAATACCCTCTTCCTCTTTCATTCTTTCACACAATTCATTTCACTACCAAAACTCTCTCAAAATCTCTCCACAAATTCTCTTTTCAAAGAATTCTCTCTACCAAAACTCTCTCAAAACAATTCCTCACAAAAATCATTCCTCATACATAAACCATCTACCACATATCACTACTCACATAATACCCATTTCATCTACCATCTTCTTACCACTTACACACCTTAGGTAAATGTTTCTTCCATCTATTATTCATCCATGTCATGTAACTTAACATGACTATGGTGTTGTTTTGAAACTCATATGAGTAATAAAAGCAACAACATGTTCATGTTTTGTTCTTGTACATAAGCTTCCTATTTTATTATGTTGTTATTATTATTGTTATTATTTGCTTCTAATCTAACTTATATTATGTATATATATTTATTTAGAGCATATAAGCTCATTTGTTATTTATTTACTTTCAAGTTATGCAATTTATTTATTTCATGTTATTATTAAGACTAGTCTTTCTAGTCTTAGACTTGTCCATATCAAGTCAAAACAATCTTTTGTTTATTTTTCTTTAACCTTTCGGGACTAGTCCATTCTTAGTCCCGAGATGCCTTGATGAAGCTAAGGCTCCAATACTTGATCGGGATTCCTTGATGAAGCTAAGGTTCTCAATGCTTGATATTTTATTTTCTTGCTTATTATTTGTTTCTAATATTTTCTTATGTTCTTATTATTTTATATGCTCATGATATTTGCATCTACATAATGTTAATGTCTCAACTAATTCAAAAATAGAATTTTATTATATTAAAGGAACTTAAAACTAAATTTTTCTTTATGTGACTTGTCACAAAATAATGAGTTATTATCAACAACACATAAATGGAGTTTTCCTCAAACGTTTCCTTAAACAACAAAGATGTTTTTACCAAGGAAACTTAAGAAATAGATATTTTTATTATGTTAACCTAAGTAAAATAATTTGTTAGTTTTCAAAGTTTTCACAAAAAGATTAAGAATAAACTCTTTTTAACTCCATAGTAAAAATAAGAAACAAACTAGTTTTTAAAGTTAAGTTGAATTCAATCCATAAAGTTAAAACCCACTTAGGAAAATAACGATTTTCAAGTCCCTAAAGAAAAGACTTATTTTTCCAAAGAATATAAACAAGATAAGGTTAGAAACAAACGATTTTACCAATCAAGATTCTTTTCGAAAGAAATAAAAAGAACAAAGTTTTAGAAAATAAAACTTATATTTTAAATAATAAAGACACGACTCAAGAGCCATTCTAACATATAAATTCATAAAGATATTTTTCATCAACTTAATATACTTTTGATAAATTTGAACTTTAATCACTAGAAGAAAAATTTAATGCAAGACTAAAGGATTAAGGAAAAATTTAACTTGTTTTGGAAAAAGGAATGAAGAAAATAAAATAAGAATATATTCCATTATGATGAAAAGTTTCTTCCAAATACTTAAAAAGGAATTTATCAAGATAAGTTTTAACACTTTAAGAATAATTGTTTTACGAAATAAATTGTTGAGACACTACCATTAGAAAATTTTGCATATAAAGTGAGCTTAGCTATATACTCAAAATATCAAATATATGTTCATAATTATATGTTTATATATATTTATAAAAGGATTTTTCTTTAAGATAAAAGATGAGTTAGAAAACGGATTTGCAAAAGATTGGAAATTTTCGTTTTAAATCTGTACCCAATATTTTCGGAACCCAAATGACCTTTTATGACCAAGAAAAGTTTAGAAATGGATAGATCTTTTCGAATAGGTGGAAAACGGTATATTATATGCGAAATTCCGAGTTAAAATGAGTAAGTTATAGCCATTTTAAGTTGGAATTTCTTCTTATACGATTTTACCGCGATTTTAAGAGAAGTTTAGAATCTCCAAGAATAGAAATTCATGAAAGACTTATCCGGTATTTCTTTGTCTAGGTGACGAAGGATACGAGAATATTACCCGAGGATTACTACGACTAAGAAGATAGCGAAATGGACGAGTGAGTTATTCCTCTAATTTCGTTACCTGCTTGTGCTTGTAAAGTAGTAGCATTAGTATACTAAGAAAAGATAAAAATGGATGTTTGGGGGAATTCGGGATTATGTGCATATATGTGATTCTATGTTTATGCGTGAAATGGGAATTAAGAATATCGCAACTTCAAACTGCTTGTTTAAATAATTTTGTTTACTTACTTGTATGATTGTTTATTATTTGCTAAATTGACTGATCGCCCCTAATAAACCTTAATAAGGTTTGGCCTAAGAACAATAAAACGTTCACGCATAGCATCCATCGAGTCACATCTATTTCGGAAGGCTGCTACTCCTACGCGTAGAGTTGGATTGGCTGTGATCGTGCGGTGCCACGGGCCATGTTCCTTCCTGGAGAATCCAAATCGCTCGGGGAAAGCGACTCTAGGTTGGAGCCGAGCCAACCGAACGCTGTGGGTGAGGACCTGGGGACTAGCAGTAGAAGGTCGAGGACCTTCAACCCCGATTCCCTAACCTTTGATACGGAGGGTAAATCCGTTTCTATATATGGTTTCCGGATGACTATATATATTCGTAATCATGTGATTGTTGCATTGTATGCATAGCATATGTGTGATTAAATAAATAAACTTATTTGAAAATATGGTGCGAATGAAAAGGAATATCTCACTAAGCTAGTTGTAGCTTATACCCCTATAGATTTGTGAAACAGGTATACCAGTGGCTTAAATTCAGGATCATGACATTAAGGAAGTCATGGATGGATGGTTAAGCTTCTACGAAGGAAATGGGATCATAAGATGAAGTAATGTTGTAAGGATCTTTATATGAAATGACCTATATGATAAGTAATGTATATTTATTTGAAGTAGGATATGCCTCTAAGAATGGAAATGCAATATGTATGTTTTATGTTAAGTATTCTCTTTGCCTTGTTACTTATTTACTATTAATATAAATTGCGCTACTCCGATGCGTCCCCTTAGTTGTGATGTACACCTTGTACATAATAATATGGAAGCATTTGCGTGACTAAGATAGTCATTCCTAGGCTTTAGTATTGTGTACAGCGGACTGCCACGTTTAGGGTACCCCTCGGGGCGTGACAGGTTGACTTCCAAATTAGGGTTTTAAGCTAAACTGATTTCAAAAAAATTTGGGGGTTTACACCTAGAAAAGCACTACTGGTACGTGAGGTTGTGTATGTGTCGTGCTTCTCTTTTATTCTCAAAACACAAAGAAAATATGAAACTTAGAAAAGCATGATAGGAACACGATGTTGTGTTTTTCCCCTTCTTCTCTCTATCAAAAAATGTACGTTGAAGCACTAAAGAACACAGGAGATACATGAAGTTGTGTTTTACCTTATGCTTCCCTTTATTTCCAAGAGCACAATGAAGTGCAGAAGAAAATGGGAATAACATGATGTCATGCTTCACCCCATGCTTCTCTTTGAATCCACAAAATGAAGGAGAAACATTGTAGAAGCATGGCTGCCTTATTTGGCCATGTACTAGAACACGAGTGATACATTTCCCCGTGTACCATTCGTGTTATTTGCTTGTCCCTTGTTCCTTCTTCAGTCCTTTATCCAAATCGAGCCAAACTTAATCCAACTTCTTCTTTAGACTTAAATAACCTCTAAACATGATCTTAAGTAAAATGGTTAAGTCAAAGAGACCTAGATATAACAATCAATACAAAAGGATTAAAGATAATTAATCGTGAACTTATTACAATTTCAATCATGAACAATTTTGG
The DNA here is from genome assembly GCA_024138025.1 of Combretum micranthum. Lineage (NCBI taxonomy): Eukaryota > Viridiplantae > Streptophyta > Magnoliopsida > Myrtales > Combretaceae > Combretum > Combretum micranthum. The sequence goes on along the minus strand of JAMXBD010000823.1, from coordinate 587,988 downwards.
ATATTAAGCCTTAAAGAGAGACTCAAGGATCACTTCGATTATCATCTATGCAGTAACTACATGTTGCTTGCCAGGATGGTGTTAATAATGGAATTGAGAATTTAAACTTAGGTTAATTGAGCATTGGTTATTGTTTGGTTGCTTACTCCAGAAGTGGCACTCCCGGACTTGAACTTCAGAATGGTGCGGTCATTTAGGTGCTTAGGTCCCCACAGATGTGTGGTTGGGCTCGACAGGTAGTCAATAGAGAAATTTTCAAGATTGACTGATTGACTAGGAGCAGGTACGAAGTTGTAACGAATTATACAATGCTATGAGACCTCGTATAAAGAGTTATAATAGACCATGCTCGTTGGTGGCAATTTGTGAGGAGATGACCCGGATGAGACTATTTTCTTCCTTTTCTTTCCGATAAGTTCCGGGGACTTATTGAAACCCCTCTTCAGTGTGTGATTCGCTGAGGGAACCCTACCCCTTGGTTTAGCAGGAGTCTTGAGTACTATACTATGTTTGTGTAAATCTCGGTTTTATTAGTAACCGAGTAAACTTCAAAAACCGAAAACCAAAACCCTAAACCGGATTAGCTTAAGCTTGAGAGAGTAGGAACCCTGGATCCGGCTTTCCTTCCATTTCAAACTAAAAGAACTTTTGTAAAATAAACTAATGTGGAATATTGTTTTAAAATATATTTCAAACCTTGAAAAGATCTGAGTTCGAAAAATTTTCTATTCCAGGCCTTCCCGAGATCCATTATGGAAAAACGAGCCCGGAACTCGAAATTCGAAAAATATCCGGTATACTCTTTAGAACCAAAATTTAATGAGGATTTCAAAAAAATAATTTTTATAATTTTTCGATTTATAAAAAATTACAGATATAGCCTTTTCTCGTATTTTCTTTACTACCGATAAAATAATTGTCTTGTTTACTATTCATTACTATTCACAAGTACAACCTACTACACTCACAAGCCACTCCCTACTCTTACATCCTTACAAACACTCGATTACATTTTCTTTTCCAAGAAAAATTTGTCTCTTAAGAATTATTACAATTTAAGATTTATTATTACATAAATTACAAAACAAAACAATTTCAACTCTCCCTCTCTCCTTCCCACTCCCAAACCAGCGCAACCTCCCCCCCCCCAACAACAATCATTGCCCTAAATTGTTTTATTTTTCTTCTTTATCGTAATTAAAACAAACCCTAATTTACTTACTATATATATTCTTTTACATTTCTCTCTCTTTCATACATTTTCATTTGTTTCAAAAAATCACAAACCCTCTCCATTTCCTCCTCTCTTGTCGTGATCAAATCTCCCCCACACACACACTCACACAAGTTTATTTTTCCACTCAATTCCCCTTTATTCCAAGCTTTAGGTGATGGATCTTAACTTTCTACACTAAACCTTGTAATAGCAAGATCATTCATGAGTGTTTTCATATTAAAGTCCCCATGAGCACTTGCTAGTGACAAGAAAATGCTACTACATGAATATCAAGCCATCACAAGAATAGATCTTGTGTTTAAATGTGTTTTGTTGGATTATCTTCATGTTTATGCATGTAATAGTAAAGTAAAGTAGCGATCTTGCATGAAAATCCATGTTCATGTTTTCAAACTCCATTTCATGTATGATAGATAGTAGATCTAGCATTTAAATGCTCATATTATACTTGACATTCATGATCTCATGAATATTTTGTGTTTTAATGCACAAATGATCATAAAGGTTTTGTCTTGTGTATATAAATGTTGTAGCTGGTTGATCTTTAAGTAGATGAGACAAGAAACTTAAAAAGGAAAAATTTTTGTTTGAAATGTTCAAATGAAAATTCGGATGACTTCAAAGCCATGCATTAAAAACTCTTTTATCAACTCCAAAACTTGTGTTTTATATGAAAAATGAAGTATAGGTAACAAATATCATTAAGTAATGATTTTCATAAGTTGAAATGAATGATTTGAAGAATATGCAAAACAAAGAATAGAAATAATATAGGAAATTTTGAGTTGCTAGTCAACTTAAGAAATTCGTAATTTTGGAGTAATGCCATGAAAACACCAATTTTCCAACTCAAAATGAAAGTTTTATTTAATAAATGAAGTCTTTAAGAGATAGGTATAATAGAGCCTTAAATTTTAATGTATTAAACAAGTTTTTCTCAAAGAAATAATTCAAAAACTAATTTTTCAAAATTCGGATTTTGGAATAACCCCTATTCGAAAACATGTTTACAAAGTATAAAATGGGAATTTTTATATAGAAATGAAGTTCCTAAGTAATATATATAATGAAGACTCAATTTTAACAAGGATAATTAGATTTTCTTGAGAAATAAATCCAAAACAAAAAGAAATGGTCAAAGTTAGGGAACTCGTTTTTTTAAAAGTAAATAGTCATGGAGCCTTACAAGTAAAGAGTTTCTAAAATTTCCTTTTAGTAAATATTGTCAAGAGCATGCATACATCAAGTTCATAATATGCCATTCATGATAGGAAAATCATCAATATTGCATGTATAGTTGATCTATATTCTAGAAACATTACAAGCATTCACAAAACTATTTTTCAGAATTAAAATTCGCTACTGATCAATATATTTCGTGACTCAAACATTTTCAAAACCTAAAAATAATATTAAAAACAGATAGATCTTTTAAAGTAGACAGAAATCGGTATATTATATACGCAATTCCGAGTTAAAATGAGTTAGATATGACCATTTTAAGTTAGGACTTCAACTTAAGCGAAAATTGACGAACTTAGTAAGTAGAATTGTTAAGTTTATTAGAACTCCATAAGAAATACTCATTGAGGGTATTCCCTGTACTTAGGTGATTTGGAGGACAGATTTCCACTCCCTGAGGACTACTACAACTAGTGGATTTCTCTTCATGGCCGAGAGAGTTCATTTTTTAAATAGTTGTGCTCATGTGTGTGCTTATAATCATAGTGACATTAGAATTTAGAAAAGATAAAATTGTGATAAGTTGTGATATAATATTGGTTGAATGAATGATAAGTATATCGAGACGAGACTTGTTGTAAAAACATTCCATGAGCTAGTATAGACTTGAATTGTCTGAAATTCTCTATGATCGCTCTTAACTTACATAATTAACATGCCACGATTATATGAATAAACTGTACATGAATATCACGTAATGAGTCACATTGCATTAGCAAGTATACCTTTGCTGGGACAAAGGTATATTAGCGGAGGCGTGGAGGCCCGTGTTAACATTAAGAATGTGAAATCGCTTAAGTTAACAGAAATAGGGTAGGCACTTGAAACTACCACATAAAACAACAGATGTTGTATAACTAAGAGAAAGAGATCGGGATTATGGTTGCATAACTTATGGACCACCCCAACCCCGAAAGGAGGGCGTAAATCCATTCACATATGGCTACCAGAAAGTCATATGCTTATATGCTCATTTGCTTGTGCATTCATATGATTGATTAAGTATAACTTGCTTATATATATATAGATATATATGTATATCTTGAATGAGTTTGTTATTTGGAAATGAATCTCACTAAGCTTGTTAGCTTACACCCCAATAGTTTTTTTGCAGTGTTCCCATTTTTTGTTGTCCGAGAGAACACTTTTCACAGGTTTATCTTTTTGGACTAAGGAGCTTTTGAAGAAGTCAAGACTTAAATATAAGCATGGACTTCTAGGAAAATCTCTTTAACATAAACTGTAATGTTTGTAAGATGGATTTAGACTGGATAGACTTCTATTATTTTGGCGGGGGTATGCCCTCCTTGAGTTTTGTAAAGACTTAACTTATTTATCTTGTTGCGATTTCTATTCTTAATGCTATTGTATGCCTTCTTAAGGCTATTCGATTCAAAGCGTGATCCTAAAAATTGTGTAAGTACACCTTACTCTAATATGTAAACTTATGGGACAACTAAGGTTGTCATACTTAAGTTTAAATATCAAGTGTGGTGGACTATCGCGTTTGAGGTACCTTTTGGGGCATGACAATCTGTATACTTTGTTACTAACTTAATTAATATTTGTTGCATTAGCTGAGGCGTGCATGACATGCATGCGTGTGTTTGATTACTGTGTATTGGGCTTCGTGGCTCACTTTTCAAATTTCTAGTAATGACGAGAGTTCGTATGTAGATCTCTACGATGATTCTATGGGTTACAAGATTGATGAGTTCGAAGAGTGATTCCAACAATTAAAGTTCTAAACGAAACTTTGGAAAGACTCTTTAAATATCTATTAGTATTTCAATGGATGACAGTAAACACTTAACTATTCTACCATATTTGGGCTGAGTGCCAAACTTGTATTTGGGTTAAGCCTAGCTACTTTTTTTATGGTTGTTTTCTTGAACTATTTTAAACTTTAAATTTTTTTCCTACTCTTTCTTAAAGCATTTTTATACACATTGATATAATGGTTTCTTAAATTTTGGTGATACTTCATTCAATTCATTAGGGTTTTACTAAAGAACCTAACCACAATTTCATAATTAAAATATGATTAGTAAAACTCACTTAGTTATTAAAAGCCTTGCACATGTCGCTTGAAGGTGATATGTGTGGTGAAAGAACCACACCCTTAAGCACCCTAAAGGTTAGGTTGTTTCAATTGATATTAGAGCAATTCACCAGCCAGAAGTGAAGAAGTGTCCTCCCTACCTGGTGTGGTTCTAGAAATGTATAACGAAACTGATGAGGATGTCAGTTTTATAAGTGGGATTGTATGTGATTCCCCTCAAATATATAGATCGTGGAATTTTGATCACAAAAGCATCTTTTGGTATAATGGTTTGGAGCTCGTTGAAACTTTAAAATTAAGCGTGAGCAATCTTAAGATTGATGACCTCCTGGGAAGCACTAGCATTAAAGGAAAAAACCATGCAGTGTATAGCCAAATTGAATAATACCTCAATAAACAGAGTTCTAGGGTGTTATAGATGGTATCAAAGCTATAGTTTTAAAATGATTAGAGTGCTAAGCTTAGGATGGTAAGCAAGAGTATCGAGATGTGCATACCTTGATTGTTGTTTGCTTACTTTATTGATGTTATGTTAGCCTTAAATGATAACCCTTAAATGGACACCGACTAATGAATAACAAATTGGAAAAAGTTAAGTGTTTATTTAAGGTTGCTATATCTTGAACATGGTGATGATTGATATATATGATTATATGGCATGTTGATTTCATAAATGGTGGATTGAAGTAATCATCTAATTTCTGTTTCGTGTGTGTTCTACATTGTATACCAGATGGCAAGAAGAAATCGTCGTAGTAATGGTGATCCCCTTAAGTACTTGCCTCCTCCACCACCTTTACCCCGTCAATAGAAGCATTTCATAAGCTTAGTCAACACTATGCTTAATACTTTGATGGAACAGATAGAGTAGAACCAAAGGCTAAAAAGACGTGATGAGGTTAAGTTAACTGAGTTTGTGAAGTTGGTTCACTCTTTCACTAGAGCTATTAAGGATCCTTTAGAGGTTGAACATTTGGTGCACCAAGTGGAAAAGGCATTGGTTGCCCATGTAGTGTTAAGGAAGAGGTGGTTAGATTGCATAACCTTCATGTTGCAAGGTGAGGCAGCTCAATGGTGGGAGTCCACTAGCCATATGGTGAATGATGAGATAACTTAGGAGATGCTCCAAATGGAGTTCTATGCTAAGTATCTCCTATTGACTGTTCAGGAAAAGATGATGGCTGACTTCTACAACCTAAAGCAAGGGAGTAAGACAGTTGATGAGTATGAGGCGGAGTTGAATCACCTAGTAAAGTTTGCTCCTGAAGCATTTAAGAATGATGAGGAGTCGAGGAGGCAAAGGTTTTTGAATGGGTTAGAACCATACTTGCGACAAAAAAGTTAGGAAGTTGGAGTTAGAGACCTATTCGACTATAGTGAACAAAGCAAAGTTGATTGACTAAGGGCTTGTGTCATGCCCCAAAGGGTACCCAAAACGCGGCAATCTACCACACTCAATATTTAAACTTAAGTATGACAACCTTAGTCATCCCATAAGTTTATATATCGGATGTAAGATGTACTTGCGCAATTGTTAGGATCACACTTTGAATCGAATAGTCTTAAGAAGGCATACAATAGCATTAAGAATAGAAATCACAATAAGATAAATAAGTTAAGTCTTTACAAAAGTCAAGGGGCATACCCCGCCAAAACAATAGAAGTCTATCCAGTCTAAATCTATCGTACAAATATTAAAGTTTATGTTAAAGAGATTTTCCTAGAAGTCCACGCCTATAGCTAGGTCCCGACCTCTTCAAAAGCTCCTTAATCCAAAAAGATAAACCTGTGAAAAGTGTTCTCTCGGAACAACCAATAATGGGAACACTGCAACAAAAACTATCAGGGTATAAGCTATCAGGCTTAGTGAGGTTCATTTCCAAATAACAAACTCATTCAAGATTTATATACAAGCAAGTTATAGTTAATCAATCATATGAATGCACAAGCAAATGAGCATACAAGCATATGACTTTTCGATAGCCATATGTGAATGGATTTATGCCCTCCATTCGGGATTGGGGTGGTCCATAAATCATGCAACCATAATCCCGAAGTCTTTCTCTTAGTTATACAACATCTGTTGTTTTATTGTGGTAGTTTCAAGTGCCTACCTACTTCCATTAATTTAAGCGATCTCACATCCTTAATGTTAACACAGGCCTCCACGCCTCTGCTAATATACCTTTGTCCCACCAAAGGTATACTTTCTAATGCAATGTGACTCACTACGCGATATGCATGTACTGTTTATTCATATAATCGTGGCATGTTAATTATGTAGGTTAAGAGCAATCATAGAGAATTTTAGACAATTTTCTATACTAGCTCATACAATGTTTTTACAACAAGTCTCATCTCGATATGCTTATCATTCATTCAACGAAGATTAGATCACAACTCATCACAGTTTTATCTTTTCCTAATTCTAACGCCACTACTATTATAAGCACATACATGAGCATAATTATTTAAGAAATGAACTCACTCGGCCATGGAGAGAAATCCACTAGTCGTAATAGTCCTTAGGGAGTGGAAATCCGTCCTCCAAATCACCTAAGTGCAAGGAACACCCTCAATGAGTATTTCTTATGAATTTCTAATAAACTTAACAATTCTACTTACTAAGTTCGTTAATTTTCGCCTAAGTTGAAGTCCTAACTTAAAATGGTCATATCTAACTCATTTTAACTCGAAATTGCGCATATAATATACCGATTTCTATCTACTTTGAAAGATCTATCTATTTGTATTATTATTTTCAATTTTTGAAAATGTTTGAGTCACGAAATATTCTCATCAGTAGCGAATTTTAATTCCGAAAAATAGTTTTGTGAATGCTTGTAATGTTTCTAGAATATAGATCAACTATACATGCAATATTGATGATTTTCCTATCATGAATGGCATGTTATGAACTCGATGTACGCATGCTCTTGACAATATTTGCTAAAAGAAAATTTTAGAAACTTTTCATTTGTAAGACTCCATGACTATTTACTTTTAAGAAAACTAGTTTCCTAACTTTGATCATTTCCATTTGTTTTGGATTTATTTCTTAAGAAAATCTAATTATCCTTGTTAAAATTGAGTATTCATTATATCTATTATTTAGGATCTTCATTTCTACATAAAAATTCTCATTTTATACTTTGTAAACATGTTTTCAAATATGGGTTATTCCAAAATCCGAATTTTGAAAAATTAGTTTTTGAATGATTTCTTTGAGAAAAACTTGTTTAATAGATTAAAATTTAAAGCTCGATTATACCTATCCCTTAAAGTCTTCATTTCTTAAATAAAACTTTCATTTTGAGTTGGAAAATAGATGTTTTCACGGCATTACTCCAAAATTACGAATTTCTTAAGTTGACTAGCAATTCAAAATTTCCTATCTTATTTCTACTCTTTGTTTTGCATATTCTTCTTAGCAAATCTCATTTCAACTTATAAAAATCATTACTTAATGATATCTATTATCTATACTCTTCATTTTTCATATAAAATACAAGTTTTGGAGTTGATAAAAGAGTTTTTAATGCATGGCTTTGTAGTCATCCGAATTTTCATTTGAACATTTCAAACAAAAATTTTTCCTTTTTAAGTTTCTTTTCTCATCTACTTAAAGATCTACTAACTACAACATTTATATACACAAGACAAAACCTTTATGATCATTAATGCATTAAAACACAAAATATTCATGAGATCATGAATGTCAAGTATAGTATGAGCATTTAAATGCTAGATCTACTACTTATGATACATGTAATAGAGTTTGAAAACATGAACATGGGTTTTTATGCAAGATCTCTACTTTACTCTATTATTATATGCATGAACATGAAGATAATCCAACAAAACACATTTAAACACAAGATCTACTCTTGTGATGGCTTGATATTCATGTAGTAATATTTTCTTATCCCTAGTAAGTGCTCATGAGGACTTAAATATGAAAATACTCATGAATAATCTTGTCATTACAAGATTTAGTGTAGGAAAGTTTAAGATCTATCACCTAAAGCTTGAATCAAGAGGAAAATGGGGAAGACAAATGAACTTGTGTGAGTGTGTGTGTGTGCTATGGAAGCTCACAACAAGGAGAGGGAAATAAAGAGGATTTGTGACAATTTTGAAAAGTGAAAAAGAATGAAAGAGAGAGAAATGTAAAAGAGTATATATAGTAGGTTGAATTAGGATTTGTTTCAATATAAATAAAGGAAGAAAATAATTTAATTGAGGGCAAATAATGTTGGGGGGGTAGGGTACGCCGGTTCAAATGAGAGGGAGAGAGGGAGGGAGTTTAATTTATTTTGTTTTGTAATTTATGTGATAAAATGACTTAATTTGTAATAATTTTTAGGAGACAATTTTTTCTTGGAGAAGAAAATGTAATTGAGTGTTTGATAAGGATATAAGAGTAAGGAGTGGCTTGTGAGTGTAGTAGGTTGTACTTGTGAATAGTAATGAATAGTAAACAAGACAATTACTTCACCGATAGTAAAAAAATACGAGAAAAAGGTTATATCTGTAATTTTTTATAAATCAAAAAACTATAAAAATTATATTTTTGAAATCCTCATTAAATTTTGGTTCTAAAGAGTATGCCGGAATATTTTTTGAATTTCGAGTTTCGAGGCTCGCTTTTCCATAATGGATCTCGGGAAGGCTTGGAATAGAAAATTTTTCGAACTCAGATCTTTTCAGGGTTTGAAATATATTTTATAACAATATTCCACATTAGTTTATTTTACAAAAGTTCTTTTAGTTTGAAACCGAAGGAAAGCCGGATCCAGGGTTCCTAGTTTTCTCTATCAAGCTTAAGCTAATTCGGTTTAGGGTTTTGGTTTCTGGTTTCCGAAGTTTACTTGGTTACTAAAAAAACCAGGGTTTACAGCTTGAGTATGTTAGAGACATGGAAATGAGCAGGAGTTTTCTTGGAAAGAGACCCATTACCCCATATCTTGCTGAGGGTAGGACTCGTGGATACTTGTGAGGCTCAAGTAATATTGGGAGCCCTAAGAAACAAGCCTTCATGGTCGGGCCCTACACACCATCACCTACAAAGGTGACCATGCTTGGAAGAGACCAAAGATGCCCAAGATACATGGGACCCCACGAAAAGGAGAAATACAAGTGGAATCCTAGAGCTTGTTTCACTTGTGTGAAAGAGGGTCATAAGAGCTATGATTGTCCAAACCCCACCTTAAAGCTAGTGCTTTGTTATAGATGCAAGCAAAGGGGCATTATTGGAATGAGTGTAAGGTAAGTGGCAAGAATGACGATGGTCCATTTAGAGAAAGGAACAGAGCTGTTGGAAGAGTTTATGCTTTTTAGGCTGAGGAACCAAAAGTGGAGATAGACACACTTGCAGGTATGATCTCTATAGTTGGACATGGAGCATACGTGTTATTTGACACTGCAGCCACACACACTTGCATATATGAGGAGTTCACTAAGTTGTGTACTTTGCCTATTGATGATGTGCCTACGCATTTGTGTGTTAGTTCACCTTTAGGAATGAGTGTTGTATTAATGTACATGTATGTATAGCTAATGTGGATATGCTTGTAGATATGTTAATTCTTGATATGAATGAGTTTGATGTAATCTTAGGAATGAATTCACTGGTAAAGTATAATGTAACGATCGATTTTAGACATATGGTATTGAAATTCATGAATGGGGAAAGGGAGATATCATATGTAATAAATTTACACACTAGGGGCTTACCATCAATAGAGTTATGGGAGAAAAGTAAGATTACTATCTTAAGCATAGAGAAGAAGTGAGAAATAACCTCGAAGGATGTGTTGATGGTGCGAGAGTTCAAGGATGTGTTTCTAAAAGAACTACCAGTATTATTACCTGAATAGGAAGTGGAGTTTGGAATCGATGTTGTCCTAGGAACTTCATCGATATCAAAAGCTCCTTAACGGATGGCTCCAAATGAGTTGAGGAAATTAAAGGACCAACTTCAAGAGTTATTGGACAGAGGGTTCATATGCCTTAACTTATCACCATGAGGAGCTTCGATACTCTTTGTGAAGAAGAAGGATGGAAGTATGAGACTATGTATAGACTACTGAGATCCGAATCAAGTGACAATAAAGAACAAGTATCCACTTCCTTAGATTGATGACTGGTTTGACCAATTATGGGGAGCCGCAATCTTCTTGAAAATAGACCTGAGGTTAAGATACTAGTTTCTTCGAATTAAGCCCCAAGAAGTTCTAAAAACGGCTTTCCATACCAGGTAAGAAAGTTTTACTGGATTTGGATTCTTTTTAGGGACTGGACTTGAAAGTATTGGTTGTTTGTCTAGGTACAGATATTATGAGTTCCTGGTGATACCTTTTAGGCTACGAATGCTCTAGCCACATTTATAGACCTCATGAGTCAAGTGTTTTGGGATTACTTGGGCAAGTTTGTGATAGTCTTCATTAATTACATTTTAGTATATTCTAAGGATGAGGGTGAACACAACAAACATATGTGGATGGTATTACAAAGATTATGGGAGCAAAAGCTATAAGCGAAGTTTAACAAGTGTAAGTTTTGTTGGACGGGGTTACCTTCCTAGGACATGTGGTCAACAAACATGGCATATTTGTAGACCTAGAAAAGATCAAAGCAATCACCGAGTGGCCAAGACCTCATAATGTGTTTGAAGTTAGGAGTTTACTTATTTTGGCAAGCTACTATCGACGATTTATGGAAGGGTTTTCAAAACTAGCAATGCCCTTAATTGGACTAACTCGAAAGAATTAGAAGTTTATTTGGAATGCCAAGTGTGATGAGAATTTCCAAGAGTTAAAAAGGAGGTTAGTAATAGCATCAGTTTTGGCCTTACCCGAAAGAAGAAAAGAATATGTGGTGTATAGTGATGCATCATTACAAGGTTTGGGATATGTGTTGATGCAAGAACGATGAGTAACTACTTACACATCTAGGTAGTTAAAGCCATATGAAAAGAACTACCTAGTACATGATCTTGAACTTGCAGCTGTGGTGCTAACCTTAAAGTTTTGGAGACATTACCTACTTAGAGAAAAGTATAGGATCTATACCAATCACAAGAGTGTGAATATATCTTCACATAAAAGGAGTTAAATATGAGACTGAGACTGAGGTTAGAGTTAATAAAGGATTACGATGTTAAGATTTTATATTGCCCTCGAAAGGCTAACGTAGTAGCAAAAATTTTGAGTAGAAAGAGGCGAGTAGACATGACATTCCTTTTGACACATCAAAAGCCAATCATACAATACCTCAAGAGAATTAATGTTGAGGCAGTTTGAGCGAGAAAGGTAACCTCTATGCTAGCTAACCTAAAGCCAAGACGTACCTTATTTGACAAAACTAGAGAAGCTCAACAAGAGAATACTCTAGAACGAAGAGACATCTTGACAGTGATAAGTAGAAGTGATTAGAAGAAACTTAAGATGTATAAAGATGGAATAATCAAATATGAGAATAAGTTATAGGTACCAAATAAAACCGAGTTGAAGAAGGAAATATTGGATGAAGTTCATTCAACCCCGTATTCAATCCACCTAGGGAACATTAAGATGTATCAAGACTTAAAGATGCCCATTTTGGTGGAATAATATGAAAAGAGAAATAGCTGAATATGTATCAAAATGTATGGTTTGTCAACAAGTTAGAATTGAATACCGAGGCCGTGAGGAGAGCTACAACCTCTCTCCAACCCTAAATGGAAATATAAGAACATTTCCATAGACTTTGTAGCAGCCTTATCAAAGATAATGAGTGGAAATGTGTCAATTTGGGTGACTGTGGATTGGTTGACTAAATTGGCTCATTTCATACGTTTAAAGGTAGGAAATAATATGGAGAAGTTGGCACAAACTTATATATGGGAGATTGTGAGACTACATGGGATACCTTTATCGTTAGTATTAGATTAGGATACCTGCTTTGTTAGTATATTATGGATGAGCTTGCATGTCGTTTTGGGAACAAAATTACAATTCAGCACTGCCTTCCATCCTCAAACCAATGGTCAATCAAAGAGAACTATACAAACCCTAAAGGATATTTTGAGGGCATGTGCATTAAACTTTGAAGGAAGGTAGAATGAGCACTTACCTCTAGTTGAGTTCGCCTATAACAATAGCTATCAAGCCATAATTGGCATGGCACCATATGAAGCACTGTATGGGAAAAAATATAGGTCCCCGTTGCATTGGGACGAAGTAGGTCAAAGAGTGGTTTTGGGATTGGAGATGTTATAGTAGGCCATAAATAAAGTTCAAGTGGTATCCTGATAAGAGAAGAGACCATTAGAATTTGCAATGGGTGAGCATGTGTTCCTAAAGATTTCTCCTACTAATGGTGTAATCCACTTTGAGGTGAGAGGTAAGTTGTATCCAAGGTATATCGGGCCATATGAAATTTTGGAAAGGATGGAGCTGGTAACTTATTGCTTGGCCTTACCTCCACATATGTTGGGAGTACATGATGTCTTTCATGTATCACTTTTGAGGAAATGCATATCGGATCTAGATACAGTGATTGAATCTAATCAACCGAAGTTGCAACCAAACCTGACCTATGAAGAGCATCCTCTTAAGATCATAGACACTAAAGAAAAGGTGTTGAGGAACAAAGTGATCAAATATGTGAGTCCAGTGGAGTGGCCATGAAGAATGTGAAGCTATTTGGAAGCTAGAGGAGGAGATGAAAACGAGATATCCCGAGTTATTCCAGTCACTAGGTAAAATTTCGAGGTCGAAATTCTATTTAAGAGGGGAAGGATGAAATGATCCAAACACCACCAATAAAATTAAAAATTTAAAAATAATAGTTGGAAATTAATTAGGAATTTAAACCAAGAGGATGAATGAAATTAATAAGTGCTTTGGATAAAAGAAATTGAGAGCCGGTTGATTAATGGACTAAGGTCAGAAAACTATGTTAAAGAAAAGCTTAATGGATATGGATGTCTGAGAGTGCATCATATGGTACTCTAAAAAGAACCTTACAAATTATCTGCCCCAGCCCTTATATAAATACTCTTTATTTTTTGTCATTGCCCCTTTAGAAAACCTACTACAACCTTAAGTTAAGAAATCTTAGACCCTAGCCTCCATTTAAATGTTAATTAAGATTAATGAAGGATTAGCACTAATCAGTCGAGTTTATCTATTTCATGGTAGGAAAATGTGGACAATAGAGGCAAATCAGGAGAAAAAGAAGATTAAGAAACTAAGAGAAGCTCGTAATAAGGTAAGTGTGAGGATTTTAAGAGTCAAAACGTAAAGTTTATGGTATTTAAGGTGCAAATTCTAACATGGGGATGTTGATGGAAAGTGAAGGTAGCAATGAAGTTGATTTTGGAGATGTTTTGAGCTTGGAAGAACCACCTTACAGCTGCAACAACAAGATAAAACCTACAATCAGCTCTTAGTATTATGAATATGTGATAATGAGGAGCTAGGATGAGTATGAAAATGTTGAAGAAGAGAATGAGCATGTTTTTAGTTGAATTCTTGCTAGAAATTAACATTGAGAAGAAATGGATGTTGATATGTGTTTAAGACTATGGGTAAAATCATGGAATGAGTAGGAAATTGATGTTGATGTTACAAAGTTAAATGAAGAATTATCTATGAAATGTTTTGAAAAATTTTAAGAAAACATGAAGAAAAATGATAGTTATTGTCAAAACAAAGGGATATAGTCTTTCAATTTGATAAATCTTGTTTTGACAAATGAATTATAAAAGTAAATGAGATTAGGCTAGAATATAGCAGTATGATACCTTTAAGATCACCAAAATTTGTACCAAAATGTGTTTTTGACAATAATATCAAGTTTGAACGCAAAATATCCTAGACCTAAAAAAGCACAATTGGTACATGATGATGTGCATATGCCATGCTTCTCTCTAATCCTCAAAACACAAAGAAAATATGAAATTGAAAAAAGCACGACGGGAACATGACATCGTATTTTCTCCTATACTTCTCTTTGTCTCCAAAAGCGCGTTGAAGCACTGAAGAACATGGGGGATACAAGAAGCCGTGTTTCACCCCGTGCTTCTCTCTGTTTCTAAAACCAAAATGAAGTGCAAAAGAACATGATGTTTTGCTTCATCCTGTGCTTCTCTCTGAAACCCCAACATGAAGGAGAAACACGGTTGCCCTATTTGGCCGTGTGCTAGATGTTTACCAGCCGTGCTCTTTACCTATCCTTTGTCCCTTCTTCAACCTTTCTCCAAATTGAACCAAACTTAATCCAATTTCTTCCTTAGACTTAAATAACCCTCCAAACATGATCTTAAGTGAAATGGTTAAGTCAAGAGACTTAGTTATAACAAACAATACAAAAGGATTAAAGATAATTAATCATGAACTAATTACAATTTCAATCATAAAGAGTTTTGGATATTAAGCCTTGAAGAGAGACTCGATGATCACTTCGATGATCAAGTACGATGATCAAGTACAAGTGATCAAGTACGCAATAATTGCGTGTTGCTTGCTAGGATAGTGTCAATAACTGGATTACTAATTTAAACTCGAATTAGTTGAATGTTGGTTGTTGTTTAGCTGCTTACTCCAGGAGTGGCACCCCCCACATTAGGTTGCGAGTCTGATCACAATTTTGAGATAATGCGGTAGTTGAAGCGCCGAAGCCCCCACAGATGTATGGTTAGGCTTAGCGAGTAGTCGATAGGGAAATTTCCGAGATTAAGCGATTGACTTGGAGCAGGTATGAAACTGTAATGAGTTATACGGGACTATGTGATCCCATGTAAAGAGTTATAATGGACCATGTTCGTTGGTGGCAGACTGTGAGAAGATGACTCGAACGAGACTATTTTCTTCTTCTTTCCAGTAAGTTCTAGGGACTTATCAAACCCCCTTTTCAGTGCATGATCCACTAAAGAAAGTGGACCCTTTTGTTTGGCGGGAGCCTTGAGTACTCTTATGCATGTTGTATTACTAGAACGTTAGGAATACTTGGTTCCTAACATAAACTTAATTAATGTTTATTGCATTAGCTTAAGCATACATGACATGTATGTGTGTGTTTGATTACTATATACTGGACTTCACCACTCACATTTCAATATTTCAGGTAATGAATAGAGTTCGTATGTGGATATCCACTATAATTCTATGGGTTACAGGACTAACGAGTTCAGAAAGTGATTCCAACGACTAAAGTTCTAAATGCAACTTTGGAAATTCTATTTAAATATCTATTATTATTTTAATGGATTACTGTAAACACTTAAAACTATTCTATCATATTTGGGTCGAATGCCAAACTTGTATTGGGTTAAGCCTAACTCTCCTTTTGTGGTTATTATCTGAAACAGTTTTAAAACTTTAAATTTTTGTTCCACTCTTTCTTAAAGCACTTTATACATATTGATACAATGGTTTCTTAAATTTTGGTAAAATGTCATCCAATTCATTATGGTTTAAAAAAAGAGCATAGTCACAGTTTCATAACTAAAATATGATTAGTAAAATTCACTTTTTTATTGAAAAACTTGCACATGTCGCTCAGAGGTAATGTGTGCGATGAAACAACCACACCTTTAAGCATCCTAAGGGTTGGATTATTTCAACATGCTCGACAAGCTTTATGGAGCTTCATATTTCACAAAACTTGACTTGAAAGCAGGGTTTCATCAAGTACAAGTACACCCCCTACATGTGCATAAAATTGCATTTTGTACCCACAATGGTCATTATAAATATTTGTTATACTATTTGACCTTTGTAATGCCCCTTCTATAGTCCAAGCAATTATATTCCATCCTTATCTTCAAAAATTTGTTTTAGTTTTTTTCTATGACATATTAGTATATAGTCCCAATTGGAAAACATATCTTGAATATGTTAAAACAATTATGAAAATTTGTTTTAGTTTTCCGCGTGTCCATGCTTGAGAAATACATCGATAAAGGTCAAGTTCCCGATTCTGACTTGCCACCAATTTTTATGATGGAGCATCATCGAACCGGAGGTGATTTTAGACTTGCAATAAGTAAAAAAAAAAGCTTCAAGTTTGTAGAAGAAAGCCTTGTTAAGTAGAAAAACTTGCCTAAAGAAGAAACCACGTAGGAGGATTCTCAACAAATAAAGGAACAGCTCTTAAGCCTTAAGAACAAGGTTCATTTAAAAGGAGAGGGTAATGTTGCGTTAAGACAGACATTGAGACTATCCAAAAAGAATCCAAAGCATTTTTATATTACATAAAGTTGTTAAACATGCGTTATCCTATGCCTCTGCTATACCAAGCCAAGTGTCGATCCATGTGCCAAGTGCCATGTGTGTTAATTTATGTGTCCTTCCTGTTTGTTTTAGTCATTAGTTGTTGGTCTTGTCTACATAGAAGTAGGCTAGTAATTGTATTTGGTTTAATAACAGTTGCAAATTAAGTGCAACTGGGGCCATTATTTTTAAGACAAGTTGTTAACTACTTTTTGTATTTAAACTTTATGTGAATAAAGAAAGAGACAAGCAATTATCAGCTCAGAAGGGGAAAAAAATACACACTGTGGTTACGCCCAACCTTTGTTTTACTGTCATTTTTTATTCTAGTTTTTGATCGGGACCTATTACATTTGCAGTTCGTTTGATCAAATACTAAATAACCATTGAGCTAATTTTATAGTGTTGAAACAAAAAGCGCATTTCTATGTTCAGCATTGGAACAACAGGGCAACAGAGAGGGAGATCTGAGAAGCATATGCATGCTCTTGCTCCAGTAATGACTATCTAAGTAATTTTAATGCAACATTTAATCAATGCACCGAAAGCATCAAACATTAAAATGGCTTAATATGTTCAATTTGTCCTCAAAGAACCACACAAATACCCTAACAAAATGAGAGCCCGAAACCGTGGGTTGGATGACCAGCTCATATGAGCATCCATTAATCGTGACACCACAAAGATACATTTTTCCAAACATCTAGCAGGCAAGCAACATGGTCATTCAATTTTTTTCTCTTTTTCTTTTTCCTTTTTTTTACAATAATGAATATAGATATAGCCGAGGATTCCAGATGTCTTAAAAACATAAGAATTTTAAGCATCCTACAATTCGGCTAATTAGTTATGCGAAGGAACAGCATGCTTATAAAGCTAGAGAGGCGTCTTTCGAGCAATCTTCCTCTCCGCTGGGACCTTCGCTTCACTACTAACAATAGAATCTTGTTAACCAACGCTTTAAAGCCACCGAACTCACGATCTAACCGTTATAATTTCTACTGCATTAATTTGTTTAATCTCGATGACAGCTGAATAGTACCATGATCGAAGACATTTATAAGATAATGAGGGGAATATAAGCTAAATGAGATGTACAAAAACAAATGTAGATCCCAAAACAAAACAAGACCAATCCAAGAAAACAAAACCTGGTCGGTTGATTTAATTTCGAGGACCCATTCAATGTTCGAAGGCAAACTTGGAAAAGAGCGCATCGACATAGCACTCCCACCATAGGTCCTTCGGTTAAAAATAAAAAATAAAAACAACTATATATGCATACCCAAATAAATTAAAAAAGAAAACAAGGTTTTGGGTGACTATTAAATTATTAAAAATAAAATCTATATGCTCAGTGAATACGAACCATTATTAGATAGAAAGCTCATCTTGAAGTGTAGTGAAACCCTTCAATCGATGAATTGCATTGATATCTCTTCTCTTCATCGCATCAATCAAAAAATCGAAAACGATAAAACATTACAACAACAACAACAAGATGATAATAGATCTATTGTGAAAAAGCTCAAAGTACGCCGACACGACTGAATGAGGTGAATGAGCTCGTGAATGAAAAAGCAAAAAAGCTAAACCTACCAGGAGCTTCATTTTCGGGTTTTGCTTTTGTATTCATATTATATATGAGTGGACAATGCTGGTGGGCTTTCGATTCGGAACTTGTAAGATGAATGGGCCATTGCTAATGGGCTTGTTTTGGGTATAAGCTGACCCATGATTACAAGCGAGCTGGGAAATTCCCGAGATCGAACTGAAAATAAAATTTGTTTAGTTAAATCAATTGAGATTACTTCAAGTTTGCTGTGATCAAATTAAATAAAATATTTTTTTAATATTGTTTTAATATATATAATTATTTATGTAAACAAACTTAAGCCTAGATTTATAGAGCTAAACAAGTCTACAACTTAAACGTGGGCTTGCAAATCATTTATAAGCTCGAGTTCAAGCCTAAACTTTTTAGGCTCGCTAAGAACTAGGCTTGAGCTCCTTAATTTATTAAATAAGTAGAGTCTAAGCCTTAAAAGCTTGGCTTGATTAAACTCTACTTGTTGATAACCCTAAAAATGTTTATATCGGAAGTTTTGGGAAAAAAGAAAGGGAGAAGAAAAAAAATGTGTTAATTGTAGAGAAAAATATGTTTCTAATTTCAACATCGCGATGAGATTTAATTATATTAGGTGTTAATGATACAAATGTTATCTGAAATTTGATAAAATATACAATTAGATATTTGAACTTTAAAATTAATCGATTAAAAGAACTTTTTGTGCACATAAATAGTATCTCTACCAAGTTCTTGTTAGACATTAAATTGATTAATTTTAAAATTTATGTATAAAATTGATCAATTTTAAAGTTTAGTTATTTAATTACATATTTTGATAAAATTCAAAATTATTCATGACATTATCCTTATATTTCTTAGTGAATGTAAGGCTTTGCAAATGTATTTTATAAGAAATTAGGGTTTAGGCATAGTTATCCTATTTAAGAATTTTGAAAAAGATAAATTATCATATCATTGCTCTAATGACTTGCAGTTGTATCTACACTTTTATATTTGTAAGCAGGTTCCCAAACGTATGGATTATGACAAATTAAGAAGTAAAAATCTATTATGTTAAAATGAATATAAGTACATCCATATAGATGGTGGTTGAATCACCAATAAATTAGTTAAAGAAATAGGATTTGAAGACCTATATTGCAGGAGTGAGCTGATATATGGTGGGTAAGGTATAATGCGCTACTTATATCCTATCATGTACCACTTTGGACCCACCCTGCACCATGTACCCTGTAAAATCTACATGATACAAGGTACCTTGTGGAACATGTACAAGAGAAAAATTACTTTTAGAGTGTGGAAAGAAATTTAAATGTTATTTAATATAAATACTATAACTAATTGCTTTTGCATATATACTGAAGAATTTTAATATTCTTTTTTTCTACTCGTGATCCCATACTATCATTGCTTTGATTTATATATTAATAATAAACCATTTCAATGTACAATAGTATTAGAAAAAATTGGATAAGTTTAAATTTTGTAGACGTGAAATAGTACAATAAATATTAAAAAATATAAAAGAGTGGTATGGGAAAAAATATCAACATTGTATCCATATAATAAGGCAATTTCTTTTAAAGGAAAAAGAAAGAGAGAAAATAATAAAAATTGTAAAAAAAAATGAATAAATGTACCAAAAGTTTATTAAAATATTTGCATTTTAATTTAATTATCCATGGCTAATACATAAAATATTTTTTAAGTTGAGGATAATTAAAAGATTCTAGCATTATTAAAACTAAATTGTAAAAACAAAAAAAAAGTGTCACTACCTTAAATAATATTGATGTTTAAAAAAATTATTAGAAATAAATGGTACTATTTTATTGTTAGTAATTTAATATTATTTATATAATTCTTATAGGGTAGGTACATGATACTATGAACCTATACCCTATATTTAGTAAAGTACAAGTTCCATGGTAAGTATAAGGTATGAAAAGCCGA
Organism: Combretum micranthum; assembly: GCA_024138025.1. Taxonomy (NCBI): domain Eukaryota; kingdom Viridiplantae; phylum Streptophyta; class Magnoliopsida; order Myrtales; family Combretaceae; genus Combretum; species Combretum micranthum. The sequence goes on along the minus strand of JAMXBD010000823.1, from coordinate 567,643 downwards.
TACTTGTACCCTATTTTGTAGGAGCAGGTTCCAAAAATTCTATATCTAAAACCTACCCAATGACCCTTAATACCCACCCAGAACCACCTAGTCAAGCAGGGTTCGGGTAGGGACCTGTATGATAGGGTTATCTACTCAATCGTAATTATGATTGTAGGACACATCTTACAGAAGCCATGCGATTTAGAAATTAAAAGGAGATGGTTTTAAAATGTAGACATAAATAATGAATTGTCATTAATGCCATTATTTATATCAGTTTCCATTTAAATTTGATGCGGTTTTTTCACAATTAGGACCAATTTTGTATAATTTTAAATTAAAAGTTACATTAATAATTAAGACACCAAAACAATAATATGTAGATATAAATATTGAACTATCATTAATGCCATTATTTATGTCAGTTTCTATTTAAATTTTATGTGGCCTTTTAGCAATTAGAACCAAACATTAAGGTTGGTTTTGTATAATTTAAAATCAAAAGTAAAATTAATAATTAAGACACCAAAACAAGACCACTGACTATCATTATTAACTTATTATTATGGATGTCATAGCCTTGAATGTGTATTAAAAATAATGCAAATGTTTCAATTTTATTTTTTATTTTTACTTTTAAATTGTCCATTTTAGAGATTTATTATTGTTGTGAATATGTTTGTGTTATGAGTATACTAAAAATTCCTATGCTTTTTATGTTGATAATGTAATTCCATTTAATTGAAAATTAGAATTATTTTTATACCCGCAACACGGGTGTGCCGCCCATTAGTGAAGGAAATAAAAGGAAAATAAGAGAAATAGAGTTAGTGATTAATAAAATTACCTTTATATTATTTTCATCCCATTTCTCTCCATTTTTTTTCCTTTCCTGTGATTCTAGGTGTTCCAAACACAGCCTAAGTTTCCATGTTACTTTCTTTTTATAATTTGGGAAAAAGGTATATAGGAGCATTTTATTGGTCACTTTTGCGATTGAATTTCGAAAGGTTCATGCTATGCTTCCTTTTTAAGTGGAAGTTAGATCTTACAAGTGGGTAATTAAGTGAGTTAGTGACCCATGTTTGTAGCTTTAATATGGTTGGGGCCTTGGGTTGGCCATAAATTGAAATGAATGTAATTTTTTCTTTAATTTTTCTAATGAATTGGTATGTAAAGGGTTAAAAAATAATATTTTAGTGAAAAATTATAAAAATATCACTCAATCAAACATAACGCTATAATTATTGAAAACGACTTTAAATTATAATAAAAATTTCTTTTTAAGATATGGGTTCAATACAATTATATTAAACTCGTCTTTTTCAATATATAGTTTAAATTTATTTTAAAAAGAAAAAAAATGCCATAAGTCGAAAGTTTTATGAAATATTGTAGTAATGTGTGTTATAGGGTGTTATATGATCCAGCAATGACTTGAGTTTGACTCTTTAAGGTAAGTGACAAGGCTCGATAGCCAAGTCCGTGAGATTGGGACGATTAATGGAGATTTGATATGGTGAGCTTTGAGTAGTGGTTGCTAGATTGGGCCAATCCATTTGCTCTTGACTTTTCTCAATGAGCTAATGCATTTAAAGAGACCTTCCATGGACCAAAGAGCCCGTGGAGAAATACATCATTAATAGGAATCATCTCACTCGTTGCTGGTCAATGCAATCGAACTAATGTCATTAAGAGCTAAGCCCTATAAACACTATAACTCCTCCTTGTAGATCTATAAATTGAACGAAACATTATTGCGATGCTAACATACCCCTACAAATGATCAAATAGAGCTCATAATGAAAAATGCACAGTCTCTTCTATAGAATAGTATGATTGATGTTGTATAGCTTCTCTACCTATCACTAGTGCATTTGAGCTCCCTAAGATTATCTGCTCCTCATCCCTACTTTATTACTCTTAATCATTTCTTGCATGTGCTTACACGTCACTCATCTAATGCCACATGTAGTGCAAGATACATGATGCACACATGTGACTATTACAATTGAATCCACCCGCCTATGTATATAATGCAATATAATTATAATAGAAAGCAAATATATATAGATAATCTTAACATTAGCTTCATTGAGTTTGGCTCCTTTAGTAGCATCATTTTATGTTTGTTCCTTCTCGCAATCCATAAACCTTTGAGATGGCACAAACTTCATTGTGCCACGAAACTTTAAGTCTTCCTTCAAATGTCCGTCTCTCTCATTCCCTCACTCAAACACTAACGTGGTTGAGCTCTTCAACACTAGCTACTCATCTACTTCACTTTATTGCAATTGCAATTTTATTATACTGTTGTTCCTTATGAAAAGTTATTACAACATTTGGTTGAGCAATATAAATATTTCATAAGAAATTTTATTTTTAAAAAATTTTGAATAATTATTCATTACCTAAACTTGTTAATAACAATTAAATGTTAAATTTCATTTTTTTCATGAAATACCCCCATTCAAATAAAAAAAAATTAACAAATGATATTATAATATAGCTTTATTTCATTCATTAATCATAGGCATTTCCATTATAGTCTTATTCATTGAGTAAAGTAAATAAGTCATAAAGTAGCAATAATGAACAAAAAAATCATGAAAAGAGCCCTAAAGTAGAATAGAAACTTTCTTTTTTCAATGAAAGAGCCACGAGATGCTATGTGTGTAATGATGACTTCAATAAGTGCAAAAGCGATCAGATGAGGAAGAGGATGTCACATCCTGAGGGGTACTCTAAACGTGGCAGTCCGCCATACACAATACTAAAGCCTAAGAATGACTACCTTAGTCACGGAAAGGCTTCTATATCATGTACAAGGCGTACATCACAACCAAGGGAACACATCGAAATAGCGCAAAACTTCATCTTATGTTCCCATTACCTTCATAAAAGTTTAACATCCTTCCATGACTTCCTTAATGTCGTGATCTTCGAATTAAGCCACGGTTATACCTGTTTCAACAAAATCTATGGGGGGTATAAGCTTACAACTATTTTAGTAAGGTATTCCTTTTCATTCGCACCATGATTTCAAAAAAAATTCATTTAAATTGCCACGCATATGCTATGCATACAAAACAACAATCACGTGATTACACAAATATATATAGTTATCTGCAAACCATATATAGAATGGATTTATCCCTCCGTATCAAAGGTTAGGAATTGTTGATGAAGATCCTCAACCTTCTACTGCTAGTCCTCAGGTCCCTACCTAAAGCGTTCAGTTGGCTCGACTCTGAACCTAGAGTCGTATTTCCCGAGTGATTTGGATTCTTTAGGAAGGAACATGACTCGTATCCCAGCGTGATAACAGCCAATCTAACTTTATGCGTAGCAGTAGTAGCCTTCTGAAAGAAATGTGACTCGATGAATGCTATGCGTGAACGTTTTATTTTTCTTAAGCCAAACCTTATTAAGCTTTATTAGGGGGCGATCAATTAATTCAGCAAACAATAAGCAGTCATATAAGTAAGTGAATAAAACACTTAAACGGACAGTTTGAAATTGCGATATTCTTAATTCTCATTTCACACATAAGCATAGAATCACATATATATATAAATCTCTGGATTCGCCATATATATCCATTTTTTATCTTTTCTTAGTATACTAATGCCACTACTTTATAAACACAAACAAGGTAACGAAATTAAGAGGAATAACTTACTCATCATTTCGCAATCTTCTTAGTCGTAGTAATCCTCAGGAAGGGCAATCCCGCATCCTTCGTTACCTAGACAAAAGAAATACCCTGGATGAGTATTTAGTAGAAATTCTACTTAAATTTTCTAATTCTATTTCACTATGTTTGTCAAAATCGTATAGGACGAAATTCCAATTTAAAATAGCCATAACTTGCTTATTTTAACTTGGAATTTCACATATAATATACCGTTTTCTATCTATTTGAAAAAATCTATCCATTTCTGAGGTTATTTTTGTCATATAAGATTGTCTGGGTTTCGAAACTGTAGTGTACAGATTCAAAACGAATATTTTCAAATTTAATGAAACAATTTCCAACTCAACTTCATTCAAAAATCCTTTTAATATATATATATATAAATATATAATTGATAAATACCTTGAGTATATAGATAATCTCAATTTATATGCAAAAGTTCTAATGGTAGTGTCTTAACAATTTATTTCATAAAACAATTCATTTTGAAGTGCTAAAACTTAACTTGACAAATTTTTTTCAAGTATTTTGAAGAAACTTTATATTTTCCTAGGTTATTATAAATGAATATATTCTTATTTTATTTTCCTCATTCTTTTTTCCAAAACAAGTCAATTTTTCTTTAGCTTTATTCTTTTATAATTTTTACTTCTAGTGATAAAAGATCAAAGTTATCAAAAGTTTATTTAGTTGTTGATATCCGATTTATAAATTTGCATTTAGAATGGTTTTAGAAAATGAGTCTTTTCTTCTTACATTTCTTATTTAAAATATAAGTTATTGTTTTCTAAAACTTGGTCTTTTATTTCATCCACAAATTTTATTTGAAAAGAATCCTTTTTATTGATAAAATCTTTGTTTTTTATCTTATCATATTTATATTCTTTAAAATAAGTTTCTTCTTAGAAACTTGAAAATCATTGTTTTTCTTAAGTGGGTTTATAACTTGGTTGATTTTATCTTAACTTTGAAAATTAGTTTACTTCTTGGTTTTGTTATGGAGTTGAAAAGAGTTTAATCTTAAGCTTTTTGTGAAAACTTTGAATACCAACAAATTATTTTCCTAAGACTTAGGTTACCATATTATTAAAAGAAAGTGTTTATTTGTTATATTTCCTTTGGGAAAAGTTATCTTCGTTATTTGAGAAAACTTTGAAAAAACTTGTATTATTCAATTTCTATGTTCTTGATAATAACTCCATTATTTAATAACAAGTCACATAATAGAAAATTTAGTTTCAAGTTCCTTATTAAAGAAAAATTCTACTTTTAAATTTAGTTGAGACAATATCATTATGTAGATGCATGTATTATGAGCATGTAGTATGTAGATGATGGAAATATAAGAAAAAAGTGAAAAGCAAGATAATAATAATAAGCAATGTAATAATATCAAGTATTAGGAACTTTAGCTTTATCAAGGCATCCCAGGACTAAGAATAGATTAGTCCAAAAAGAATAGATTAGTCCCAAAAAGAATAAAGAAAAGAAAGAAATTGTTGTTTTAACTTGATAAGGACAAGTCTAAGACTAGAAAGACTAGTCTTAAAATAGAATGAAATAAATAAATTGCAAAGCATGAGCATAGATAAATAAATAACAAGTGAGCTTATATGCTCTAAAGAATATATATAGATACATAAATATATTTAGTTAGATATGAATAAGAAGTTAGCATAATAATAACAATGATAATAACGAATAATAACAACATATATAAATGCTTAATATCAAGATAATAAAATAGGAATTTCATGTGCAAGAACAAAACATGAACATATTATTGCTTTTACTACTTATGTGAGTTTCAAAACAACACCATAGTCATGTTGAGTTACATAACATGGATAAACTAAATGGGTGGAAGAAGTTTTACCTAAAGTATTTATGTGGTATGAAGATGGTAGATGAGATATTATGTGGGTAGTAAAAAAATAAGAGACGGTTTGTGTGTAGAGAACGATTTTTATGAGTGTTTGGTTAAAGAGAGTTTTGGTAGAGAGAAATCTTTATGGAGAGTGTTTGTGTAGCGAATTTGAGAGAGTTTTAGTAGTAAAATGAGTTATGTAAAAGAATGAAGGAGGAATGGAGTATTTATAGAGTTTTGGAATGAAAATTATATGTAATTAAATTAATTAAAAAAGAAGATAACTGAAGGGTGAAGAGAGAGAGGGGTGGACGATAATTGCAAGGGAAATAGAGAGAAAAGTGATTAAAAATTAATTTTAGAAGAAAAGTGTAAGAGAAGTTTAGTAATATGTGGTGTAGAATTTTTATGGGAAAAGAAAATTGTAAGAAATAGGTATATAGGTTGTAAGAATAGGTAGTGAAAAAAGGTAAAGATAGATGAATAGTAATGAATAGTAGAAACGTACTATGAATAGTAGACTAGACAAATAAAATATTTGTAGTAATAAAAATACACGTATAAATGCAATATCTGTAATTTCTAGTTACCGAAAAATTCTAAAACTGATATTTTTTGAAACCTTATATTTTTACGATTCTATTGGTATTAACGGAATATTTTTTTCGCTCGGTTTACTAGGGCACGTTTTTTGAAAACTAATCCGTTCGAATCCGAAGGACACTAAAAATTTGTGAATATGAAATTTTTAAGCTTCCCTATATTATTACAAACTATTATCAACAATTATTTCCATTTCGTTGTTTAGGGTTTAAGAGCGCAGGATTGCCGATCTTAAACACTAGGGTTAGTTGTAAGCTTTGTTGACTTTTAGGGTTCCGGTTTGACTTCCTGCTTGTTGATTTTATTCGTATGATTATAAAATTTTGGAGTTTTGTCCTTATCATATTTTTAGTTCAATGTCTATGGTTTATTTCATTTGTTTGTGATTATTTAATATTTTTCAGTTTTCGGAATCGTTTAACCGGGTCTAGGGTAATGAGTGACTCAGTTTGATTTTTGGTGAAAATTGAAAATTGCAAAATTTTTATTTTAAAAATCACCGAATGATTTAATGTCTTAGTATTTCGTTGTTGAGCGTTATTTGGATATATCGTCTTGATTTGCGTTTTAGGAATCAAATAGATAATTTGATTGGTGTACAGATATTGAATTAATCGATGGTTAGATATTCTATTTTGTTTTGAGGGTTCTCTTTTTCTCAAGATTGAGAATTCTTGTGTTTGACCTTATTTAGAATTAGGTTTTAACTTGATTCGATTTTTAGGGTTTTGATTTTGGCTTTTGACTTCTAGGATTATTTTCTAAGAATTATGAAAATTTTAGGAGTTTACAGAGGTGTGGTGGTTTTGGTGCAATTATGAACTTGTTTCTTTAAGAAACGGGATCAATGTAACTGTAATGAAATGGACGAGTTTAAGTTACCTCGTTTTAGATTATTTTAGATCCAACGATATGTTTTAGAATTTTATTAAAATATTAAATTTTCCTTAACCTTGATGTAAAGGGGTGAATCAAATGGTAATTTAATGATTTATATAAAAACTTTATTCTTGTGCTACAAACAAAACCAATTGTTAAAAAAAAATTATCATCCATAGTCATCTTAGTTTTTTTTTATATAAATACAAAATTTATTTATTAATTTGCATTTTTTTTCTATTTACATTTATAATTTGGCTAGAGATTAATTGGCATTCATTATTAGTACATTTGATTAGAGGGCATCACATGCTATTATATAGTAGATAGCTACCAATCATCTTGAAAATTAAAAAAAAAAAAAAAGATAGAAAGCATTTAGTTTAATTGAGATGTCATAATCTTATTAAAATTCAATGAATTCTTTTTTTTTTCCTTTTTTTATTATGGCCACCTTAACCTTAGGTAGCCGACAAATAACAAACCTAGAACGGAATCGCGATTTTGGATTCGATTTAATTTCTCATGTTTGGATACACTTTTAAAAGTTATAATTGCGATTCCTTGAAATTGATGATTTCAACTTTGAAATGAAATTTGATTTCACCTTTGAGAAGGTAAAATCACGATTGTAGACACCCAATTTTTGCCCAATTAATTAAGGCTTAAATTTATAAAGTTAATTAAACAAAATCTTCATTTTTGTTTAATTAAACTCATTTTTCCAAAAGCCTTAATTAAGAAATGAGTTGGCTAAGTGATCAAGGCACAGGCCAAATGGCCTGTTGGTTAAATACATTGACTCAAATACACACCCAAGCTCAAGGACCCAAGTTCAAACCCTAGCAAAGGCAAATTTTTGCCTTTTTATCATCTAATTTTTTTCCTTCCAAAGTGACTTTTTGCCTTACTTTGCATCAATTTTTAACTGACAAAACATCATTAATTGTTGAAATTGATGATGCAATTGCAAAGTAGACATGGAATATGAAAGATCAATACACAATTCATGTGTAAAAACAACCCAAAAGTCACAAAATTCGTGCTAAAAGAAAATTGGGAAAAAATACAATTTATGAAGCATTCAATTGCACATAAATGAGAAGTTACAAGAATTGATAAAATTGGATGATTCATCTACCCACATTAAATGATTTGATGAAGAATATGAAAGATCAATCATCAATTCATCAGTTTGAAACAAATTAAACACGAATTATTGAATTAAATTTGTGCAAACAAAGAGGCAAAAATCGATTCATTTCTGAAACAGTACGAAACGTAAAATTGAACTTGCAACCTATAAATAGGGGGTACTAGGATCAAAAAGCACAACTCAATTTCAAGAAACACACATACAATAAGTTCAATTCGAGATTTTCGAATTTAGAGTTTAGGATTCGAATTTTTCAAATTCGAAATGATTTGATCAAGTTTGGATCAAATTGAGTGTTTTATCAGTGTTAGAAACGAGTTTTGATTGTTTTAGTGTGCTTGGATTCGATCAAATTGATCAAAATCATCTCTGCAAATTTTTTTATAATTTTCCTTTTGAGCCGCCGGCGACCACCACCACGAACCGCCGCTTCCGGTGGATCTGGGCGCGATCCACCACCGCCACCAGCTTCGGCTCCACTACAGCGTCGGGCCGACAAACTCCCAACTGTCGAAGACCGCCAGAGCTGCCGGAATCCTCTTCGAAAGGTCGCGACTTCATCTTCTTCGCCCGACGGGTCAGATCCGACCCGAAAATCCGAAGTCCAACCCATCCCTGGTCAACGGTTAGCTCAGATCAGACGGCCCAGATTCAATCATCCAAGATCAGACGGTCCAGATTTGATCAAGCAGATCAACGGCCCAGATTCAATCATCCAGAGTAAACGGTCCAGATTTGATCAAACAGATCAGACGGCCCAGATTCAATCATCCAGATCAGCCGGTCCAGATTTGATCAAGCAGATCAACGGCCCAGATTCAATCATCCAGAGTAGACGGTCCAGATTTGATCAAACAGATCAGCGGTCCAGATTTGATCATCCAATTCCGACGGCCCATATTTGATCAAAGTGATCGACGCCTCAGATTGAGTCAACGAGATCAGACGGCTAAGATCGGTCTTCAGATCAGACGATCCAGATCGCGTCCGCTTCATCCAACGGTCCAGGTCAATCCGCATTATTTTATTATTAGTTTAATATATAATTAATTTCAGAAAATAATAAAAAATAGTAAAAAATTCATAAAAATTCATAAAAAAATTCAGAAAAATTCATAAAAATCCAGAAAAATCAAAATAATTATTTTTCATATAAATTTATATTTTTTTATATTTTTTATATTTTTGAATATTTTTAATGTGTATTTATACATAAATTGCTTTTGGAAATGCATATTTAATGCATGAAAAATAATTTTAATATATTATAAAATGTTTTGAATATGTTGTGAGTTTATGTGATGATTAAAAAAAATAAAAAAATAAAAAAATATAATAATGATAAAAATAAAATAAAAATGACACAATTGGATTTTCCAAAACCAAAATTTAAAAAAAATGATTTTCAAACTTAGAAAAATTATATTTTCATAAAATGAAAATCAATTGATTAGATCATAGGATCACCAAAAAATGATTTTCATAAAAATTTAAAATTTAATGAACTTAAAGTGAGAATAGTTCAAAAATATAAAATTGATCAACAAATTAAAGTTCTTTTTAAAAGAACTACGTTTTATCTGATCTCGATTAGCGAGTACGTAGGCACCTACGGGGCGACATAAAAAATAAAAAAAAATGTTTTTGTTTTTTTTAATATTATGAATAAATATAATATATATTTGTTGATATTCATACCTTAAAAAAATAATAATAATAATAAAGAAACATAAAAAAATGAATAATGTGATTTGTGAATATTGTTTCATAATGTATCATTTGAATTTTTGAGCATGAAAAGGATAGATTATAAGTTTAAAATTCCAAAAGTGGTAACCAATTTGGTTTTAATAGGTTAGCCCCGAATCCATGATATCTGGTTTTAAAAGTTGATTTTTTCAAATCAAATTTTCGCAGACTAGTAGCTAAGTTAGGATCAACCGACCCATTGATCTTAGCTTTTTATTTTTCCCAATTTATATCGGGTGGCGACTCTAAATCATTTTCAAAAATTAAAATTTCTCTTAACCCTAATCGAGGATTCATGTTAAATGGGTTCGGGTTTAATGTGAATCGGGTTAGGAGAAATGAACCAGATAAGTGGAAAAATCCAGGCTCGACAACGATTCTATGGCAACTTTATTAATTGCATGCAATATAATTATCCTTTTATTCTATTTCATATTCATAACTTACATTTATTACTAGGAACATTTTCGATAAATATATCCTATAGCCATTCAATTCCATTTCATGTGCACTTCCAAATATAGGAATGGATTAGTCATTTCAGAACCTATTCTACTCCAAATCATTCCAGTGCACCAAACGTGACACCAAGGTTTTGAATTTTTTTTATTTGTTCTTTCTGTTCTTTTTAATTTTTTTTTGTAATTTTGTATTTATGTTATTTATTTAAATATATGACTAGTTGCATATATACTCTATAAACTATTAGTTAGGTATATATAGACTACATAGACTTTAATTTCCACATTTCATTATTTGCAACATTTTAACATTTTTTTATATATAGGATGATTCTATAGTTATAATTGCTAATACATATCAATTTTAAGGTTTAGTAGTTGCCATATAGTTATTTGCATTTTTTTTTAAAGCTATAAGATGGCAAGATCACCTAATAAAAGCTTAAGAGATCTTTCATTCCTACTCCAAAGTGTCTTTAAAGTTTGCTCTTTATATATTTAATAATATTTTCATCAAATTAATTAATATGAACAAATCAAAAAGTGATTAATACCATGTTTGATATAGGGGAACTAGGAGAGAATCACTGGAATGAGAGGAAATAAGGGATTAAATTCCATCCCTTCATTTGTTTTGAAAAGAAAAGACAAAGTAGGAAAATGAATATAATATTTCCTAAGTTCCACCATATTTTATCCCTTCTAAAATTGAGAGAATAAGGAAGAAAAAGTGGGAATTTTTTGAAATTACTCTTATCACTTTTTTTTAATTACTTATCATCTTTTAGGAAAATTATATGCTCTCGTAGTGATTATAACGAGACTGGTCTTGTTACATCATTAAACGGTTTAAGTTTAGTCTAATCGTGATTGAAACCCTTAACATTCCTTACACTTATTTCGTAGTGAACTTAATGATAATATTACAAGCTAGATGGGACTGTAAAATTTTTATATTTTTTAAGGATGTATGATTAATTTACCAGTATATTATATTTTGTCTTTTATAATAATTAATATTATATCCATTTTCTTCTCCTTCATAATCCAAATACATGGAAGCATTCAAATTATTCAATAATTTCATCTCCCTCATTTTCTTTCTTTCCACAATCATTCTTTTCTAATTCATTCTCTCTTAACAAATAAAGCCTAGATGTGACAGGCAAAGATAAGAAAAACACAAGCTAAATTTTGCATAATGCAAAGTGGAAAATAATGAATTACAAGTATACAACATGACATTTACACTGTTTTATGTATATCATTTGAATGAAGTAGTTTGGTAGAACATTAATAAAAAACCATATATAATTTTGAAAGTTTTCGTTTAAAAGACAAACCGATACAACCAAACAAAGAACAAGACAATAGCCAACTTGGATGACAGATTATATAGCAATACTTGTACATGTAACAGATACTAACTAGATTTGTAACAACAGGTAGCTGGATCACTTAAAAGTAGTTGAACATCAATAGAAAATAGTTATTGATTCAATATATCTAACAAATCTAGTATCTACAAGTATAAATGATGAAAGATGAAATAGAACAACGTCATGACCCTATTTAGTAAGTTAGTCATCTCAAGTGTAAACCCCCAAAGTTTTGTGATCGGCTTAACTTAAACCCTAATTAGAAGGTCAACCGGAAACCATAAAATAAAAAAACCCTAGTTAGACGTAATAGTTTAAGTCCGGCAATCCGTGTTCGTAACCTTAAGAAAGTAAGTGAAAAATTAGTATGTAGAATAGTTCGTAATAGCATAAGGAAGCTTAAAAAGATCATATTAGTAAAACCGCAAATCGTTTTGAACCGGAACGGATGCGGTTCTTGAAAAACGTGTCCCGAAACTCGGAATAGTAAAAATATTTTGGATATACTGTTGGACTTATAAAAATATAAGGTCTTCAAAAATATCAGTTTTATAATTTTTCGGTAAGTAAAAATAACAGATATCGTAATTATACACGTATTTTCTTACTACCGGTACTTTATTAGTCATATCTACTTTACATCATACTATTCATTACTATTCCACACTATTCATTTATCTCTATTTTTCTAACACCTATTCTTACACTCTATGCACCTATTATCTTTATTTTTTACCTTTCCCATAAATTTATTTCACATCTACTATACTTATTATTATATTTAATCAACAAAAATATAAAAATTAAACTCTCTTCCCCCTCTCTCCGTTGATGGCCAACGCACCCCTTCTCACCCACTCAATTTCTTTTAATTTTTCTTTATTTAAAACCCATAAAATTTACTCCTCATTTTCCTATAAATACCTCCCTCCTCTTTCACTTCATTCACATATTTACTACCTACAAATTCACTACCGAATCTCTCTAAAATTCTCCTCTCAAAACTCTCCCCATATACTCTCCCAAACACTCTCAAACCCCTTCTACATCCATAAAACCCATATTACTCCAAAAATCCTTTTAGGTAAAATTTCTCTTATTATGTTCTTCTTCCCATGTCATGTAACTTTATATGACCGTGGTGTGAGTTTCCAAAAACTAAATGTTATGGAAGCTACATTATGTTCATGTATTGTTCTTGTTCATGAATATCTATTTATACATGTATGTCGTTACTTTACCTTGCTCATATTATTATTGTTACTATCTCTAACTAAGTATAATTATGTATCTATATATAGATATATATTTTTTAGAGCATATAAGCTCACTTGCAATTTATTTACTTTCATGCAAAGCAATTTATTTACTTCTTTGTTTGCAATTTATTTATTTCATGTTGTTTTAAGACTAGTCTCTAGTCTTAAACTTATCCTCATCAAGTTAAAACAATTTTCTCTCTTTTTAGGACTAGTATACTTCTTAGTCCCGAGAGCTTTGAAGAAGCTAAGACTCCCAATACTTGACTTTATTTATTATTTATGTCACTTTTGCTTGTTATTATTTCTCATAATCATGCCCATAAAATTATTGTCCAAACCTTTAAGCTTCACTGATACTTTTACAAAAAGGAGATTTTGTCACCTAAGGATGGTTTTATATGAAATTTAGAATCTATGGTTTAACAAAAGTAAATTTATTCCTTTCAAGACTTTAGGAAGAACTCACTACAATTTTAAAAACTACTCTTATTTTGAAAAGCTTTTTAATGATTTCTATATTACCTTGTTTTTCAAAAGAAGATGACTTTTGGTACTAAATATTTTCCATACAAACATAATATAAGGATACCGCATAAAAAGGGAATGAGAGTTTTCAAACCAAGATTTTTCGAGTAATGATAAAAAAAAATTGTACAAAGAGTGACACTGATATTGAAAAATCCTAAAAGAAAATAGAGAAATCTAATAGTATTAAAAAGTCTTTAAGAAAAAATAGTAAGATAAACATGAAATAATTCTTTGAAAACAAAAGAAACAAAATGTTCATTTTAGAGGATTTAGCAAATAGATTTCTTATAAACTATGGTTTTTCTACACTTTTAATTAATATTATTTTACTCAAGAAATTTGGTTGGACAACAAACACTTGAGCATGGATGAAATGTGAGCTATATATCTATGAAAAATGAATTTCTCAACTATATAGATAACTAAGTATTTATCAAAGCAATTTTTAGATAGTTTAATGATTGAAACAAACTGGTTTTGGGATGGGAAAATTCATGGTGAATCTGATCGCACTGTTTTGGAGCCTAAATGATTTAGTTTGATGAAAATAGTTTTAGAAATGGATAGATCTTTTCGAATAGATCGATATCGGTATATTATATACGCAATTCCGAGTTAAAATGATCAAGTTATGGCCATTTTTAATTAGAATCATCTTTTATATGAACTTTGACGTTCTTATGAAAAATTTCAAGAAAGTTATCAAGAAATACTTTTTTTGTATTTTCCTTGACTAGGTAATTTTGAGAAAGAATACCGTATCCTGAAGATTATTTCGACTAAGTGGATTGTTTTAGCGACTCATCATTTAGAAGAAGTGTCGACATGGCAACGTTAGTTTATTTCCTTAAAATGCTTTACTTTATTGTTGTGCTTGTAGTTTAGTCGCATTAGAATTAAGAAAAGACAAATTGATATGTATGTGAAAATTGTTGAAAGAATTCTAAGAATATCGAGGCCAGAATTGATTGTACGTAATTAGTTGTTTTAGTATAGCACTTGATATGTATGAAATTCTATAATCACCTTAAATTTAATAATAATGATGCTATGATATCTTAAATAAATTTATTTATGCATACCAAGAAGTGAGTCACATTGTATGGGTTATTATCATCGAGTGAAAAGGATAGTAGCATGGTTGAAAGCAACACTTGGCTGTTATGATCGAAAGTGATTACTTGGCGACATGGAATCAAACCAATACTTAACGGAAATTCGAAGGCATGGCTTAGCCCGAGTAGACTTTATATGCTTGGCGGTAATGATCGAAAGCATAACTTAACTAAAACTACTCGTTTTGAGATTATACATCACCAAACCCCAAATGGAGGGTATAAATCCATTCAACATATAGTTTCCGGAAAACTATATGCCTTGTTTACTCACATGTATGTTGTACTTTACTTGATTGCTTAAATAACTGGTTTGAATTTTCCTACACAAGAATTTACTTACGGTAATAATTCTCACTAAGCTTATTAGCTTATACCTTTATAGATATCTTTTACAGTTTAACTATTTGTGGTTGAGGCCACGTGGACTCTGTAGCAAGGTATTTTCCCATTTTGGTTAAGAAATTCTTAGATGAAGTTTAGCATTAGTTTAGATATAGACTTCCTAGAAAATTTTTGTAATAGATTATAGTTATTTTGGCAGGGGAATGCCCCTAAGACTTGTAAGACAATTATTATGAATGAATGAAGATTATGAATCCTCTTTTCTTAATTTGTTGTTGGATCTTCTTAAGCTTCATAATTCCAAAGCATGGTCCTCTAAATTTTTGAAAGCACAACTTACACTTAATACCGAAGCTTCTAGGAATGACTAAAGTTATCATACTTAAGCTTTAATATTGAGTGTGTCGAGCTGTTACGTTTAGGATATCCTTTGAGGCGTGACATTTAGGAGTTCTAACAGACTTGAATTCGCTAATCTATGTGCAAACCTACAAAGAAACACAAGAAATGTGGTTACTGTCACGCCCCGTAGGGTATTCTAAACGTAACAGCCTGCCACATACTAAGTAAGACTCTCGAGCTCCCTACCTGGGGCCTTCGGAAGTCTTAAGTAGATGTAAAGCGTTCCTTTACGAATAGAATACTTCAACAAATGGAGTTAAACAGTTTAACGAGGCATTCATTAGCCATAGATAATAAATCAAAACGCATAATTTAAAGTTTACAAGATCTAAGGGGCATTCCCCCGCAAAAGAATAACAGTCTATTACAGTCATCCAGAGTCTTTAGTTTCCAATGGAAGTCTATACAAAAAGGAATGGATTAAACTTCTATGGGAAACTCCTATCTGGTACCTGCTGTGGCTTGTCTCGGCCTAAGCCATATAAAATCATGCTGCAAAAGATAGAAACTATGGGGGCGTAAGCTAACTAGCTTAGTGAGCAATACTTCCATAACGCAATTAAACATAATTCAGTCAAACAAGTATTATTCAGGCAAGTGTATGCATCAAACAAATGATTCAGCAAAGACCGTCCAAATCATATGTGGATGGACTTACGCCCTCCATCCCGGGTTAGCAGATTAACGAATCCTGCGGTACGACGCCGTTTAAGCTCACGGTCAACTAACAAAACTTCGTTTTATGGATCACGATTAACCAACAATTTCGTTTTATGGATCACGATTAACCAACAAATGCGAATGCTCCAACCCCATCGTGACATGAATGAATTCAATTTACAGTTGGAGTCGAATATTCATTAATTCAATTCTTTTAAGTGACCAACAAGTTTCGCAGACATTCATCATAAGATACTAGTAAAACAGTCAATATCTTAACACCCGGTTTCGATATTCCTTAAGCTCCATTCACATATCAACAATAACAACAAAACAATTCCCATATACCCCATCATGCATATACAATTTCTTTTATCTTTGCCTACACCACTAGTGCCACTACATTACAATCACAATCATTAATTGAGAGTGGAAGTAAACTCACTCGGCCATTGGACGCCAACTTCTAATAATAGTAGTCGGGAGGTAGAGTGTCGTCCTGCTCGGGATCACCTACCAAGCAAGAATAATCCTAATGAGATTCTCATCATGTAACTAAATCAAACTATACATCTAGACTAGTTGAATTCGGATTTCTCGCTATTTGCGGAAGTCCCGACTTAAAACGGCCATAACTTGGTCATTTTAACTCGGAATTTCGCAAATTTTATATCGATCTTCATCTACTTCGAAAGATCTATCTATTTCTAATATTAAATTCAAGTTTTGAAAATAGTAAGGTCACGGAACAGTGGGATCAGTTCTGTTCCGCAATTGATCCAATTTCGAAAATGTGCTTTGCTTTTGATAAGAAATGTTCCTAGTTGGTGATTCATGCATGAATGATATAGGAATGAACTACTAATGTGTATGCCATGTAATGAACTCAATATGTGCATGGTCATGATAATTTTTGTGGTAATAAACCCTTATGAACTCCTAAGTGTTAGAAAATTTGCAAAGGTTATTTCTAGTAGACTATTTTTCCACATTATACTCCTTAGGGTTTCTTTGGCTTTTAGTCTTGTAGTCCACATGTTTTCTATCTAAAAATAAGTTCCCAAAGTCTATAATAGTCATGGCCTCCATTCATGCATAAAAATTCACATTTTTCATTTGGTAAACATGTTTTTAAATAAGCTACTTGTAAAATCCGAATTTTCCAAATTTCATTTTCTTGCATTTTTCTTAAGGAAAATCTTGTCTAATATTAAAAAGTGAAGCTCCAATATATATATTTCTAAGGACTTCATTTAGCTTATAAAACATCCATTTAGACTTAAATACTAAGTGTTTATTTAGGCATTACCCAAAATTACGAATTTGACTACACATCCAAAGTCAACATTTTTCCTTCTAACTTCACTCTTGTTTTTTATTTTTATTATGCCTAAACTCATCTAAACTTATGAAAATAATTCCTTCAACATGTCTATTACACATACCCTCCATTTTTCTTATGAAATATGAGTTTGAAAGTGATTTTGGGGTTTTTAAGTAGGGTTTCCATTTCATCCGAATTTTCAACTTTTCATATTTGACAAAGTCCTTCCTTTTTCAATGTTCTTGCCTTCTATATGTGAAGATCTACTATCTAACATCTCTATACATGAACAAGACTTCATTCTTATGATCATCAAAGCATATAAAGCAAAATGAACCTATGATCATGCATGTACATGAAGTTGTGAATGTCTAAACCTTAGATCTACTACATATGATATATAAAGCATGGATCTCATGGCATGAACAACAATATATGTGCAAGATCACTACTTTACATGCATGAACAAGATGAGATCTTAACAAAAACACATCTAAACATTAGATCCATGTCTTGTGATGGCTTGACATTCTTGTTCATGTGTTTCCATGTCCCTAGCATTAGCTCATTGGGATTTAATGAGGAAACACACAAGATATGGTCTTGCCATTACAAGAACTAGGAAGAACAAGACTTGAATCAACATACCAAAGGAGTCTTGAGATGGAAATGGAGAAGAAACAAAGTTGAAATTGTAAGGGAATGGGGGAGGGGAGTGCTCGGCAATGAGAGGAGAAGAGAGGGTTTTGATCCTTTTTCAAAAGTTAAAATGAAAGAAATGAAGAGAGAGAGAGAACATTTAGTATATATATCAAGTAATTTGGGTTTAGCTTTACTAAATGGAGTAAAAATAATTAAATGAGAGGGGAATTGAGGGAGGGGCGCCGGCCATTAAGGAGTGTGTGTGTGTGTGGTGAGTTTTGAAAAATTGAATTTTGTAATTTAGTAAATAAAATGTAATAAATGTGATAATTGTTTAGAGACAAAATTTCTTGGAAAAGAAAATTGAAATGAGTAGTTGTAAGGATGTAAGAATAGGGTATGGGTAGTGTGTAGTGTAGGTTGTACTTGTGAATAGTAGACAAGACATCTACTTTACCGGTTGTATCGAAAACACGGGAAAAGCTATAACTGTAACTTTTATAGCTCGGAAAATTATGAAATTGATATTTTTGGAATCCTTATAAAATTACGGTTCTAATGAATATTCCGGAACATTTTTCTGAATCCGTGGTTCGGGGCACGCTTTTCCGTAATTGGGCTCGGGAAGGCCCGGAATTGAAAAATTCCCGAATTTAAAACTTTCAAAGGTTTGAAATGTACTTTAGAACAATAATTCAAATTCATTTACTTCATAATATTTATTTTACTATGAAACCGAAGAAAAGCCGGATTTTAGGGTTCCTAGGCTTCACTCACAAGACTCAACCTGATCGGATTAGGGTTTCGCTTCCAATCTTCCGAGGGTTTCCTAGCTACCGAGAATACCGGGGTTTACAGTTACAAATCAAGAGCACAATACATTTAGAGAATTTAGGGTTTGTAGTGTACTTGGCTGCATAAAGAAGACTCGAGAGAGGTGAAAGTGGAAAGGGAAAGTGGTGTGTTGAGGAGAGTTTATATAGTAGGGTATTGCACAATAGTTGGTTAAGCTGTATTTGAGCTTTAATATTTGGTGCTCTCGTCTAGCATTCATGAAGACTAGGAATCAAACTCAAGCTACTGATATGGATACTTTGAAGAATTCGTTAATGGCTATGTAAGAATCTTTCACCCAACTATCCATTCGCATGGAAAAAGTTAAGTTAAATTAGAACTACATTGCTTCCTAGAATGATCAGTTGGATAGCAATAATGTGGATTCATCATTTCCATCGAGTTGGAAATTCCCAAAATTTGTCGATGCTATATCAATAAGATTTTGCTGAGATGTTTAAAGTAGATCAGTTCTTCACTTTTCATTAGATTCAAGAAGAACAAAAAATTATAATTGCAAGTTTCCTACTTGAAGGAGACGCATTGTAGTAGTACAAATGGATATACCTAAATCAACAATTAAGTTCTTGAAAGAAATTTGTGATGCTATATTAGCAAGATTTTTCCCATCTGCATCTGAAGATGTATATGGAAAATTGTCAAAGTTGATTCAAACTACAATAATAACCGGGTATCAATCTTAGTTTGAAGCCCTATCTAATAGAAATGTGGGATTATCGAAGTCCTTTCTTATGTGTTGCTTTGCTTATGGTTTAAAGCCTACTATATGACGTGAGGTGCAAATTTCTAGACCCAATCTTTTGTTGATTTTATGTGGCTATCTAGGATGCACGAAGATAGGCTTAATGATCGTTTTGATTCTTTCAAACCATATAACAATAGTTTTACTTTTTATTCGTCTAATCCATCATTACAATTTAATAAACACCTATATACTTTGACCCAAACATTACCCCATACACACTCTAACCCAAACACATTCAATTAAACCACAAACACAGACCAAAGACAAACTAAACGACCTGTTAAAAAATTACCAATTGAATGTTTTCTCTATATCTTAGGCATTTAAGCCAATTGTGGTGTTTAGGCCTTCACGATCTCAGTAGCGACGTTTGGTATTTAGGCCACAAACTTTCACACCTAAGCCGCGAGCCTTTCCTACACGGAATTTAATTCATGTTTTCTTTATATCTTAGGCATCCTTCTTTTTCGAAATCATTCATAAGCCTAGAATTCTCTCAAAATCCTCTATTATAGTGATCTTACCATCAAGAGAAATCAAGGGTCAAGATCAAGATGAGTTAGTTATCATTGAATTCTTTAGCAATCTAAGGATTTATCTCTTTCTAAGGTTTCTTTTGATAATTGAAGGGAATTTTGAGGAAAAACCCTAAGCCTTGTTAGAGAATTGGTGTTTTACAATCAAGGAAGAACAAGAAACCAGAAATAGGTAAGTTTAATCTTTTCTTTTCTTTTAGTGATCTAAAATATAATCTTTTCTAAAATTATTGTTGATGATTGAAGGAAGTCATAATTTTAGGAGGAGTTTTTGGAGAAATCGTATTCTTTTAGAGATTCTGATTTTATTTTCATCAAAAGAGAAAGTTTGTAGTTTAGGATTTGTAATTCTTTTCAGTTTAGGATTTTAGATGTTGAGATTAGGGTTATCTTATTAAAATTAAGTAATTGGTTATGAACAGGTGTTCTGTGAGATTAAGGTTTCTGTTCCTGAAATTGATTACATGTACAACCTTACCTTGCTTGTTGTTTGTGCTTGTAGGCTTAAAATTATAACTTAATCTAATTTTTATCTGGTTTGAAATTGAACCTTTGTTGTTTGTTCTCGGCTGTGGTTAACCAAGCAGTACTATAATACTAACACAACACCCTAATGATCTGTGTGTGGCATTGTTCTGAATAGAGTTGTACACAAAAATGATTCTAGTAGTTTAAGAAGTGCTATGATTATAGTACTCTGGGGTTATGGGAGATTCCTAACACCATATATGTATATATTACCTATTTTCATATTGATTGTTTTTACGGAGGCATGAGCTACTTCGGGTTTGGGACGAATCGCAGATAGTTCTGAATTGTGTTGCTTATCTGACTAATTGAATATAATAATCCTATGTTTGCTGCATTAGTCATTAGGTTATATGTGAAATATTATGATGCCTATTCATGTGCATGTGTTTCATGGGATAGCAACGAGGCCTTTGTGCTCATTCCTTAATCTTTTTTAGGAACATGTGAAGATCCAGTAGTTTTGATCTGTCAGACTAAAATGTCTATATAAACTATGGAGAGGATGATAGTGGACTTGATTATTCTACTAAATTTTAGAATTGCTTTGGACTAAAGACTAGGGCTATTTGAAGACTATAAGAAGATTTATATTTCTTTTATAAGTTGTGAAATCTTATGAGAGTTTCCTTTTAATGTTTTAAGTTTAATTTGAGTTAGCCTTGGTTTATGCCGACGAAGTTAATCAGAAGTTTTGTTATATGAAATATTTTAAAAGAGGTCTCCTTTTTACGTGAGTATTGAAAAAAATATATATATTTGTGGTTCAGTGAAATAATAGCCTTAGTATGTCCATCTCAAGTAAGAACACGTGGTGGGTTGTAATGCCTTCAGGTTAGGGTGTTACAATAACTTATTAGTGGATCCACATATTATATCATCTACATATATTTGCATAACCAAAATATCTTATCATATGTCTTCATAAACAAAGTTGTGTCAATAGTTCCTCTTTGAAATCCTTTTGAGATTAAAAACTAACTTACTCTTTCATACCATACTCTTGGGGCTTGTTTTAAACCATATAAAGCTTTATTTAGTTTGAAAACATAATCATTTTTAAAAGGATCTTCAAAACCAGGTTGTTGTTCAACATATACCTCTTCTTTTATAAAACCATTTAGAAAAGCACTCTTCATATCCATTTGGAAAACATTAAAATTTTTATAACATGCATATATAAGCATCAAACGAATTGATTCTAATCTAGCAATAGTGCATATGTTTCAACAAAGTCAATTCCTTCTTCTTGTGAATAACCTTTAGCCACTAATCTTGCTTTATTTCTAATTATTTTGCCATTTTCACCCAATTTGTTTTTAAACACCCATTTAGTTCCAATTACAAATTTTCTTTTAGTTCTAGGTACTAAATTCCATGCATTATTTCTTCGAAATTGATTTAACTCATCTTGCATGGCATTATCCAACTATTATCATTCAATGCTTCCTCAACATTGTTAGGTTAAAACTCATATAACAAGGCAAAGTAACTTTTAAAATCTCATAAACCAACTTTTGTTTTAACACTAAACTAAACGTTACCTATTATTTGTTTAGGAGGATGAGCAGATTTATATCTCCAAGCCTTAGAAGTTTCTGTTTAAGATTCTTTAGATTCTGGAGTACCTTCTATATTATCCTCTAGAATACATTTTGGGGAATCGAATCCCTGAGTTTCAATAGCTAATGCTTCGAACTTTGGTTCTGAACCATATTCTTCTTTATATTTAGATTCCCTTTCATCATCAATCCCATCATCGTTTATGTCTTCAACAAACTTAACATTAATTGATTTTTCAATAGTTTTAGAAGATTTATTAAACATATGATAAGCATGACTATTCAAAGAATATCCCAAAAATATAGCTTCATAAGATCTTTCATTGAACTTACCAAGATTAAGAGCATTCATTTAAAAAAAAAACACATAGAACCAAACACATGAAAATAAGAAACATTGGGCTCTTACCTCGAAAGAGTTCATAAGCGGTCTATGATGTCATCGGCTAAATGTATACTCTATCGATGATATAGTAAGTTGTAGACACTACTTCTGCCAAGAAATACTCAACAATTCCACTTTCATTTAACATGGATCTAGTCATTTATTATAAAGTTCTATTCTTGTGTTCCATAACTGCATTTCGTTGAGAGGTGTATGAAGCTAATAAATTATGAGATATGCCTTGTTCTTCACAAAAACTTATAAAATGTGCATTTCAAAACTCTATTCTATGCTCAGTCTGAAGACTAATTATGGAAACTGTCACGCTCTGAAGGGTATCCTAAACATGGTAGTCTATTGTACACAATATTAAAGCCTAGGAATGACCACCTCAGTCACACGAAGGCCTCCATACTATATACAAGGCGTCTAACACATAGAGGAGACACATCGGAATGATACATTTTTATATTGATACAACTTGAGTAACAATGTAAAGGAAATACAATTCACTATACTTCAATTACAATTCATCCATAGATTTCACTACACAAACTATTACAAGACAATTCACAAAACCTAACTAATATCTTCAAGTATTACTTCCTACCAGAATCTCGTAGTCATACTCGGCTCCAACCATCTCGGTCCTCAGGTAGCATTCTCCCGTCAACATGTTTATTCAAACATCTATTGGGATATAAGCTACACCAGCTTAGTGAGAGTTCCCTTAATTTCGTACCATAACAAGCAAGTTATAAATCATCCATATGCTATGCATGAACAAACATACGAGCAGACAATTATGCATGGGTAATCGGAACCCATACACAGAATGGATTTACGCCCTCCGTATCTAGGGTTAGGATAGTCCATAAGTCATGCAACCATAATTCTAATCTTAAGTGGGATGGTCCATAAGTCATGCAACCATAATCCCGATCTCGAGTGGGGTGGTCCATTAGTCATGCAACCATAATCCTGATCTCTTTCTCTTAGTTTTACAACATCTATTGTTTTATGTAGTTGATTCAAGTACCTACACCACTTCCATTAACTTAAGCGATCTCGTATCCTTAATGTTAACACAGGATCCCTCGCCTCCGCTAATATACTTTTTTCCCACAAAAGATATATTAGCCAATGCAATGTGACTCACTACGTGATATGCATGTACAGTTTATTCATATAATCGTGGCATGTTAATCATATAGGTTAAGAGCGATCATAGAGAATTTCAGACAATTCAAGTCTATGCTAGCTCATACAATGATTTTACAATAAGTCTTGCCTTGATATACTTATCATTCATTCAACCAAGATTATATCACAACTCATCACAATTTTATCTTTTCCTAATTCTAGTGCAACTAGCTACAAGCACAAGCAAGGTAACAAAATAAGAGGAAAACTCACTTGGCCATTGGATCATCGGTCTTTTAGTAAAAGTAATTCGGTGGTAGGGAATCATCGATTTCGAGGTCACCTAAAAAGGAAGAAATACCCAAATGAGTATTTCAACTCAAAACTAATCCATTCTATCTCATACAAACTATCAAATTTGTAATTCTCGTCTTACGCGGGAATTCCAACTTAAAACGGCCATAACTTGGTCGTTTTAACTCAGAATTTAGCAAATTATATATCGATTCTATCTACTTCGAAAGATCTATCTAATTCTAATATTACATCTAAGTTTTGAAAATTTTAAGCTTTGAACAGATCTGATCGGTTCAGATCAGTAACAAAAACAATTTTAGAAAATTAATTTTGTGAAAGTTCATGAAGTTTTCACTATCCAAAGCAAGAATTTATGCTATATGAACAAGTTACTATCATAAATGATATGTCATGAGATACATATTACATGTTCTTGATGATATTTAATAAAAAATTTAGAAAATTTTTCATTGTAACGACTTTATGAAAAATCAACTTAGAAATGCTAATCTTGTATTCTTGACAACATTGTTTTTAGAAAAATTCCTTGATAAAATTTATTTATTCTTGTTAAAATCAAGCCTTCATTATGTATATTCCCTAAAGCCTTTGTTTTTCAATTAAAAATTCCATTTTACACTTTGTAAACATGTTTTTAAATATGGTTCATCCCAAAATCTGAATTTTGTAAAAATTATTTTTATGGTGATTCCTTTAAGTAAACTCATTTGATACTTAGAAAATTAAGACTCAACCATACCTAGTCACTAAAGACTTTATTTCTTTAATAAAACTTTCATTTTGAGTTTGAAAAATAGGGATTTTCATACCATTACTCCATTATTATGAATTTCTTAAAATGACAAATAACTCAAATTTTCCTACTTTATTTCTACTCCTTGTTCTATATATTTTTCTTAGCAAATCCCATCTTAACTTATAAAAATCATTACTTGATGATATCTATGACCTATACTCTTCATTTTTCATATAAAACACAAGTTTTGGAGTTGATAAAAAGGTTTTTAAGGCATAGTCTTAAAACCATCCGAATTTCACAAGGTTATGATAAAACTCAAATTTTATACTTTGTAATCTCTTCCTATTTTGAGAATCTTTATTAGTAGATCTACCATTTACTTATCAAAAAATATGCTATTGATACCTATTCCATAAGCCTTTTATTTTTTTAAACAAATTTTTCATTTTGGTGTTGAAAAATGGGTTTTCAAAATTGGTCTTGGTTGATATCCGAATTTACAAAATTTATTTTTGGACATATCTTTTGATGAAATCTATCTAAACTTATGAAAATTCATCCCTTACATATCTTATCTTAAGAGCCTTCCATGTATTGAATAAAAACTTCATTTTTGAGATGGAAAACATGTTTTTAAACTAGGCCATCCGAAAATAGAATTTTGTCTTGAAAATAATCTTTGAGAATCACCTTTGAATCATATAAAATGAAGTCTTGATGATATATACCTATTAAGCCTTCATTATTTCTAGTGAAACTTCCATTTTGACACTTGGAAAATGGTTTTTAAAAAGGGTCTTGCCTAGATACGAATTTCACCATTTTTGTTTAAGTTCAAAACCAAGATCTACACTTTCTATGAACATAAATATAAAAGAAATCCATAGTAGTAAACTATAAACTCATAGATCTAAACATAAACATAATCAAAATTACATAAAAGTTAGATCTACAAAATATAACTACTTCTAGCAAGAAAATAATAATATCACAAGAGAATAATCATAGATAAGAGGAGTGTTTCATTTTGGCATCATCATCCTTAACTTTTAAGCTTATGGAAAGTCATTTGATGCATGAAACTCTCACTATACTTTACCTACATCAACTATGGAATCTTTAGATAAGAGTTTTATCAAAGGATCTTGAAGAAATATGTGTGGGAGCTCATTTATTGAATAGGGGTAGCAAGTGTTCTTGCAAGAACAAAAACAAATGAAGAGAAAAAGAGTGGAAAAATAGAGAGTAAAGTGTAAAGAATGGTAAAGGTTTGATGTGTGAATGAGAGAGAAAGATAGAAGGAGTTAAAGACACATTAAATAAGATAAAAAAAAATAAATGGCAGCTAACTCCTTTACTATAGTTGGAGTGATTTTGGAGGAGAGAGGGAAGAGAGTTTAGTTAGTTTTTAACTTGAATTGTAATGTGTAATTAATGTGTATGTGTTGCTTCTTAAAGAAGGATTGGAAGAGATTTATTTTAATCAATTTGGAGTATTTCAAAAGACAAAAGGCAGCCAAAATAAGTCAAAAATCTATCAAGAAGTGATACATGAAGTGTAGAAAGATTGAAGTGAAAAAGAAGTGATGTGTGAAAGGCGTACTTAAAGGTATAGGTTGTAAGAGT
The DNA here is from genome assembly GCA_024138025.1 of Combretum micranthum. NCBI lineage: Eukaryota > Viridiplantae > Streptophyta > Magnoliopsida > Myrtales > Combretaceae > Combretum > Combretum micranthum. The sequence continues at coordinate 541,155 of JAMXBD010000823.1, read as the reverse complement.
ACTTTCTTGATAAATAAAATAAAAATAAGAAAAAAAAAGAAAATGTATTCTACACTTTTGTAGCAAATTTTTCATAATTAAAATAAGATAAATAATTAATTTATTTTAGTAAATTATCAAATAAGTTACCGGTATGATCAAAATACGCGAATATGAGCTATAATTGATATTTTTATAACCCGAAAAATTCTAAAATTTTATTTTATGAAAATAAAAATATTTTTCAATTATTAAATTAATTTATTTTATTTTTAGTATCGGGTCTTTAACAGTGTAAGGACCCGACATGCTCAATTCTCAAATTAAGCACATCAAGTCCCAACCACGTATAACTCTTACGAATTATACGTAAGGTTGCCTTAAAAGAAGGTGTTTATGTTGAACATTGCTATTCGATTTTAGGTTATGAAATCATTTAGTTAGATTTCCAGATAACTTGATTTAGCAGCGGAAATAATTTTATAAAACAATTTAGAAATAAAGACATTTCAAAACTTCCACTCTTCTCAAGTGGAGAATTATTATATTAAACAAAGCTTTGGAAAAGTTAAATTAAAAACATGGGCTCTACTATGCCCTTTAAAGAATATAACAAGTTTAAATCATAAATCCAGCTCTCAATAATACAAAGCAAAAAGAAATAAAACAACTAACTACATCCACGATCCTACTCACTTCACTCATCCACAAATTCTCTCCGAATCATCACATAGCCAAAACCCGAGTCAAGCATCATCAATAGCAACAACATCATCATATCATCATCCATCATTACCAACATCAACAAGAACTCATCATTATCAACTTCATCAACATTGTCTTTATCAACAACAAAACCTGTAAAAAGAATAACAACAATAAGAATGAGCCGGAGCCCAGTACACAGTAACACAATCACACACGGAGTGACACACGAGCTTAACTAAATGCAAATGCGACAATCACAAGTTATTATCTTTCTTTAAAGTAAACAAATCAACACGAGAGTATTCAAACTCCGGGCATCAAGGATCTAGTATCACGTCTGCCTCCCTGAGTGGTCCCTACTGTTCATACAGACTAGGCAGCCCCACCTTCCGGCGTAGCCCGTAATACTAGGGTATCCTGAGTAACGTATCACGACGCTGGGGTTGATATAGCAGCTCGGATACTTATATCTCCTAGATGATATATCCAATAACGAAACAGTACCATGCCCCCAATCTGAGCAAGATGCCGCTCTCCGAACCAGATTCAACGGCGTAAAAGACAATTAACACTCATCAATTATTAAGTCAAGTTTAAGTTCTTAATTCATTTTAGATGCCTATCCTAACATCCAACACGCAAGTCACTGCGTACCTTATATACGAAATCCAAATAAAGTCTCAGAAGGAATTCCAGAAGATAATCCAGAAGATAAATTAGATATCCACTTCTGTTAAGGAAAGAGCTCGTATAAAACTAAACTAAACTAATCATCCACTTCATCAAAATCATATAAGAACTTAAGCTATTTATCCATTTATCTCAAACTCATTTTATTAAATCCTATTTGATCAGACACTAATGTGGAACCCCACTATGGCTGCGAATATCGCCCCGCCAAAATATGGACAGTTCTCCTTTGTCTGTCAAAGTAATTCTTTTCACTTTAATTATGGTTTCTTATCCACAAAGCATCAACAAAACATTTATATTCAAAAACATATAAATCCAAAACAATTGAACATTCGAAACAACATATTCCTCATGTTATTCAAAGATCACCTTAACACATTCATTTAACCCAATTATTTGTTACTAACCCATTTTAGCTTAACCTTAGTCAAATTGATTAGAATTAGTCATTTAAGTCATTTACCAAGTCAAATTGATTAACCTTAGCCATTTAATTCAAAAGCCAAGCTAAGTGGATTAAGCTTAAGAAATCTAGTTCATTTTAGTTTAATTGAGTTCATTAAGTCAAACTCATTAGAATTAATCATTTAATCTAATTACTAAGTCAAAGTAATTAAACTAACTCAATCTAATTTATTTTAACTCATTCAAGTCTATTTAATCAAGTTGAACTTAAGTTTGTTAACTAAGTTCATTTAAGTTCAATAACTAATCATAAGAACAAATAATAAACAAATCTTAAACTTAGCATGAAGGAAATTCAAATAAAATTCATATAAAAACATATCTCATTTTATATACTTACCAAGATCATTTAGTTCCACTAAGTCATCACAACATCATGAATCAAGCAATGGAAATCATATATACAACATAACTTTTAGTTTAATACTCCTAGAAATTCAATTATTTGTTGAATTTATAAATCTATCTAAATCATGCTTAACTAAATCAATCTATCAACATAACACATCAAACATCACTTAGCTATCTCATTTTAACTCAAAAAGATCCATTTACACTTAACAATAACATTTAGAAATCAAAAACAAGTTTTTATTTTGTTTAGGAAATCACAATAGCCGGAAAGAATCAAAATTTAAGCATCGATAAATTTCGAATTTGTAAAAACTCAAAACATGAAAGTTGTAGATCTCTTTTTATTCTTTTTATATCAACTTGAATCACCTCAATCGGAGGTTGTATGAAAAAGTTATGGCCAAAATACGAAGAGGCTGCGAAACAGGGCATTGAGTAAAACAAACACCGGCACTTCAAAGCCGGCAGCGTAAGGGTCAAAGCTGGCAGCGTAAGTCTCAAAGCTGGCAGCGTTGGGCATTCTGTTCCCTTCAACACCGGCTCAAAGCCGGCCGCGTAGAAGCTCCAGGAGCCGGCGTTGACGACAGAACAGGGTTACGAAAACATGTTTTTCACACTTTCCTTTTATCAAAACTTCTTCAAATCATTTCCTAAGCTTCCTATATCAATTCTAACATTAAATAAACTATAATAAAAACTTCTAACACTTCAATCTTCCTCCAAAAACTTCAAACAACAATCAAACCATCATAAACTACAATTCATCATATTCTTCCTCAAACTCAACTCCCCACTTCTATCAACCATTAAACCAACAAATACAAATGTAAACAGCACTTCCAACTCAATTCAACATCAATTCATCAATTAGAAATGTAAATAACAAGTAAAAACAAAGATAAATAGAAATAGATTACTTAGCTTTTTGGCTAAATCATGCAACTTCTAACATGTTTTCCTTCATCTAGCTTCTCTCCTAGTTTTGATTATTCTTTTAGATAGCATTAATCTTGAGATTTGTGGAAGAAATTAGAAGAGAAGAAGAAGAAGAAGAAGAAGAAGAAGAAGATGAAGAAGAAGAAGAAGAAGAAAAGAAACGAAAAATGAAAAGGGAAAGCAAAAGGCAGATGAAGAAAATAAAAGAAAAAGACAAAAGTTAAAACTAAATTTTATATTTTAGAAATAAGGTATAGGTTTAGAACTATCAGATCAATATCTATAGTTTCACAAGTATTTAAAAGATGATATCTGAACCGATATGTTATAAATTAATGTCTTATAATAAGAACTTAATTTAGGAATTTAATTTGGATACAAAGATATTTAATTTGAATTCGGGTTCAAGAACTGATATTTTTATTCAAGCAAATGAACTCAAATTTTACTGAGATTTAGGAATTAATATTTTTGGTCTAAATTGAATGTTTAGGAATCCTCTAAACATTTTTAGAACATGTTTAGAGATTTTAGAAATTTTAAATCTCAAAACCAACTTAATTATTAGCTAATTAAATTAAGCCAACTTGTCTAATTAAGTCCTATAATTCATTTGATTCATTTAATCTATCTAAACTCAATTTCTAATCTAGGTGAATATTTGGGGTATTTCAAACAGAAACTGAGCCCGCAAAAACCTGAAACAAACTAATTTTTAGAAAAACAGAATTTTTTATGATATATAAAATATCTATCTAAAAATATAAGGGTTTACAAGAATAATAAAATTGTGTAATGAATAGTGGTGAATAGTGCAAAAGATCAGTTAATTACCGATAGTAAAGAAATACGAATATAATCGCAAAATCATATATTTCTAGTTATCGAAAAATTATAAAACTGATATTTTTCAAATCCTTATGAAAATACGAGTCTAATGGTATATTTTTGATATCTCGAGCCTCACGACATGCTTTTCAAAGTATGTATCCGAACGGGTTCCAAATAAGTCAAAAATTTACCAATCTGATAATTTTAAGCGATCTTGTATTAGTACGAGATGCTCTACACATTTAAACCACACCTCAGCCTCTAGGGCTAAGAGCGTGAGATTGTCGGACTTAAACTACTATATTCCACTTAGGGTTCCTGGGTGACTTTCCGATTCAAATCTTTGCCAATTTGGAAATTGTTGTTTTATATTTATATAACATATTTAATTTGAGAAATTTATTTTGATTTTATTTTTGTAAGTATTTAATATCTCTCAACATTTTCGGAATTCTTGAATTGAGTTTTATTTTCGAATATTTATCGTTATTTACTTTTTAATAATTTGTTTTTGGGTTCTCTATTACCCGATTTGACAATTTAAAGTTAAGTATAGAATTTGTTGTACGTAGTGGTTTTGAATTTGAAGATTGTCGAGTACTTATTTTATTTTTAAGGAATCTCATTTTCTCAAGATTAAGAAATTTCCGGATTCGTTCGTGATTTAGGACTAGTTGAAGTTCGGTTTTAATTTGGAGTCATTTTTAGAGTTTATTTTCGATGTTTATTTTGGAATTATTTACTGAAATTTTTCGGGGCTTACAGAAACTCCCTTTTCATTTTGAATTTGTTTTGCAAATTTTTGAAAAGAATCAAAAGTATCACTTTTATGTTGCAAGAATATAACCTAAGTATATCTTGAAAAGTCATCAACAATAACAAATCCATATTTGCTACCACCTATGCTAAGACTTCTAGTAGGTCTAAAAAGACCAAGATGCAACAACTCAAGTGGTGTTTCGATTGATATTTCATTTTTACTTTTGTAAGAAACAAACACTAGTTTATTCTTTAAACATGTATCACATTTTATATCATGTTTAATATTAATTCTAGGTAATCCTTTTCCAACATCCTTTTTAGATAATTTTCCTAATTGAGAAAAATCAACATGTCCTAACCGTCTATGCCAAACAAAAACAAGATCATTCATGGATAAAAGACAGTAAACAATTTCAACTTCGATAGGTTTAATAAGATATATATTTTCTTTCTAAATCCTTCAAATATCTTAATACTATCATTAAAAGCATATCATTTATCTTGCTCAAAAACCATTTTACATCCCTTTTCACATATGATGGAGATTAGATGGTGTCGATTAAAGAAATAAATTACATGTTAGAAATCTGTACATCGGCTTTTATGCTGCCAGTGATAAAGATTAGATGGCATCGATTGAAGAAGCAGATTACATGTTGGAAAGTAGTTATACACCACCGGCCTTTAATTATAAGCCATAGACCTTGCTGCTGACCATCCTTGTATTTAAGTTTCGTGTTTTTATTTTAGGCTACTAGCTTTGTTCCTAGGCTGTAGGCCTTTAATAGCTTAGTGTGCCTTTTCGAATTTTTTTGTTTTATTTATTTAGTTGATTAGTTTTGAGGTTAACTAAAGCCTCTATAAACCTATTGATGTAACACATTTGATATCTTTGATGAATGAAAATTGAGAGTGATTCTCTTTGAATTCTTAAGAAATTTTTTATTGAACTTATAGGGATTTTCCCGTGGCGTTCACCTCAACTTATCAATTGGTTTTCCATCCCCGATTGTGGTGTCTTCACTAATACCAAGCTTCTTGCTTCAATATAAGCCTGCAATTTCCACATGATTCTTAGATTGAATTGGGGTTGATTTTTCTAGATTACGATAACTTGTCTCATCATAGGTTGGTGCGGTTTATATCATTTGGTATCAAAGCAAAGGTTTCTTAAGAATCCATATCCAGTTCAATTAGAGGTAACTCGCGTCATTCATATCCTTAAGTATCTTTTGTTAGTTTTTGATTTGTTTGATCTTATTGATCATGTTGTTAGGTTTGCAATTTTAATGTTTTTGTTTAAAAAAAGAAAAGAAAAAAGAAGGAGAAGAAGAAAGATTTGATTTTTGATTGTCTGATTAGGGTTTGATTGAATTTGTGGGTTTAATGTCTTTGATTAGGTTGTGAAATTTATGGTTTTTGGATTAGGGTTTAAAAAAAAAGAGTGAAATACAAGCGAATCTAAATCTGTTGAGGATTGATGTTAATGAGATCTCATGTGACCCAAAATTTTATACTAGATATTGTGTGAGTAATAGTAACAAGGTATGCAGTTTAAGAATTGACAATGGATGTTGCACAAATTTTGCTAGCACTTTGTTAGTAGAAAAGTTGAATTTGGAAACTTTGAAGCATCAAACACGTTACAAATTACAATTATCAAAATAGTGTGAAGAAATTTGGGTGACTGAGCAGGTTCTAATTGCTTTTTCTGTTGGAAAGCACCATGATGAAGTATTGTGTGATGTGATATCAATGGAAACTTATCATATTCTTTTGGGGCAACCCCGGTAGTTTGATAGAAAAGCCAAGCATGATGAAAACAATAATCACTATTCTTTTGTTCTAAACAAAAGACGTGTGGATTTAGTACCCCTCAATCCATTGGAAGCTTGTAAGGATTAGATGACAATAGCGAAAGGCTTCCAAGAAAGAGAAAAATAAAAGAGTGAGAGTGAGAAAAAGAGTGATAAAAACACACTAATGAGCAATGAGAGAGAAGAACTAGAGTGTGAAACACAAACACTAGCGAGTGATATTGCTAAAAAGAATGAGATTTAGAGTGTCATGAAGGCAGAGTGGCAATCACTTATACCTATGTACAAGGATGTATATTTTTTCACTAATGAGTTCAACTATTCTATGCCTAGTGTGGAAGTTTCAATACTGTAGGAATCCAAAGATTTGTTGCCATAGGAAATTCCAAATGAGTCACCTCCTTTGAGAGAATTGCTTCCATGATCTTTTGCTGAACATGCAAGTTTAGATGAAAAGAAGGCAGAATTGGTCAAGCAAAATTCAAAGCAAGCTAGTAAGGGGTACAAGGAAACTTCATTTGAACAAGGTGATTGGGTGCAAATGTGTAAGAAGAAATTTCCGCAACAACGACATTTCAAATTGCATCCAAGAGAAGATGGTCCATTCCAATTGATTGGAAAGATGGTGAAGATTCGAGGACAAGTCTTTTTTAAGAAGGAGGGAATGATGGAGATTAGATGGCGTTGATTACAGAAATAGATTACATGTTGGAAATCTATACACTAGCTCTAAGCTGCCAGTGATAGAGATTAGATGCAGCTAGCCTTTAGATTCTATGTCGTCGGCCTTGTCATCGGTTTCATGTTTTAATTTAGGCCGCCAGCTTTGTTTCTACACCACCGACCTTTATTAGCTTAGTGTGTCTTTTCGAATTTCTTTTTTTTTTTTTTTATTTGTTTAGCTGTTTAGTTTTGAGGCTAACTAAAGCCTATATAAACCTATTGGATGTAACATATTTGATATCTTTGGTGAATGAAAATGAGAGTGATTCTCTTTGAATTCTTGATAGAATTTGTATTGAACTTATCGGGATTTCTCGTAGCGTTTACCATGACCTATCATTCAGTTTTCCATCCTTGATTGTGGCATTTTCACTTATACCAAGGTTCTTGCTTCAATATAAGCAATGGGTTACGGTTTCCACATGATTTTTAGAACAAACTAAGGTTGATTTTTCTAGATTATGATAACAAGTCTCGTCACAGGCTGGCGTGGTTCGTATCATCATAGTTGACTAATACTTAGTAAATTTTGTTTCAAGCGTTTTACAAGATAAACATTTGTAAGAAGGCATACCAATATCTTTGTTGCAACAATTTTACCTTTGCCATCATCTCCAAATTTTACATAGCCCATTTCCTTCCCATGTTACGTCAATAAACAAAGAAGTAGTTCTGATTATATGTTTGGAAGATCTACTATCTAGATACCATGTTCCTTTAATTTTAGCTTCATGTTTCTACAAAATTCTAAAAGAATTAAAGCTTTCTAGGAACCCAAACAAGTTTGGGTCCTTTAAAAGATAAGCTTGTTTGACTTCTTTGATTCACTTGTTGACTACTGAGCTTGTTTCTTTTATAATAACAATACTTATCTGTCTGTTCAAGTTTATTGCAAAAGAAACATGTATAAGAAGCGTTGTTCCAATACCTAATGTTTACCTGTTTCCAGCTATTTTGTCTTGAGTAACTTCTAATATACCCTCTAGAGTTGTTTTGATGGTATCCATAGGAAGGATACCTTCTCTCAGGATAGCCTTCGGGGTATCCACTGGTGTTTCTAACATCATTTCTTTTCACATGATTTGTTTTTTATTTATTCTTTTTAACAACAATCCTAACTTTCACAACTTGTTTAGATTTCACAAACACAGTCTTCTCAGATGTATTTGAACTAAAACCATGTTCATATAAAAAGCCATGCTTTTCATTAGATTGTCTTTGTGAAGAAATCAATATGCTCAATTTTTTATTGCTCTTATTGAATTTATTAAAGATGTTCTTTGATGAATTAGACAAATCCTTAATTCCAACCTTTAACTCACCAGTTTCTTCTTTAAGCTCATTACTTTCCCTTCTTAGTTTTTTGTTATCAACATGCAACTTTTCATTATCATGTTTCAAAATATCATTTTCATCAGCAAATAAAGCATTTGTTTGACTAAGGTCTTCTTTTTCATTTTTAAGAGCCTTAATCTCATTGTCACACTTAGTTATTTTTGTGTCCACCTTTTTAAGAGCTTTTAAGAGTTTTTTTTTTTTTTTTTTTTGCATTTCATCAAGCATGTCATCCTTAGTTAGATCATCATCAGTTTCAAAATTGACCTCGAAAGTGGCCATTAGACTTCATCTATATCCTTAGGACTACTCTCTGTATCGTCCAGATCACTCCATGTAGCCAACACAGACTGACTTTTCTTTTACATTTTTCCATCTTCTTGATTATGCACAAAATAAAGAGAGATAAGAGAGTAGGAGTGTAAAATCGATTTATAGAGGTTCCGCCTTGAGCGTCATTCCTCTCTTCCAACACCAAGTCAGGGATCTGGTATTCCATACTGATATATTCCACTATCCAATCAATAATCAATAAGTTACAAGTTGTCTTTGCTAAAGTACTAGGCTACAATGCACTCAGCTTGATTCTCCAAGCTTCTCCTTAAGCTAACAATTAATCTACTTAACCTACTTGTAACTCTTAATCTCACACAAAGTGAATAAATCTAAATCAGAGGAAAGAGAATGTGAATCCTCAAAATTTCGAATAGTAGAAACAATAAGAATAACAAAGATTTGCTCGAATTAAAGATGAATTTCGTGGCTTTTTGTTTGCTTGAGCTTTTTTATGTGATTGTTCTACTACTTCTCTGTTTTAGGCGTGTATATTTATTTTTATTTCTTCCAATGGCTAGAACTTGAAGTTGATAAACTTAACTCCTGATATTGTGCGCATTTTTTGAATAGGATTAGCTTGTTTAGTCTTCTTCAACTGAAAATTTGAATAAATTGTTATCTTGTTGTTGTTATTTCTTGATTTGCTTCAATAGATAAGGTTGAATACTAAACATCTGAGATAATGAACTTTATCTTAAATTTTTTAATTGATTTAGGACGTTGTTGACGTGTTCTTATTGAAAACTTTCATATGATACTATTCACTTGAAAATAGAATCGTATCTTCTATATTTGTTGAATTCCTTGTATGGATAAATATTCATCAGATAATCTCCTCGCATAAATCTGGATCATGTCTTCTATATTTCTAAAGAAAAACTTGAATAAATTGTTGAGATGTAATTCTTCTTGACCACGTGATTTGTTTGCGGTCAAAACATTATCTTTCCAAAAAAAATAAGCTTTAATCCAATTAAAACTTGAATCCCCATGGATATTTAAACCAACTTTGTGAAACATAATCGAATGTATTATCCAAATACACTCAACTTTGGAGCTGGGTCTTCAAAACAACGATTTAATCAAGAAAAATCATATATCAAACTTTATGTTTGTGTTTTGCAACATTTACAAGTTGCAGGTGTAGCCTTTGATTTGCTTTCTGACTGTTTAAAAATCTTGTAAACCAGTGAAGTACCTTCTGACTATTCATTTGTTCTTGAAAAAAAAACTTTCTACACTTTCTGATATATGTTCTGAATTAAGTCTCTTTTGAATATATTTTCATAAACCAACTTTTATCACATTTAAGTACTGCACACTTAATAAATTTGTTAGTAATTACTTAATCCTTTTTGTTATCATCAAAATCAATATTGAGAGAAACCAACATAAAGAACTACAAAACACAACATAAACTTCTCTAAGATTGAAACAAAGAAAAATAGATCTAAAGAACCTAAGAGATGATTATCAAACTGATGTGAAGAATCAATGAGGCAATCATCCTCATAGATGAGACTCAATCCTTTTAGTTCAAAATCAAAACCATCCATTCCACCAAATCAACGAGCCTGAATTACAATCTAGATAGTCGGTAGGGTGTTATGCCCTTCGCTGAAAAATACAACACAGCAGAGGAAGAAGTTATGAGTATACAGAATAAACACATTTCTCTTAAGGGTTGAAGTATTTCTTTAATATAAATCCTATAAAGTGGATAAAAAATAAATAACAATATACATATGAATAAAGAAATATCATTTATAGTATGTTATAAAATATCATTATTTTTTTCCATATTATGAAATCTCTTCCCACTATAAGTTTTACATTTTAATTATTTGGATAAATAATTAATTTAAAATATTATCTCTTGAATTTTTATTATTGTTAAGAAATATGTATCTGATATGTCTTAGTAGAATGTATCTTTTTTTTTAAGAATAAAAAAAAAAGGTTCAATTGGTGAATCATTAACTGATTTGGTTTGGCAACGACTAACGGGCATTTGCAATTCTGTTTGATGAAACGGTAGGAACTAAGTCATTTTTCATATAAAAGAAAAAACTCAAACTTATATTGCTTTTAATTATTCTATTAAAAATAATTTAACTATTTTTTTTTCTAAATTATTGATTTCGATATGCATTTTTCATGGAAATGGAATTAAATTGGTCATATCATATTTTGATTGTTGTGTTGTGTCTACAAATGCACTAATTTTCAAAATTTTGCCTTAATGTCTTGAACATTCTATACTAAATATTGTCTAGTTATGTATTCATTTGTGAGTAAAAGTGCAATAAGTTGAAATTTGTACCTGATGATAAGACAAAATTTCTAATTTTATCAAAACTAGTGTATCATTGTAGTTCAAGATAATTTAATATAATAGGACTAGCACATGATTATATTTTTTTAACAAACAACGAAATCTCTCCCCACTATTAGACATTAATTATTTGCTTAAATAATTAATTTTAAATATTACTGCTTGTATATTTTATTAGTGATAAGAAATATGTATTTGATACGTAAAATGTGTTTTTTTTTTTTTAAGAATGAAAAAAAAATGGTTCAAACCATGAACCAAACTAGACAAAACCATTTTTCCGACAAAATATACAGTTCAATTTGGTTTAATTGGTGCATCAAACCAAACTGCATCACGTTTACCCTTACCTCTGACTATTGAAATGATCGTAAAAGTTAGTGAAATAGGTATTTTAATAATTTGATCATGGGTATATATAAATTCAAGTCGTTCAATAGTTTATGAGACTAATACTATAATAAAATGGATTTGATCATTGAATTTTTCTTTAAATAATGTTTTATTTTGTATTTGAAAACTAGACACTTCCATTAAATAGATAAAATATTCAAGGGTAAAATTTAATATTTAATTAATCTTTAAGAAGTCATTACCTTGCTTCACCCAGTTAATGCTAAACTAGTATTAAGAGCAAACGAGCAATGACACATGTCAATGTAGTGAAATAAAATGTATAAGGATACCGCCTTAGCTTGCCACATTAGATTACTTTTTCCTAGAAAATAACATATAAAGAAGAAAATAAATAAAATATTAAATGAATTTCATTTAAAACAATATTAATTTAAATATAGTTTTAGATCAAAATATTAAGGGGAAAAAATGAAATTGAAGATTGGTGATGTCGGGGAGGGGCAGGCTATGTCTTCAAATTTGAGCCTTTCCTACCAATGAGAGCTTGCAAAACTCTTTTAGTTTATGGACAGCTTTAAATATATAAATAAATTTTTTGGTTTGACCTACAACTAAAGCTCATTGGTCCATTTCCATTAATAGATCAACCACAATTCGAAAAGATTTGAATTATCTTCTTCTAGAGAAACTGATAAAAAAAAAAAAAAAAAGTCTTTTCATGGCTACATTAAAAGGTTTCAACATTTGAGGGTAAATTCATTTAAGATCTCAACATTTGAAAAAATAGATCAATTTAAGTTCTCAAGACACGTATTAACAAGAGAAAAATGTACTGATTAAGTATTCTCTTCTGTTGACGTTATCATTGAGGATCTAAATTGACCTATTTCTTCAAACGTTTGGATCTTAAATGAACTTACCCCTAGAAGTTAAGACTTTTAGATTTTTTTTTATAATTTTCTACATCTCATTTTCATGATGTGATTTTTTGTTAATATTTTAGTAATTAATTTGATATAATTAATATTTTAGTATTTTTCATAACAATACGTATTGCACTCCTAGTAAAGACGTGTTGTCTTAATTGATCTGCACCATATTATTTAGTTTAAGGTTACAAGTTAATTGGTTAATAACATTGACGTTTATATTTTGGCCCAAAAAAAAAAAGAAAAACATTGACGTTTATAATTCAATAGAGTATTGAATTGGCACTTAACCAATTACGATATAATCGAAGAACATGATTTATAGATCAAAGTCTTGTTCTTGTCGCTTCAGATGCAAGGGCACCCCTTGTCTCGAATAAGACTACTATTTCTTTTTTTTTTTTTTTTTTCCCTCATAGAACAATTTGTATATTTAGCAACTGAAATATCTCAAACCGCCGTATAAATTAGAAATTTAATTTAGATAGTTCAAAATAAACAAAATAAGTAAACACCAGAAAAAGAAAAGATAATTTAATATAATTAAATTAGTAAATAGATTAAGTTGAAATTTGAGATTTCAAATATTCTTTTCAAAATTGTTTAATTGTTTTATCTATCTCTTTTGACAAATTGAATTTCATAATATTTTCCAAAATTTTCAAATATAACCTATTTTCTTTATATATGAGTCATAAACTCTTAAACATTCAATTTAAATATTTAATTAGACTCTTGAACCCTTGAACTTTAATTTAATCTTCATTTCTTAAATCCCTATAATTTTTGGAATCAACAGCTTATGTAAAAGTATCAGTTTTTAAGCCTAGACCCAAACTAAATAGCAATTTCTTACAAATTAGATTTCTAAACTATATTTCTTTATCTTGTTATTAATTTCTAATAATATATATTCTCAAATTATTTTCTAATCATTTGCAATCCTTAAATTAATTATAAAAAAGTTTTAAACCTAATACCCTATCCTAACAAATATCTTTTAATCTTTTTCTTTTTCTTTTCTTTTCCCTTTTATCCTATCTATCCCTTATCCGTTTCTTTTTCCTTTCCTTTTCTTTCTCTTTCATTTCCCTTTCTCTAGCTTTCTTCTTCTCTTTTGTTTCCTCCATCCAAACTCAAATTTCAATTTTAAGAAAGATTAAGAGAGAAAATAAAGTCAGAAAGGAAGATAAGAGGTGGAAACAAATTTGACGTAGCTCAAAAACTAATAAGTAAGTAGATATGGTGGAAGACGAGCTAATTATGGTCAACAAACATCTAAGTTATATTGTTTTAATAGTTGTTTATGCATGTATTTGATGAATTGATGTTAATTATGAGTAGGATTTTAGATAAAACTCGTAAACTTATTATATATGAAGTTATGTTAAAACCTAAGTAAGATCATGCATGTTAGAATTAGGAATTTGATGAAATATGAAGTAAAAACATGTATGTATATATATATATATGTTATAAATGATGATTCTAAGTTTGTATGATGAGTATAGGATGTTAGATATTGGAAAAATGATGGAAGTAGTAAAATAGGATGAGTATAGGATGTTAGATGTTGGAAAAATGATGTAAGTAGTAAAATAGGATGAGTATAGGATTTAGATGTTGGAAAAAAATGTAAGTAGTAAAATAGATAAGTTTCGAAGGAAGTAAATAGAGCAAAGAGCACAAGGTAAACATGAGACACTATATTATGTTGTGCTCCTTTCAGATTTCCAAAATATGTGAAATTTAACCTACCGAAGAAGAAGCACGGCTAGAACATGGCTTGCCTTATCTAACCGTGCTTCTCTTTGAACTCAAAAACTCAAAAAAGACATGTTTTCCAAAACAGCATAATCAAGAACATGGGTTAATGTATCTACCCATGCTCTCTCTGTTCTTAAAACTCTTTCAATTCTAAAAGAACACGGGTAATACATGTGTCCATGTAATAGAACACAAGAGATACATCCCCTTGGCTACTACTCATGTTCTTTGCTAGCCTCCTCTTAACTTCACCTTTCTCATCAGATCGCACGAAACTTGAGTCCATTCATTTCTTAACCTTAAGTAACCTTCCAAGACCTTTAAAACACAAATTTAGCAAGTACAAACACCTCAATTGTGATGTATATTATCTAAACATATGAGTCCAAAATGCTTCACCTATATTAAAGTCATTCAACTTCATAAAATGGAATGGATGAATGATAGTTAATATGATATGTTAGTTAATTTATATAATTAATATTGAGTTAAGTGATTCAATGGGTTTAATAAATTAGATTTAACATAGATTTAAGCATAAAATGAATCTTAATTATAAAATGAACTTAGCTAATAAATCTAAGTTTAACTTAACCAAATAGATTTTAATGAGCTAAAATGAATTAGTGGATTAAGTTTAATAAACTTGACATAGAAAATTGACTTAAATGATTAATTCTAATCAATTTCGCTAGGATTAAGTTAAAATAAACTTAATAACTAATAATTGTCTTAAACTAATATATTAGGATAAACCATCAATAATATAGAGTGTGTTATTTCAAATGTTTGTTTGTTAAAAAAATAAGAGATTTTGAAAATGAATGATATGATGATGTTTTTGTAATAACTGATTTTAAGAAGAGCAAAAAAAAAAAAAATACTTTAACAGACAATGGATAACTGTCCATATTTTAATAAGACGATTTTCACATCCATGGCAAAGTTCCAACTTAGTATCTAATCAAATAGGATTTTAAAATGAGTTTGATATAAGTGGATAATTAATTCAATTGCTTATATGAGTTAATTTTATGAACAAACATGGTTGTCAAACTCGAGTTTCTACCTATAATCGCTAAGGGATCCGTAGAATCGAACGTAAAATCGAAACGTAGAATCGTAAGATTCTACAGCTTATGTAAATTTACTTGCAAAAACCATCAATGTACTTACTAAACTAAAAAACTTTAAATAAATTATGAAAAAAAAGAATTTAATATAAAATTAGTTATATATAACTAAAATTTAAGTTTTACCAATTATAATTCATATACTGTCATTAATCTATTTAGTGCAATTTTTAATATTAAAATAATTATTTTATTAATGATGATTCATAATCTATAATTGTTAAGATGTATTGCAAATCATTTAAATTATCATGTGTAGTAGCTAGTTTTGTGCAGTAATGAACATTTTCATGTTCACTATATATTTGCACAAAAATCATTGCATTTATGGCCAATAAATTATGTATAGAAAATTATTAAAAAGTAAAAAAATATAGCGCTATATATATTAGTTTAATTTTCATTCAAATTGTTCAAAACATATAAGAGTATATAACCTAAAAGAAAATAACTCTCTAAAAATATAAATAAAAGGAAATAAAAAGAAAAAATTTAAAAAAACTAAAATTAAGTTAGATTAAGATAAATATCAAGAACCAACCCCGAAACCCTAAATTTAAATATATTAAATTGATTTCATTTTTAAAGTTCAAATAGAAAAAAAAAGTATAAAATTACAACTTTACGATTTTACCACAATTCTACTACATTCTATGATTTTACTTACAAGTTTACTAAAAAACCGATTTCGTATGCGAGTTGAATCGAAATCTCATCAACAACTCGTAAACTCGTAGAAATGTACGAGTAGACTCGCAAGTTTGACAATCATGTGAACTAATGCTTGAATCTACCTTCTATCTTATCTTCTGAGCTATCTTCTGACCTTTGTTGGATTACAGACATTATGAAAGGTACGTAGTAACTTGCATGTTGTATGTTAGGATAGGCATTCTAAATAAAATTAAAACTTAAACTTGGCTTAATAAATGATTTTTTCTTATGCTTGTATTGTTGAATATGTTCCGAAGAGTGATAACCTTGTTTGAAGCCTAGTACGGTAGTTTGGGCACTTAGGCTACACCTTACATGATGCAATGGTATGCTATTATACAATGGAATTCCATAAGTGGCTTAGTGGGTAGCCGATAAAGCAAACGGGATTGGAATAGCATCCACTAGGCTCGAAGGAATGCAATATAACATGGCTCACGTATATGAGACTGGTTTAGTCGTATTATATTATGGACTGAGAAAAGTAGAGATGCATAACGGTTGTAAACCCTAAATGAAGTTATTTTCTCTTTTTCGATTAGATATATGAGATGTAAGTATCCAGACTACTTGTATCAACCCTCTAAGTAGCTGCTGTTACTCAGTACTCCTAGATTCCTAGAGACGTGATTCGAAGTGTAAGTGCTCTAGCATTGATTTGTTCATTTAAATTAAAGATATAAATTGTTTGGTGTTGCATTACATTAGATTAAGTTTGTGTGTCATTTCATGTGTTTTGTGTTACTGTCGTACTAGACTTTGACTCACTATCATTTTCTTTTCAGGTGTTGATAGATGATGATGATGGTTGACTCGGGTATGGGCGCTTCTAGAGTTTTAAGAGGAGGAGTGAAGTGAAGTAGAGGCGTTAGATTGTTGTGTTTTATTTTATTTTGTTTAGAATTGAATTTATGTTTTTGAAACTTGTAATATTTTTTTTATGGCCTAGTGGAGCTTGAGTTTTGTAATTTAAGCTTTGAAGCTTTGTTTATTATCATAGATAGGTATTCTCTGATGAGAAATTTGATGAAATGTTGTTTTTGTAAAGATTCAGTTTTATCATGGTTAAATCCAACATTTTTCAAATTTAATTATATGATTTCAATAAGGTATTATATGTGGCAGGAAAACTTGGCAGGCCAATTTTAGATATAGGCATAGCAAGTCCTTACACCAACAGCAAGCATAGGTCATATACCTTGATCCTTTAGATTTGAAGGATACACAAAGTATTGAACACCAGTGGATATGTAAACCCCTGAAAATTTTATAATTCTTAGAAAATAATCCTAAGAGTCAAACATCGGAATCGAAACCCTAAAAATTGAACCAAGTTAAAAATTAATTCTAAATAAGATCAAAAACGAGATTTCTTAATCTAAGAAAGAGAGAATCCTAAAAAACAAAATAGAAAATCCAATTATCGGTGGAATCAACATCCGTACATCAATCAAATCACCTAACCGTTCCTTAACACGTAAATCAAGACAATATATCCAAATAACGCTCAACAACGAAATGATAAGATCTTAAATCCTTCGGTAAACTTCAGAATCAGAAATTTCAAATTCCACAAAAGTCAAACTGAGTCAACTCTTAACCCTAGACTCGGTTAAACGATTCAGAGAACTAAAAACTATTAAATAAACATAAATAAAATAAGATAAACCATAGATATCGAGCTAAAAATATAAAACGATCAAAACTCCAAAATTGTCTGATCTTACGAATAACTCAACAAAACAGAAATCAAACCGGAACCCTAAAAGTCAACGAAGCTTACAACAAACCGTATTGTTTAAGATCCGGCAATCCCGTGCTCTTAAACCCTAGACAATGAAATGAAAATAATTATTGATAATAGTTCATAATAATATAAGGTAACATAAAAATATCACATTCGCGAATTTCGAGTGTCCTTCGAACTCAAACCGGATTAGTTCTCGAAAAGCATGCTCCGGAGCTCGAAACACTAAAAATATTTCATTAACACTAAAAGACTCGTAATTAAATAAGGTTTTCAAAAATATCAGTTTTTTTAGAATTTTTCGGTAGCTAAAAATAACAGATATAGCTTGATTATGCGTATTTTTATTACTACCAGTATTTTATATGTCCAGTCTACTATTCAAAGTACTATTCCTACTATTCATTACTATTTCACTATCTTTACTTTTTTTACACCTATTTCTTACTACCTATATATCTATTTTTTACTTTTTATATTTCCAATACTTTTATATCACATCATATCTTACACATTAATTATTTTCTTACAAAATAATAAACAAAATCAACTCACTCTCTCTCTTTCCTCACCATGCCAGCGCCATTCCTCCCTCTTCCCCTCATTTATTTTTTTTTCAATTATTTTATTACATCTAAATTTTCACTCCAAAATTTTATAAATACCCCATTTCTTCCTTCATTCTTTCACACAATTCATTCTACTACCAAAACTCTCTCAAATTCACTACACAAACTCTCTCCACAAAATTTTCCTCTAGAAAAATTCTCTTTCACCAAATACTCACAAAATTCTCTCTACAACTACCATCTTCAAACCACATAAACACTTTAGGTAAAGATTTCTTCCAAACTATTTATTTGCTCATGTCATATAACTTAACATGACTATGATGTTGTTTTGAAACTCATATGATAGTAAAAGTAACAACATGTTCATGTTTTGTTCTTATACATAAACTTCCTATTTATTATGTTATGTTGATTTTATATGTTGTTATAATACTAATTCCTTATTCATATCTAACTAAATATATTTATGTATATATATATATAATCTTTAGACCATATAAGCTCATTTGTTATTTATTTAATTTCATGCTTTGCAATTTATTTTATTCATGCTATTCCTTTAAGACTAGTCTTTCTAGTCTTAGACTTGTCCATATTAAGTCAAAACAATCTTTTGTTTATTTTCTTTAATCTTTTGGGACTAGTCCATTCTTAGTCCTAGGATGCCTTGATGAAGTTAAGGCTCCCAATACTTAACGGGATACCTTGATAAAGCTAAGGTTCCCAATACTTGATATTTTTATTTTGCTTATTAATTGTTTCTAGTATTTTCTTATATTCTTATTATTTTATATACTCATAATACTTGCATCTACATAATGATATTGTTCTCAACTAATTTAAAAGTAGAATTTTACTTTATTAAAGGAACTTAAAACTAAATTTTCTATTATGTAATTTATCACAAAATAATGGAGTTTATTATCAACAACATAGAAATAGAGTTTTCTCAATGTTTTTTAAATAATAAAGATAATTTACCAAGGAAACATAAGAAATAAATATTTTTCTTTGTATATTATGGTAACCTAAGTTTTAGTAAAATAATTTGTTAATATTCAAATTTTTACAAAAAGCTTAAGATCTAAACTCTTTTTCACTCCATAACAAAGCTAAGAAACAAACTAGTTTTTAAAGTTAACATGAATTCAACCCATAAAGTTATAAACCCACTTAGGAAAAATAATGATTTTCAAATTTCTAAAGAAAGAACTTGTTTTCAAATAATATAAACAAGATAAAATAAAAAAACAAAGGGTTTTAATCAATAAGAAAAATTTTTTCAAAGGAAATAAAAGAACAAGTTTTAGAAAACAAAAAATTATATTTTAAAATAATAAATATAAGAAGACAAGACTTATTTTCTAAAACCATTATAAATACAAAAAGGTTTTCAACAACTTAATACACTTTTGATAAATTTGATCTTTTATCACTACAAGTAAAACTTATGAAAGACTAAGGTTAAAAGAAAATTTACTCATTTTTGGAAAAAGAATGAAGAGAATAAAATAAGAATATACTCATTTATAACAACCTAAGAAAATATAAAGTTTCTTCAAATACTTGAAAAAATTATCAAAGTTAAAGTTTTAACAACTCAAAATGAATTGTTTTATGAAATAAATTGTTGAGACACTATCATTAGAATTTTTGCATATAAAGTGAGCTTACCTATATACTCAAAGTATTTATCAAATATATATTTATATATATTGTTACAAAAAGATTTTCTTTAAAATGAAGATTGAGTTAGAAAATGGTTTTGCAAAAATCTAGAAATATTCGTTTTAAATCTGTACCCAATGTTTTCGAAACCCAAATGATCTTATATGATAAAGATAACCATAGAAATGGATAGATCTTTTCGAATAGGTAGAAAACTGTATATTATATGCGAAATTCCGAGTTAAAATGAGCAAGTTATGGCCATTTTAAATTGGAATTTCATTCTACACGATTTTGACGGACATAGTGAAATAGAATTAGAAAGTTCAAGTAGAATTTCTATGAAATAATTATCCTGGGTATTTCTTTTGTCTAGGTGACGAAAGATACGGGATTACCCTTCTTGAGGATTACTACAACTAAGAATCACGAAATGGACGAGTGGGTTATTCTTCTTAATTTTCGTTACCTTGCTTGTGCTTGTAAAGTAGTGGCATGAGTATACTAAGAAAAGATAAAAATGGATATATATTTGGGGAATTGGGGATTATGAGTATATATGTGATTCTATGTTTATACGTGAAATGAGAATTAATAATATCGCAACTTCAAACTACTTGTTTAAATAATTTTGTTTACTTACTTGTA
The DNA here is from genome assembly GCA_024138025.1 of Combretum micranthum. Classification (NCBI taxonomy): domain Eukaryota; kingdom Viridiplantae; phylum Streptophyta; class Magnoliopsida; order Myrtales; family Combretaceae; genus Combretum; species Combretum micranthum. The sequence goes on along the minus strand of JAMXBD010000823.1, from coordinate 520,346 downwards.
TGACTGCTTATTAATTGCTAAATTGATTGATCGCCCTCTAATAAACCTTAATAAGCTTTGGCTTAAGAAAAATGAAACACTCACGCATAGCATCTATCGAGTCACATCTCTTTCAGAAGGCTGCTACTCCTACGCGTAGAGTTTGATTGGCTGTGATCGTGCGGTGACACGGGCCATATTCCTTCCTAAAGGATCCAAATCGCCTGGGGAATGCTACTCTAGGTTCGGAGCCGAGCCAACCGAACGCTGTGGGTGAGGACCTGGGGACTAGCAGTAGAAGATCGAGGATCTTCAACCCCGATTCCCTAACCTTCGATACGAAGGGGTAAATCCGTTCTATATATGGTTTTCGGATAACTATATATATTTGCATAATCACGTGATTGTTGCATTGTATGCATAGCATATGTGTGAAAGTCTAAATGAACTTGTTTGAAAATATGGTGCGAATGAAAAGGAATATCTCACTAAGCTATTGTAGCTTATAACCCTATAGATTTTGTTGAAACAGGTATACCTATGACTTAAATTGAGAATCATAACATTAAGGAAGCCATGGAAGGATGTTAAGTTTCTATAAAGGAAATGGAATCATAAGATGAAGTAATTTTATAAGGTTCTTTATATGTAATGACTTATATGATTGGTGTTATGTTGATTCTAAGAAGTATATTTATTTGAAGACAATAGAGGGATATGCCCCTAAGGATTGTAATTTAATATGTTTATGTTTTATATTTTCTTTGCCTTGTTACTTATTTATTATCAATATAAATTGTGCTATTTCGATGCGTTTCCTTGGTTGTGATGTACGCCTTGTACATGATATGGAAGCCTTTGCGTGATCGAGGTAGTCATTCTAGGCTTTAATATTGTGTACGTGGACTGCCATGTTTACGGTACCCCTTGGGGCGTGACAGGATAGATATAAGAATCCCACTAATTGAAAAAGTGCAAATTAGTTTGTTTATGCGAAAAGATTCATTGTGTGTATTTCACATGTACCAACAATAGAGGGATATTAATTATGCTTGAATACTTGATTGAAATTAATGAAAAGTTTTTAGATAAACCGTCATGTATAATTTATAAATATTATCATCTATCAAAATTTTATCAGTATTTATTCATTATTATACATATAACATCTAACATGTATTAAAAATTTTCAGTATTAGCAATACGGTCTCTTGATGAGATCATAAAAGTACTTGCAACCTAATTTTAAGACGTAATCGAGTGAACTGGTCTTAAAGTTACCACAATATGGCAATCATATCATAATGCAATGATAAATGTACAACGCATAAATGTTATAAATAATATGTACTTACTACAATGCAACAAACTTACCAAATCTTATAAATTTACCACTTAGCACTAGCAGAAAACTACCATAACGCAATAAACGTACCGGAATATAACAAATCTACTATATACAAGAATCAAACAAATTTATCACAATGAGATGAAGTTAACAAAATCCGATAAAAATAGCACATACCATAATTAGATAAACAACTAGAATGTAACGAACTTCCTACTTCAAAAAGTTTGCATAAAATCAACTTGTCAAAATACGATAAACTTATCATAATAAGACAAATTTACCAATTAGTACTAAAAGACAAAACTACAAAACAAACTATCAAAATGTAACAAACTTATCAGAGTATGATAAATATATCACTTAGTACTAAAAGATAAACTACCAAAATGCAATAAACTTATCAGAGCATGACAAATCTACTACTTAGTAACAAAAGACAAACTACTAAAATGCGACAAACTTATTATAATATGACAAATGTACCACTTAGTAGTTAGTACTAAAAGATAAAACTATAAGACAAACTAAAAAAACACGATATATTCATCAGGTATGACAAATCTATCACTTAGTACTAAAAACAAACTACCAAAACGCGACAAACTTATCAGAGTATGACAAATCTACTACCTAGTATTAAAAGACAAACTACCAAAACGTAGCAAACTTAACAAAGTATCACAAATTTACTATATACCAATTAGACAAAATAACCACAATGTGATAAGTTATCAGAATTCAACAAAAATAACAGATATCACAATTAGACAAACCTACTAGAATACAATAAATTTATTATTTCTAAAAGTTAGTATAAAATCAATCTATCGAAATAAGATAACCTTAGCATAATCGTACAAAATTACCATCTATTACAAAAAGATAAAACTAGTAGATAAATTATCAGAATACAACAAACTTATCAGAATCAAATACATTTATCACTTACTATAATAAGACGAATTTACCAAAATGTGATAAAATTATCGTCCTAAAAAAATAATATTTTTAGCCTATCAAAATTCGATGGTAATGAGTTAATTGTGTATAATCTAACCATTCGGACCATATCCTAAAATTAGGATAAAATTTGGTGATTTAAGCCAAATCCATCCCTAAAAGTTTGTGGTGTGTTGTGATGCGGTATTGGGGGAAAATAGACTTTTTAGGCCTCATTTTTAATTTTGTCAAATGATGACCAACGACAACCCAAGTCAGACTCACGACTAACATAGCGTCCCCTGGATCGCTAATTTTAGTCCCATACACATGAACATTAATATGATAGATAAAACAAGTCGGCTGATTCTTTCATTCCCACTAAATGTCAACAATCAGAGTCTCCGTAATAACTTAAGAATCCGTTCAGTGCTCAAGGTCAGCTATGGTGGCTCCCCAGTATGTTTTCATGTGACCTACGAGTACACGGTGGATAAATCCTTTCTTTATCTAGTTAGGTAGCAATGCTGTCAGAATTGGATAAAGGATTACCTGAATAAATTAGAGGTAAAGATCGAGAATTGAATCAGATTCAATCAAAATCAAATTAGAATATGAAAAAGTAAAAGTATAAAAAATTTAATTATAAAAAATATATAAGATATTATTTAATTAAATTTATTTTTGATCAAATTCATTAATTAATTATTAAATAAATATGATATAAGATTATATTTATAAATTTATAATAAAATATAAATAAATATTTAAATTTTAATTTTTATTTATTTTATTTTATTATTTTGATTTTGCTGCTTCTAGGGTATTCTATTTCTTTGCTTTTAGTTTTCTTCTTTTACGGTTCTTTAATATATTATTTACATTGAGTTTGCTTTGTTCCGTCACTTCTGTGTTTTTACATTTTACTTTTTGACTTATGTTGTACTGCACTACTACTGGTTACACGACTTACTTACAGCAGGTTGGCTTTTGCTTTTTTTCCTTTTTTTAATATGTGTACCTTCAGACCCAGTAGATCCGGTCAAGTTGACTGATTCAAGATTAAACCAGTCGGGTCATTCGGATTGATTCCGACAACTTTATTAGATGATTCCATCATTAAGAATTTATTAAATAAAAAAATGATACTGCATATAATACTGTATATGGATCTACTACGGTATAATTTTTTATTTGACAGACTTCTAATGAAGAGTCTATCTAAGATAGATGGACCAAGTATCCATCTATCTTTTTTTCCTGAAGCACCCGACATCGTGTTTACTTCACTTGAGATTTTATTGGAATTTTTCATGTACACCAGAAATATGTGTGTCTTCCTAATCGTGGGATTCAAACAGAACGTATGATTTATTTATTACACTAATAGCGTATTCTAAATAAATTATAAAAATATGTCAGGTTTAATTTTACAAATTAAATTGTAGATATCAAAGCCATGATTAGGAAGCACATGTTATTTATAGTTTGAATTTTTCTTTTTTCAACAATATTATACATAATAATATATACGAAGTAGGAAAATTTCGGAAAATCGATACATCAGAGGAAAAAGGTATATAGTAAAACTCTCACAGTGATTTATGTTAACAACTATCAGTTCTGCTATATTTCTGCTTTACACATAATCTCAAACAAACATAACTAAATTTGTAGTGAAAATTAGCAACTAAACTAAACCCCTAGAAGTGGAGATTGACACGCCTCTTGCACTTCTGTTCTTGAATAGCACGGGTTGATATATTCATAACCATAGTACAATTCATTTTCACAATAACATGTTTCTTGATGATGTTGATCAACTTGACTCTCCCTGGGATTCTTGAATAGCTACTCATTGGAAGCAGCCCGGAACCTATATCCGAGGTCAAATCAGGACTGCTCGTAATCCTATCAGGAATAATATCGACCGTGATATTCATGCGCATCGTTCGCCTAGCCTTCGCCCGGCCGGCCGGACCGCGTGCCTCGCCTACGGTGATACCATGGTAGTAGAGAGTTGTTGTGGTATTAGTATACTTGAAGGACGCAACATTAGGATTCTTAACTGAAACATCTGCTATTAATGACATGTTGACACCGGGTTTGGGAATGGTTCCATTGATAAGTTCGAGCTTGGTGATTATCACGTTGTTTAAATTGATGGAAGGCTCTTTCACTCGGAACACCGTGAATGCCAATATTATAATCACCACAGCTTGGATTAGTATAATCGCAGCGAAGCAACCACAGCATTTGATACATCTTCGCTTGCGGATTTTTGCAGGATCTAAACCTGATGCCCGGAAACCTTCGTCACTCCTAAGACTCCCGCTCGGGCTAGCGGCCTAGCTTGATCTCCGTCAACCATTGCCTTAGGGGTTTAAAGGAGAGAAAGAAAGAAGGGTTTTAAGTAGAAGGGAAATTACAGTAAGAATTTTTTGTTCTTTTGCTTCGCACTTGCGTGATGGATCCAATTTCAGCGTGTATTGGAGGAGTTGTTTGGGCGTAGGTTTTCTTCAACGTGTTGGGTTCGTTTTATTAGGATATTTTGGGTTGTCCCTACCAGTGTTTTTCAAGCTGTTGGATATTGACTAAGGGAACATTTTTCTCACTACCTATTAATAATTAGTTTCTTGGGTAGTTGGTCATTGAGTGATTACATCAAAAAGCTAAAGCAAAAATAATGCTTGTGGGTATTCTCCAGTTTAGAAGAAATGTCATCGTCATGTATTGTTCATAATTAACTTGGTCAATTTCGACGAAAATATTCCTAATCTTCTAGAGGTTTGAATTCCTTCGTGAGTATGCCATTAATACGATTGGTTAATGTCACAGCGATATTATGGAAAAGCCATTCCTCCTGTGAAAGTAGTATTACAATATTTTGGTTTGAAAAACAACTATACTCTATGAGTTTATTTTTATGCTGCAAATATTTCTTTCAATTCGATCCATATTAAACTCTAACACATTTGATACGAATCCTTGACTGAAAATTGAAAGAAATGTTCAATTTTAAAAACTTTCGCCGCCCAATGTAACGAAAAAAACATACAAGTTATAATCAATGAGTTTATATCCTAACTTGACTTCAGATCTACGATAAAAACCAATTTTGAAATAAGTTTTTAATTTACTAAAAATTCTAGATTCGATGGCTATCGTATTAAAACCATGTGGTTACTCTTTTAAAATTCTTTAGTTAAAGTTTACTCTTTAAATGCTAAAAAATTCACTAATATAACAAAGCATGGTATTTACAATACATTAACCAATCAACAACAAATTATTATAATATTTACAACAAATGAAAAATCAATTTACTACTTACAAAAATATAATGAATAAAAACCTTTTCATATTTAAGGTTATCCTAGAAGTGCCTACGTACTTATTATTTAAGATCATATATCATGTGATTTTTTTTTTATAAAATCTTTAGCAGTCGGTTTCTTTTTCATCTTAAACTCTTTCACTTTAAGGTTTTTTTTTTTTTTTTAAAGAAGAGAAAAAAAAGAGATGGTAAGGACCTTGAAAGGACTTGAAAGACAACCAATTTAACCTTTTCTCAAGAAAAATAAAGACTTTTCTCGGTGTTAAAAACATTTCCTTAATCATTTTTATGTATATTTTATTATCTTTTTTCTTGTAATTACTATTTTAAATATCTAAATTTATTATTTTTAATTTTTTACTTTTATTTTTTATCACTTTTATTACTATTTACATGTAAGGGAATCATTATTATGTTTACTTTTTATTTTCATTTTTATCCTTTTTATGGTTTTCCCTTTTTTTATTACTTTATAGTTTATTCATTATTTACAATTTATTGTAAAACGAAATATAAAAAGCAAAAAACGAAGTGAACTTACAAGTCGGAATTGAATGCACGTCCGCGGGTTTGGATATGAATCGGGTCGGACTGCGATGTAAATGGTTCAAAGGACCAGCAGAATGGTAACTGGCCTTTTCGGTGGCTGTGGAGGCGGCGGAAGTGTCGATCTTAGCTAATTTGAGGATGCTGGACACTCCGGTGATGTCGGTTTCGTCAAAAAATGAGCCCAAGGTGGTGTTTAAGATGTAGCAGCAATGGTGCGGCGGCGGTGTGCTGGTCGGAGGTGATTCCGACGTCCTCCAACACAACCCAAGCTACCAATAGGAAGTTTGCAACTTCACGAAGCTCTCTGTGGTGTTGATTTTCTCCAAATTTTCCGGCAAGAAAAGAAATTCAAAGAAAACTTTTCCAAAACGTTAACTTTAAAGATTACTTCCATTTGCCTTTTTGAGCGATTTTTCTGTTTTATTCTTCTCTAGATGCCATTGTCGAGCTCCTGTTTATAGAAATGGAGCTCGAATTAACATGGAAAGAGATTAAAATCGCGTAATTGCGAATTGAAAGAAATTAGGGTTTTGAATAAACATGGAAGGAAATTCGAATTTTGACTGAATTTTTACTGTGGAAATTTAAATGATTTGAATATTCCTTTCATTTTGATGCTCAAGAAGCTTCATCTTGGTTGATTTTGCTCGAAATCACCATTAATGGTGATTGAGCTTCATCCACATTTTAAAGTTTTCATAATTTTCAAGCCTCATTTTGACTGCATAAAACTTTGAATCGAGACACTTTTCAATCTCGATTCATAGTATTACAAGTTTACTTGATGATTTCACCATTGATTTGGTGAAATGATGAAGTAAAAGTGATAAAAATAACATGAACATGGTTGACCAAGCATGTTTTGCGTGCTAAAAATCTTCTAGAGTAGAGGTTGAAGATGACTTTGTAGTCAATCAGGAGGACACGTGGCACATGGATGAGAGAAGATAAAAGGCTTATTTTTGTCATTATCTAGATTCTAACCCTAGCCTCTCAAATGTAGTGAGCATGTCTTACTATACAAGCTATTAACCCAAGTTTCAATTTAGTTTGCATATAAAATAAATTTAAGGATTTAAACTGAACCCAAATAAATAAATCAATTCATTATGGTTATTTAATTGGTCCAAATTACATATAATTCAAACTATATTATATTAAACACATTAATTTTTATTTAACACTATGTGATTGTTAATTCTTTTTTCTACATAAATCTATTATCATATATTATAAATGTGTTTTTTTAATTGTAATTTTTGGACTTATTATAATATTCATTTTTACCATATATTAAACCCTTAATTTGGCACAAATTGAGTGTCTACAAGAACACATTACTAATGTCATTTTAAATACAACTAAAAATAATAATTATTACTTCCATATTTATTTTTAAAAATTACAAAATTCGTATTCATACTTTATTTAATTATATATCAAACATACAAAAACCATTAGCTTAACCCCACAAGACAATAGTCGACATAATTATTTGTATTAAGATATATGATATTCTGAATCAAACATAGTCACATAATTTTATCTGAATGCGTATTAAAGAAGACGCAAATTGTGATATAGAATAGTATCCTAAGGTAGCATTTGTTTGCACTAATTTTCATTGATGGATTGGATAAAGGTCATTATACCATGTTTGGTTTACAAAATGTATTTAGGATTGAATAAAACTCTTAATATGTAAGCCCCTAGATTTTTTGGTAAATATAAGCAAACCTAAGAACAGGAAGTTGAACCGGAAGTCAAACCGGAACCTTAAAGTTAACCTAATTCTATGTTTAGTCTATGAATCTAGATCCGGTAATCCCGTGTTCTTAAACCCTAACAACGAAATTAAGATAATTGTAGAAAATGGTTCGTAATAATATAGGAAAGGTTAAAAATACCAGATTTGCAATTTTCTAGTGTCTTTCGGATCCGAACGGGATCAGTTTTCGAAAACCATGCCTAAGTGCACTTGATAGTGAAAATATTCCGACGACACCAATAGACTCGTAAAAATATAATGTTTTTAAAAATTTCAATTTTAAAATTTTACAGTAACTAAAAATATCAGATATAGGCCGTACGCATATTTTCTTTACTACCGGTATTTTAATTATCTAGTTACTATTCATAGTACTATTTCTACTATTCATTACTATTTCACCATCTCTACTTTTTCTTATACTCTTTTCTTACACTCTACCATACCTATACTTTATAATTTACCTTTCCCATACAACTTTAATCATATCACACTTTACATATTACTTCTTTTTATTACAAAACAACAAATTTAATCAATTTTTCTCTTCTATTCAAAGCCTTGCCGTCCACTCCCTCTCTCTCATCACTCTCAATTAATTTTTTTTTATTTTTTTAATTACACCTAGTTTCCACTCCAAAACCCTATAAATACCCAATTCCTCCTTCATTCTTTCACACAACTCATTTCTTACTAAAACTCTACCAAAATTACTCCACAAACACTCTCTCTCAAATACTCTCCCAAGTCTTCTCTTCTCTCTATAAAACCATCTCCCACATATTACTACAACTCATTCTTTTCCTCTTTAACAAACACATAACCTTAGGTAAAAGTTTTTTACACATACTCATCATGTTCATACAACTTAGCATGAGCTTAGTGTATATTTTTTAGACTCGTGAGAGTTAAAGAAGTAACAATATGTTCATGTTTTGTTTTTGTTCGTATTTCTATTTTACATTAGTTATTATTATTATTATGTTGTTGTTGTTATTGTTATTATTATTTGCTCTAATCTTTCTATATAGTATTATGTATATTATGTATATATATATTTTTAGAGCATATAAGCTCACTTGTTATTTATTTATTTCTATGCTTTGCAATTTATTTATTTATTTCATGAATTATTAAGACTAGTCTTTATAGTCTTAGACTTGTCCTTATCAATTCAAAACAATTTTCTTTCTTTTCTTTTCTTTTTTTCCTTTCCTTTTAGGACTAGTCTATTCTTAGTCCCAGGATACCTTGATGAAGCTAAGGTTCATATTTATTAATGCATGAACATGTTGATATTGTCTCAATCATAATGAAAAGGAGTTTTTTTAAGTAATAAAAATAAGAACTTCTTTAAAAATAAATTTTGTCACATAAGAAATAATTTTTTTCATAAAAACTTAAAGTTTTATCTAAACGAATATTTTCTAAAAGTTAGATAAGTTTAGCTCAAGTTTTAGTAATAATACTATATGGGATTTTATCAACGAATACATAAAATAAAATTATCACAAACTCTCTTTTCAAACCAATGGAAAATAAGAAAGTTTTTTTAAACTTAATTTTTTGTTTAACAAAAGTTTTATTAAACTCATATGTAAAGCTTTCATCAACATACCAAGGTTTAGATAAATTTATAAAATTATCAAAGAATAACCTTTTTAAGGATAAGCTTTACTTAGGAAATAAAAATAATAAATAACTTAAAAGATCATTGATATTATTTATTTAAAGTGGATCTAACTTTAGAAAACTTTAGAACACATAACTAAGAAATATTTAGAAAAACTACATTTTTCAAACACTAAGAATAAAGTTGTAGGAATCTTAACAAAACTAAAATTAATTTTTGAAAATTTAATTATTCTCAATATTAAGAAATGGAGGAAATACTCACTTATGATGATTTAAGAAATTTTCCCAACAAAACTAAAAAGGAAAATTTTCAAGTCTTAGCATTTTCTCACTTTTAAGACACATTGCTTTACAAAAATCATTGTTGAGACAATACTACTAAATTCATACATATAATTTGAGTATATATATATATATATATATTCAAAGGATTTTTCAACCATACAAATATCTATATTTTTGTACAAGAACTCTTCAAAGGAGAAAAGTTTGAAAACTTAAGTTTTAAAATATGGAATTTTCGCAACAATGTGTACGTCACTGTTCCAAGACCCAAATGACTTCTTTTGATAAAAATAATCTTAGAAATGGATAGATCTTTTCGAGTAATAGAAATCGGTATATAATATGCGAAATTCCGAGTTAAAATGAGCAAGTTATGGCCATTTTAAGTTGAAATTTCCATTCATACGAATTTTGACGAATTCAATAAGATAGAATTAGAGAATTTGAATAGATCTTGGATGAAATACTTATTTCGGGTATTTATTTTATTTAGGTGTCGAGGACCAAGATCTTTTCTTCCCCGAGGATTACTTCAACTCATAGAAGATCACTATGGACGAGTGAATTTCCTTTACGTTTATGTATTCGCACATGTGTTTGTAAAATGGAGCACTAAATGTTAGGAAAAGATAAAATTGATATGCATGAGGGTTATCATGGGGATTATGTATGTGAATATTTTAAGTGCGATCAATGAACGATAAGTATATTGGAACCCGATCTATGATTGATATAATTGTTTCTATGTATGTATTGCTATGTGTGCAATTATTGTTTGAACGCTTTAAATAAATTAATGACGGATTTGATTCTCCATAAATAAATTACTCGTGCATATCACTTAGAATATCATTTTGAAATTTTGCTACTACTCCTCAGCGTGGGACGGGAAAGGTAAGTTGCCTAGTTATATCTTGAGGATTTAGGACGTTTGGGGAATACGACCTCAAGTTGTAGCTGAGCTGGATCGATCGCTATGGGTATGGAAAGCCAGGGGACTAGTGGTATGGTTCGTTGGAACCCCAAGACGCGCGCAAACTTTTAAGAAGGTCGTTTGGAGCCTAGTTCAAATCATTCCCTAACCACCGATGGAGGGGTAAATCCATCATACATATCAAAACCGGATTGTTGTATGTACTATTTGATCATATGGTTGTTGCATTTCATATGCTTGTTAATGAACTTGATTGAATGCCTGTTATAAGTACTTTTGTAAGGAATATCTCACTAAACTAGTTATGGGTTACCCTTATAGACTTTTGATATTGCAGGATCGTTATTTTGCCCGATACCACTTAATCATCTGGTAGAATCTTTATTTTGGGAAGCTTTTGGAGGAACTCTGTTTTGAAGTCTTAGAGTAGATTTCTTTTAAAATCTTCTATCTTTAGTTATTTATCTTAGTAAGACCATTGTTATGGAAATTATCAGGGAATGCCCCTTAGAAGTTGTAAGACTTTATATTTCAATGAAATATATTAAGTGTTATTTTGTATGTTCCACTGCCAATATCTTAAAATGCATTACTCCACCGGTCTCCCTTTGATGTGAATGTGTTTGTGCCAAGATAAAAGCTTTCGGTGACGACGTAGTCATTCTTAAGTTTTAATATTGTGTACGGTAGGTAGGCTGTCGCGTTTAGGGTACGTTGGGGCGACATAATATGATTGGATAAAACTTAAATTTTTGCCTTTTTTTATTAATTGATAGTATAAAAATATTGTAACTAAATAAAAAATAAAATCTCTAAATAAAAATATATCCAATGTCGTCCAATACCATGTACATGAAATATGGTACAACAGAATTGTTTTATACAATACTCCCTATACAATACAGTCTAGTTTTCCTTCTCTTGTTCAGTCTTGCAACTAAACACTACCTAAAATCACTACGTGTTATCTCAATTAATTTTTAGTATGAGGGATTGTGAGTTTACATGAGAAAAAATGGTTTATAAGTTTAAATTAATAAACATCAAATCATGAAGCTAGGTCATGAAGTGCAAACAAAGCTATCGGATGCCAAAGTGTTAATGACCAAGGCAACTGGAAAAAAAAAAAACATTGGCAAAAAAGGCTAAAATCAATCAAGGATAGGCCGAAATACCAAGGACTAGAAGTGAGCCATGTTACTTATGAACTACACGAGCTTGTTTAGCAAACAGATCGAGTTGAGTTTAAAATAAAGTTCGTTTATCCAAACAAATCAATATCATGTTTTAATTTATGCTTTTGAGTTGGCACTCATTTAGGCGGGAAAGCAACGAAAAAACTAATTAATAATACAGATACATCTATAAATTACTATTTATTCATTACGTAGTCATCTATTTATTCATATATCTATTTGGCATTTGCATAATTAGTTTCTTAGATTCTATGTTATCATTAAAACTTGTGAGCTCCTCGAACTTGGGCTTAATAAATCATTTATCTAAACAAGTTGAACTCGAGTTTAAAGAAAAAAAACTCATTTATCCAAATGAGCCAAATTAAACATAAATTTCAAACTAGATAAAAATATTAGCTTGAGTTCGAACTCGATAATTTTTAAATGAGTTTAAATCGAACCTCTGAAAGCTTAACTTGGCTTTTCTCATTTGCAGATATACGTATACTAACCATAAGATTCAACAAGGTTCCAAGGAGCATAACCATTAGCAACTATTGAATATGGACATGCATCAAATAGCACTTGGAACTAGATCGGCATAAGCCTAAACTGGTTTAATACTAACCTGAACCCATGAAGTCACATGTGTGGTATGGAGTGCCTCGAAACTAACTTACTTATACCCTAGCTGGGTTGGTTCCAAGGCCAATCTAAGGCTGTGAATGAGTCAAGCTATTTGAGCATGGCCCGCTTCAAGCTTAACTCGGTTCAAGCTCGTTTAGTAAAAGAGCTGCTCGAGCCTAAGATAAAACCTCTTTATCTAAACAAGTTGAGTTCGAGCTTTAATTTAGGCTCACAAGTCGACTCGTGAATAGACTCATTTTAAGCTCGTGGATAGGCTCACAGGTAAGCTAGTTAATAGGTTTGTTCATAAGCTCATTAGTAAAATTTGTAAGTTCTATGTTTATGATAAATATATATAATTAAAAAAAACAAAACTAATTTCTACTTAATATATATGTATATATATATTTAGTAACTCTTTTATATTACTTTTAGGTATGAAAAGAAAAAGAAAAGAAAAAAAGGGGTTATTTAAATGAGTCGAGCTCAAGCTCAAAATAAGACTCTTTTAGCTAAACAAGTTAAGCTCGATCCTAGATTTTAGGCTTGATAAAAAACTTGGCTCTAGGTTGAGCTTGATAATTTTCAAACAAGCCAAGCTAACAGCCTTGAAAAGCTCTATTAAGATCAGCGTTTGTAGCCTTAGGGGCTACCCACAGGTTCATGGGCTGGTTTATGGCCTGTTGATCTAGCCTCACGACAATATATATATATATATATATATTTAACATGAAACAAAATTTTGCATGCTCGATACAAAATACGCATCTTATTATAGGATTTTTTTAGCATAAAGTTTTATCTCTTGTTGTTTATAGTGTCAAATACATTAAGAATATACGTTTGTCTTTTGAAATATTTTGGGTAAATTATACCGAAAGGTCACAACATTTAGTGTTAAATTCATTTTAGGTCATAATATTTCGAAAAGTTCAAAGGAGGTAACAACGTTTGGAAAAATATCTTCTAAGATTTAATTAAATATTTTTCCTATTGATACATGTCAATTGGACTTTAAAGGAAGAGTTTTTAGAGTTTCAATTAAATATTTCTCTTCATGACATGTATTGATGGTGATGTCAATTGACTCACTTCTTTAAACATTGTGACATCTTTTTGAACCATTGAAAAACAATGTGACCTTAAATAATCTTACACACTAAATATTGTGACCTCTTTTGAACTTTTCGAAATGTTGTGACCTAAAATGAACTTACCCCTAAATATTGTGACATACTTGTGTAATTTACCTCAAATATTTTATTTTTATAATGTGGGCATAAATAGATCTATTAATGTTCCATATAAGCGGAATTTCCATTCACCTTAACAACGCACTACCAATCTAAAGAGCTACAGTCTCTCATTACTGATCTAAAGAGCCATAAATCTATTACTTTAACATTAGACCTAGGTTTATTTCATTGTATTGATAATCATTAGTAATCTAGGTGGTTTAAAGAGCGTAAAGATCAACCAAATATTATTTTGTTGGTAGTTTTTTAGAATAAGTGAATTTCTTATGTATTTTTAATTTATTTTTTACTTTATTTTCATCCCTTTATATGAGATTTTGCCATCTCCCATTATTGGAATCTAGTCTACTTACCAGTTGTTAAGTTCTATTTTCTTAGGAGAATGTTCTGTCCCTACGAGGACACTTTGATAGTAGAAGAGATATGCTCGTTTATGTGGTGGATAATTGTACCTCCAACCTTCGTTTATCCTTTTTCTCATATCAATTTTACTAACGATATAATATCTTCTGATGAATGAAATTCACTTTTACCTTAAAAAAAGCTCAATCTCTTAAAAATACAAGTTCAAATTACAATAAGCCGTCCTTCCAAATATGAGGTTCAATAAATTTACATTGAACTTGTCTCTTCAAGAAATGAATTCAATTGCAAATGTATATAATGAGTAGGGTTAACATAACTCGTGAAAATATGGTAGATAGGAGAGTAGTTTGGGTCTACTTTAGTCTCACGAATTTAGTCTAACCTTAACAGCTTAGGTAAGTGCATGCTTCATGACATACAATGAGTCAACTTAGAGCTTGATGACGTAAAGTGTAGTTGGGGCTTTGGTTTGAATGGAGGTAGGTTTCTTTGGTGTGATCGCTATGTTTGAGATAGTGTACCCCACAGTTAGCTTGACTAATGCAGATTAGTGAAAAGAGAAAGTGTATGAGAGGATGGGTTCGGTATCTCCTTTCTTTTCCATTTTTGAATTCCCGACTCTTAGACACTAAAGTAGCCAATTGTTCAAAACTACAAAACTTCTAAACCAATGACGAGAAACATATAATGATGGTCAACTTGTTGACTTGTGGACTTGCCTAAATGTGAATCAAAGATGACTGATAATTCTATAACCAAAATAAAAAACAAGTCTCTAGCTAGTAATTCGGAGATAAAGATTTACTATTTCCATGTAGATGGTTGAGTTGATGCAAACTCATCTCTTAAGGACATAAATTTAATCTAATGTATTGAACTCTTCTCTTCAAGAAATATTAAGTTATCTATTTTTGGGATTATTTTCAACCTAATGGCCTTTTTGTAATTTTTTATTGCGAAATTAATTTTTTTTCTTAACCTTAAAATAAATTATGTAAATAGCAATACATGAGATAGAGATATGAATTGCTATTTATATTTTGTATAATAATAATTATACGTAATTGCTATTTAAAGTTTAAAAAGCAGCTAAACACCACAATAGTCACTTCATATGAACAATAAAGGAATGGAAATCCATTTTTACCCAAGGAACATGTAGTTATTCTCTTGCATTGTGTCCAATCTCTATGTCCTTCTATCTTTCTCTTTTCTTCTTTCTCTCTTCTCGCTCTCCTTCTCTCTTTCTCATCATCTACCCAACACCTTTTCGCACACATCAACTTGCTCCACTCTCCATTTTTCAAACACACTTCTCTTTTCATCATTTTTCTCCTTTTTTTTTTCTCTCTCTCCACTTTAGCAACTACATTTATTACGTCTATTGCCAATGTGTCTTTACTAATTCTATTTTTTTAGCTTCTCTCTCTCTCTCTCTCTCTCTATATATATAAAACAACCGACTCTAGGCAACCAACAGTTTGGTAGGTTGACATAATTGACCCAAGCATAACTTACCGAGCTGCCAAGTCAACATACACAGATCATGACCCATACAACAGGATCAACCAGTTTAAGAACCTAACCTAGCCTAGGCTTATGCCTACTTGGTACATCTATAAAACTCCAAAAGAAAAATGTTAAATTTGGTTATTTGAGCTTTGTAGAAAAAACGATTTGACATAAACTTTAAAGTGTCAATTTAATACTTAACCAAACTTTTCCTTTTTACTTTTGCTACCTTATTTATACCGTTTGCTTTTTTCCCTAATGCAAAGGAAGTAGTATATAGTTGCTACGTGGTGTTAGATAAAGTAGTAAATTCAATTATTAGGTGCCTCTTCCTCATCGACAAACATAGGAAACAACATCATAGATGGTAGTAATAATAATTGCAAAAAGTTTGATTGGATATTAAATTAACTACTTTAAAGTTTATATACCAAATTGAATTTTTATGCAAAGCTAAGGTACTAATGTGACATTTATCGAATCTTCAACTGCCCATCTTTATATAAATCCATTGAATTGCTTGAACATAATTTCTTTAAGGAGAAAATAAACGAATATCATATAAGATAATTTTTTATTAGGAAAAATTAAAAATGTTTGTTTTAGATGTTTATAATTTATTAATCTCTATTTTTTGTGGTATATATGAATATGACTTGATTATTCTTTTCAAACAATTTCAATATTTGGTTAAAAGCCATTTGACACAAAGCCCTACTAATTAAATGGTATGGATATTGATTTTCCAACAAGATTGACATTAGTTTGGTTCTCCCTATAACAATAACAACAACAACAACAACAATAACAACAATAATAATAAGTATTTATCTTTGAAAAACACACTAATTATAACATACCTTCATCAACAGTTGTAGAAAAAAGAACATACTTTCTAAATTAGGTGATAGTACTACGGAGCAAAGGTGGATTCCAAGTGACTATCCCTTTGCATTTTGAGAATTTTAAAGATAGAACAAGAACTTTATAAGGTTCTTAGTCTAAAAATAGGAAAATAAGATGGATAGAACTATTATATTGATTGGATATTGAAAGCACACTAGAAAATACTCAAGAGGGAGTGAAAGATATTTGCCCTAAAAAGCTCAACAATAAATAAATTTTTGTGCAAGAGATCAAATTAAACTTTAATAGCAGTGGATATGGCAATAAAGGGTACTAAAAAGAATATTAAAAGAGATGGGAAAAAGATATAAAGCCAGATTTAACATGGAGTTCGATCTACTTCCTACTCTCTACGATCTTCAAATCGTCTTTAATCAAGGACTTCACACACTTTATTAATCTCAATAACATAAGCTCAAATAGAGTAGTACACTAGTTTCCAACACTTAAGAAATAAAATATTTCCTTCTCTCTTAAGATGTTCTCTTATAGATAACAAATATAATAATAGAGCACTAAATGATTTTCTCTCTCTTTGCAGATTTTGCAAATTAATAAACAAGAATACAAAGACAATGAGAGAATTTTCTGATTTCTTTGTTTGCAAATAAAACCTCTTAACCACTTCTTCTCAGCTCAAACCCTTCTTGAATCTCCCAAGGAAAGAGTATTTATACATTTCAAGGTTAAATGTCCTTTAGAGATAACGTTTAAAATCGTCAAGCAATAAATGAGTGTAACGGCTCTTGCATGCCACATTGGATCGTATTTTAAACTACCACGCTTCAAACTTGTCACGTCTTAAACTTATCACACCTTAAGTTTGACCATTGATCAAGTTTGTGCTTCTTTGGACTCATCAAGCCCGAGATCAAATTTGCCACGCCTTAAGCTTGTCCCCCTTTAAACTTATTCGCACCTTAGATTTATCCCTCAACTAAGGCCGTGCTACTTCGAACTCATCAAACTTGATAATTTAAGCTTATTGTGCCCTGTGAATGGACTTGTTGAGCCATTAAGAACAACACATACTCCAAAACACACACACACATATATATTGTAGCATGTTATTTATCCAAGTTGTTTGACTAATTAAAGGTAATTTAACACAATTGAGTAGTTAATTGTGCAACTAATTGTCTCATCAAAATTCACATTAAACATACAAGTTTAACAATCTCCCCCTTTTTGATAGGGACAATCATGTATAATTAACTCCCTTTCAATTAAGCATACTTCCCCTCAATTAAGCATCCAAGTTTCAAAAGAATTTTCTCAAACTTAATTCAAAAACTTGATGCTTAATTCTAGGAAAGTGCAAGTTATACATAATGGTCAAACAAACAAATATACACTATAACATACATTAAACATATTTTTCTCCCCTTTTAGACACATCAAAATATACTATTTATGTAGGTTAATTGTGCATTCAACATTTCTCTCTCCCTTTAGACTCATAAAAAATAAGAAGACAAACGCAGAACATTTTAAATAAGGAAAGATGCACAGGCAACATACAAGTTTCAAAAATCCTCATATCACAAATTTGTGCAAGTTGTTGTCAGAAGATTACAGAATAGGTTTCTCAAGAGTGCACAAATTGTCTAAGAAGTCTAAATTGAATGTTCAAATAAGTCTAAAAAGCATTACTGAGCAATCCAAACATTTTGATGTATCAAAAACATGAATAACCATGCTAATATTCAAAACTAGGTTTTAGCACAATCATAGCAAGAGCATGCATAAAAAAATCATAAATTTTAAGCAGTCTGGATATTTCACAATCATCAAAAAACATATATATGGACACTAATAGCTTCTTTTATCCTAAGATTAAGTTCTAGATAAACTTGCTCCGTGTATTTAGCACTCATCATTCTTTATCGTGCCTAATTCTACACAAAGTGCAAAAATGATCATCGCTTAAGCATTTTGTAAAAATATCAGCAATTTGATTATTTGTACCTACAAATTCCAAGCTGATATCTCTATTTAGAATATAATCTCTAATGAAATAATGTCTAATTTCGATATGCTTGGACCTTGAGTTTTGGATCGGATTTTTATTTAATTTATAACACTTGAGTTACACATCGAATTGGAACATTTTTGTAACTTAGTCCATAATCTAGCAAAGTTTGTTTCATCATTACAACTTATGCACAATAGCTATCGATAATTACATGTTTGGCTTTAGCAGTTGAAAGTGCAACTGAATTTTGCTTCTTAGAGTGCCAAGATATTAGGAAGTTTCCAAGAAAGTAGCATGTTCTGCTTATGCTTTTCCAATCAACTTTGCACCCAGCAAAGTCAGCATCAGAGAATCCAACTAGATCGAAAGAAGTGAACTTTGGATACCACAAGCCAAATTTAATAATGCCTGCAAGATACTTGAGTATGTGTTTTACTGTATTTAAGTATGATTCCTTTAGGTAAGATTGAAATCATGTACATAAGCATCCGAGAACATGATATCAGGTCATGAAGCTGTCAGATATAAGAAACTACCTATCATGCCTCTATACAACTTTTCACAAAACATTTTTTCCATTTTCATCTTTGTCAAGTTTTACGCTTATGCTCATAGGTATAGTTCTTATTTTACAATAATCCAATTTGAATCTTTCAAGAGATCTTTGGTATATTTAGATTGCTTGATGAAAGTTCCATTTTTAGATTGCTTAATGAAAGTTCCATTTTTAGATTGCTTCACTTAGAGACCTTGAAAATAATTGAGCTCTCCCATCATGCTCATTTCAAATTCGTGCTTTATGGATTTAATTTCTTACTGATCCTGCTCAATTCATCATTTCTACTTTTTAGCTTCTTACATTTATTATTCATCTTTTCATTTTCTAATTTTAAAATATCGTTTTCTTCATGCATGGTTTGTGTCTGGATTAATTGAATCTCAATTCATACTGATCATTAACCGAGTTTTCAAATTAATCAATGTTTTCTAAATCAGTTTCAAAAACTACGGTCTCACAAGGCAAGTGTACCCATCAAATGTAGCATAGATAGTGATTTAGGTCGGTCCTAAGGGAATAGTTGGCAGCTAGTGTACTTCCAACTTCACCCATTCACAGCCAAAGAAAGGTTTAGAAAAATCATAAAGAAAAAGAAATTATGCTAAGTTAGGAATATTCACAAACGATTAATAGGTAAAATAAGAAATAAGCCTGTAACTTCTATGAAACAGTAGCTCAGGGTTACTTCACCAATTCCTTATCAGAATGATTTCTTAAAAACAACAAACTTCTTAAAAGCTATTTGAATTGCGTGTTTATACCGCCAAATTCTCTAATTTAAACTAAAGCTTCTCTCGAAGTCTGTTGTTCTAAATCTAGCTGAAACCAGTAATCTGAAATTCTAATTAGACCCGCATAAAGAACATGAATCCATTGTTTAGAAAAAACAACTCAATGAATTTTTAAAACAAGTGACAGGAAGTCTTCACCCATTCCTTGGCAAGAGGTGGTTAGGATCGACTTCATTAGCAACCATGATCTATTTAATTGAATGATCTCTCGATTATCCAATTGATATCAATCGTGGATCTAAAAGAGTGCACCACTCTTTTAAAAACCATAAGTTCAAGGTCAAGTCACTAATTGCAAAAACCCAATCAAATTTACTTAAAAGCGCATTTGAAATAAAACTGAATCAGGAATTGGATTCGTAATCCCTAAGCTGTAGGAGTTTATTCCTCAATGGATTTATCAAAATAAGAACGAATTAGAAGAAAAAAAAACAAATTCAAAAGATTAATCAATTAATTGATCATAAATTCATAGAAATTACAAACATCGGGTTAAATTGATTTTACCCAAAAAATAGAAGATATTCTCAAGTAAGAAGAAATGTAAATTCTTTTACCCAAGAATCCTTTAAAAAACTACTCTACGTTAATACTGAATTACACTATTGGTACATACTTTACAACACATACTTGCACGTTTATTTATAGTCTACTAGGCACAGAAAGCATAGCCTATTTTATTAACAAGTGGCAGATTCTCTCTAATAGAATTTGTGACATTTCCACACGCGATATGATCTATGAAAACACTCATCGAGGGTTACGTGTGATTTGTTGGTCGAGGCTCGTATTAAGCAAAATCAGGCTCGACTTTAGGAATTTCCAAAGTAAACCATGTGTTTTTGTCCATTGCTCTATTAGGGGTAAAATTGAGAAAGTCAAGGCTCGTATTGCTGAGGCTCGAGGCAATTCTGATGAAGAATTGGTTTGTCAAAACAATTGTCGAGGGTCAAGATTTGAGGCTCGACTTTGAGGCTCGATAGTGTATTTCTCCAAAATGATGCTCAATCACTTCGACTGAAGTCGAGGGTCATGTCAATGGCTCGCAGTTAAGGCTCGATAGACCATTTTTTGTTGTTTTCTTCCTTTTTTAGCCTCGGTTGTAACTTTATATGGCTCGACTTCTGCAATCTTGACTTTACTTGTTGTTTTTGCTCCAAATCTAATTTAAAACACTTTGATTATTCCTCATTGAATTCTAAGAGCTTCAAAACAACATTATTTATCAAAACATCAATTTTATAGGATTTTTATTTGAAATCCTTAGAAAAATGAGCTCAAAATCCTATGAAAAATATAAAGTAAAAATGACTTATCAATGCAACTTTTCATTTTCTATTTTAACCTTCTCATATTCACTACTAAATTTATTTAGCTCTTCTCCTACTTTCTTCATTTAGGTTTTAAGCATGCTATTTTTTTTCTCTACTTTTATCAATCTACTACATGCTTTTTCATACATACCATAAATCTCATCATAAGAAGGAGAAGATGGAGAACTTACTTCATCATCCAATGCCATGAAGCACATGTTCTGATCTGAGTTAGTTGATTCATCATCACTTTAAGTGGCAATGATAGGTTCTTTTTTGGATCTCTTGGATGCTATCCTGAGCATTGGACGGTGTTGTTGAATATGTCTTGACTTGTGACATTTGTAGCAAGTTACCACATCATTCTTTTCCTTTTTATGTCTTGATGAGCTATTGTCATTATCCTTTTTTTTTTTATCTTGTTGTTAAACTTCATAAACTTCTCGAACTTATTGGCCATTAAAGTAACCTCCTTCTCCTCCTCATCAACATCATCACTGAAGTCATGACTCATAGCTTTTAAAGCAATAGCCTTCTTTCTTAATTTTTCTCCTTGCTTCTTAATCAGTTGATGTGTTTTGAGTGCTCCAAGGAGTTTCTCTTTGCTCATAATACTTAAATCTCGTGCTTTTTCAACAGCAGTTCTCTTTGCTTCCCAATTCTTAAGTAAGGACCTAAGTAGTTTAGAATTTATTTTCACATTAGTGAAATTCTTTCCAAGTATACTCAAGAGATTTATGATATTGATGAATCTATTATGCATCTCTTCTATAGATTAATTTCGAAGCATTTTGAAAATTTCAAATTGTCCACATAAAAGACTTACTTTTGTATCTCTTACTCTTAAAGTTCCTTCATATGTCTTTTCTAACTTATAGAAACCCTAGTGTATTTCATGCCATGATCTTTACTTTAAATGCGATTAAGCACAAAAAATTAGAGACGAGGCTCTAATACCAAATGAAAGTAAATTAGAAAATACTCAAGAGTGGGGAAAGGGACGAGGTGAATTGAGTATTCACCTTAAAAAGCTTAAATAAAAATTTTTGTGCAAGAGATCAAATTAAACTTTAATAGCAGCAAATATGACAACAATAGATTACTAAAAAGAATATTAAAGAGATAAGGAAAGAAAATATAAGCTCAGATTTAACGTAGAGTTTGATTGGCTTCCTACTCTCCGCGATCATCTAAATCGTCTCCAATTAGAGGATTTCATACACTTTATTGATCTTAATAATATGAGCTCAAATAGAGCAATATAACAGTTTACAACACTCAGGAAATAAAATATTTCCTTCTCTCTTAAGATACTCTCTTATAGATAACAAATACAAAAACACAACACTAAATATTTTTCTCTCTTTGCAAATTTCGCAAATTAATGAGCAATAGTACAAAGATAATGAGAGAATTTTCTGATTTGTTTGTTCGTAAATAAGACCTTTTAACCGAGTATTTATACATTTTAAGATTTTAAATATCCATCACAGATAACCTTTTAATATCATTAAGCATTAAATGTGTGTAATGGCTCTTTCACGCCATATTGTCTCGTATTTTAAACTATTACGCCTTAGACTTGTTGCGCCTTAAGTTTTATCCTTGACCAAGTTTGTGCTTATTTATACTCGTCGAGCCCAAGATTCAAACCTGTTACGCTCTAAGCTTGTCTTCCCTTAAACTTATTGCACCTTGGATTTATCCCTCGACTAAGGTTACTACTTTTAACTCATTGAGCTTGGTAATTTAAGCTTGTCATTCCAATGAATGGACATGTGGAGCCTTCGATGAGAACCGCAACCAAAGCTATGCTAAAAAATTTGTACCTACTAATTTCTACACAATCTAGAGAACAACACGTACACCAAAACACGTACACCAAAACACACACACACACACACATATATAATATTCTAGCATGTTGTTTATCCAAGTTGTTTGACTAATTAAGTGTAATTTAATATAATTGAGTAGTAAATTGTGCAACTAATTATCTCATCAGAATTCACATTGAACATACAAGTTCAACATATAATTCAAATAAAAAGGAGTCAAAGTAAAGTGAATGAATTTAGGTATCATTATAACTTATGATTTAATAAGATCGACTAAAATCATTTGCCACAACCTTGTGAGAAATTTATAAAACTAGTATTATTTACAATTTAATAAATGAGATAAAACTAGAACTAAATAATAAAAAAAAAAATAACATTTCAAGCTTGTATTAAGAGAATAATGTCATATGATTGTAAAATGAATATGAAACCCTTTTTTAGTGTCTTTAGTAAAACAATCATTAAGAAAATAAAAATGTAAACTAGAATTCGTCAAACTTGGAGGGAAAGATCCACAACATGGATGGTAATTTTCATTTGGATGTGTCGACACCCCATTTTTGCCCATCTTTTGAAAAATAAAAAAATAATAAAAATTCAAAAAAATCATAAAAATTATAAAAAAGATAGAAAATACAATAAAAATTGAAAATCATAAAAAAAACAAAAAATTAGCTAAATTAAAGAAAATTACAAAATTGGAAAAGAATATAAAAATTTGAAAATCAAGAAATCTAAAAAAAAATTTAATAAATAAACTTTTAAAGTTTTTTTTAATATATATATATATATATATATAAAAAGATTTTTAGGTTTGTCATGTTTTAGGTTGTATTTAAAAATTAATTTGGATCTCGAATCAAATTTGGCTCGTTTTCATTTGAATTATACTAAGCCTAGTTTGAATGGTTAAATATATCTGGAATAGCTTATTTAACGAGGAAATAAACCACACACTTGGTTAAGGCAATGCAATGTTGGAGAAGAGACCGGAGTTCGAATCATCCTGAGTGTGCTAATGTTCAATTTTTTTTACGCGTATGCAGTGCACTCACGGCGCGGGATCTCACGGGCCTGGGAAGCGTGGGCATGTGCTACACGCGCGTCGTCTTCCCCAATTCTGTTCGCCATTGTTAAAGCTTCTGAGCTCATTTTTTGAGCTCGTTACATGTTTTTTTTTTTTATATAAAAAATGGCGTTTTGGCTCCTCAAAATATCAAAAGCCGGATTAAAACTTCATTAAATGGATTTAATTTCCTTAAATCAACAGTTTCGATTCGTTAATCCTCCAACCTTTCAATTCGTAACTGTCCCGACCCCTTTGAGCTCCGTAATGGCCATTAATGGCGTGATTCTCCTCATCTCCCTCCTTATTCTTATAAAAGGAACCCACACTCAGATTTCGGAGTAAGAAGAAAAGAGATCCAAGATCAAAGAAAAAAATTTGCAAACAAGAAAAAAAAAATTTCAAAAGAAAAAAAAAGAGAGAAAAAATCAAAGGAACCTAGAACCACCACTCCAACTACCCAACTCCGACAGCCATCTCAAGCCACCACCATCCCAAACCACAGCCACTCCAACCATCCAACTCCGACAGCCATCTCAAACCACCACCGTCCCAAACCACAGCCACTTCTACCACCGTACCTGTAAACCCCGGTTTTCTTAGTAATCGAGTAAACTCCGTAAATCGAAAACCCAAAACCCTAAATAGGATTAATATTAGCAACCTAAGAACCCTAGGTCCGGCTTTTCTTCGATTTCTATACAAAGGAACCCCTATAGAATGATTTAATGTGAATTATTTTTTTATAGCATATTTCAAACTCTACAAAGTTTTGATTTCGAAAAATTTTCTATTCTGGGCTTTTCCGAGCTCCATTATGGAAAAGCGAGCCCCGGAACTAGAAACTCTAAAAAATATTCCAGAATATTCGTTAGAACCGGAATTTTATAAGGATTCCAAAAATATTGTTTTATAATTTTTCGGATTATAAAAATTACGGTTATAGCCTTTTTTTCGTATTTTTCTTAATACCGGTAAAGTAGATGTCTTATCTACTATTTATTACTATTCACAAGTACAACCTACTACACACACACCCATACCCTAGTCTTGTAACCTTACAACCACTCAATTATATTTTCTTTTCAAAAATTTTTGTCTCTCACAAATTATTACATTTAATACATTTTATTACACAAATTACAATTTCAAATAAAATCAAAACACTCTCTCTCTCTCACTCATTAGTGGCCGGCGCACCCCCTCTAATTTTCCCCCCAATTTGTTTTATTTTATCTCCTTTTTATAAAGAAAACAAACCCTAAATTCCTCTACTATAAATAGTCTCTTATTTTCTCTCTCCTTCATTTTATTCCATTTGTTCCAAAAGCTCTTAAACCCTCTCTGCTTACTCCCTCTTGCCGTGAACCCTAGCCCCATTGCACACACACACCACAAGCTTCAATCTTCTTCATTTCTTCATTAAATGAAACCTTAGGTGATGATTCCTAAGCCTTACTACCACTTAATCTTGTAATGAAAAGATTATTCATGAGTGTTTTCACTCAAAGTCCCCATGAGCATTTGCTAGGGACAAAGAAATGCTACTACATGAATATCAAGCCATCACAAGAGTAGATCTTGTGTTTGATTAAGTTTTTGTTGGGATATCTTCATGTTCATGCATGTAAAAGTAGAGTGAAGTAGAGATCTAGCATAAAAATTTCATGTTTATGCTTTTAAGCTTCATTCATGCGTCATAAGTATTAGATCTAGCTTTTAGATGCTTATACCATGCTTGATATTCATGCTCTTGTGAATGATTTATGTTTTCATGCATTTATACTCATGAAGGCTTTGTTCTAGATATATAGATGTGGTATTTGGTAGATCTTTAGGTGAATAAAGCAAGGAACATTTAAAGAACAAGTTTTTGTTTGAAATATTCAAAGACAAATTCGTATGGTTTCAAAGGCCTATTTTGAAAACCCTTTTATCAACTTTAAAACTCATGTTTTATGTGAAAAATGAAGGATATAGGTAATAGGTATCATTAAGTAGTGATTTTTATAAGTTAAAATGAGTTTTGATGAGACTAATGTATAAAACAAGAAGTGGAATTTAGATGGAAAAATTTTGAGTTAGTAGTCAACATATGAAATTCGTAATTTTGAATGTAGCCCATAAGAACACCTGTCATCTAAGCTCAAAATAGAAGTTTTATGTATAAAATGGAGTCCTTAAGTAATAGGTATCTTAAAGTCTTCATTTTTATGCATTAAACAAGTTTTTTCCAAAAGCATCATTCAAAAATTTAATTTCAAGAAATTCGGATTTTGGATGAATCCTATTTGAAAACATATTTGCTAAGTGTAAAATGTAAGTTTTTATGTAGAAATGAAGGCTTGGGTAATAGGTATAATGAAGACTCAATTTAGATAAGGATGAATTGATTTTCTTAAGGAAATAACTTCAAAACAAATGAGATAGTCAAAGTTAGGAATCTAGTTTTCATGAAAGTGTGTAGCCATGGATCTTCACAAATAAGAAGTTTCTAAATTTTCCTCTTTGTAAATAATGTCAAAGGCATGCATGCATTATGTTCATATCATATCATTCATGATAGGAAATCATCAATATTGCATGTGTAGCTACAACTATATGCTAGAAACATCATAAACAATCATAAAGCTATTTTCGGAGTTGAAGTTTTCGAACGACCAGAACTGATGCCTCTGTTTCGTGACCTAAATATTTTTGAAACTTGAAAATAATATTAGGAATAGATAGATCTTTTGAAGTATATAGAAATCGATATATTATATGCTTGATTCTGAGTTAAAATGAGTTAGATATGGTCATTTAAAGTTAGGACTTTATCTTATGTGGAAATTAACGAACTTAGTAGTTAGAATTGTTAAGTTATTAGAACCTTATAAGAAATACTCATTTCGGGTATTCCTTGTATTTAGGTGATTTGGAGGACGGATTTCCACTCCCCGAGGACTACTACGACTAGTGGATTTCTCTCCATGGCCGAGTGAGTTCATTTCTTAAATAGTTGTGCTCATGTATGTGCTTGTAGTCGTAGTGGCATTAGAATTAGGAAAAGATAAAACTATGATGAGTTGTGATTTAATCTTGGTTGAATGAATAATAAGTATATCGAGCGAGACTTGTTGTAAATATCATTGTGTGAGCTAGTATAGACTTGAATTGTCTGAAATTCTCGATGATCGCATTTAATCTACATAATTAACATGCCATGATTATATGAATAAATTGTACATGCATATCACATAGTGAGTCACATTGCATTAGCTAATATACCTTTGGTGGGACAAAAGTATATTAGCGGAAGGCCAGGGGGCCTATGTTAACATTAAGGATGTGAGATCGCTTAAGTTAACGGATGTGGAGTAGGCACATAAAACTACAACAATAAAACAACAGAGGTTGTATAACTAAGAGAAAGAGATTGGGGCGATGGTTGCATGACTTATGGACCAACCCACTCAAAATTGGAATTTGTGGTTGCATGTCTTATGGACCATCCTAACCTTGAATGGAGGGCATAAATCCATTCACATATGGCTCCCAGAAAGTCATATGCTTGTATGATCATTTGCTTGTGCATTTCATATGGCTGCTAATAACTTGTCTGTTATATACTATTGTTGAGCTTTATTTATTTGGGAATGAATCTCACTTAGCCTGTTAGCTTACACCCCGATAGTTTTGTTGTGGTGTTCCTAATTTTTATTGTTCCGAGAGAACACTTTTCACAGGGTTATCTTTTGGTTAAAGGAGCTTTTGAAGAAGTCGGGACCTAGCTGGAGGCGTGGACTTCTAGGAAAATCTCCTCGACATAAACCCTAGTATTTGTAAATGTGAATTTAGAATGGACGGACTTCCATTATTATTTTGGCGGGGGTATGCCCCCTTGACTTTTGTAAAGATTTAACTTATTTATCTCGTCGTGATTTCTATTCTTAATACTAATGCATGCCTTTTTTAAACTATTCGATTCAAAGTGTGATCCTAAAAGTTGTGCAAGTACACCTTACACCTGATATATAAACTTATGGGATAACTAAGGTTGTTATACTTAAGTTTAAATATCGAGTGTGATGGACTGTCATGTTTTGGGTACCCTTTGGGGCGTGACAGTACCAGCCACAGCGGCTTCGGCCACCACCACCAATCGTAGCTGCTCTAGTCACTGTTGCTCCAGCCACCATCCCAAGCCACATTCATCGTCGAACCACCACCACCATCGAATCACTTCAACAACACTTCAAAAATCAGTTCATAAGGTTCAAGGTTTTTTTATTTTATTTTATTGTTTTTTTTAATTAGTTGATATTATTATTATTATTATTATTATTATTATTATTATTAGATGCATTAAAAAAAAACAGAAAATGGTAAAATAAAAAAGAAAAAAAGAAAAATGAATAGAAAATGTAAATAATATATATATATATATATATTTATAGATATAAAAATACATAATTGAGATGTATACTACAATCTTATTAGTGTAATGTTGAAATAAATAAAATTTAGGATATAGTTATAACATGATTTTTTATTCAAATTAAAAAAACAATAAAAAAATTAAAAAATCAATAAATTCATATTTGTGTATGTCTGTATATATGTTTTTAGGATAAGTTTTAGTTTGAATATAAAGCCTAAAAATCAACAAAAAAAAAATATAATGATCTTAGGAATATTATTTTTTTATTTTTTTAAAATAATGTGTTTGATGTATGCTTGTGGCATTAATAATCTATTATTTAGCAACCCACATTTGTAAATTTTAAAAAAATACTAAAAATGAAAAAAATTGCAAAAAATCAACAAAAATTCTTTTTACCTTTTTCTATATATATATATATATATATCTAGTATATTTTGTTATTAAAAAAATGGTTTTTCTTAGCTTATATAAATATCATTTAGTTATTTTTTTAAATTAACAAAATAATAAATGGATTTTTTTCAAAAATAGATATCTTTTAGGAGTTTTCAAAAAATAAAATATATGAAAATTAGGTGCATTAGGGATTTTCAAAATCAAATTTAAAAATGGTTAAATAACTTAAACTTGGCGAGTTTTCAAAATAAAAAAATACAAACAAATTAAAAATTTTATAAAATCAAAACGAAATACGATGACCTGATTCCGGCTAGCGGATACGTAAGCACCTACGGGGGGTGGTCACAAAAATAAAAAACTTTTAGGATCCTTTTTATAACAAAAACAAAAAATATGTATGTATTTTTGTAAACATGTAAATTCCTCTTTATAAATAAACAAAAAAAATTGAAAAATTAAAAAATCCAAAATTATATCTTTGGCTCATATAATTCTAGATTTCTAAAGCCCATCCACGCCTAGATAACCGTTTAGGTTTTAAAATAGTAGTCCCTGGACTCAGCAATTTCTGGTTTTTCAAATACCAGTGGCTGAACTAGAAACCAAACCGCTCATTTGGTTTTTGGTTCACCTTTTTTTTGGCTTTAGCCGGTGGCGACTCCAATTAAATTTTTTTTTCAGAAAACCGGGCTTTTTTACGAAAATCCTACTGGTTCCTTATCGAGTGGTCTGTATCAAATGGGCTGGGTTTGATATGGATCGGGACCTTTAGGAGAAAAGGAGCAAAATTCGGGCTTGACAAGATGGCAACTTTTGCCATACAAATGATGGGGGAGGGAAAAAATTCCTTGAATTCTTTGCTTTTTTTTTTTTAACACAAAATAATGCTTAGGTTTGAGATTGATTGTAGTCGGTTGTTGATCGCTTCTTTACATTTTCAAGTCGATTATTAACACTTATACTGTGATCACATCATTAAGTCTTAAGGAGTGAAGAAAGCATGTTATATATGGATTACATTTGGTAACTAAACTTAATAGAATAATGGTGATATAAGTGTGTTCACCATCACATTTTTGTAATTTAGAGTCTAAAATTTCATTTTTTAAATTTACTGCTTTTATTTTGGAATAAAGCTCATTTTCGTGTCTAAAGTTTCATTTTTTTACATTTAGTACTTTTACTTTAAAATGAACCTTATTTTGGTGTCTTGGAAACTTTAAGAGCATTAAACTGCAAATGGTAGAAAAAAACAAATTTGAGCATTATTTTAAAGTAAGAGTACTAAATTGTAAAAAGTGAAACCTAAACAATGAAATTGCCAAAATTTTAAAATAGGGGCACTTACATGGACTTTATCCTCAACTTCAACTGATTTTTCAATTAATTAGCTGAATTTTGAAATTATCAACTTTGGTACCTCAAATGATCCAAACACCACTCATAAGAAATCAAAATAATTTGAAGTAATCTGGAGCCAACTGAAGTCACATAAGAGCTCAAACAACCAATTTTTTTTTTTCAAAATTTCCAAATTTTCTCTAAAACGAGAACCCATAATTTGGAAAAAAAAAATCAAAAGCAATTCAATAATATCAAAATGAAGTGAATATAGTTCAAAAATATTTTTAGATGAAAAATTCACTAGATAAATCAAAACAATGCAATTCGAGGCCTTGTTTTCACAAATTACCAACTTGCCCCTAATTGAGAAACCTAAGGAATTTGAAACTTTGGAAATTAGTTAAAATAGAGATAATAAGTTCAAGGCCAAAAAAATGTTTAGTTGAATAATTATGCGATAACCTACACCTATATTTAAATTTAAAATCTAAACTAGTTAAGAAATTTTATATGGAAATTTAGATGCTTAGGATTTTGCCATGTAGCATTATCTAAAAAGGGGACCACTTTTCCATTTCCAAAACCCTAGCCTTCCCCTTTCCCTCACCCATTTGAATTTTCATTTTCCTTTTTGGCCTCCTTTCTCTTTCTAAAAACCTCCCTCGAAGTCTAAGGTAATGTGTCTAAAACCCTCAACTCTTAATGACTTCATTGGTGTTGATTAAGTAAGATTAACAAAGAATTAACACTAATTAGTAATTAAACCATGTTTTCTTTAGTGGAGAGGGAAATGAAAAATGGTGTTTTAAAGTGCTATAATATGAGTTTTATAGCTTTCTAGGCAAATTTGGGTATGTGGGTTCATTATATATTTGGCTAAAATTAGGGAGTTGGTGTGGTTTTGAAGTCTTTAACCAACATTACAAAGGGAACAAAATTGGTGCTATGTTTTTTAGTAAGGCAAGGCACTAAATAAACTTATAATGATGAGTTTTTATTTTCATTTAAGTGGGTCTACTATTATCATGCAAAATGATGTATAATCTTAGTTTAAGGTTGAAGTGATTGCTGCAACTTGTGTATAGTTAATAAAATTTGATGATTGGGGGTGATTTATGCATGATTCTCAGAAGATATGTTTATATGAGTATAAATTTTGATGTACATATTATTAAGCTATTAAATTAATGAAGTTTGCGTTATGGATTATAACTGTGTCATGGAATCATAGGATATGAGAAGTTGCTATTGAATTTGGGAATTTATGTCTTAACATGGAAGTTTTGGTTTTAGGGACTTAGAATTTTTAATAATTCTTTACTTGGGAAACTTGAATGGAGGATATCACATGAACTAGATCGGCTATGTATAGTTATCTTAAATGAAATTTATTTCTCAAATGAAAACTTTCTTTAAGCAAAGTTAGGATTCCGTGCTTCTTAGGTCCAGTGTGGCTTGCTCATTTAGAGAGATGTCTTTACAAAGCATTTGCTATGGTAAGGAGGGATAGGTGAGGCTATCAAATTATGGAAAGATTAATAGATTCCCAACACACATCCAAGTGTCTTGTCTAACTTTATTTATTAACATTCGCGGAGTGTTTACCATGTGAATGAAATAATTAGTCTTGTGAGTTAAACTTGGGAAAAACAAAAACTTTCATCAATTTTCCCTTCAGATATTACATCTGCTATTTGTTAAATTTCAATCAACATTTCTCTTAAGGATAATGAACCGATATGACCATCTAAGTGTGATGGGAACTTTTTAGTAAAGTTTCTTACTAATGACATTTCAAGAAATCTAAAACTATTAATGAATTTAAAGAACCTTCTTCAAGAAGAATGATTGGAAGCTAACTTATATGTTGAAGACATAAGACTTTGTATGAAATCTTTAACTAAAAATTAAAGATTTTATAAGTGAAAAAGCCATTTGTTACATTTGTGTCAATTTGTGACCAAAGAGGAAATCTCATAACATCTTTTTCCCAATGTGTTAGTGCAGTTTTCCCATATGGTGGTCAATCTTAAATCGTGATTTGGATCTTGCTTCCATCTTGCTGTTGATGAGTAGGGATGTAATCAGGTCGACTATTAACGAGTTTCTAACCATCCAACCCGATAAAAACCTTATAGGGTTCAACCCTATAGGGTCGGGTTTGGACATAGGTAAAAAACCTTGTAGGGTATTAGGGTCGGGTTTTGATACTACTAAAACCGATGGATATCCACTTAACCTGTTAGTCATAGTAAAAAAAATTGTAATATAAATACATTTACTAAATATAAACATAATAATAAGCTAAATTTAAAATACGTTGGGAAAGAAAAGGTGGATTGCTATATTATTAGACTATTATTTTATTGGCTTAAGTCTGCTAAATCTATTGAAAAAAAAAATAAGTAAGGCAGGTCCAGGTTGATAATTAGGCAGATGATCAGGCAAGTAATCGGGTTGATAGTCAAGCGAGTAACCGAGCGGATGGCGGGTTTTAAAGTAAACCATGTAGGGCGGTTTGGATATAGAAGGAAAACCTTACAGGATTATAGGGTCAAGTTTGATATGCCCTATAATGTAGCAGGTTTAGGTTCGGGTTCATATGACCCGCTCGTAACCTGACCTGACTACATTCCTATTGATGAGTGGTTGCTAGAGTTGTAGCATTTGTCACGTAATTCAAAGAAGGAGAAAATCGATTTCATTTGTGAGGTAGCCGTTAGCTTTTGGCATATTTGGAAATATTGGTATGACTGTGCGTTCAATGATCTTCAGCCTAACCTAAAGCTATTGATCCTTTAAAGTAAAGACATAACTGTGAAGATATGGACACTAATTACTTCTACTGCATTGGAAAATGGTAAGCATTCTGTATAGAATATTACAAACCAAGGCTTAACTATGTAAAATTGTCTATTATTGGATGGATGACAACTCTAGTGGGTTTTGTCAAATTAAATTGTGATGGTATCTACCTGTGATATTTAAGGAAATGTAGAATTGGAGTGATGCAAGGGATTGTGCATGAAATTTATAATTAGTTGTTTGTATGGAAGTCATGTCTTGAAGTTGTTGAGGCAATGGTCATTAGAGATTTAATATAGACACCATTAGTATCATGCCCAAAGGGTATCCTAAACGTAGCAATCCACCACATATAATATTAAGACTTAAGAATGACGACCTTAGTCATGCAAAAGTCTCGATATTATATGTAAGGCGTCTAACACGGCAATATGAGACACCGATTGGATATATAGTTTAAGTAGTAATATAAAACATACAAAAACTAATAAACATATATTCACCAGATTAAACATAAATGAGTCTTCACATAAACTTAGGGGGCATTCCCCCGATGAATCTCTAAGGATCTTTAATATAAATTAAGTCTTACATAAATAAAACTCTAAAGCTAAAAGACTTTTAAGGGAAATTTCTACCTAAAGCCTTTGATCGAATTTCCCCAAAAATCTTTCCAAAAGCGTGGTCTAACCCGGATATAGGGAGACCTCAGGTAGATTAAAGGATGTTCTTGCGACAACAAAATTTTATGGGAGTGTAAGCTTAACTAGCTTAGTGAGATTATTCCCGAGTTATCATATTCGAATCAAAATACAAACAAGTTATAATTAGATAATCATATGTAATGCATCAAACACGTGTGCAAGCAAGACATATGGTTGATAGACATGAATTATCCATGATATTAATTATTATTTAAGTAAAATTCGGGTCTTAAGTTATATTTTTTTTAAGAATCAATACTTAAATCAATAATATTTTTAATTTAGGTAACTTTTAATCATAACAACACACTTTGGAGCAAATTAGAGCAAAATGGACTCAAAACATTATCCACAACAAGGATCACGGCCCCTTGGTTGCCCTGAAGAAGAAAAATGCATATCAAAGGCAATCACGCCCTTTTGGTTGCTCGTGATTGATTTTTCTACCAAACAATGTCTTTGATTTTCTTTTATTTAAGTGACACATTGGTTGGATAAAAGATACAGCTATTCATCCAAATGTTGTATTGGTTCGCAAAAGGTACAACTATTCATCCAGTTATTATATTGGTTGGCTAAAATGTACAACTATTCATCCAGTTGTTGTATTGGTTGGCTAAAAGGTACAACTATTCATCCAAGTATTGTACTGCTTCACGAAAATCTAAGATTATAAAAGAGAAGGAGAAGACATCCATTAGGAGATACAGAATATAGATAGAGATAGACACACATTATTCATAGATTTACAGAGATCTATATAGAGATCTATATATAGACATATATACATATATATACATACATGTATACTTGTATTTGGTTATTGAAGTATTCAAAAATTTGTATTGTGAATAAGGAAGTATTATTATGTTTTCTTTCTATTTTATGTCTATTGTTCTGTTTTCTTATTATATCATGTATGAGTAATTATTAGGATTCGTGTAGCCTTAGGTACATGTATTTCAATGAATTATATTTAAATGTTGTATGAATTCTTAATCTCTTTAGTGTATTAATTTATTCTGATTCTAAGTAGTGCACGATTTAGGATTAGATCAAATTTTCATGGGATGCGATTGAGAAATCTACTCGTGGAATAGATCTATATTATAGAGAAAGATTTCCCATGACGCCTAGAGATAGGTTTGTGGAATTTTCTGCATATAATTAAATAATTACCATTGGGATCATATTTCTAAAGCAATTTTAGTCGACTATTAACTAGGAAGATTCCAGTAGACCAGGCTAGGATTAGGGTTCAATAGACTCAAGAGAGTTATTGAACTAGTAAATGGGAATCTCGCAGCTAGGAATGATTCAACAACTATGGAGTTTGTAGTATATGTTATCTAATTAGTGAAGCGAGTTTGAATTGTTATTAGTTAATTTAAATTTATTTTTCTTTATGCATATTATAGTGTAGTTTTAGTTGAAAATTATTTAAGTAAATTAATATTAAATCTTGATCTAAATTTATTCTGCTAGACAATAATTAAGAGGGTGAGTAGTAGTATTTACCGACGACCCCAAGGAATACGGCCTTGTAATCCATTCCTATACTACAATTGATAGGTGCACTTGCCTAGTGTAAACTAGATCATAAGAAATAATTTATTAAAACTTGATCTAGTTAGGAAAACGCACATCAATGGTTTTCTGGGAGCCATATGTTGAATGAATTACACCCATCATTCAGGGCTAGGTATATCAACCAATTACGACCAACACTTTTTAAAATAAAACCTTTATAGATCATACCGAATACTATTTGCTAACACAGAAACATGTAGATTATATTGGCTACTACCTGCCAACATGTCGATACTACCGGTTATACCCCCCAACACAACTATACCCTTATCCCGCCAAGTGTATAACAGTGAATACAATGTGATTTACTACATGATATGCATGAATCTATTTATTAAAATTCTTTCATGTAATTGAAATAGCTTAGAGGCAATAATAGAATTTACAGACATATAAACATGGAAATATATAATAAACTTTTAATTAACAACCATTCACGCCTCGATATTCTTAACATAATTTCAATCAATGTTATAAGGCACATGCACTTCCCATTTTCATCTTGTTTTGCTTCTAGTGCTTCTAACACTACAAGCATACGCATGGGTACAAAAACTTAATGAAGTAAACTCATTTGGCTATGATACGAAAAAACTTCTAATCAAGGTAATCTTTAGGATATGAAACTTCTCCTTTACTTAAATTTTCTAGTTCAATTTTGAAAATCGCGGTAAAATTTGAATTGCGGAAATTCCAACTTAAAACGGTCATAACTTACTCATTTTAACTTGGAATTTTGCATATTATATATCGTTTTCTACTATTAAAAGATATACTATTTCTAAAGTTTTTTTAACATAAAAGTCATTTGGGTCTTGAAATGGTTCTGTACAAAAGCACACGAATTTCCCTGCCCTAAAAAAAAAAAAACAATTTTCCAACTTTTCTTCTTCCAAAAATCCTTAAACAAACATATAGATATTTACATGGTTGAAAAATATTTTTGATACATAAATGGACTCATATTTTATGCATAATTTTATTGGTGTTGTCTCAATGATTATTTTTCATAAAACAACCTATCTTGCGAGTTTGAAAAATTAGACTTTGACAATATTCTCTTTAAGTGGCTGGAAAGAAAGCTATAATTCTTGGTTTATCATAAATAAGGGTTTTTCTTTTATATTTTTATTTCTAACTTTTCAAATATGAATCAATTTCCCAAAAATTTAGTCTTTTAGGTCATCTACCAATTTTATATCTAATTACTGAAAAATAAGGTTTTCATATTTTTCTTCAGTTTTTGGTACTATCTAATGTTTTGAGTTATCTTACATGTATATTCTCATTATATTGATGTTCTTCTACTTCTTAGAAAATAAGTTTACCATATTAAAACGTTACTCTCTTAGCTTATTGGAAAATTTTACTCCTCTAAGTTGGTTTCTAAAATAGTGAGTTGAATTTGCCTTGATTTTGAAAAACTTATTTTATTCTTAATACTTATCAAGTGGGTATAACCCCTTTAGATAAGTTTATAAGAAAAGATTTCATAGCAAATAATTATTGACATTAGAACTTAGAAAAAATTTTATTTTGACTTTGAAAGGAGAATAATAATACTAAAAATTACATCCTGTAGAAGTTTACCTAATAAGTAAATTTCAAAATCTAATGAATCTATCTAAGTTTTGCAAAAGATGTGGTTGGGTTATAATCTTAAGTTTAAATGGAAATTTTTTTTAAGTGCTAAAATATTTTTTTATGGAGTATTTAGTTCCTATTTATAAAAGAAAAGAGTTCCTTTTATCATTTGAAGAAATCTTTATTGTGATAACATCATTATGATCATGCGTGAATATGATTAAGTAGCTATATGAAGGATGAGAATAATTCATGTAAGGAAAATATAGAAATATAAGGAGCAAATAAACATATATATATATATATATATTTAACGTCAAGTATTAGGATTCTTAGTTTCATCAAGACTTCCCAGGACTAAGACTAAAGTAAAACTAAAGAGAAAAGAAAGAAAAAAAAAGCATAATAATAAAAGCAATATTAAGATGTTAGGTTATTGAGCATTTAGGCTTTAAGAAATATAGATATACATATAATATATATATATATGGAGTTAGATTAGAGCAATAATGATATAACAACATAATAGCAATAATATAATGGGAGTTTAGGTATGAACAAAAACAAAACATGAACATATTGTTGCTTCCATAACCTTACTGGTTTAGGAAACACACTGTGGTCATGTTAAGTTACGTGACATGAAGATAAGTATATAAGAACTTTTACCTAAGATTATATGTGAGTTGGAGAAGAAATGAAGAAATTGTAGTGGTATGTGGAGGATGGTTTTATGAAGAGAAGAGAGAGTTGGGAAGAGAATTTTAGAGAGGATTTGAAGAGAAATATCGTAGAATTTTGATAGGAAAAGCAAGGTGTGTGAAAGAAATAAGGGAGATAGGGTATTTATAGATAAATATGGAGTAAAATTAGATGTAATAAAATAAATTGAAAAAGAAATAAATTAGAGATAGGAAGGAGGGGGTAGCGTCGGCCATATAGGGGAAAGGAGAGATAGAGAGTGAGTGAAAAATTTAATTTTTGATAAAGAAAAGTAATGGAATGTAAGGGAAGTTTAGTAAAAAGTTGTATTGGAACTGAAAAGTTGTAAGAATAGTAGTGTAGGTTGTAAGAGGTCGGTTGCGAGGAGGAGTAAAGATAGGTGAATGGTAATGAATAGTAAAATTGCAAATGAATAGTAGACTAGACAATTAAATTACAGTAGTAAAGAAAATAGCGTAAATATGTTAAACTTGATATTTTTAGTTACCAAAAAATTACAAACTAATATTTTTGGAATCCTATATTATTACAAGTCTTTGGTGTTATTAAAATATTTTCACTATTCTGAGCACCGGGACATGTTTTTCAGAAAATGATCCATGCGGATTAAAATTGAGTCGCATTTTGACAAATATGATAGTTTTTAGCTATCTCATATTATTCTGAACTATGACATACAATAAACTTATTTCTATTATTCTTAGGGTTTGAGTACGAGATTACCGGAGTTAAAACTATTAGGTATGTCTTGATCCTTGTTGACTTTTGAAGTTCTGGTTTGACTAGGGTTATGGTATTCTATTTTACCCTAAAATTGAGGGGTTTACAATTAGCTATGGATAGACATATGTTATATTTGAAATAGATTGTTCAAAAATCGAAAGTATTTTTTACATTCAAGAAAAAGGGAAGAACTAGATGATGGCTAATGTAATAGATGACATTCAAAATTTCCAATCTCATTTTTCTTCGTGTTCCTTCTCTTTAACTGATGAAAAAGGATGTAGATTGAGTTTCATGTATAGCAAAAAGAACTTATCTTGTATTTTCATAAACTTTAATTACCAAGTCCATTAGGTTTTCCAATATATTTTGGCTAAAGTTAAAATATATTTTAGGAAAAAAAATTCTTTACTTTATGTTTTGCTATTTTATTTTGGCTGCTGCTGGCATTGACTATTGCAAGGTTATCATTTGAATGAAATATGTTTAATGGGAACAATGATATATACATTTATATGCATATATGATCATATCGAGTTTTTCTTTTAGAATTTTGGAAATTTTGTGGTCCTGTGGTGGTTATAACGAAATGATATTGTCACTAATATGTTTCAATTGTGATTGAAACTTTTATTATTTCTCCACATTAATTTTTTTTTATAATTAACTTAGCTATAATCTTAATGGCAGTTAGTAGTACCAAGAATTTATCAATGCTAAATCAAAGTGAAGTTTAATACTGCAGGGAGTCAACGACAATTTGATTTATAATTAATTAAAATAATGACCAAAACCAAATTAAATCGAATTCACATCCTCATCTTAAGTACTAACATTTAACACAAAATAAAGGAAACCCCTCTTTTTCTAGCTGTTAACTGAAGTAGTGAAGCCATTGTTCCTTCTCTTCTCTATCAAATTTAACCACTATGTTTAGATGGGGGATGTGGGTGGAAAACAAAGGAAAGTTGTGGAAAAGGAAAGGTAGTTGTTGTTTGGGTATGTTAAAGAAAAGTAGAAGGTGGATGAAAGTGATGGGAATGATGAAAAATTTTCTGTTTAAGAGGCATAAAACTTTGAAAGAAAGTTATGGAAGTGAATGGAAAAATATAAATTACAAAAACACCTCAAAAAAATTTGAGGGATATAGAAGCAATATAAGAAAGGACATAACACACCATTTGCTGCAAGTAACAGAGCAAAGCTTCAAGCTACTTGAAAACTCTCGAAGTAGGTAAGTCCACAACTTTTTTTTCTCTTCCTTTTCAATAAAAAATTCTATAATAATAAAGGAAATTGTCATATCTGGGGAAATCGTAAAATTCAAAAAAAGCTAGCTTATAAAATCTACGGTTCTCTCTCTCTCTCTCTCTTTTTTAATTATTTTATTATTATTCTTGAACATCAATGGTTTTTTCATTTTTCAATTCTTTCCTTTGATGCGATTTAGGTAAGGTAAAATATTAAAGTGGATTTTTGTGTGCTTTGTATGAAGAAATATTATACTATGTGTTAGTATTTCTTTTGATGTTTTGATGATAACAAAAAGATTAAGTATTACTAATGAATTTTTGAGTATGCAGAAATCTCATTTAATGTGATAAGTGAAGTAAGAGTTTTCAAGAGCTAAGCAAGAAGTTATGAAAATTTAAAGATAAATCAGAAAGTAGTTCAGAGACAAAATAGAAAGACAAAATGAATTCAGAAGGAAACTCAGAGAGTGAAACGGCTGAGCGACAAACAAAACTGCTCAGAAGGTAACTCAGAAGGTAAACTGGGAACAAGAACAGGATTCGCACAAAAAGATCACAGTTCGAATCTTTCAAAATTATTTTATTATTTTGAAGACCCAGCTCCAAAGTTGAGTGTATTTGGGTAATACATTCAAATGTTCCACAAATGGTTATTATATCCAAGGGGATTCGTTTTTTTTTAATCAACGTATAAAAACTCAAAAGCTTATGACAGAAAAATTAAATTAATCAAGATCAGATTATGTCTGTTATTTATGGCTTGGGTTTATATTCAATGATGTTATAGAATTCGTTTTGTTATCAAGTTTGACAGTCAGATCAAGAAGGAAAGATTCTATCCTATTCTTTTGGGATTTAGAAGATATTTCACGAGAAAGTCTATCTTCAAGATGGTCAAACAATGATATGGATAAACATCAACGTTATCAACAGCAAGATAAGATTTGGATAATCACAGAAGTATATCAAGCACAAAATCAGGAACTACTGGAGATTATCATCTATCCAATTGTTTTGAATTCGAATTCTCTAACCGTTTTCAACCGAAGAAGAAGGAGAATTTTAAATTTAAATATCTCGAAGACATGAAGACAGTGTGTGAAAAGACGAGAATAATCAAAAGCCTTTGAGAATCTCTTGCAAAATTACTGTCATTCGAAATTTTCCTTGAGCTGAAATTTTAGAAACGTTTATTCTTTTGTTTCAAAGCATTGTATATCTTGAATGAGATTTGTGTAGAAGTGAGAGTTACATTTAGTCTCTGTAGATCAGTAAATAGCTTGAGTGAAGCTAGATAGGCTGAGCAGAGTGTTTGAAGTTCTTTGTTGAAGAACAAGCTTGTATTCTCATTTCTTTTGGAAATAGTGGAACATACCGGTGTGGAATACCGGGTCCCCGGCTTGGAGCTGGAAGAGAGGATTGACGCTCGAGGCGGAACCTCTATAAATCGATCTTGCAATCTCTTTTCTACCTTATCTTTTTAATTTCGTGCATATTTTATTGTTTATTCTTGCTGCATTATAAACTCAGAAGACCAGTCAGAGAGTAACTGGAAATTTAAGTTCTACTGAACATTGAACTCAGAAGATCAGTCAGAGAGTAACTGGGAGCAAAATAAATTTTTATTAACATATTTTTTTTAATTATTTGCAAACTTGATCTTGTCTGATATTATTCGAAATTTATCAATATATTTAAAATAGAGTTTTAGAAGCCATTTAATTTGAGTAACTAAGCGAAGTGAATTTGGTTGAATTTAAAAAGGTTAAATTTTATTAAATAACCAATTCACCCCCCTCTTGGTTATTCTTTCGGGACCAACAATTGGTATCAGAGCGGTTCTCTTTTGATTAATTGAGTGATCTTTGAAAATGGCTGATAACAACATTGCAATGAACAAGGCTCCTTTCTTTGATGGCACGAATTTTGCATATTGGAAAATGCGGATGTCCACATACATTAAAGCTAACGACTTTGACTTGGCAGGTTATCTCACATGGTGATCATACTGTAACGATTTCTGATGATGAAGTGTTGACTCTACCAGAGAAGAGGCTGATTGAGACAAATTCCAAGGCTAAGAATCTCTTACTCATGACTATTGCATCATCTGAATTTTATGTGATATCATGTTGTGAAACTGCAAAAGAAATATGGGACACTTTATGCATGACATATGAAGGAACTGAAACTATAAAAGATACTAAGATCAATGCATTACTTCAGAAATATGAGCTTTTTAAGTTCAAATCTAATGAGAAAATAAAGGATGCATTTGATAGATTCACTGCCATATCTAATGAACTGACATCACTTGGTAAGAAAATCCCTGAACCAGATTTGGTGAGGAAAATACTCAGAATTCTTCCTAGAACGTGGGATGCGAAAAAGACTGCTATTGAGGAGGCTCAAGACTTGAAGAATTGACTCTTAGTCAGCTGAAAGAAAAACTCATGGCATATGAATCTCACTTGGACACCACGGAAGAAGCTGAAACAAGCACGAAAGCCATAGCTTTCAAAGCTAAGAAAGTCAGTGAAGCAGAAACCGAAGATGATGATGACAGTGATGATGAAGACATTACTTTGCTGGCACGAAGGCTCAATAAAATGCTCAGGAATAAAAGAGGTAAAAAGTTCAAATTTACTAAAAGAAAAACTTACAAAGGTGATGCAGGTGAACTATATAGAGAAAAAGAACAAAGAAAAGAGAAGAAGGAAATCATTTGCTATGAATGTAAGAAGCCAGGACATATAAAGTATGAATGTCCATCTCTCATTGAAAAAATGAAGAAGTTCAAAAAGAAGAACAAAGCGATGATGGCAACCTGGAGCGACTTGGATGAGTCAGAAGCTGAATCAGAACTGCAAGTGAAGATGAAGAAGAAGCCAACTTGTGTTTAATGGCAGCATCCGAGGTAAACTCTGAGTCTGATGCTGATATAAGATAGTGAGATGTATGTAGAAATGAACAAATTGTTAAAGGCTCTCAAAAAGGCTAATGTAAGAATATCTAAGTTAGACATTGAAAATAAGGCTTTAAAAAATGAGAAAGATGTCTTGAAACAAACAAACAAATTGATTATTGATGAAAATGACATTCTGAAAATTGACAATGAAAAATTGCATGAAAATTCTGGTAATCTAAGAAAAGAAAATGGTGTTTTGAAGGATGAAATTAAAGATCTAAAAGTAAGATTTGAAGATCTGTCAAAAACCATTACAAGCACCTTCAATAAGTTTGATGAGAGTGATAAAAAATTAAATATGCTACTTTCTAGTCAAAGAATTGGAAACAATAAATATGGACTTGGATATGAAATTGGAAGTAGTTCTAACCATATGAAAAAGACTGTATTTGTGAAAGCAAAGGAAGTTGCATGTAATCAACAACCTGTTATCAGAAGGGAAACAATGAATAGACCCATAAACAATAATAACAGAAGGTACCTCAGAGTGTGCCCTGAACAAAGATATCAAGTCAGAGGCAACCTCAGAAGGTCAGTCAGCGATACACTCCAAGGTATCCTAGACAAAATAGATGGAACCAGGTAAATGCAAGATATAATATAAGACCTACCTATACTTGTTTCTTCTGCAATAAAGTAGGACACATTGAAAAGTATTGCTTTTATAAAAAGAACAAGCTCAATTCGAATCAAGTAAATAATAAGGAGAAAATGAGCTTATCTTATCAAGGACCCAAGCTTGTCTGGGTTCCTAAAAGGGTTTGATAGCCTTTTATGATTAATTGCAGGAACAAGGAGCAAAAATAAAAGGAACTTGGTACCTAGACAGTGGGTGCTCAAGTCATATGACAGGTGATGTTTCCTTGTTTACAAATTTAGTATGGAAAGAAAATGGTTATGTAAGATTTGGAGATAATAATAGAGGTAAGATTATAGCCACAGGTATGATTGGTTATCCACCACATGCTATAGAAAATGTTTCACTTGTAAAAGGACTAAAACATAATTTGCTAAGCATAAGTCAATTATGTGACAAAGGATATAAAATGATTTTTGAGAAAAGTAAATGCTATGCATATGATGATAAAGGTATTAAAATGTTTGAAGGATTTAGAAAGAAAAATATTTACCTAATTAAACCATCTGATATGGATATTGAGTGTTGTTTTCTTTCTATATCTGATAATGTGCATTTATGGCATAAAAGACTTGGACATGTAAATTTTTATCAACTCGAAAAGTTATCCAAAAAGAATCTTGTTGCTGGATTACCAAAAATGATTTTTAAACAAGATATTAAATGTGATACATGTCTTAAAAATAAAATGGTATCAGCTCCTCATAAAAGTAAAAATGTAATATCTACCAAAAGACCTTTAGAATTGTTACATATGGATCTCTTTGGTCCAACAAGAGTTTCAAGTATTGGAGGAAGCAAATATGGACTTGTTATAGTTGATGACTTCTCAAGATATACTTGGGTACTGTTTTTGAAAAGTAAGACCGATACTTTTGATGCCTTTCAAATTTTTGCAAAACAAATTCAAAATGAAAAAGGTTTTTCAATTATATCTATAAGATCAGATCATGGTACAGAATTTGATAATGCTCAATTTATTTCCTTTTGTGATGAATTTGGTATAAGTCATAATTTCTCTGCTCCTTACACACCACAACAAAATGGTGTTGTTGAAAGAAAAAATAGAATAATACAAGAGATGACACGTTCAATGCTTAATGAAAGCGGTGTTGCAAAGAATTTATGGGCTGAAGCTGCTGCAACAGCATGTTATATCATAAATAGAGTTTATATTAGACCTTTCACATCAAAAACAGCATATGAAATTTTTCGAGGAAGAAAACCAAATGTTTCTTATTTTCATGTGTTTGGTGCAAAATGCTTTGTGAAAAAGAACATTCATAATCTTGGTAAATTTGATGAACGTTCCGATGAAGCAATATTTTTAGGATATTCATTGAATAGTAAAGCATATCGGATTTTCAATAAAACATCCAAAGTTATTGAAGAATCAATAAATGTGCGTTTTGTTGAAGAAATTAAAAATGATTGTGATGATGATAATACAACTGTGTTTTTGAAAAATGCTACTAATGATGCTACTGTATCAGAATCATCCAAAGAAAAATCACCTAAAGAAACAATGATACCTGATTACTCAGAAGCTAGATCAGAAGGTCAAACAGAAGG
Organism: Combretum micranthum; assembly: GCA_024138025.1. NCBI lineage: Eukaryota > Viridiplantae > Streptophyta > Magnoliopsida > Myrtales > Combretaceae > Combretum > Combretum micranthum. Next base: position 475,451 of record JAMXBD010000823.1, on the reverse strand, counting down.
TAATACAGATGCTAGTGCTAATACACCAGATAACCCGAATGCTTGGAGATATAAAACGGCACATCCACCTGAATTAATAATTGGTAAAATAGATACTGGTGTTAGAACTAGATCAAAACTAAAAGACTTTGAAAGTCACTTTGCTTTATTATCAGAAATTGAACCAAATTGTGTTGAATCTGCTTTGATTGATGATAATTGGATAAATGCCATGCAAGATGAATTAAATCAATTTCAAAGAAATAATGTATGGGATTTAGTGCCTAGACCTTTAAATAAATCTATTATAGGTACTAAATGGGTATTTAAAAATAAATTAGATGAAAATGGCAAAATAGTAAGAAACAAAGCTAGACTTGTAGCAAAAGGTTATTCTCAAGAAGAAGGAATAGATTATGATGAAACTTATGCACCTGTTGCTAGGTTAGAAGCCATACGTTTGCTACTTGCTTATGCATGTTTTAAGAATTTTAATTTATTCCAAATGGATGTAAAGAGTGCATTTTTAAATGGTTATATTAAAGAGGAAGTGTATGTTGAGCAACCACCAGGATTTGAAGATCCTTTCAAGCCTGAATATGTATATAAATTAAGAAAAGCTTTATATGGACTCAAACAAGCCCCAAGGGCATGGTATGAGAGACTTAGTGATTTTCTCATCACAAGTGGATTTCAAAGAGGTAATGTTGATACAACCTTATTTTTGAAACATTATGATAAGATATATTGATTGCACAAATTTATGTTGATGATATAATTTTTGGATCTACTAATGAGAAATATTGTCAAGATTTTGCAAAGCTTATGCAGGCTGAATTTGAAATGTCTATGATGGGAGAATTAAATTTCTTCTTGGGTCTACAAATCAAACAAACTAAAGAAGGAATCTTTCTTCATCAAGAGAAATATACAAGGCAAATTCTGAAAAAGTTTGGTTATGAAAACAACAAACAAGTGACTACACCAATGAGTACTTCAATCAGGTTAGATGCTGACTCAGAAGGTAAGAAAATCAATGAAAAACTTTATAGAAGCCTTATTGGATCTTTGTTATATCTTACTGCTTCAAGGCCAGATATTTTGCTTGCTGTGTGTATATGTGCTAGATTCCAAAGTAATCCAACTGAAAATCATCTAAAAGCTGTTAAAAGGATATTCAAATATATTGCATGTACTGCAAAATTAGGAATTTGGTATCCAAAGAATCAAAATTTTGAATTGATTGGTTTTTCTGATGCTGATTATGCTGGTTGTAAAATAGATAGAAAAAGTACATCTGGAACTTGCCAATTTTTAGGAGATAAATTGATTTCATGGTCTTCAAAGAAACAAAACTCAGTTGCTTTATCTACAGCAGAAGCTGAATACGTATCTCTTGGAAATTGTTGTGCTCAAGTTCTTTGGATTAAACAACAAATGCAAGACTATGGTGTTGAAAATAAATTTATTTCGATTAAATGTGATAATACAAGTGCAATTAATTTGACAAAGAATCCAGTTCATCATTCACGATCAAAACACATTGAAATTAGACATCATTTTATACGAGATCATGTAGTTAATGGAAATGTGTGTATTGATTTTGTTCCAACTGAAAATCAACTTGCAGATATATTTACTAAACCCCTTGATAAAACCAGATTTGAATTTTTGAGAAATGAGATTGGAATGTGCTATCCTTTTTAATATTTTATTCATATGTTTCTCTCTTAAAAATATATATATATATAATAAGAATAGTAAATAAATTAATAAATTCTGTGTTTGCGATTTTGAATTCAAAAGATTATGGAAAACGTGCAAGACAAGTGAATCATTAATCACGTCTCCATTTTCCCACGCATTTCAAACGGCCAAGGACGTGACTCTTCCATTTCCCTGTGCTGCTGCTATTCGTCATCCAACGTCCTTCTTTTTCTAAACAAACTTCAAAATTCTTCTCATTTCGCGCTCTCCTTTGCTCTTCCAAACCCTAACATGGCACCACGAAAATCATCAAGACTAGCCTCAAAAGGTCCTAAAGGGAAAGTTGTCAAAGGAACGATAGAGATTCGTGATGAATCTTCTGATTCAACACGAACACTCTCTGAACTTCAAGAAGGTAGAGGAAAAGAACGAAAAAGAAAAATGAATCTGTCGAAGTTGACCAAACAACCCCTGAGACAGAGCAAGAAAAGGAAAAAGATTCGTCTTCTTATGAATCTTTAGATGTTACTACCCCAGAATCTGAAGGAAAGACTAAGGAGGGTTCAAACCCTAAACCAGACGGTGACTCAGACGGTGATTCAGAAAGTTCTAAGGAAGAAATATCTAAGTCACCACAAAAGAAAGCGAGTTCAAAAAAGAGGAAACTGTCTTCAAGATCCCCAAAGAAAATGTCAGAAGCAAAAAGAAGAAGATAGGAAGTTCTTCTAAGAAAAGGTATGGGAATATCAAGATTCTTGATAATTCGTTCATAGATTTTTCTTTCTTTAAGAAAAATGGGTTCTATTGGAACCATTGGCTCGATTATAGGATGTAGAAATCTGTGTAATTTGTCTAGTGAAGTTGCTGGAGAAGTTATCAAGGAATTTTATGATAACTTGACTTTGTTGGATGGACTGAAGTTAAAGTCTGAAATAGCTGGCAAAAAGTTAAGATAACTAGGAAAGATCTTATTTCATGTTTTGATATGAAAGATGAGAAAGATGATGACTTCTTTGTCCATTAAGAAAAATGATCTGTTTCGTGCAATAAATGATGGAGTGGGAACATATTCTGAAAAAGATGTGTTTAATACTGAGTTTAGCTTGTTGATAAGGCTGCTACACAAGATAGTTGTAGACTGTTTGCTTCCAAAGAATGGTAGTTCTACTACGATTAATAAAACCGAAGCTATTGTCATTCTGGCAATAAAAAGAAATTTAAAGCTTGATCTACCATCTTTGATTCTGAAGCATCTGTGGAAAACTAAGTTTAATATGCCTTATGGAAGCATGTTGATGAAGTTGCTGAGGTTTAAGAAAGTAAAGCTGCCAGAAAATGCTAAGTTTCCTCAGAATCTGAAAAGAATTGGGGAAATAGTGCTTATGAGAATGAATATTAATGTTAAGCACAAATTCTGGTTTGCTAAGGATGGAGCTTGGTATGTTCATCCTAAGTTCAGCAAAAGAATTTTTGATTGGGAGAAAATTAAGTCTGCAGTTGAGGGGGAGCACTTACTAAGTGCAGACAGTGGTTCAGAAGGTGATACCAAAAGAAGGATAAAAAGAAACCTCCAATGCGAAGAGCAGGAAAGAGAGTTATGAAGAAAAGAAAAGGAAGAAACCTGCAATCATGACTGGAGGGAAGTTTGAAATTAAGGAAGGAGAAGGAAAACATCTGGACACTGACTCAGATAGTGACTCAGAGGGCATCTCTGTTAAGGGTCCAGGAGAAACTTCAAAATCAAGTTTTAAGAAAGCTATTCTTGATCTGATGAAAAGATTTACAGAATCGAGGACATGTTTACAGATCCTACTCATGGCTCTGTTCCATCTCCACCTCCACAACATGATTATGTTCCTTCTCCACCAGTTTTTGAAGCTGACATGAATGTTGATCCTCCTGAGAAGTCTGAAGCTTCACATCCTGACAAGGAAGTTTCACCACCACCACCGACAGTGGGACCAGATGTTCAATCCTTTCAGTTGATTCCTTTCTCTCAACCCTCTTCAACATCCGAACCACAACAACTCCTCAAATCATTCTTTCTGATGTTCTGATAGAGTATCTGCAATCATTCAATCCAGCATTTAACTCTTCTCCACCTCCTGAAAGCTCAACTCTTCCTATCGTTAGGTATTCTGGACGGAAGAAGACCACAGCTAGGAAGTCAGTCAAGCCCAAAAAGAAGCGCTAATTTTCTTTTCTGTTTTCTTAAGTCTGTTTTTTTTTTAAGAACTCAGTTGTTATGATCCTTTTAATGCATTTCTTTCAGACTATTTGCTATTCTCTTTATGTATATTTTTCTTGCTGATAACAAAAAGGGGGAGAAGATATTAAAACAAAGATAATCATGAAGATATGCAAAATGATGATTAATAAATTTATGTGCGATACAAGTTTTGTGCATTATATAAAATTATGTGCAATACAAGTTTGTGCAGGTTATATAATGATTAGTGCAAGTTATATAATTCGTATTTTAATTACTGAATTATCATGAGATTATGCAGATTATGCAAATGAATGGAGTTATCTTGAAAATATTTTTTTGTTTTGTTATCATCAAAAAGGGGGAGAATGTTAGTATTTCTCTTTTGATGTTTTGATGATAACAAAAAGATTAAGTATTACTAATGAATTTTTGAGTATGCAGAAATCTCTCATTTAATGTGATAAGTGAAGTAAGAGTTTTCAAGAGCTAAGCAAGAAGTTATGAAAATTTAAAGATAAATCAGAAAGTAGTTCAGAGACAAAATAGAAAGACAAAATAATTCAGAAGGAAACTCAGAGAGTGAAACGGCTGAGCGTCTAAACAAAACTGCTCAGAAGGTAACTCAGAAGTAAACTGGGAACAGAACAGGATTCGCACAAAAAGATCACAGTTCGAATCTTTCAAAATTATTTTATATTTTGAAGACCCAGCTCCAAAGTTGAGTGTTATTTGGGTAATACATTCAATGTTCCACAAAATGGTTATTATATCCAAGGGGATTCGTTTTTTTTTTTTTTTTATCAACGTATAAAAACTCAAAGCTTATGACAGAAAATTAAATTATCAAGGATCAGTTTTGTCTGTTTTTATGGCTTGGGTTTATATTCAATGATGTTAAAGAATTCGTTTTGTTATCAAGTTTGACAGTCAGATCAGAAGGAAAGATTCGATCCTATTCTTTGGGATAGAAGAGATTTTCATGAAAAGTTATCTTCAAGATGGTCAAACAATGATATGGATAAACATCAACGTTATCAACAGCAAGATAAGATTTGGATAATCACAGAAGTATATGAAGCACAAAATCAGGAACTACTGGAGATTATCATCTATCCAATTGTTTTGAATTCGAATTCTCTAAACCGTTTTCAAACAGAAGAAGAAGGAGAATTTTTTAAATTTAAATATCTCGAAGACATGAAGACAGTGGCGAGAGAAAGACGAGAATAATCAAAAGCCTTTGAGAATCTCTTGCAAAATTACTGTCATTGAAATTTTCTGAGCTGAAAATTAGAAACGTATATTCTTGTTTCAAAGCATTGTATATCTTGAATGAGAGTTGTGTAGAAGTGAGAGTAATTACATTTAGTCTCTGTAGATCAGTAAATAGCTTGAGTGAAGCTAGATAGGCTGAGCAGTGTTTGAAGTTCTTTGTTGAAGAACAAGCTTGTATTCTCAATTTCTTTTGGAAATAGTGGAACATACGGTGTGGAATACCGGGTCCCCCGGCTTGGAGCTGGAAGAGAGGATTGACGCTAGGCGGAAACCACTATAAATCGATCTTGCAATCTCTTTTCTACCTTATCTTTTAATTTCGTGCATATTTTATTGTTTATTCTTGCTGCATTTATAAACTCAGAAGACCAGTCAGAGAGTAACTGGAAATTTAAGTAATACTGAACATTGAACTCAGAAGATCAGTCAGAGAGTAACTGGGAGCAAAAATATTATTAACATATTTTCTTTTAATTATTTGCAAACTTGATCTTGTTTGATATTATTCGAAATTTATTAATATATTTAAAATAGAGTTTTAGAAGCCATTTAATTTGAGTAACTAAGCGAAGTGAATTTGGTTGATTTGAAAAAGGTTAAATTTTTATTAAATAACCAATTCACCCCCCTCTTGGTTATTCTTTCGGGACCAACACATGAGAACTAAATTGTTGTGAATGTGTTTGCGCATTCATAGTTCATAAAAATTGTTGTAAATTTAGCAAAAAGCTCAAAATTTTTTTTTCAAAAATTTTAAATAAATAATTTGGAAAAGTAAAATATCAACAAATTATTGGTAAGTAAAATTATAGAAAAAATGGAGAATAAAGAAAAAATATTTCTAGATAGATATGTAAAAAAAATGGTGAAGTTTACTATTTCTCACATGAAATAATCATCTTCTATTTCTTTAAGTTTTAAGTTTTGTGTTATAAATGAATGTTTTCATCTTCCATTTCTTTGGAATTTTATGATTTTCACATGAATGATAAGGAAATAATGGAAGTTTGTACTTATAATGATGATTTGAGGAATACTTGATTGAAAATTGGATAAGAAAGTGACAAATGGTGATTATACGACAATCATGCTATTTGATGGAAAGGAGAGAGTGCATGATTCGATAGCTTTTGAAAAGGGATTTAATTCGAAAATACTTTTGTTGGTCCCGAAAATAAAACCAGAGGAGGGGTGAATTGGTTATAAAATTTACTTTTTAAAATTTTAAATAAATTTCACACCACTTGGTTATTCAACTAAAATGGCTTTAAAACTTTTTTAAGATAATAATCTTAACAAATAAAAGCTTTATAGCAAAAATTCGGATCAAAAGTGATTCAAGACTTTCACACTTAGAAACCTTCTGCTTAACTCTCTGAGTAAAAAAATGAATGATTTACTCTCTGATTAACCTTCTGAGCATATATCACACATATACAACATCAATAATAAATCACGAAATTAAAGAGAGATAAGGAGTAAAGAGTGCAAAGCGATATATAGGTTCCGCCTCGAGCGTCAATCCTCTCTTCGAGCTCCAAGCGGGGTCCCGGTATTCCTCACCGGTTGTGTTCTACTATCCAATCAAATCAATGAAGTTACAAGAAGTATTTGCCAAACTTTTGGCTACAATTCACTTAGCTTGATTCTCACAAACAATCAATCAACTAAGCCTACTTGTAACTCTCAACTCACATTAAATGTGTAACAACAAATCAGAGGAATAAAGAATTATGTTTCCTCAAATGTATTCGCTCAAGGAATAGTAACAATAGAATATGACAGTAAATTTGCTCAAATTCAAAGAAATTTGTGGCTCTTTGTTTTCTCCTCCTTTTCATGTGATTGTGCTTCCTTTTTTCTATCTTGGGTGAGTATACTTATCCTTGTATCTTTTACGGCTAGGAAATCAATTGGATAAACTTTGCTCCTTATTTTGTGCGTAATATTAGCTTTTCTCTTTCTTCAAAATCTGCAAATTTTGAATAACTTGAGATCTTGTTGTTGTAATCTCGAAATTCTTGCTCCAATGGATAAGTTTAAATCTCCAACAACTTGTATAATTATCTTGAACTTGAAATTCGAATTTGAGATCACCGTTGTTGACTTGTTCCTTCGTTTGGTACTGTTTATGCAATAAAAATCGTATTTTCCATAAATTTCGACTTCCTTATATGGATAAATAATCATCAGACAAGTTCCTTGCATATTTGGATCATGTTTTCCATATTTCCAACTAAAACTTGAATAAACTATTGAAAATTGATCCTTATAAGTCACGTTCTTTTTCCTTGATGTTAAAACAGAATTTTCTCAAAAAATGAACTTTAATCCGATGAAATTCGAATCCCCATGGATATTGAACCAACTTTGTAGAACACGTTGAGTATATTACCCAAATATACTCAATCATTGGAGCTGGGTCTTCAACATATTAAATCTAAAAAGAAAATTCGAATCTGGAGCTGAAACTCGTCATTTTTTTTTGTTACAGTTCACCTTCTGATGTACCTTCTGACAAACCTTCTGATAGTTTAAAAAGCCAGCGGAGAACCTGCTGATTATCCTTCTGACAGCTCATTTGTTATTGAAATCTTCTCCAAGCACTTTCTAAAGTATTCTTTGTATGGAGTCTCTTTTGAAATCATTCTCTTAAGTCATCGTAAACCACTTTGATTATATTAAATCCTTGCACACTTAATAAATATGTTAGTAATTATTTACTCCTTTTTGTTATCATCAAAATCATCATTTGAGATAAACCAACAACTTTTGATACAACTAAAAGATGATAGCCAATGTCGCAATATAATGTGCATGGGTTCTATAGCTTTTGAAAACTTATGTGGAATGTTAAGAAGTAGTAGAACAACTTGCTAAGTTTTCTACATATTCCTGCACTTAATGTTAAGAATCATATGATATCTTTTTTCTTTCGTCGTTTGGGTGTAACTGTGACTAAGCATTTTCATAGTATGTTTAAAGCACTAATCTCTTTCAAAGAAGATTTTTTTCAAGCAACCTAATGGCATGATGGTACCATAAGAAATATGGAATAATGATGGATTCTATCCTTATTTTATGGTAAAAAAAAACACTATCAATTATTTCATTATTAATAAAGTTGAAACTTTCAATTTGATGAACATCCTTTCGTTAATATATCAAGATTGTATTGGTGTCATTGATCGAACACACATTCATGTGAAAGTACCCAATTCCGAGGTATCCAGATTTCACGGTAAGAAGGAATATCTGATACAAAATGTCCTAGCAACTTATTCATTTGATTAAGATTTTCATATGTATTACCTGGGTGGGAGGGTTCAATTATCACTTGAGGAGTATTAAATACGTGCACAAGAGAATCCCTATGAGCTATTCAATCATCAGCATTCATCTCTATGCAATGCCACTAAGAGAGCATTTGGGATACTCAAAAAATAGTTTCCTATCATATCGAGTGTCGTGGAGAAGCATTATGTGTTTGGAATGCAATGAAAGATAATTTTAACTTGTTATACATTACATAACTTTTTAATTGGCACTGATCCAAATGAGACACTCATATCTAAGGTTGCCCATGAGCTTTTGAATATGGAAGTAGAAGATCATGGTCAGATACATCATAAAGACACAAAAGATGCCAGAATGGGAGAAAATTTGAGAGAGAAAATTGTAGCACATATGTGTCATGATTATGTTTTAGATAATTAAGAACTCTATCTTTTTGAATATGTATTCAAGTACTTAACTTTTTTCCTTATGTAATTTTTCATGTGTTATAAGGGATCAATATTGGCCTTTTTTTTTTTTTTTTAAATATTGGCACATGAATTCAAGTACTTGACTTTCTTTGGTATGTGTTGTAGAGGAAGACGATGTAATTTTTTGGGTTTCAAAAGAAGCAAGTTGGCTTTATTGATATTTGAATTCTAAGTACTATGCTTTCATGAAATATGTGCAATTTATGTTTGTTTTTTTTTTTTAATATGAAAATGTCTAAAGAAAATGCTGCTCATAAAGATATAAAGAGAAAAGAGTTCTATTGGGAAAAAGACAAATCTCCATTGGACAGAAATAATGGATGATTATCTAATTAATACTTTTTATAACCAAATGGTTGATGGGAATAAGCAGGATAGGAGTTTTAGTTCATTAGCTTATGATACTGTTGTTGTGGACCTTCACAAAAAAACAAAAAATATATCTATTGACACGGAGAAGATTAAGAATAGATGGCCGAAGACTATCAAGCCTAATTTTCATGAAGTGTTTGATCTTTTCAATGATTCAAGCGATTTTGCATGGAGTCTTGTCACTTGTCCATTTGAGGCTGAAGCTGAGGCTTAGGGACTTTAATAGAGGTATTTATTTTTTTATGAATTACTAAAATACATTAGCTTTATGTTGTTTACTAATTAATAAAATATACTTACTTCATATTTTTTCAAAAAAAAAAAAAACAGTTGCAAAAAGGTAGATGACTAGACCAATAATGCATTATGATAGACTTTGAGAAATATTTGGTAATGATCGAGCCACTAACAAAGGTGTTGAAACATCAAAAGAGAAAATGCACAAATAAGCTCGTGAGAAAAATGAAGTAGAAGCTTAAAAAATATCTAAAATAGATTTAATGGTTCTTGAAAATAAAGTAACATTAGAGAGCTCTTTCTCTAGGACTTATAGTGGTTTTGATGAGTAAATGCCCTCTACAACACACACTCCACCAAATAGAAGTCCTACGACCATGTCAAAGGCTAGCATTGCTGCTCAAATGGTGCCTCAAATTTCTGCCATATCAAAAACATAAATGCAAGTTATGATTGAAGAACTCCTTGAAAAGGAAGATGAAAAGATGCAAGTAGTAATGGATTTTGATGAAAAGATCATCAAGAACACTAGGCCTTACGTTTACTCGAAAGATAAGGTTTTTGAGGAGTTACTCAAACTTGATCTTGAGGAAGATTTATGCTTTATAGCATATGATTTTCTCATAGAAAATCCCATGCAAGTAAGGAGCTTTTTTGGATGCCCTCCCAAGGATTGCAAAAATTATCTTCTTCGAAAGAGGCACAATGAAGGAATCAACATATTATGAAGACTTCTAACTAATGGTCAACTTTATGATGACTTTAGCCATAATCTAACATGTTAAGACTATTTTTTGTTATTAGCCAACGATGTATAGGTTGATATTTTGTAATTAGTCTTACCATTTTAGCTATCTTTTGAGATACTTATATTTTGTTTTTATGCATCTAAAGATCCATGTAAATATATATGGAGTATGATCCACGGGTTTAATATGTTGATCTAATATGATTGATTTTCTTTATGTATGTCCAATGCGTCGATATGGAGTATTGTTTGTGAAGGATCTAATGCTCTTTTGTTGGCGTTTGTTACTAAAGTAAATGAAGAACCAAAATTGCAGTTTGTTGATTTCTGTTATTAAGAAAATAAAAACCCAAAATTGTAATGTATCAGATACTTGCTTTTATGGTTTTTAAGTTGCCTTCCAGGAATGAATTATTGGTTTGCTAATGTTTGTTATTAAAGAAAATGGAGGATCAAAATTGCAAGGCATTAATGTGTGCTTTTACGGTTGCCTTGCAAGAAGTTACTTATTAGTTTTCACTATCTTTTTCGCAACAGCAATGTCTTGTAAGAATGAATTGATGAAATGGACATATACTTTTTTCACTCATTTATTGTAATAGCATTTATACTTGCAGTAAACACCAAATATACCCACTTTTTAATAGAATCTTTTCTTCAGAAGTTGTGTTGCTCATTTAATATACCATGTTGACTTTGAAATAATTTTATGGCATTGTCCATTCTATCCAGTAACTTGGAATTGGATGGTTTCTATTCGGTTTTTATTTTTTAAATAAAAAATGGTAATTTTATCTACTTGATGGATTGAAGATTGAGCATATGTTGTTGGTGTCCTTTGTCATTTGTAAAAATAGTTATTGCCAACTGTTATGTATAGGAATGAGTCTTTTTTGTTAGAGTTTTTTTTTTTTTTTAGTTAATTGAAATGAAGTGTAATTTAGCACATTTTTTTATTTTGTTTTTTATATTTCATTTTGATTATATTTACCAAATAAAAAAAATATTTCCACTTATTTCTTTTCGTTTACACTTTCAACATATAAACTAAACTAAAAATTCCTCTTTTTTAATTTTGTTTCTTGTCTATCCACTTCTACAAGGAAAAGGCAAGTGCCTCGTCTCTTCAAGAGACAAGGTCAATGGGAATACAAATTTGTGTTGTCTCTTTCCTCCACCATTTGGCCAGTGAATCACAAAAAAATAAAAAATAAAAAAACCTTAAACCTCTATCAAACCCCAATGCCCATTCCGTCATTGAAACACAAAAAAAAAAACCCAAACCTCTATCAAACTCTAACCTTAATTCCTCCATTGCAACACGTTTGAAGCTTAAAATTGGCGCTTGATCAACAAGCGTCAAGGAGTCATCAATTGGAGCAAAAATCAATCGATGGGAGCTAAAATTTCAACCACAAAGACGTGTGTGATCTCATAGGTATGCCCTATTTCTCACTTTAAATTGATTATATGTTGATAATGAAGAAAAGATATAGTATTGGCAATCATGCTAGTTTCTCTTTGAAGATATTATTTGTACTCATCTAACTGCTACAAATTACTAGGTATACTTGTCATAGTAGATGTCTAAATCAAAGAGATGCATTAAATGAACAGAAATGTAGACTTGAATAATTGACTAAGAATGCAGGATAAATAGTTTATTAATACCTAGGCATGATAAAAATTAAAGCAATCAATTATAAAAGTTAAAGCAATGCAATATGAAGAAACTAATTATAAAAAATCCAATTAAATTATGATTAGACATTATCACCGCGGTCTATAGAAGGAATTTTTATGGTTTAGAAAATGAGTTAGCATGCCAATATTGTACTTAGTATTGATTCACATTATTCCATAGATGTCTTTATAGCGATTGAAAGTTGCATGTAGCTGAGCCTTGCTTCTTGTACTAAAGATTCTAATAATCTCATCAATGGAATATTTTGATAAGAATGAGATGGATGAACTTGCATTGGTAAACATGTTGATATTATGGGAGTGCAATTCATAAGTCATGATTGCATTTCATGCATTCAACTTATGTTTTATTTGGCCAAAAACAAAAAAAACCTATGTTTTATGAGCTGGCAGGATAGGTGAGGAAAATTGATAAGGATAAGTTCATATTGTATGCTTACGACAACATTGTGGAAGGGAACAAAGGTTTTGGTTATGATAGATGGCCAGTTGTTATGGTCAGTGTTTGTAGAACTCAACTTATGAACAAATACTACACACCATTTGCAGTGGACTTAAGTGAATAGGTCTACACATCGAGTTAGCTATATCATAGGGTAGCTATTGGAGATAGGACACTACGTTATCATATTATTCTAGCGATCGATGATGATGTTGCATAAGAGATGTTTGTATACACAAAGGATTAATGGCTGTATATGTCCAAATATTTGAAAAAGAATTACAACATAAGCCTGAGGGCACCATGGCAATTGATAGAAATGTTGGCATCCAAGGGTTGGGAGATTTGAACTCCACTCCAAATAAGATAACAGTGGGCCTACAGCCTATAGGTTCAGATGAGTAACTTTGAAATGGGTGCACCTAATTATAGTTGTGGTCATGATACTGATGCGATGCAAGACTCAATAGTAAGTGAATTTAGTGATGATTATGATGATGATAGAAATGATTTTGTGACAGGTTTGTCCTAGCAAGTTGGTGCTACTGATATACAACATAGGGGACATGATTAGCATCGTTTTGTGGCTCCTACTGATGTTGATGTAGTAGGGAGCTCAATGCCAGTACCCTTTTTCTAGATGTAGATAATGCATATGCTGCATTTGATGATGAGCAGGAAATTAGTGTTGGAAATTGGAGTTTCAATGATAAATCTAAGGTTTCGATGCGGTTTGAGACTAAACATCATCTTATACGGGCAGTTAAAATGTGACGCATATTAAACCATTACAATTTTAAGGTGGTGGAGTCGAACTCAAGGTCACGGGCAATTAAGTGCACTGATACCCATAATAGAGGTTATAAGTGGAGACTAAGAAGCGGTTACAAGAAACATGGTGGGTAGTTTTACATCATTAACTATGAATGACCCCATACATGTTTGGATGAAATCGCTGGACAGCATCATTCTTAGTTGGACTCCACTAGCATGTCTTACTACATTATAATGGAGATTCATAATTTTCCAGACGTGAGAGCAAATGACCTCCAATTGACTATCTTGAAAGAGTTTGGGTATAATGTTCATATCAAGGAATTCGTGAGGTGAAGTGAAAAGCTATTGAGAAGGTGTACAAAAGTTTGAAGGATTCATATGCGAAGCTACCATATCTACTTGATGCTATAACAGAAGCAAATCCAAGAACAAAATTCAAATGGAGAAGTGTTGAATCAAATACTACAGGACAAGTCTTCCTTGACAAGCTATTTTGGGCATTTACTTCATGCATTGAAGCGTTTCAGCATTGCGTATGTTGTTGACATATGATTGAATTTAGTTATACAAGCTTGTTAGCAGTGAACTAAGTTATATATGTTAATTCTTTGCAGACCCATGACCACAATTGATAGCACCTTTTTATAAGGAAAGTATAAGCACAAACTGCTCATCGCAATGGTAGTAGATGGGGCAAATCATATCGTTCCACAAGCATATGCTCTTATCGATGAAGAGAAAGTGGACATATGGAATTGGTTCCTTGAAAAATTATTGGAACACATTATCAAGGATCGCTCTAACATTTGCTTGATACCCGACCGGCATGCCGATATTAAGAGTCAATTGAAGATGAGAATGATGTATGGCCTAGAGGATAGCCTTGGTACTAGTGTATCCAGCATGTTGCCAGCAACTTCAACTTGAAGGCAAAAAGTAAAGAATGTAAGGAATTAGTTAAAAGTGTAGTATACTGGTTTGTTTTGTTGGATGAGTTGTTGGACAAATACAATTTTTAAAATCACAACTCGAAGTTAAAGTTTTTGAAATTTATAAAACTAATTGATTTTTTCAACTTCGGTTTAGCAACTTCCAACATTCAAGGGAAGCACACTTACCAAAGTAGTATAGAAAGAATTAGGTCAGATCCCAAGGGATCGGTGGCAGCTATCATACTCACATTTCATCCATTATCTAGCCAAGGAAAAACTTAGGAACATATAATTGAAAACATAAACTAGGCTAGGTTAATGGAAGTATTCACAAACGTTTGCTAGGCAAAATTAAGAAAATGTGTTTGTAACTTTTGCAAAAACAGCAGCCAAGGGTTTCCTACACCAACTCCTTATCATGTGATTTCAATAAAGACATTGCTCCGAGAGAGTGGTTTGATTGGAATATTTGTACCATCAAATTCACTGAGTTAAACTAAAGCTTCTCTTGATGCCAATAGTTCTAGATCTAGATGCTAGATCCACATAAAGAACAAGAATCCTTTGTTTGAAAACCAACTCAATGAATTTTAAAACAAGTGACATAAAGTCTTCATCTGTCCTCTCTCGAAGTAGATAAGATCAACTCCATTAGTAGCCATAGATCTATTCAAGAGAATGACCTCTCGGCCTATTCAATTGAAATCAAAACATGAATCTAACACGGTGCACCACACAGTCAAACCCACGAAAACAAATTAAGCTATTAATTACAAATACCAGTCAATTTACTTGAAAGCGTATTTGAAATCTCATGAATCAGATTTGAATTCGTAAACCCTAGCTGTAGCAGATTATTTCTCCATGGGTTTAAGCATTAAAGCACAAAATTCTAAAGAAATAAAATCAATCGAAGAATAATTCAATTAAAGATCAGAATCTTGCAAACACTGCAAAAATCGGGTTTAAAATAATTTTACCTAGAAAACTATGAGTCCTCTAAAGCAAGAAGAAATGGATTTCTTTCGCCTTAAAATTTTCTCTCTCTAAGCTATGTTAGGGATATTTACAATAATGTGCAATGCCTTTACAATGCATGCTTGCCCGTTTATTTATAGGCTCGGGGCACAGAAAACATGATGGATTTATTTCATATATGGCAGATTTTTCATAATAGAATTCTTTCTTCTTCCCATGCATACGTCTGATCATGTACTTGATTGTCACAGATATATTGCTTCTTGGTCGAATGCTCGAGATGAGCAAGAAATGAAGCTCAACATTTAAAACACTCATAGTACTTATGTTGTTGTCCATCCATCTATCAAGGGTTGAATTTGAGTGCATCGAGGGCTTGCAAACTTGAGGTCCAGTATTGATATAACAAACTTGGTTTTCGAATAGCAACTATTGAGGGTCGACAGAAGCTTTTCTATAGATTGAGGCTTTATAACCTTAGAAAACTTGTCGAGGGTCATATCGAGGGCTTGAAGTTGAGGCGCGACATATCATTTTTCCTTGTTTTACTTCATCTTTTAGCCTCGATGATGATTTTGGCAGGGCTCAACTAGTACCAACTTTATCTGGTTTTGCTATTTTGCTCCATATTTGATATAAACACTTCATTTCTTCTTTTTTGGATTTAAGGAGCTTAAACAATTCATAAATGGAATTTTGACCAGACCAAATAAAACTCAAATCGTCCTAACACTTGGAATATTAAATCATTTGTATCAATTGTGTTAGAATTACTTTTGTTAAAATCACATAACTTATCTATGTAAATAAACCTTTACCTCATCATTTAATAAAGAATTCTAAAATAAAAATTATTCAAAAGATCAATCAGAGTAAGAAAGAAACTCAATCAACTTTTGCCCCCTTATACATAAAAGTATCTAATTCCTTAATCACTTCTCTAAGCAAAGTACAAAAAATGAATGCCTATACATCAGTTTATCCCCTAAATCTTTTTCCTCGTTTTGTGCTTTATATATATACATATACATATGTCTTTATTTGTTTATTCAAAGCTTCAAAGGGCAAGGTTTATGCCTTCTTCTTTACAATTCCTCTTGACACGTTTTTGCTCGCTTCTTTTCGTTTTTTTTTTATTTAAAATTTGAAAAAGGGGACAAGAAATTACTCTTCTAAGGGACCAACTCATGACCACTTTAACCCTAAGCGCATGATTAATTTTTTTTTTCAATTTTTTTTGGTTTTCAGTTTTTATTTAAGGCACAAGGAAAAATCATCAAGTTATGATCATCATTTGAACATTCACTAGGGATTAAACAGTTATCAAAATGATCAAATTGAAAAAAAAAACATATAGATCATTTAAGCTTTTATAAGAAAATTGAGTAACCTTTCTAACGACCTTAAGCTATTATAGCTCTAAATTTGCAAATTAAATAACAAGTAAAACTACTTCATATGGATATTGTAAAGTGATTTGAACAATGTAAAAATAACCCAATCTCATGATAATTTCGTTGATTGTTCAGCTGATTTGATTTTTCAAAAAGATTTAGTCAAATTTTAGCCATTTCATTGATTTCTTGTTATTTTGTATGAGAAAATTGATCTTTGTCAACACATACTCTATGTCAGCAGAATTCAACATTTAACCCATCATTTTGTTAATCCCTCTGTCACGTCCCAAGGGATACTCTAAACGTGGCAGTCCCACATACGGTATTAAAACTTAAGAATAGCTTCTGAAGTCATGAAAGTCTCTGTTGGTCCCAAAAAGATAACCAAGAGGGGGGTGAATTGGTTATAAAACTTATTTTTCAAAATTTAAACAAATTTCACACACTTGGTTATTCTATTAAAATGGCTTTAAAACTTTCTTGGAATAATAAACTTATCAAATAAAAGTTTTAATCAAAAATTCGGATCAAAATTGAAACAATACTTTCAACTTGGAAACCTTCTGCTTAACTCTCCAAGTAAGAAAAATGTGAAAAATTTACTCTCTGATTAACCTTCTGAGTAAGAAACTATATGCAATAAACTTTCTGATTAACTTTCTGAGCATATATCACACATATAAAACATAAATAATCACATGAAATTAAAGAGAGATAAGGAGAAGAAATTGCAAATCAATGTATAGAGGTTCCGCCTCGTGCGTCAATCCTCTCTTCCAGTTCCAAGCCAGGGTCACCGATAATCCTCACTGGTTGTGTTCCACTATCCAATCAAGAGAAAAAGTTACGAGAAGTTCTTGCCAATCCTTTGGCTACAATTCACTTAGTTTGATTCTCTCAAACAATCAATCAACTAAGCCTACTTGTAACTCTCAACTCATAAACAATAAAATCAAATCACGAGGAATATAAAAAATTGAATTTCCTCAACTATTTGCTGATGAACAGTAACAATAAAAATATGACAGTTTTCGAATGGGATCTTGAACTTTCTGAGATCTGATGTTCACGTAATTGTTGATTGATTTTCCCTGATCTGCTATCTCGTTTTTTATTCTCAAAACTGCAACTGCTAGAAGAACAACCAGATTAGCTTTTCCAGATTTGTCGTGCGAGAGATCAGCTCGTGGATTCCCGAAATATCAGTTTGCATTTATCCTTCAATTGACTTACTTTGAATTTTGAATTCTTGAGATTATCTTCGTAATCCAGCTTTAGATGACAATTCAAATACTCAACAACTGATGTACTTATCTTTAAACTGAAAATTCGGACTTGAATTTATCCTACATTGAATCACTGCACGTCTATTACTGTTCATCTTCTATCTTCCATATTTTGCATAAGAACAATTTGGACACAATCCATAAATTTCTGATTTTGTAAATACTTCATATTATGCACACTAACTTTCTTCTCAAATATAATTCACTTTTTATAACATAAAAATTTTGAGCTTCATTCAATTTAAGCTTGATTTCCTTCATCCGTATATTCGTGTTCCTTCAACCGAGTTTAAATTCTAATATTAATCCCTGTGGATTTTAATCCGACTTTGTGGAACACATTGAGCATAACACCCAATTTATACTCAACATTTGGAGCTAGGTCTTAGAATCTAAATTTGATTTGAAAAGCACTCGATTTTCATAAAGTTATGAACCTTCTACCCTTTCCTCTGATGACCATAAAACAATGCTGCAATCTCATAGAAACCTTCTTAGTAACTTTCTGATGAGTTAATTTCTCTATGTCTAAGCTTCTGAGTATCCTTCTGATGAATTAATATGCTTAACTAAAAACTTCCATCCTTCTGATAAACTTTCTGAGATAGTTTTATATTGTTAATATTCAATGCTGCACACTTAAACAAATTATGTAAGAAACATTTAACTCTTTATGTTATCATCAAAATCATCTCTTGAGAGAAATCAACATTCTCCCCCTTTTTGATGATAACAAAACCCTATGTGAACAAATTATGCAAGAAACGAGCAAAAATACAGCATCAACAATTGAAAAAAAATAAAAATAATCATGACAATATTTTGTTATCTCTCTTCTCCCCCTTTTTGTTAGCATCAAAGAAGATATATGATAGGTAATACGATATGACAGAAAATGCATAGCAATAGAACATTAAAGATTCAAATTCTTACATTCCAAAATAAAGTAGTCTTTGGAAAATGAAAAGAAATAACAACAAAAAGTTCATTGATCTTTCGGATATTCAATGAAATATCCGGTTTTTTGAGCTTTCTTCTTCCTTCTCTGACGAAAAATTTGGCGAGCTGGTGGAATGACTGGTGGAATTGGTGTGGAAACCAAGCTATGCAGCTGAAGAAAGGTGAGAACAGATGTAATCACTTCCACTTTTGAGGGTTGGTATGATGAGGAAGATTCTGCAGATTGAGAAAATGGTACAATAGCCAAGTCAGAGACTAGAACTTCAGCAGGATTAGAAGAAGGAATTGTTGGTTCAGCTTATGTTGTTGCAACGACAGGTTGATCAGGAGCAGATTGATCAAATGCAACATCCTTTTGTAGTGGAGGAGACTGTGAATCAGCTTGTTCAGCAGTTGGAATATGTTCTGAAGGATATTGAGCTGAAGTTGGAGGATGATGAAATGTAGGAGAATTAGGCTCACGATCAAAGTAAAAATCTTTAATAGAATCAAGAATAGATTCTATCAAGGATTGTTTGATTAATTCAAAATGTTGATCTATGAGCTTCTCTACAATCATCCGAACTGAAGAATGAGAAGATTCACCTCTTGGATCATGAAATGTCATATCCTCTGACTCATTCTCTGAATCACTCTTGTGATCTTTTCCTCCACCTTCCTTAATTTCAAACTTACCCCCTGTTCTGAGAGTATATTTTCGTGACTTATTCCCTGCAATTTTCTCCTTTCCTTTCTTCTTTGAGGATTTCTCTCGTTCTTTCTTAGCCTCAGTACCTTTGAGGAACCCTCTGCTTGCAACACAAACTCCCCTCAGCTATTGCTTTAATTCTTTCCCAATCAAATCTAACTTTACTGAATTGAGGATGTATGTACCACGATCCATCCTTGGAAAACCAGAAATTATCCACAACTTGAATTCCATCTTTTTCAAATTGGTTTCACCTATTTTCTTTAAAGAAATAGGAACTTTAGGAGTTTTGGAAATGTGGATTTTCTTGAAGACAAATAATTTCATCAACATGTTTCCATAAGGTTTGTTGTTCCTAGTTCTCCATATGTGTCTTAGAATCATACTTGTCATATCTAAATGCACATTTTTCTTCATGGCTAAGATCACTACTACTTCCTCTATTGAAATTGTTGTTGAACTGCCATTCTTGGGTAGAAGACAGTCAATAACAATTTTATGGAGTAAGCGTACAATCAGCTCAAATTCAGTAGAGAAAATGTCTTTCTCGACAAAATTTCTAACACCATCATTTAATTCCTTATATAAGGATTTTCTATCATATTGCAAGATCCTTATGTCATCTTTTTGTTCTTTCATATCAAAACACTTAATCAAGTCTGTCCTATTGATCGTAAAAGTCTTTCCTTACTTTTGTTTTTAAAACCGATTCTTCCAACTTGTGTAGATTGTCATAAAACTCATTAATCAACAGACCATCCACTACTCCAGAAATATTACAAAGATTTTGGCATCCTATGCGACTTAACCATTCTTCACAGAAAAAACCATTTTCATCAAAAAACTTAAGGTCTACAAAGGCACACTCAAGAATCTTACTTGATGTTGTCTTTTGCCTTTTTGCCAGGGGAGACTTCTTTGTAGATCTTGGAGCGGATTTCGTTTCCTTTGAGGTTGAGGAGCAAGATGAGTAGAGTCTGAGCTACTCTTGAAAAGGTGTCAGAGGATGCGATTGGTTCGTCTGAAGATGATTCCTCTTCTATGCTTTCTGTTCGTGTTCTTTCCTTGGAAATCTTATCATGTTCAAGTTTTGAACGCTTTTCTCTTGGATTTCCATCTTTGGTTAGGGTTTCTTCAGAATCAGAAGGTTCATCCTCTACAGAAATGGTGCCTTTTGTGTGTTTGGATTTGAATCCTTTTGATGCTAGACGAAGAGATTTCCTAGATGACATTGTATGGATGTTGAAGAACCGAAGAGATGAACGAAATGATCAAGATCAGAATGAAAGAAAAGTTCTGATTTTTTATCAGAGAAAGGAGCATTGGTAAGATAGAACGTTTGGAAAGGAATTAATGCCACCAACTGCATGTTCCCAAGAAAATTACCGCCATTTTTAAATTTATTATTATTATTTTTTAATTGTCATTAAAGAATTTAATAAAAGGATTACATATACCAATTTCATTTCTTAAAAATTCAAATCTCATCTTATCCAGAGGTTTAGTAAATATATCAGCATATTATTTTCAGTAGAAACAAATTCTATATTAATATTCCCATTATTTACATGATCCCTTATAAAATGATGTCTAATTTCTATATGTTTAGTCCTAGAATGATGTACGGGATTTTTTGTTAAATTTATTGCACTTGTATTATCACATTTAATTGAAATATTTTTATATTTTAATCCAAAATCTTGTAGTTGTTGTTTTATCCAAAGAATCTGTGCACACAATTTCCAATTGAGACATATTCAGCTTCTGCTGTAGATAAAGCAACTGAATTTTTTTTTTGAAGACCAAGAAATTAATTTGTTTCCCAAAAATTGACAAGTTCCAGAAGTACTTTTTCTATCAATTTGCATCCTGCATAATCAGCATCTGAATATCCTATTAATTCAAATTTTCATTTTTAGGATACCAAATTCCTAATTTTGCAGTACTAGCAATGTACTTGAAAATTCTTTTGACAGCTTTTAAATGTGTTTCAGTTGGACTACTTTGAAATCTTGCACAAATACATACAGAAAACAATATATCTGGCCTAGATGCAGTCAAATATAAAGAGAACCAATTAAACTTCTATAAGTTTTTCATTAATTTTCTTACCTTTGGAATCTATCTAACCTTATAGATGAACTCATTGGTGTAGCAGCTTCTTTTGAATTCTCAAATCCAAACTTTTTCAGAATTTGTTTGGTATACTTCTCTTGATGAATGAAGATTCCATCCTTTGATTGTTTGATTTGTAATCCCAAAAAGAAATTTAATTCTCCCATCATGGACATTTCAAATTCAGCCTGCATAAGCTTTGCAAATTCTTGACAATATTGTTCATTAGTAGATCCAAAAATTATATCATCAACATATATTTGCACAACAATTATATCATCATTGTAGTATTTTAAAAATAAAGTAGTGTCAATAGTACCTCTTTGATATCCATTTGTTATGAGATATTCACTAAGTCTCTCATACCATGCTCTTGGTGCTTGTTTTAGACCATACAAAGCTTTTCTTAATTTAAAAACATGATCAGGTTTAAATGTATCTTCAAATCCAGGTGGTTGTTCAACATACACTTCTTCTTTAATATAACCATTCAAAAATGCACTTTTTACATCCATTTGAAATAATTTAAAATTTTTATAACATGCAAAAGCTAGCAATAATCTTATAGCTTCCAATCTAGCAACTGGTGCATAAGTTTCATCATAGTCTATTCCTTCTTCTTGAGAATATCCTTTAGCTACAAGCCTTGCTTTATTTCTAACAATTTTACCATTTTCATCCAATTTATTCTTATAAACCCATTTAGTTCCTATAATTGATTTGTCTTGAGGTCTAGGAACTAATTCCAAACATTATTTCTTTGAAATTGATTTAGTTCTTCATGCATAGCATTTATCCAATTTTCATCATTTAATGCTTCATCTATGTTACTTGGTTCTATTTCAGATATCAAAGCAAAATGATTTTCAAGCTCTTGTAACTTAGATCTAGTTCTAGTTCCACATTCAATATCACCAATAATTAAACTTGGTGGATGTGAAGATTTATATTTCCATGCTTTTGAACTTTCAGGATTACCAAGATTTGACTCAAGGTTACCTTCTGCCTTACCTTCTGCCTCAGCAGATCCTTGTAGAATTTCGGTATTATTCATACCAGCTGTATCAATCTTCTTCTCATTCACATCATTAATTTTATTCTCAGAAGCAAGTACATTATCATCATCAAAATCATCTTTTACATCAATAAAACGTACATTTATAGATTCTTCAACTATTTTGTTGTTTTGTTAAACACACGATATGCTTTACTATGTTGTGAATATCCAAGAAAAATTGCTTCATCTGATCTTTCATCAAATTTTCCAAGGTTATGTGCATTCTTTTTCACAAAACATGTACAACCAAACACATGAAATATGAAACAGATGGTTTTTTCCACGAAATAATTCATAAGATGTTTTTGTAGTATGAGGTCTAATGTATACTCTATTCATGATATAGCAGCAGTTGCAACAGCTTCACCCAAAAATATTCAGCTATTACTTTCATTAACATAGAACGTGTCATTTCTTGTATTGTTCTATTCTTTCTTTCAACTACCCATTTTGTTGAGGTGTATATGGTGCAGAAAAATTATGTTGTATTCCATGTTCTTCACAAAAAGAAATAAATGATGCATTATCAAATTCTGTACCATGATCAGTTCTTAAAGAAATAATGGAAAAACCTTTTTCATTTTGTATTTGTTTAGCAAATCTTTGAAAAATCTCAAAAGTTTCTGATTTATGCTTTAAAAGAACACCCATGTATATCTTGAAAAATCATCCACTATTACAAGACCATATTTGCTTCCTCCTAGCTTAATGTTCTAGTAGGTCCAAATAAGTCAAGATGTAAAAGTTCAAGTGGTCTTTTTTTTACATCAGATTGATGCTTTTGTGTGAAATTGAGACCATTTTATTCTTTAAACACATTGAACATTTAACATCATGCTTTATATTGTTTTTAGGTAATCCAACAACAATATTCTTTTAGATAACTTTTCTAAGTGATTAAAATTCACATTCCTAGTTTTTTGTGCCATACATAAATGGTATCATTCATAGTCAAAAAGCACATAAAATTTCATTTTATTAGATGGAGTAATTAAATATCATTCTTTTTCTAAATCCTTCAAATAGTTTAATTCCTTCAGAATTTTATATGCAAAACATTTGTTTTTCTCAAAAATTCATTTGATAGCCTTTATCACATAATTTGACTTATGCTTAGAAGATTGTGTTTTAATCCTTTGACCAAAGAAACATTTTCAATCATGTATGGGGGATAACTAATTGTACCTGTTCCAATGATCTTACCATGGCTGTCATCACCAAATCTTACATACCCTTTTTTCTTTCCGTACTATGCTAGTGAACAAGGAAGGATCTCCAGTCATATGGCCTGAACATTCTCATGTCCAAGTACCTGTTCCTTTTATTTTTGCTCCTTGTTCCTGCAAATAAAAATAAGGTAATCAAACCTTTTTAGGAACCCAAACAAACTTGGGTCCTTGATAAGTCAAGCTCATCTTATCTTGTTTCTTAACTTGATGTGTACTGAGCTTGTTTCTTTTTATAGAAACAATATTTCTCAATATGACCTATTTTATTACAAAAAGAGCATGCATATGAATGTGTGTAATACCTTTGATTCGATTTTTGATAATAATTTTGTTTTGAATAATTATTAGACTCATACCTGTACCCTTTGTTATACCTTCTGATAGGGTATTTTTGAGGAGCAAACCTTCTGACATTCCTCTGCCGTAGCTGTTCTTAATGTGTTTTAAGAGGATGAACAGTGTTTTTTGTCATTTCCAGATCTCTGAGCTTTAACAAAAGTTTGCCTTTTTCACATTATTTTGAAGAACTCCCAGATTCGTATCCAATCCCAAACTTTATACAAGAAGGTCTTTGACTATTGATTAACATATTTAACTTCTTATCACTTTGTTAAATTTGTTGAACGTGTTCATGATAGATTGTGACAAATCTTCCACTCGACCATTCGGTTCTTTGATTTTGTTTTTCAAGACTTCATTTTCTTTTCTTAAAGCATCAGTTTTGACAAACAACTTCTCATTATCGTTTTTTAACATGTCATTCTCATCAATGATCAATTTATTAGTTTGACGCAAGACATCCTTCTCGTTCTTTAACGCCTTATTCTCAATATCTAACTTAGATATCTTTGAATTTGCCTTTTTAAGTGCTCTAAGTAACTTTTTCATTTTAGAATACATATCAATTTCATTTGGTTCTTCCTTAGAATCAGTACTTACCTCGGAAGCTGCCATAAGACACAAGTTGGCTCTTCTTTATTTTCACTTTCACCTTCTGATTCACTCTCTGATGCGTCCAGATCACTCCATGTAGCCATCATTGCGCGACTTTTCTTTTTGAATTTCTTCTTCTTCTTCTTAGAATCGGACATTATATTTAATATGGCCTGGTTTTTTGCATTCATAGAAACAATTTCCTTCTTTTCCTCCTTTTCCTTGAAGTTCTTCCCTGAACCAAACTTGTTAGCTTTATTGAAATTTTAAATATCTTACCTCTAAAGAACTTGTTCAGTTTTCTAGCTAACATGCCGACGCTTTCTTCAAAGTCATCATCATCATAATCAAATGTATTGTTGACAACTTTTCTTGCTTTGGATGCTATGGCTTTTGGACTTTCTTCAGTTTCCTCTGTCGTGTGAAGATGTGACTCATAGGCTAGCAATTTTTTCCCTCAATTGGCTAAAGCTCAGCTTGTTCAAATCTTGAGCTTCTTCAATTGCTGTCTTTTGGCAGCCCATGACTTTGGCAATATCCTAAGTATCTTTCTGACAAGATCAGGATCATCCATCTTCTTTCCAAGAGAAGTTAGTTCATTTGTTTATAGCAGTAAACGATTAAAAACTTCCTTTTTTTTCTCATTAGGCTTTATTTTGAACAATTCATATGGTTGCAACAAGGAATTAGTCTTTGTTTCCTTAATAGTATTTGTTCCTTCATAGGTTTTGGACAAGGTATCCCAAATGTCTTTTGCAGTTTCACAAGAATAAATTAAATAAAATTCAGAAGGAGCTATAGTGGTAAGTAAAAGATTCTTAGCCTTATTATTCTTCTCAATGAGCTTTAGTTCCTCATCAATGAAGTTGGTATCATCAGTCAATGTCACTTGTGAATCTCCAAAAGCAATTACCTGCCAAGAACCATAGTCATTAGCTTTTATATAAGTGGACATATGCATTTTCCAATAGAGATAGTTTGTTCCATCAAATATGGAGCTCAATTAATAGCAATATTGTTATTAGCCATTTGTAAAATCACTCGGGAAAGTATAAGAACACTGCTCTGATACCAATTGTTGGTCCCAAAAAGATAACCAAGAGGGGAGTGAATTGGTTATAAAACTTATTTTTCAAAAATTTAAACAAATTCACACACTGGTTATTTAATTAAAATGGCTTTAAAAACTTTCTTGGAATAATAAACTTATCAAATAAAAGTTTTAATAAAAAATTCGGATCAAAATTGAAACAATACTTTCAAAATGGAAACCTTCTGCTTAACTCTCCAAGTAAGAAAAATGTGAAAAAATTTACTCTCTGATTAACCTTCTGAGTAAGAAACTATATGCAATAAACTTTCTGATTATTACCTTCTGAGCATATATCACACATATAAAACATAAATAATCACACATGAAATTAAAGAGAGATAAGGAGAAGAAATTGCAATCGATGTATAGAGGTTCCGCCTCGTGCGTCAATCCTCTCTTCTAGTTCCTAGCCAGGGTCACCGATAATCCTCACCGTTGTGTTCACTATCCAATCAAGAGAAAAAGTTACAGAAGTTCTTGCCAATCCTTTGGCTACAATTCACTTAGTTTGATTCTCTCAAACAATCAATCAACTAAGCGTACTTGTAACTCCAACTCATAAACATAAAATCAAATCACAAGGAATATAAAAAATTGAATTTCCTGAACTATTTGCTCAATGAACAGTAAATAAAAATATGACAGTTTTCGAATGGGATCTTGAACTTTCTGAGATCTGATGTTCAATTGTTGATTGATTTTCCCTGATCTGCTATCTCGTTTTTTATTCTCAAAACTGCAACGGCTAGAAGAACAACCAGATTAGCTTTTCCAGATTTGTCGTGCGAGAGATCAGCTCGTGGATTCCCGAAATATCAGTTTGCATTTATCCTTCAATTGACTTACTTTGAATTTTGAATTCTTGAGATTATCTTCGTAATCCAGCTTTAGATGACAATTCAAATACTCAACAACTGATGTACTTATCTTTAAACTGAAAATTCGGACTTGAATTTATCCTACATTGAATCACTGCACGTCTATTACTGTTCATCTTCTATCTTCCATATTCTTTGCATAAGAACAATTTGGACACAATCCATAAATTTCTAATTTTGTAAATACTTCATTATGCACACTAACTTTCTTCTCAAATATAATTCACTTTTTATAACATAAAAATTTTGAGCTTCATTCAATTTAAGCTTGATTTCCTTCATCCGTATTCGTGTTCCTTCAACCTAGTTTAAATTCTAATATTAATCCCTGTGGATTTTAATCCGACTTTGTGGAACACATTGAGCATAACACCCAATTTATACTCAACATTTGGAGCTAGGTCTTTAGAATCTAAATTTGATTTGAAAAGCACTCGATTTTCATAAAGTTATGAACCTTCTGCCCTTTCCTCTGATGACCATAAAACAATGCTGCAGATCTCATAGAAACCTTCTTAGTAACTTTCTGATGAGTTAATTTCTCTATGTCTAAGCTTCTGAGTATCCTTCTGATGAATTAATATGCTTAACTAAAAGCTTCCATCCTTCTGATAAACTTTCTGAGATAGTTTTATATTGTTAATATTCAATGCTGCACACTTAAACAAATTATTTAAGAAACATTTAACTCTTTTTGTTATCATCAAAATCATCTCTTGAGAGAAATCAACAATCTCAAAACCATATGTAAGGCATCTATCACAACAATAGGAGACACCTGTGGGGTGTATAGTTCGAGATAGTAAATACAGCGTACAAAAAATCTAGATAACCATCTAATTTAACATTAAGAGAATACAATCCTTACATCATCTTAGGGGTTTTCCCCCTATAATTCTCCAAACAATCATAATATCAACTTAGGGTCTGTTTGGATTGTCTGTATTTCATCTGTATCTGTATCTTTTTTAAAATGATATATGTAAATATATCTTATTTGCATCTAAATTTTATCTATATTTGTTCTATTTGATCTTTTGATGAGAACTATCAACTTTTTTTTATCTATATCTATTTCTTAATAAATAATTTGTTAGCAAAAAGTTTGAAAAAGTGTCTGTATTTGCCGAAAAAAAAACCAAAACAAACGACCCTTAGTCTGTCACACAAGGAAACAATACTAATACCAAAAGATATTAAAGGATATTTAACCTAAGATCTTCAAAAGATTTCCAGAAGCTCCCCAAAACATAATCCCACTTGAGTATATGTAGTCCTCGGGCATAAAAGATATTGGTCTTGTTACAACAAAGTCTATTGAAGTATAATCATAACTAGCTTAGTGAGATTATTCCTGAATTAACGTACTCATATCAATAATTTCAAACAAGTTATTAAACAAGCATATGAATGCATCAAGCAAATAAAAAACACATATGATAAATCGGAAATCATATGTTTGAATGGATTTACCTCTCCATTCAGGGTTAGGTGTTTCAGGCTCTTTAAAACCCATCTTTAAAATCCAACTTATGTAGTTTATTTCAGTTTCCTACTCGCCTATCTTGAAATAGTTTTTTTACGCTCCTAATTGCCCATCTTACAGATTTATGGCTCCTACAAACCCGGCTACTTACTCTTGTCCCATCGAGTACAGTAGCTCATGAGATGAAACTAACTACGTGATATGCATGAATCAATTAATATAACTCATATATGATTAAAGTAATTTAAAGGTGATCACAAAATTTGCACACACTCCAACATAATAATAGTAAAACACAAGTTAGTTAACAACGATTCATGTCCCGGTATGCTTAGCATTCTTTCAACTAATATTATTATACATAACTCATTTTCATCTTTTTCTACTCCTAATGCCTATAGTTACAAGCATAAACAAGTACGTAAAAGGTAGGAAATAAACTCACTCGGCCATGAGGACACTTCTTTCTTATGGAGGAGTCGATCGGAATTTCCACTAATCAAAATAATCCTCCGGATATGAATACTCCTCCTTGGGATCACCTCATCAAGAAAAATACCCATAATGAGTATTTCTTTTTTATTCTATGGTACTTATCAAAAAACTATATCATAAGATCATTAAAATTCGCATGGAGGGTAATTCCAACTTAAAATGGCCATAACTTGGTCATTTTAACTCGGAATTGCGCAAATAATATACCATTTTCTACCTAGTCAAAAAGATCTATCCATTTCTAAGGTTTTTTTGTCATAAAAAGCCATTTAGGTTCGGTACAAAATAGTTACAAATTTATAGTTCACAAAATATGATTTTTCCAAACTTCACTTTACTCAAAAATCCTTAAGCAAAATATATGGATATATATATATATATATATATATACTGGAAAAATCCTTTGAACATATATACACTCATATTGTATGCATGATTTTTTTGTAGTGTTGTCTATTGATATTTCACAAACAATTTGTCTTTAAGGGTTTTTAAAAGATAAAACTTTTGAAAATTTCTCCTTTTTGTTAGAAGGAAAACTAAAATTTATTTGAGTTGTTATGAGTGAGTGTTTTCCTATTATAATTCCATTTCCTATCTTTTCAAAAGAAAATTAATTTCCAAAAATTTGGTTTTTTTAAGTTATCTACTAACTTTATTTCTAGTGATTGAAAAATGAGTTTTTCAAAATGTTCCTTAAGTTTTTTGTGTGATCAAATATTTAAAGTTGTGTTAAATGTATGTTTTCCTCTCATTTTTATATCCTTTTTCTTCTTTAGAAAGTAAGTTTACCTTTTAAACTTTACTTGCTTAGCAAATTTTATTTTTCTAAGTTGGCTTCCAAAATAGTGAGTTGATTTTACCTTGGTTTGAAAAACTTGTTTTATTCTTAATATTTATCAAGTGGTAAAATAATTCTTTTAGACAAGTTTATAAGAAAAGCTTTCTTAATAAAGAATTGTTAACATTAGAAATTAGCAAAATTTCATTTTAATTTTTGAAAAGAGAATAACAATATAAAATTTAAGTTTTGAAGAAACTTTCTTAATATGTGATGTTCAAAGTCTATAGTGAACCTATTTAAGTCTTATAAAAGATATGGTTGAGTTAAAATCTTAAGATCGATGCTAAAAATTATATCTTTATGGAGTATTTAGTTTTGATTTATAAAAGAAATGAGTTCCTTTCATTTGAAGAAATCTTGGGCACTAATATTATCAAACTTATGATTAACTTACTTAAGCTTTTGAAAAGAATTTATTAAAACAATACTTAGACTTTTTGTTGAAAAATCCTTTGTTAAGAAATCCAGTTCACTTTTCCTTTGTTTAAGAAAGAACCCATTTTTATTTTTATTTAAGACAACAACATTCTAATCATGTATGAATATGATTATGTAGCAATGTAAAAGTAAGGATAATACATAATAAGATAGAAAGAAATACTCATAAGTAAATAAACGTAACAACAATATGGTCAAGCATTGAAAACCTTAGCTTCATCAAGGTATCCCGATCATGTTGGGAGTCGTAGCTTCATCAAGGCAACCCAAGACTAAGAATAGACTAGTCCCAAAAGAAAGAAAAGAAAAGAAAGAAAATCGTTTTGACTTGATATGAACAAGTCTAAGACTAGAAAGACTAGCCTTAATAATTTGCATAAAACAAGTAAATAATAAATTACAAAGCATAAAAATAAATAAATAACAAGTGAGCTTATATGCTCTAAAGAAATATATAAACATAACATACATAATATTATATAGAAGTTAGATTAGAGCAAAAATAATATAACAATAACAACTACAACATAATAACATATAGAAACATGAACAAAAACAAAACATGAACATATTATTGCTTCTTTAACTCTCATGAGTCTAAAAAAATGCACTAAGCTCATGCTAAGTTGTATGAACATGATAAAGAATATAGGTAGGATTTTTACCTAAGGTTTAATGGAGGATTTAAAAAGAGATGAATGGGCTTTGTTATTTTTCTTGAAAAGTAGAGGATGGTAAAGAGTATTTGGAGAGGGAATTGTTGGAGAAAGGTTTTGAGACAGAATTTTGGTAGAGTTTTGTTATGTAAAATGGATGTGTGAAAGAATGAAGGAGGTACAGGGTATTTATAGAATTTTTAGAGTGAAAATTAGATGTAATAAAATAATTGAAAAGAAATAATATAGAGAAAGAGAGAGAGATGGCCGGCGGTTTTAGAGGGAGGAGAGAAAAGATAATTTGTTTGTTTTGTAATTTTTGTAAAGAAAAGAAATAATGTATAAGGTTTGATGTGAATAAAGTTGTATTGGAAATGTAAAAAGTAAGAAAATAGATCTGTAGGTAGTAAGAAATAGGTGTAAGAAAAAGTAGAGATGGTGAAATAGTAATGAATAGTAGGAATAGTACTATGAATAGTAGACTAGACATATAAAATATCGGTAGTAATAAAAATACACGTATACGAGCTATATCTGATATTTTTAGTTACCGAAAAATTCTAAAACTGATATTTTTGAAATCCTTGTTTAATTACGAGTCTTATGGTATTAATGGAATATTTTTATTATTTCGAGCTTCGGGACACACCTTTCGAGAACTGATCTCGTTTGAGTCCGAAGGACATTCAAAAATTTACGAATCTGATATTTTTATATTACCCTATATTAATTACGAACTATTATAAGCCATTAAACCAATTTCATTTTCTAGGGTTTGAGAGCGCAGGATTGCTGGAGTTGAAATTGTTTAATTGTCTTGATATTTATTGACTTTTGAAACTCCGGTTTGACTAGGGTTAGGGTTTAATCCTAATTTACCCTAGAAATTGAGGGATTTACCTTAGGGATCGGATAGATGGACTTCCTCATGCTCGGATTTTGTGCCAAATGATTAATGAATCTTCTCTTATGAAATCCCATGATTGAAATTATTTAAGGTTCGGTTTTAACTTGGGTCAGTCTTTAGGGTTACAATTCGGTATTCTAAAACCATTCTCGAAAAATTTGGGGTTTGCAACCCCCCCCCCCCCCCCCCCACACACACACACACACATACTCACACTTAAACTAAACGTTGTCCTTAATGTTTAATCAGCATGTAGAATCAGATAGGAGATTCAAATTAAATCAAATAAGGTCAGGTAAGATATAAAATTGACAAGTGTCGAGCCTGGATTTTTCCACTAAACTGGTTCATTTCTCCTAACCCGATTCACATTAAACCCGAACCCATTTAACATGAATCCTCTACTAGGGGTTAAGAGAAATTTTAAATTTTTGAAAACTTTTTAGAGTCGCCACCCGATATAAATCGGGAAAAAATAAAAGCTAGGATCAATGGGTCGGTTGATCCTAACTTAGCTACTAGTCTGCGAAAAAATTTGATTTTAAAAAAAAAAAAACAAACTTTTTTAAAAACCAGATATCATGGATTCGGAGGCTAACCTATTAAAACCAAATCGGTTACCACTTTCGGAATTTTAAATTTATGATCTATTCTTTATATGCTCAAAAATTCAAATGAAACAAAACAAATATTTATAAGTCACATTTTTCTTTTTTTTTTTTTATGTGCTTTTCTTCATTTTTATTTTTTTATTATTTTTTTTAGAATATGAATATCAACAAAACATCTTATATTTACAAAATATTTATTCACAAAGAAAAAAAAACATTTTTTTCATTTTTTAATGTCGCCCCGCAGGTGCCTACTACTCGCTAATCGAGATCAGACAAAACGTAATTCTTTTAAAAAGAACTTTAATTTGTTGATCAATTTTAATTTTTGAACTATTCTCAATTTAAGTTCATTAAATTTTATATTTTTCTGAAAATCATTTTTGATGGTCCTATGATCTAATCAATGATTTTTATTTCATGAAAATATATTTTTTCTAAGTCCAAAAATCATTTTTTTTATTTTGGTTTTGGAAAATTCAATTTTGTTATTTTTATTATTATTTTTTATTTTTTTAGTTATTTTTTTTAATAATCATTACATAAATTCACAACATATTCAAAACATTTTATAATATATTAAAATTATTTTTCATGCATTAAATATGCATTTTCAAAAGCAATTTATGTATAAATACACATTAAAAATATTCAAAAATATCAAAAATCAATAAAAATAAATTTATATGAAAAATAATTATTTTAATTTTTTTTGGATTTTTCTAAATTTTTTATGAATTTTTATGAATTTTTACTATTTTTTATTATTTTCTGAAATTAATTATATAATAAACTAATAATAAAATAATGCGGATTGACCTGGACGTTGGATGAAGCAGACGCGATCTGGATCGTCTGATCTGAAGACCGATCTTAGCCGTCTGATCTCGTTGACTCAATCTGGGGCGTTAATCTGCTTGATTGAATCTGAGCCGTCTGATCGGAGCTGACCATTGACCAGGGGCGGGTTGGACTTCGGATTTTCGGGTCAAATTTCGGGTTCGGATCCGACCCGATCGAGCGAAGAAGACGATTACGCGACTTTTCGGGGCGGATTCTGGCGGCTCCGGTGGTCGTCGGTGGCTGGGTGTTTGTCGGCCCGACTCCTGGTGCGATGGCGATGCTCCTGGTGGTGGTGGCGTGCACTCAGAACGGCGGCAAGGGGTGGCTCCGGTGGTGATCGTATGGCGGCGTTGATGAAAAAAATTGAAAAAAAAATTGCAGAGATTAATTTGATCAATTTGATCAAATCCAAACACACTAAAACAATCAAAACTTATTTCTAACACTCCTAAACCATTCAATTTGGATCAAATCTGATCCAATCACTTCGAATTTGAAAAATTCGAATTCTACATCCTAGATTCGAGAATTTCGAATTGATATTGTTATGTGTGTGTTTCTTCGAAATTGACTTGTGCCTTTTGATCCTAGTACCTTCTATTTATAGGTTGCAAGCTCAATTTTACGTTTCGTACAGTTTCGAAAACGAATCGATTTTTGCCTCTTTATTTTCACGAATTTAATTCGAAATATTCGTGTTTAATTTTTTTCAAACTGATGAATTGATGATTAATCTTTCATATTCTTCATCAAACATTCAATGTGGGTAGATTAATTGTCCAATTTCATCAATTCTCATTAATGGACAATTGAAGTCTCACAAATTGCATTTTTTTTTTCAATTTTTTTAGCATGACTTTTGTGACTTTTGGGTTGTTTTTACACATGAATTGTACACTAATCTTTCATATTCCATAACTACTTTGCAATGGCATCATCAATTTCACAATTAATGATGTTTTGTCAGTTAAAAACTGATGCAAAGTAAGGAAAAAAGTCACTTTGAGAAAGATGAAAAGGCAAAAATAAGATGATAAAAAGGCAAAAATTTGCCTTTTGCTAGGGTTTGAACCTGTGTCCTTGAGCTTGGGTGTGTGTTTGGGTCAATGTATTTAACCAACAGGCCATTTGGCCTGTGCCTTGATCATTAGCCAAACTTCATTTATACTTAAGGCTTTTGGAAAATGAGTTTATTAAATTTAAGCCTTAATTAATAGGGCAAAAATTGGGTGTCTACAGCTGCCCCTCTTTGTGGTAAAGTTTGAACAAAACTTTTGCCACAAAGACAAAAGATAATCAATTTTTTGCTTAGCTTCACCTCCCAAATTTTTTTTTTCAACAAGGAGATTTTTATCTTGTGCTAAACCATCTGTCGAGTTTAGACTTTGAGATGCTAGGTCAATTGTCGGACCTAGACTTAGAAAACTGATAGACCATCTGTCGGGTCTATATTTTGAAAAATGATAGCCATGTCGGGTCTAGATTTTGCTAGGACAACTATCGGACCTATGGGCTTTGGTTTGGTGATTTGGTCTGTCACCATCTAGAATGGAAAGACTTCTGAATTGTCTTGATCACCATCTTGAGTGGATGGATTTCTGAATTCTGTCTTCATCATCATCTTGAGTGGGATGGATTTGAATTTGGTCACCATCTCTAAAGGATGGATTTTGTATTTGGTCACCATCTCTAAAGGATGGATTTTGTATTTGGTCACCATCTCTAAAGGATGGATTTGTATTTGGTCACCATCTCTAAAGGATGGATTTTGTATTTGGGTCACCATCTCTAAAGGATGGATTTTGTATTTGGGTCACCATCTCTAAAGGATGGATTTTGTATTTGGGTCACCATCTCTAAAGGATGGATTTTGTATTTGGGTCACCATCTCTAAAGGATGGATTTTGTATTTGGTCACCATCTCTAAAGGATGGATTTTGTATTTGGTCACCATCTAAAGGATGGATTTTGTATTTGGTCACCATCTCTAAAGGATGGATTTTGAATTTGGTCACCATCTCTAAAGGATGGATTTTGTATTTGGTCACCATCTCTAAAGGATGGATTTTGTATTTGGTCACCATCTCGAAAGGATGGATTTTGATATTTGGTCACCATCTCTAAAGGATGGATTTTGAATTTGGTCACCATCTCTAAAGGATGGATTTTGTATTTGGTCACCATCTCTAAAGGATGGATTTTGTATTTGGTCAGTACTAGACTATCTGTCGAGTCTAGACTGAGGGGTACTTGTGAATTTTTAGTCCACTGGGAGTTTTTTTATGATAATTTTGGTTCCATATAACATTGATGATAAAAAGCATGCTTCAATTTTCTATCAAAATTAGTTATCCTTGCAGTAATATTTTCTTTTAAAATAAGAACAATCAACAGACCAAACTGTATAAACGCATTCATTCAGCATTATAAGATGCTCAAATTTCTTTCTCTGATGATTCAAATGGTGTTTGGTTGTAAATTATTTGGAAGAATTTTGTGGGTCAGGCTTTGATCCGACTTCAGAGAATTTCAGGGATATCAACTTTGCTTATAATTAATTAAAATAAAATCAATTGATCATTTGAAATGACAAATTTTATTGATCAAGGATAATACAACTTTACAGCATCTGAGTTCACAGGATCCTTTAAATCGGGTCCATCCATTTGGGAAAGGATTAATGCTCCTCCCGACAAGACCTTCTTCACTATGTATGGTCCTTCATAATTTGGTGTGAACTTTCCCTGGAATCTTGCACATTTGGCAGTATTTTTCTCAGAACCAAATCACCTTCTTGGAAATTTCTTGGCTTGACTTTCTTATTAAATGCTCTAGCCATCCTTTGTTGATATAATTGCCCATGACACATGGCAGTCAATCTTTTTTCATCTAAAAGATTTAACTGTTCAATCCTTTGTCTAACCCATTCAGCTTCTTCGAGCTCTGTTTCAGCCATACTCGGAGTGAAGGAATCTCAACTTCTACTGGTAAAACGGCTTCAGTTCCATATACCAGGGAATAGGGCGTTGCCCCAGTTGACACTCTTACAGAAGTTCGATACGCCATCAATGCTAATGGGAGCATTTCATGCCAATCTTGTATGCAATTGTCATCTTCTCAATGATTCTCTTGATGTTTTTGTTGGCGGCTTCTACTGCTCCATTCATCTGTGGGCGATATGGAGTGGAATTTCGGTGTTTAATCTTGAATTGCTGACATAAATCAGTCATTGCATTGTTGTTCAGATTTGTACCATTATCGGTAACGATACTTTCTGGAGTTCCATATCGAGCAATGATATCTCTTTTGATGAATCGCACCACAACGGCTTTGTCACACTGGCGTATGAAGGCTTCAACCCACTTGGTGAAGTAATCGATTGCAACTAGTATGAATCGATGACCATTTGAAGCTTTTGGCGAAATTGGCCCAATTACATCTATTCCCCACATTGAGAAAGGCCACGGTGTCGACATTGACTGTAATTCCTTCGGAGGAGCATTTATCTTGTTTGCGTAAATTTGACATAAATGACAAGATCTCACATGTTTGATACAGTCGATTCCATGGTTAACCAGAAATATCCTAGCCTCATAATCTTTTTAGCTAGCATATATCCGTTCATATGAGGTCCACATACTCCCTCATGAACTTCTTCCATTAATTTTTGAGCTTCTTTTTCATCTACACATCTCAACAGGGTTGTATCGAATGACCTTCTGTATAAGGTATCTCCACTTAACAAGAAATGACTTGCCAGACGCCTCAATGATTTCTGATCCTTTTTTGTAGCACACTCAGGATAGCTACCTGTTTGCAAGAAATTTTGATATCTTGAAACCATGGTTCACTTGACTCAATCAGCACAGAATGCGGGTTCACTTCTTATTCGGACTTGCAAAGGTTGTATTCTTGCTCCTTCAGTGAATTGGATCAAAGAGGCCAGAGTAGCCAATGCATCAGCAAATTGATTCTGAGTTCTGGCACATAAGTGAAGGAAATTTCTTTGAATCTTCCTGCTAACTCAGCCAAGTGATTATGATAAGGAATCAACTTGGGATCCTTAGTTTTAAAATCGCCTCGAGTTTGGAAAATGATAAGTGATGAATCTCCAAACACTTCGAGCTCCTCGATATTCATTTGAATTGCCATTTCTAATCCCATGATGCATGCCTCGTATTCCGCTACATTATTTGTGTAAGGAAACATTAATCTGGCTGATGCCGGGAACTGTTCTTCTTTTGGTGAGATGAGGACTGCCCTATTCCACACCCGTATACATTGGCTGCTCCATCGAAATACAACTTCCAACTGTTGCTTTCGGCTTCTGTTTCTGCTATCCTGATACCTTCATCTGGAAACTGATCTTGTTCCTTTAATTCTTCATCATCAACTGGGCTTTCTGCAATTTGATCAGCTAAAACTTGTCCTTTGACTGAACTTTGACTTACATAAGTGATATCAAATTCAGAAAGCAGCATCTGCCATTTCGAGATTCGACCAACCAAAGCCGGTTTGCTTGCCAAGTATCGCAATGGATCATGCTTCGTAATCAACTCGATCGAGTAAAGAGCGTATACTGCCTAAGTCTGTGCATAACCCATACTAATGCACAGCAGGTCTTTTCTATCTCTGAATACTTTTGTTCTCCATTTGAGAATTTCTTGCTTAAATAAACAGCTCTTTCTTTTCCTTCCTCATCTTTTTGCCCGAGCACACAACCCATGGATTCAGGAATCGTCAAATACAAGAACAACGGTTTCCCCGGTTTTGGAGTAACCAGTACTGGTGGATTCGTCAGATATTGCTTTATCCGATTAAAGGCTTTTTCACATTCGTCATTCCATTCAATTAGGGCATTCTTCTTCAGCAGTTTAAACAGCGGTTGGCACTTATCAGTCAACTGTGATATGAATCGAGCAATGTAATTCAATCTTCCCAAGAGGCCTCTGATTTCTTTAATGTTTTTGGTGGAGGCAAATCCTGAATTGCCTTGACCTTATCAGGATCGATTTCTATCCCTTTTTGGCTAACCATGAATCCTAATAATTTTCCAGATGTCACTCCGAAAGTGCATTTTTCTGGATTCAATTTCAACTGAAACTTCCTTAATCTTTCAAAAAGCTTCCTTAACACCACTACATGATCTCTCCTTCCTTTGTCTTGGCGATCATGTCATCTACATATACTTCCACCTCTTTGTGCATCATATCATGAAGTATAGCAAGCATTGCTCGTTGATAAGTTGCCCCGGCATTCTTGAGACCGAAAGGCATGACTTGTAACAAAAGGTTCCCCAGGCTGTAACGAATGTGGTTTTGACCTTATCTTCTTCGGCCATTAATATCTGATTATACCCTGAAAATCCATCCATGAATGAAAATAGATGATTTCCAGCGGTATTGTCACTAAAACATCGATGTGAGGCAACGGGAAATTATCTTTCGGGGTTGCTTTGTTTAGATCTCTGAAATCCACACAGATTCTTACTTTCCCGTTTTTCTTAAGTACTGGCACTAATTTGATACCCAATCCGAATAATCAGAAACCTCAATGAATCCTACTTCAAGCAACTTTTTTACTTCATCCTTGATTTGGAGGAGTAAATCTGGCCTAAATCGCCTTAATTTTTGCTTTTTAGGTTTAAAATCCTCCTTTGTTGGCAATTTGTGAACCACAATGGATGGGTCTAAACCAGGCATATCGCTATACGACCATGCAAAAACATCCAAGTATTCGGTTAGTAACTTGGTTAAATCTTGTGCCGTGCTCTCAGGCAATTTTCCCCCTATCCTCAGATTCCTAGGGTTTTCGCTTGTTCCCAAATTAATCACTTCAATGGTTTCGGGAATTTCAATCCTTCCTTGTTCAAAATTTTGCCAAATTTCTTGTGTTCTAAATTGATAATCAATATCATCTTCAACGTCTAACCCAGTAGAGTTAGAGGTGATATTGATATTTTCATTAATTATACGCGCGAGATATCCCTGAACTTCATCACAATTGTCGAATCTGGTTGAATATGAATGAGGAATGTATGAGAATATGTGAAAGCACAAACGGAAATAAATTTCATTAAACTGGGACGGTGTTTAAGTACACTTATTTGAGCATCACATAATACTGAAAAACACAAAACACAAATCTAGTCTTAGATAAGTTCTTACTTAAAAGACTTAATACTAGCGCAAGGCACAGAGAACCAATTTCTCAAGATCATTTCTTTGGATGAAGCATCTTCTTTGATATCATCTGGCTGCTGGATATGATGTGGCTTTGGAAAGGAATGGCTGATGTGAGGGATTTTGATGATTGGATCATACTCCTTGTCGAGCTTCCTCCTTCTCATTTGGTTTTTCATTTCTGCCACTTCAGCACAAGTGGGGGAATAACCCAGTCCAAAGGTTCCCACCTGAGCTTCTTTTTCATCATTCATCATGCAGACTTCGTCAAACATTTGGAGCCCGAAGTCTTCTTCTCCTTCTTTTCCAATGTAAGGGACAGCCGTCTCCTTGTAAATGGCATAATCCTGTTCTCCCATAACAGTGATGAGTTGACCATTGGCTATGAACTTAACCTTCTGGTGCAGGCTTGATGGTATTGCCCTGGCAGCATGGATCCATGGTCCCCAACAGCAGATTGAATGTTCTGGGGATATCAATTACTTGGAAAGGAATAATGAAAGTTTGAGGCCCGATGGTAACTTCAAACTCCACTTCACCTATTATATCCTTTTTGACCCATCAAAAGCACGAACCACAGTAGAGCTTGGTTTGATGTCTGACGGTTCAATCCCCAATAGGCTCAAAGTGGCTAAGGGGCATACATTCAAAGAGGAACCGTTGTCAACTAATACTCGAGAGATGACCTTTCCACAGCTTTTGACTACAATGAAGAGGGCTTTGTTATGTTGATCCCCTTCCTCTCCCAGTTCTTCAGATGAGAAATGATTTGCTCATTTGAAGATTGAGTTGATTATATGCCAAGGCTTCTTCTGATACACCCTCTGGAACTTTCACTTCTTCTAAGGCTTTGAAAAGAGCCTCACGGTGTACATTAGAGCTAATCAGCAGACTCATGAGCGATATTTGGGCAGGTATTTTGGCCAACTGCTCGACAACTTTGTATTCACTTGCTTTCATCAGTTTTGCCAATGCTGACTTTCTTCATCTTTTTCCTTCTTCATTTTGCTGTGTGGCATATTCACAGTTGCATTCTTTCCGGTCGACTCATAAACTCTTCCTGAGCGAGTAAGGCCACCAACCATTGAAGCATGATTTACCGCTTTATAATCAAATGGAGCGGCTTTATAATCACTCACAGCAAGGGGTATCTGAAAGGTATAGCTCTTGGCTTTGATGAAGTTGATCCATCTTCACTGCCTTTGCCTATTCAATTTGATGGATCTAGGTCCACCTCGATCATGCACACAAGCTCTTCTGGATCCGGAATTTCAGCGGTAATCATATTGATAACCGGTCCATGGTTTGGCAATGGTTAGTAGAGACATTTGGAGCTTCAATGAAATCCAACTGGATGACTTTTGCATCAATAAGATCTTGGATTTTATGCCTAAGCCTCCAGCAGCTGTCTGTTGAGTGCCCGATTTGCCCCATGTGATATTCACACTTCAGCTCAGGATTGTAATTTTTAGGCCTGTAGTCTTCTAGGCTTCGAGGTTGATCAGATTATCGGCCCTTAGTTTAGCTAATACTTGGCTAAGGGGAACCGGAATTCGAGTGAAGTTCCTGTTGAACCTTGATTGTTGATTTGGGACTGCACTTTGTTGAGTCTGATCCTTATTCTGATTTTGATTCTGATTTGTTGACAACACGAATGACTTAGTGGGGCCAGTTGCACCCGAAGTGTTGACCATGCTGACGGTTGAATCTTTTCCTTTGTATGGGACATTTCTTGGTGCAGTATATTTCTTTTCTTGTTGCAATTTTCCTGCTGAAATTGCATTCTCAATCCTGCATCCAGCTATCACCACTTCTGAGAAACTTGCTGATGCATGCCCAACCAGATGGGAAAAGAAAGGTTCCTCTAATGTGTTGATAAAAGTGAAAGTGAGGTCCTTTTCAGGCATCGGGGTGGTGATCCTTGCAGCCAATGCTCTCCAGCGCTGAGCATACTCCTTGAAAGTCTCTTCTTTCTTCTTCTTCAGATTGCTTAAATCCCATACCGAGGGCGCCATCTCAATGTTAAACTTATACTGATTAAAAAATGCCCTAGCCAACTTGTCCCAAGTATCAATTTCTGATGGTCTAATTGGGCGTACCAGGCCAAAGCAGCACCAGTAAGACTGTCCTGGAAGGTTTGCACCATCAGCTTGTCAAACTTTGCGTATTGCCCCATTCGTCGTACATACAATCTGGTATGCATATTAGGACAACCTGTCCCGTCATATTTTTCAAATTCCGGTGCCTTAAATTTCTCAGGGAAGGCACCTTCCTCATATTGAGGCAAATTCAGGATCGCGGTTTGATCAAAACCATCGAACGTCTTCATTTTCTCAAGCAGTTTTCTCTCCATTCTTTAGCCTGAGCTTCCAGTTCTTTCTTCAACTCAGCCGCATTAAACTCATTTGGTGACTCCTCTTGCTGAATAAGCTGTCCCTCAATTTCTTTTCCTTTCTGTGCCCTGAGGATTCTTCAGAAGTTGTGGGGGTCTTAAGTTGTGCAAGACTTGTGTTAAAGCTTGCATCTGTTCAGATCCCAAGGGGGTTTGTTCCACGGTGTTGAGCCTTTGCTCATTGGTCTGGTCTGTGGGGTTGCTCCCGGTGTTAGACATCTTAGCTCGGGATCTGGTAATAATAGGGCTCCTAACCGGCTTGGGCGCTATCTTTCAAGTTTTGACTTAAACTCGAATTTGCTAGACCTGGACATTTATTATTTATTAATTTTTTAAAGAATAAATGAATTAATATACATATGCAAGAATGTAGATATGCTATCACACAGATGCAAATGGGGATATTGACCAATGATTTTTAAAGAAAAAACATTTGTATTAAAAGATAATGTTTGACATAACAAAAACTTCTAATGGTTTAGAAACCTTATTTCCTAGTGACTGAATCAAAACTACTTTCTAATGGTTTTCAAAGAACCTTGATTCCTAAGGACTAAACCTAAACCAACTAAACCAGTCTTCTTGTCTTAGTGGGGCAAACAATCTTGTCTTCCAGGGCCAGAATTTTCTTTCGAGCTGCCTTCAACTCGGCCTCTAAGAATGCAATTCTGCTTCCAGCACTTTGCAGGCGATCCACCATTTCCCTCTCTCTTTCTTGAAAATCTCGGTGACATACTTCCAGGCGAGCCGAAACAGCTTCCATATAAGCAGTTGTTTCAGGATCAGGTTCCGATGGTGCTGGTTGAAGGACATCGGGAGCTTCATATCGAATATCCTTATTCTTCTTCATTTGGCTAGCCACATACCACCTGGTTGCTCTATACTTCTTGGTTTCCTTACTTTCTGGCTCGACTTCAAAAACCGGCTTCACTTCTCTATTTTCCCATATAGCTCGGATTTGATTTAACTTGAATTCTTTAGCTGGTAGTATCTTGGTTGGATCCAGATAATCTAGAGTGACTTGCTCCAAATTAGGCTTGACAGTAATATCTTGCAACATACCATACTGTCTGATAACACTTGAGGGTAATAACCAGTACAGCCGGTGAGTCCAATTAGGGGCACTGCCATGTATTCCTTGCAACTTAGGATGGCTACAGGGCTTTTGAACCAACGAGCTTGCCACATCATGTCTTCAGGTGGCATGTCTTCAAGAATGGCAATTATATCCCATAGAGGATGATCATCTTCCATGTGAACCCTTTCGGCAAAGATTGGATGAGATCATATTTCAAGCTGATGAGGGATCCATTAGCCAATTCTTTTCCATAGTGCTTAAGGTGGCTAACAAACCAAACCATCAGTAAGTGCATGCTTGCTTTGAACTTGCCCTGTCCTTTAGACTTGATGTGATTCAGACTACGAACTTGTTCGGCTAGAAGAGCAGGAACATAGGATTTGCCAGCTAAATATTAAGAAACCAGCTCTATGACCCGGAAGTGGATGAACAAGTTGCCATTAGGGAAGAGAAAGGTTGCAAAAGCAGCTACTATGAAGGCATTAACCCGGTTTTCTTCCCAAACTTCAAGTGGTATACTGAAAGTGGCTCGATTGCTTTTAAAGTATTCAGGGGTTCCAAACCAGTCCATCAGTGTGGTTAGCAGGATGCAACATTCATTGCAATCATTGATAGCTTCAATAATTGGTCCCCTCTTGATCCCCAAAAATTCTGAGATAATACGGACCGGGCTATGCTTGAAGTTCGGAACATAGATACCTTCAGAGGTAGGAGGTGCTTGGAGTAGTCTAGTATATTCTTCAATGGTCGGGCTAAGTACATGCTGACCCAAACGAAAGACGACTTCTTCAGGTTCCCATAGATGAGTGAGGGCTCGGAACATGGTGAATAGAACATGGATCTTTGGTAGGCTGAGGATTGGGCCTAATCTATCCTCAATGAATGACTTTTGGACCGGACTAAAACTGACAAACCATCGGTCCAGTAGGAGCATTGGATCTTTGAAAGGTTCCACTCGATTTTCTAATAAGGCGAGCCCATAAGCTATCGAAACTGTCGGTTGAAGACATCATTTTCTGGAAAATTTTTAGAAGGTATAAGCTAATATTTACAAAATTTTTGAATTTTTTGACAGCTTTTATATTTTTTTAGAATTTTCTTTAAGTATTTTTTTTTTAAGTATTTACATATGTACCTTTATATTTCAACTCCATTTTTTTAGAAAAAGTTGGTCATATCCCATGCTAATGAATGTATGATTTGGTAAGGTTCTATAGGTTCCCCGATTTAGTGATACTAAACCGGAGTGGGAGGACATTTCTTGATCTAGAGGGTGGAAAGCCACAGCCCCCGGACCTTACTTCGTCCTCCTCGCTTAGGCTCTTAAGACGACCCTGGTACGACCGTATCTAGCACACAATCATGCTAATGCAAATGCAAGTGCAAATCATAAAACAAACTCTTTTTTTATATTTGTAAGGTTAGTATATATTTACAAAAACAATTATTCAATATAATATACAAATAATCACATATTCACAAAAATTAAGCAAGGATAAATTCAAAATTTAAAATTCCTAAGTGGCTAGCCCTCTTGTTTTTTGAAAAAAATTTAAATGATTGTCCCCAGTGGAGTCGCTAAGCTGTCGAGCCTGGATTTTTCCACTAAACTGGTTCATTTCTCCTAACCCGATTCACATTAAACCCGAACCATTTAACATGAATCCTCGACTAGGGGTTAAGAGAAATTTTAAATTTTTGAAAACTTTTAGAGTCGCCACCCGATATAAATCGAGAAAAAATAAAAGCTAGGATCAATGGGTCGGTTGATCCTAACTTAGCTACTAATCTGCGAAAAATTTGATTTTAAAAAAAAAAACAAACTTTTTTTAAAAACCAGATATCATGGATTCGGGGGCTAACCTATTAAAACCAAATCGGTTACCACTTTCGGAATTTTAAATTTATGATCTATCCTTTATATGCTCAAAAATTCAAATGAAACAAAACAAATATTTATAAGTCACATTTTTCTTTTTTTTTTTTAATGTGCTTTTCTTCATTTTTATTTTTTATTATTTTTTTTAGAATATGAATATCAACAAAACATCTTATATTTACAAAATATTTATTCACAAAGAAAAAAAAAACATTTTTTAATTTTTTAATGTCGCCCCGCAAGTGCCTACGTACTCGCTAATCAAGATCAGACAAAACGTAGTTCTTTTAAAAAGAACTTTAATTTGTTGATCAATTTTAATTTTTGAACTATTCTCAATTTAAGTTCATTAAATTTTATATTTTTATGAAAATCATTTTTGATGGTCCTATGATCTAATCAATTGATTTTT
This sequence comes from Combretum micranthum, assembly GCA_024138025.1. NCBI lineage: Eukaryota > Viridiplantae > Streptophyta > Magnoliopsida > Myrtales > Combretaceae > Combretum > Combretum micranthum. The sequence goes on along the minus strand of JAMXBD010000823.1, from coordinate 430,462 downwards.
ATTTCATGAAAATATATTTTTTCTAAGTCCAAAAATCATTTTTTTTTATTTTGGTTTCGGAAAATTCAATTTTGTTATTTTTATTTATTTTATTATTTTTTTATTTTTTTATTTATTTTTTTAATAATCATTACATAAATTCACAACATATTCAAAACATTTTATAATATATTAAAATTATTTTTCATGTATTAAATATGCATTTTCAAAAGCAATTTATGTATAAATACACATTAAAAATATTCAAAAATATCAAAAATATCAAAAAAAATAAATTTATATGAAAAATAATTATTTTGATTTTTCTGGATTTCTGAATTTTTTATGAATTTTTATGAATTTTTTACTATTTTTTATTATTTTCTGAAATTAATTATATAATAAACTAATAATAAAATAATGCGGATTGACCTGGACCGTTGGATGAAGCGGACGCGATCTGGATCGTCTGATCTGAAGACCGATCTTAGCCGTCTGATCTCGTTGACTCAATCTGGGGCGTTAATCTGCTTGATTGAATCTGAGCCATCTGATCGGAGCTGATCGTTGACCGTTGACCAGAGGAGGGTTGGACTTCGGCTTTTCGGTCAAATTTCGGGTCGGATCGACCCGATCGGCGAAGAAGACGATTACGCGACTTTTAGGGCGGATTCCGGCGGCTCCGGTGGTCGTCGGTGGCTGGGTGTTTGTCGGCCCGACTCCTGGTGCAACGGCGATGCTCCTGGTGGTAGTGGCGTGCACTCAGAACGGCGGCAAGGGGTGGCTCCGATGGTGATCGTACGGCGGCGTTGATGAAAAAAATTTAAAAAAATTTGCAGAGATTAATTTGATCAATTTGATCAAATCCAAACACACTAAAACAATCAAAACTTATTTCTAACACTCCTAAACCATTCAATTTGGATCAAATCTGATCCAATCACTTCGAATTTGAAAAATTCGAATTCTACATCCTAAATTAGAGAATTTCGAATTGATATTGTTATGTGTGTGTTTCTTCGAAAATTGACTTGTGCCTTTTGATCCTAGTACCCTCTATTTATAGGTTGCAAGCTCAATTTTACGTTTCGTACAGTTTCAAAAACGAATCGATTTTTGCCTCTTTATTTTCAGGAATTTAATTCGAAAATTCGTGTTTAATTTGTTTCAAACTGATGAATTGATGATTAATCTTTCATATTCTTCATCAAATCATTCAATGTGGGTAGATTAATTGTCCAATTTCATCAATTCTCATTAATGGACAATTGAAGTCTCACAAATTGCATTTTTTTTCAATTTTTTTAGCACGAGTTTTGTGACTTTTGGGTTGTTTTTACACATGAATTGTGCACTAATCTTTCATATTCCATAACTACTTTGCAATGGCATCATCAATTTCAACAATTAATGATGTTTTGTCAGTTAAAAACTGATGCAAAGTAAGGCAAAAAGTCACTTTGAGAAAGATGAAAAGGCAAAAATAAGATGATAAAAAGGCAAAAATTTGCCTTTGCTAGGGTTTGAACCTGTGTCCTTGAGCTTGGGTGTGTGTTTGGGTCAATGTATTTAACCAACAGGCCATTTGGCCTGTGCCTTGATCACTTAGCCAACTTCATTTATACTTAAGGCTTTTGGAAAAATGAGTTTGATTAAATTTAAGCCTTAATTAATTGGGCAAAAATTGGGTGTCTACAAGAAGTTAAGAAAAACTTCTCTTGTGTGATCTCGAGGGTCAAATTGTTGCCAAGGTCTTCATTACCCTGTATAAGTCTGTTCTAAGAGAAACTCTCAACAGTATTAGCAAGAATCAAGGCTCAATCAGAGCCTTGATAGAGTTATGGACAAAAATTTAAAGAAAAGAATTTGCATTTATTAAAAGAGTCTAAAAAATCAAAGAATGTAATAGTATACAATAGACATGAAAAAAAAAAAAAAATTAATCAATCAAAGAGGATTCCAGTGCTTTTCTCCCAGCCGATATTACCAAGGTTTGCTGAATTCATTGCCTCTTCTTCTTGGCATAGGAGTTTCAGATTCTCCTCTATTCTCACTTCTATTTCTATTTGAAGGAGCAGTTCGATCGCGACTCTCTCTATCATTTCTATTTCCTCCTCTTCTTCCTCTACTTTACTTCTACTCCTCTCTGGCTTATGTTGTGGAGGATGTTCAACCAATTGGCTACTTGATTGAGAGGGGACAATTCCTTTTTGTTTTTCAACCAGTTTGGCTTCCCTTTCAAAGTGCTATTGGAGTTTTTATGCAAAGATTTCATCACTATTTTCTTGTTCCAATTTGTGTTTATTGCCTCTTCTCTTCTCTTGTTTTCTTCCTCATCCTCACTACTCTTCAAGGAGCTATCATCACAAATTTGTTCATTTCCATCTGTCCCCTCCATTCCTTGAGGAATTTCACTAGGTTCTGAATGAGATGGTTTAGGTGGATGTGCTTCTTGAACTGCTTAAGCTTGAGCCTCTTCAATCCTCTAGGCTGCATAGATTTCATCTGGAGTAACCAATTTCTAGGCTAATGTATCATCTGCTCTTCTCTGTTTAATCTTCTTGGATTGCTCCTTTGCTCTTTCCTTAGCTTGATCTATCTCTTTGGATCTCCTGTCTACGTTTGACAGCATCCATCATGTTTTGTATAGTAGTGTCATCATCCATGTCTGGGGATTCAGTTGGTGCTTTAGGAGGTTCTATTGAGGAGCTTTGTGGGACTTCTGGAAGAGGTGAATCTTTATTCAACTCAGCATAATCAAGAGTCATTGGGGTTTCTATCGAACTAAACCCCTCTTCTTGATTTAGGGATTTATTCTTTTTGGATGCTTTCTTCTTCTTATTATTTTTTTAGCAGCTTTAACTTTGGTAGCTGCTACTACTTCTTCTTTGTCCCATCTTTCTCGGAGTTCTCTAGCAAGCTCTCCATCATTTCGCTTTTGCTCAAGTGCTCCTTAATCCTCCTTGCTTCTTTTGATATACTATTGATGCTCTCTTTCTCTTTTAAAAAAGGCTTCTCTTTCCTTCTTCTCCTTAGTTCTTGGTGGTATAATTGGTCTCCCTTCTACCACCATTTGTCTCTCTTCCTTGAGCCATTGCTCATACTTGTTTTGTTGAGCTAGGCTTTCATAAAATCCTTGCACATCATCTATAGTAAATTTTTCTGCATTATGCTTAACCTAACCTTCATCAAGGTTTCTATAGAAAGCTCAATCAAGAGATCTAGTGCTATATCATCCAACAGTTTGTTCAGTGAAAGTTTAAAATAGTCATCTACAACTATTTGAATAACTATTGTTTTTATACCCCGAATTATTATCCTCTTCTTCATTGATTTCATCTTCCAAAGTTTTAATAACAAGCTTGTTGATGGCTTTAAGGATTTCTGCTTTGTTTCCAAGAACTTCATTGGAGGGAATCGCCGATCCAATTCTTCCATAAAATAATTGGTCGGAAGGTTCTCCCTAATGGAAAATGTTCTCATTTGCTACCCTTTCTTGCATTAAAATTTCTTTTTGCAGATTCTCTCAATGCATCATCTATTTGACCATCCAGGGCAATAAATTCTTCTTCATCAAGTGGTAAATAATTTAAATCAATTCCTTTATTATGGCAACTTCATTGGAAAGATTTACAACAACTTCTTATTCCTCTATTCCAACTCTTTCTACAGCTCTTGTCTCTTATACCATTTATTAAACAAGATCACCCAGGAGGTTCAATTTGGATTCTTCATCAAAATCTTACTTTGGTGAGCAATTGGAGCATCTTTTAAGGCTAGCTCCATCATTGCTTCAACAACGAGTAGTTATGTTGGATCAACAATAACTTCTTTATTGTGTGAGATGGGAGCAACGTCCTCATCTAAATCATCAGGAAGGATCAATTTTCTTCTTCTTAGTAAAGGTTCCTTGGTTTTCCTTTTCTTAAAGGTTTTGGGTAAGGTAGGAATAGGAGCTAAGCTTATCAATGCTGCTCTTTTAAAAAAGGCTTCTCTTTCCTTCTTCTCCTTAGTTCTTGGTGGTATAATTGGTCTCCCTTCTACCACCATTTGTCTCTCTTCCTTGAGCCATTGCTCATACTTGTTTTGTTGAGCTAGGCTTTCATAAAATCCTTGCACATCATCTTAGTAAATTTTTCTGCATTATGCTTAACCTAACCTTCATCAAGGTTTCTATAGAAAGCTCAATCAAGAGATCTAGTGCTATATCATCCAACAGTTTGTTCAGTGAAAGTTTAAAATAGTCATCTACAACTATTTGAATAACTATGTTTTTATACCCCGAATTATTATCCTCTTCTTCATTGATTTCATCTTCCAAAGTTTTAATAACAAGCTTGTTGATGGCTTTAAGGATTTCTGCTTTGTTTCCAAGAACTTCATTGGAGGGAATCGCGATCCAATTCTTCCATAAAATAATTGGTCGGAAGGTTCTCCCTAATGGAAAATGTTCTCATTTGCTACCCTTTCTTGCATTAAAATTTCTTTTTGCAGATTCTCTCAATGCATCATCTATTTGACCATCCAGGGCAATAAATTCTTCTTCATCAAGTGGTAAATAATTTAAATCAATTCCTTTATTATGGCAACTTCATTGGAAAGATTTACAACAACTTCTTATTCCTCTATTCCAACTCTTTCTACAGCTCTTGTCTCTTATACCATTTATTAAACAAGATCACCCAGGAGGTTCAATTTGGATTCTTCATCAAATCTTACTTTGGTGAGCAATTGGAGCATCTTTTAAGGCTAGCTCCATCATTGCTTCAACAACGAGTAGTTATGTTGGATCAACAATAACTTCTTTATTGTGTGAGATGGGAGCAACGTCCTCATCTAAATCATCAGGAAGGATCAATTTTCTTCTTCTTAGTAAAGGTTCCTTGGTTTTCCTTTTCTTAAAGGTTTTGGGTAAGGTAGGAATAGGAGCTAAGCTTATCAATGCTTGCTCATTCACTGGGGTTGGGGTTGAATTGCAGGCTGTATAGTGGCTTCATTGTCCTTACCAATTTCATGAGCAGATAACTCAACCAATTATTGGGTAGAATCCGTGTTTATGGGTTGTGTTTGAGGTGATGTGTGTGTGTAAGGTTCAGTATGTGTAATGGGTTCTATATATACGAGAGATTGTGTTTGGGGTGATTTATGTGTAGGTGAAGGAAAAGAATGTGGAGGTGATAGTCTGGCATCATTGTTGTTATTATTGTCATTGTCATCATCATTAGGATGTGACTCTGCTAAGACTAGTGAAAGTGATGGGGTTTGGATGTTAAAGGTTGAGGGATTATTTTGGAAACCACTTCCAAGACGCTATTCATCATCTTCTTTAGATCATCAATTCCCTCCTTTGTTCCTTTCTCAAGATCAAACAGCATCCTCTTCATTTCTCTCACTTCAGCTTCCAATCTGTTGACACTAGTCACTGAGGGTTGAGAAATGACTTCTAGTGTAGAAGCTTTAGCAGGAGTTTCACGTCGGACTTCTGGTTGGGGTTGGGGCTCATCTCTAAATTGCTCAACTAGTGCAGTTGATGTTGGAGCTTGTTGAGGCTCAAATGTCATTAGTTCTTCCACTGTAGTAGTAACTAATTCATTTAGCTTCCAGTCCCTAAAGGACTTATTTTGTAACTCCTTGTAACTGTCTATTACATCCATGGGTCATTGTTCAGGCCCAATTACTAGATTCCTCAGAATTCTGGTAATTAAGCCACCAAGAAAAATTCCCTTGCAATTCGAAGTAGTTTGATAATTTATTCAGCAAGCAATCGGCAATCCAAGATTCATCTTTATGCCCCTCATTATGCTAATCATTGGATGGCGTTTAATTTCAGCAATGGTGGATCCTCCTTCTAATTTTGAAAAGATAGTCTTGATTTCCACATAGTACAACATCCTTGCAATTTTATTCTTAAATTTTGAACTAGTCACTCTTGAGGGAGCAAATGGTCTCCCAATATCTTCAAAAACAAAATTTTTGACCTCTACCTCAGGCATTTCAAGAGGTAATTCCCAAAATTCAACTTCATACAAATATTTGTCATCACCGTACAAGCCTATTGCAAAAATGAATTTTAACATGGGAAATGCATAAAATTTGACAAAACTGTCCAAACTAGGCACTTCTCCTTCCATTTTCACGCTAGCCATGAAGGTCATTGTTACCTCTCTGTATGCATTTCTTTCATCTCAAAAACTCTCTTCTAAACAACATCTTCTAACTACTTTTCAAAATCACTCTCCATCCCATAATTACTTAACAAATCCTAACTAAACACATAATTTCAACTATCCTCTTCTGAACCAAATACATATTATATCTTGTCCTATCTTCATCAGTCAATCTCGTAGGAGCACTAGGAAAAGTTCTTACTCGTACATTGGCCTAGACTCTCGTCTAGCATTTTTTGATTGTTTTTTAGACTGGGTTATGTTTTTTTAGGTACCATGTCTTGCGAAAGAATGTAGTCAACATAAGTGATACTTTTAAAATTCTTGAAAAAAAAATTTTCTTCGAAAGACTTAGCCTAGGTAAACTGATTAAAAACTTTCTTTAACAAACTTTTTCAAAAATTCATCACGTTATTATTTTGGTTATGCTTTTTCTGTCTTAATGTGTTTTTCAAAGAATCCAAAACAAAATAGGTTTAACAAGAGGCTCGATGAAGCTTTAAAATTTAAACGAAGTTTGCGACAAATTACACAAAATTTTCTGCTTATAAAAGTTCTTAAGTAGCTATACAGACTCATAGTAATCATCAAATAGGTCGCTTTCCATCAAGCATAACAAATACAGAAATCATGTTTATTTTGAGACCCTAGAATGTGCAACTACCTCTATTATTCATGCTTCAATTAGAATAGGAAAAAATAAAGAACAAGAATGGAACAAAGCTTACCTTAGTACGTTGATGCTCAAATGATAAAAGGGGTGATTTTTAGTAAAGTTTTGGGATGCAAATATATCGAAGGTACTCTTTTGCTCTATCGGGTTTGAAATTTTTAAATGCAATGATAAAAGAGAGTACGAACAGTTTTTAGCTTTTATATTGAAGAGTGACAAAGGCAAGATTTTGGGGACATTTGGTTGCAGCTCATTATTAACAAAAAAATTAAAGAATTAAAGAGTAGCGACTTAAATGTAAGTCATGCTTATTTAAAAGAATAAAGAATTAACGAATAAAGGGATCGAGGCACAAATAGAGGGCTCAACTCAGGGTTTGACCAAAAATTTCTAACGCTTTTCATGTCGCGGCCTTAGGTTTTGGCTAAACTGTTCACCTGCAAAAGCTTTTTCAAAAGAGCTAAAAAATTTGCAACTTATCTACAAATTATTTACAACCTAGTAGTGGCTTTGAGGCTCAATTTCCACTTGTATTGAAATTCTCTGAAAGGTAAGACAACAAATATTTTCCTTCATCTATGTACTGCTCCATGCATTCAAGCAAAAATTGTAACCAAAACACATTCATCGCTTGCATTAATCATAAAAGAAATATTTACACAGAATATGTATAAAAACCTGATAATTGTCTTTACACTTAAGATTTTCAAAACAAAAGAATCTTTAAAACTTCACAAACAAACATACTTTCAATCTCTCAACCTACAAACAAATAAACATGAGAAAAATGTAGGATAATCATCCTAGGAGTCTCTTCTTCGTTAAGGCTTTGACAAATCATGGGGATTGGCTTCAGTATTGGATGGTAAAGATCCAGAGGGTCTTTCCAAGAGTAATTTTGAAATTTAGCCAAGATGGGTTTCTAAATTGTGAATTGCAACAATATGATTTGTTAAAGTTGCATCAATTCCTTGCTGCCCGTTCTCAGAAGCTAATAAACTGTGAATCATGTCCTCTAAAGAACCTTTGTTGTCCTAAGCAACATTTATTTTTAACCTTGACCCTGATAATTTGGTAGATTGTCAAAAGATTGGGGAAATTGTTATTACTCCACCTGAAATTTGGGTAGTTCCTCCATCTAAGGTTATATGTGCTGCTGTACAGGTCATTCTTTGGCCTGAAAAATTTGACACAAAATTCAACACTCTCAGAGGTTATTCCCTCTATAATTGGTCAACATCCATTCTCAATCATGTCCAGCTGCCCATGTCCTAAAACATACTCTCAACTTTCTTACTCAGAGCATCAATCTTGAGGCTAGGTTGGTAACTAAGTCCAGTTCAAAAACTCCTCTTGATTTCTCCTTCTTTATTCTAACAGATGACCATTGATAATGGTTATTTTCCATATCCTCAAATAAATTCAGACACTTTTCAAGAGACTTATAATTCAAACTCCCTCTAGTTGCAGCATCAATTAATTGTCTCGTCCCATAATTTAGACCATTGTAAAAAGTTTGTACCTAGGTCCATTCAAGTAGTCCATGGTGTAGGCAACGTCTTAACTACTCCTTCTACCTCTCAAAAGTTTGATATGAAGTTTGTGAATCCATTTAATGGAAAGAAGCAATGTCAGCTCTTAATTTGGCTGTCCTTGAAGGTGGAAAGTATTTTCTCATGAACCCTTCAGCCATTTGTTGGCAAGTAGAGATAGAGTTTTTAGGCAAACTGTTCAGCCATATTTTTGCATTTCCTCTGAGGGAATATGGAAACAATTTCAACTTAATGGCATCGTTAGACACACCATTCATTTTGAAGGTGTTACAAATTTCCAAAAATTGTTGCAAATGGTTATTTGGATCCTTGTCTTTCAATCCATCAAAGTGCACATACTGTTGAACCATCTAAATTATGTTGGACTTGATCTTAAAGTTATTAGCAGTGACTCGGGGTCTATATGCTTGTGTTTGCTCCATCTAGGTTAAGTTTGCAAAATTCAAGCATAGTCCTAGGTTGGTTAGCCCTACCAGGATCTAACTATTCTTAGATTTCTCCTCTGTTTTCAATATCGGCCATTTCATCTTGGGTAGATTTAAGTCCTTGTTTATTTAGTCTCTTCGATTTTTTCCTATATTGTTGCGGCTCTGGATTAAATAGAAACAAAAATTTAGATTGACTCCTAGTCATAATCCTACATTTTATTTAAAAACGAATCAGAAATAGACAACATAAGAAAAAATATGTACAAAAAGAATCAAATAAAGAATTAAAGAACAGCAGATATATACAGATGAAGAATAAAGAATAAAAGAATTTCAAGGAAACAAAACAACAGATATATATATATATAATATATATATAAGAAAAGAATAAAAAGAAGAATTAAAGAATGAAAAAGAATGAAAACTGTACAAAAAAGAATAAAAGCAGATATAAATGTAAGCAAATATTTACATAGAGAAAGGGTTAGCATAAAAATATTTACAGAAAAGAAACAAAAATATGTACAAAAAAAACAAAAGAGCAGAAATATACAAAACAAAATGAAAAAAAATGTACAAGAATAAGAAAAACAGGTATATACAATATTTATAAGATAGTGGCTAGAATAATAAATGGAATGCTTCTAATATTGCTCTGTTGGGCTTCAAATGAATGAATCCAACAACGATCCCCGACAATGAATGTTAGAAAACTTGGTTTCTTTTATTGGATGAGTTATTGGATAAACACAATTTTAAAATCACAACTCGAAGTTGAAGTTTCGAAATTTATAAAACTAATTGATTCTTTTCAACTTTAGTTTAGCAACTTCCAACATTCATGATAAGCGCGCCTATCGAAGTAGTATAAAAAGAATTAGGTCAGATCCCAAGGGATTGGTGGTAACTAGCATACTCACATTCCATCCATTATCTAGCCAAGGAAAAACTTAGAAACACATAATTGAAAACAAAAACCTAGGGTTTGTAACTTTTGCAAAAACAACAACCCAGGGTTTACTACACCAACTCCTTTATCATGTGATTTCAATAAAGCCATTGCTCCGAGAGGGTGGTTTGATTGGAATATTTATAACATCAAATTCACTGAGTTAAACTAAAGCTCCTCTCAAAGCTAGTAATCCTAGATCTAGATGCTAGATCCACATAAAGAACAAGAATAATTTGTTTGAAAAACCCAACTCAATGAATTTTAAAAACAAGTGACATAAAGTCTTCATCCATCCTCTCTCAAGGTAGATAAGATCAACGCCATTAGTAGCCACAGGTCTATTCAAGAGAATGACCTCTCGGCCTATTCAATTGAAATCAAAACATGAATCTAACACGGTGCACCACACAGTTGGACCCACGAAAACAAATCAAGCTACTAATTACAAAAACCCAGTCAATTTACTCGAAAGCGTATTTGAAATCTCATGAATCATGATTTGAATTCGTAAACCCTAAGTTGTAGGATATATTTCTCCATGGGTTTAAGCATTAAAGCACAAAATTCTAAAGAAATAAAATTAGATCGAAGAATAATTCAATTAAAGTTTAGAATCTTGCAGACACTACAAAAATCGGGTTCAAAATGATTTTACCTAGAAAACTATGAGTCCTCTAAAGCAAGAAGAAATGGATTTCTTTCGCCTTATAATTCTCTCTCTCTAAGATGTGTTAGGGATATTTACAATAATATATAATGCCTTAACAACGCATGCTTGCCCATTTATTTAAAGGCTCAAGGCACGAAAAACATGACAAAATCATTCATACATAGCAGATTCTTCATAACAGAATTCTTTCTTCTTCCGACGCGCGCGTCTGATCGTGTTCTTAATTGTCACTAGACATATTGCTACTTAGCCAAGTGCTCGAGATGAACAAGAAAACGAGGCTCGGCATTTAAAATGCTAAGAGTAATTATGTTTTTTCCATCCATCCATTGAGGGCTTGTAGACTTTTAGGTGCATCGAGGGCTGGCAGACTTGAGGCTTGGCATTGTTCTGGAAAAATTGGTCTTCGAATAGCAACTATCGAGGGTCGAAATATGAGGCTTGACGTTGAGGCTCAATAGAAGGTTTTCTACAGATTGAGGCTCTATAAAACCCCCAAAGTTTTACAATCGATTGAGCTTAAACCTTAATTAGAAGTCAACCGAAAACCCTAAAGTCAACAAAACCCTAGTCAAACACAACTGTTTAAGTCCGGCAATCCCGTGTTTATAATCCTAATTGAGTAAGTGAGAGATTAGTATGTAGAATAGTTTGTAATAATATGAAAAAGCTTAAAAGTATCAGATGAGTCAAACTGCGATTCGTTTTGAACTCAATCGGATACAATTTTCGAGAAACGTGTCCCAGGACTTGAAATAGTAAAAATATTCCGGATATACAGTTAGACTCGAAAAAATATAAGGTTTTCAAAAATATCGGTTTTATAATTTTTTGGTCGCTAAAAATATCATATATCGTAATTATACTCGTATTTTTTTACTATCGGTATTTTATTTGTCATATCTATTTTACATTACACTATTCATTACTATCTATACTATTCATCTATCTATACTTTTTTAACCTACTCTTACAACCATACACTTATTTTTTTACAATTTTCATTTCCAATATAATCTCACATCTTACTTTTCATTAACAAAAAAAAAAAAAAAAATTCCTCACTCTCTCCCTCTCATATTGTGCCAACCCCTTTTCCCATTCCCCTCAATTTGTTTCATTTTTCATTTATTTAATTAACACAAATTACCCTCCACTTTTTCCTATAAATACCACATCTTCCTTCCATTTCTTTCACACATCATACAATACCGTTACTTTCTCAAAATCTCTCCAAAAGCTCTCTTTAAGTTTCTCTAGTTTTTCTTCTCTTGTAGGTAATACACTTAAGCTTTCCTTATGTTCACTTGCTTAGTATGAGCATAATGTGTGTTTTATAAACCCATGAAGGTTAGGAAAGTAACAACATGTTCATACTTTGTTCTTATTCATGAATCTATTTTCCTTTATGTTATTTTTATATATCTAACTAAATATATATATATGTAGTTATATATATCTTTTAGAGCATATAAGCTCAATTGTTATTACAATTGATTTACTTTCCTTGTAATTTATTTATTTACCTTGCAATTTATTTACTTTCAAGTTGTTTTAAGACTAATCTTTCTAGTCTTGGACTTGTCCTCATCAAGTCAAAACAATTTTCCTTTTCTCTTGGGATTAATCTATTCTTAGTCTTAAGAAGCCTTGAAGAAGTTAAGGCTCCCAATACTTGACAATTATTATTAATATGCTTATTTATTTCTTATATTCTTTATTATCTTATCTTTTGATCCTTTTAGTTTTTATAAACTACATGATCATATTCTTGCATAGCTAATAAGTTTTTGTCCAAATAAAAAATGAATCTTTTTGACAAACGAATCAAATTTGATTAACGTTTTTCCAAAGACTTAGAAAAGTATTTTCAAATAAATCTGTTTTAAAAAGTTTATGTAAACTCATCATGAAACTTCAATCTATTAATAAAAAAGTTTCTTTAAAGTAAAAAGATATTTCCTCTTCAAATAACAAAAGAAGTTTTGATATATCGATAATAACTTGATACTATTTTTACCAACTTTCTGAACCAAAAGCTAAATAAGTTTTTAAGAAAATCAACTTACAAGGAAAATGAAAATAAATTTTTAAAGAATAAACTCATCAAGTACTACTAAAGAAAACTTTTGGAAACTCTATTTTTCAATTCCTAGAAATAAATTTTGTAGATAATATCAAAAGACCAAACTCTATTTTCGACTCATTGAAGAATCAAAATATAGAATACTAGATTTTATCAACAAAAAATTTATACGTTACTTCAACACATAAAGTAAAGTCTAATAAATTTAAAATTTCAAAGCACTAGTGTTGGTTTCTCTCAATTAAGAATTTGATGATAACAAAAATAATAACGATTATCTTAAGTTATGTTTTGTCAGAAAATTATCCAGAAATTTTATCAAGAAGATTAGAACCTCTATTATAAATAGCAGAAGGTTTAGCAGAAGGAACACTGAGAAGGCGGAAGGTTCGATAGAAGGAACATTGGTTATGAACAAGTTAACAGATGAAAAGGCAGAAGTATATCAAAAAGTGCAATATTTACATCGTCATGAAGAAAAACACGTTATTTGATCTATTGAAGACCTAGCTCCAATGATTGAATATATTTGGGAAATATATTCAATCTGTTCCACAAAAGTTGGTTCATTATCCACAGGGTTATTATTTTCGAATTAAAATAAATTAAGAAAGTCCAAGATATCTGAAAATTAAATTGGAATAAGACTGAATTATACAGATTGTGTTCGAATTATTTATAAAGGAATCGTGAGACATACCCAAGAGATTTGGAGCTTGTCAAAATTAGTTGGATTTCGAAATTTTATGAAACTTGAATTTATGAAAAATGAAGGGTTCCAACGTAATCCAATGAAAAGTTCCAGACGTGATCAACGGGAAAATATTTGAATTCTTGTTTAAGATTTTTATGCAAGATTATAAAGATCTGAAGTTATCCCAATCTCATGAAAGATTGTCAGACGTTTCAAATTTCAAACACGAGTAAATCTAGAAGATAAACTTGAAGAGATATTGTCTTCGAGATGTCAGGAATGAATTTATCATTATCTTCAAAATTTTCGAAATATCAGGAATTCAAGCTCATCTGAAACGGCAAGATTATCTTTTCGACTGTTGAAGGAACAAATAAAATACAGAACTTAGAAGCAGAAGACACACGGAGAACAAGTCCACGAGAAAAGAAAAAGCATTCAATGAGCAAAATACTGTCATTTTATTACTGTTCATCTTTTATGTTCAAAACAGTCGAGGACCTTTATTATTTTTCCTCATATTTTGATTAATTCATTACTTGAGTGTTTAAGAGTTACAAGTAGGCTCAGTAGATTGATTGTTTAGGAGAATCAAGCTAGTGAATTGTGAACTTCTTGTAACAATTTTCATTGATTGGATTAGTGGAACAAATCCGGTGTGGATTACCGGTGACCGTGCTTGGAGCTGGAAGAGAGGATTGACGCTCAAGCAGAACCTCTATAATTCGATTTACTTCTCTCTCTTTCTTAACTCTTTTTATTTTCGTGCAATATAAATTTTGTTTGTTGCATGAGTTCTTGAGTCAGAAGGTGAAGCAAGAGTAGTATAGTTATTGTTCTTGAGTCAGAGGATACCTCAGAAGGTTTCAAGAAGAAAATATTTAAGCCCAAAATCAATTTTTTGTGAGCTTGAATATTTTGTTTTGATCAATTGTGTTGATTCAAAGTTTTAACTCTTTAATTTCATCTTTTAAGAAAGATCAAAAGCCATTTTATAATATAATCAAGAGGCGTGATTTTTTTGTTGTTTCAAATTCCAAAAAGAATTTTGATAACCAATACACCCCCCTCTTGGTTATCTTTTCGGGACCAACAATTAGTATCAGAGCGGTTCTCATCTATTTTATTTGAGTGATCTCTTCAAATGGCTGAAAATAACATTGCTATTAACCGAGCTCCATATTTTGATGGAACAAATTGCTTATATTGGAAAATGCGTATGTTTACTTATGTAAAAGCTAATGACTATGCTTCTTGGTAGGTGATCGCTTTGGAGACAATGATGTGGTTATGACCAATGATGATGGCTTCACTGAAGCAGAACTGAAGATCATAGAGAATGTAGACACCCAATTTTTGCCCAATTAAGTAAGGCTTAAATTTATAAAGTTAATTAAACAAAATCTTCATTTTTGTTTAATTAAACTCATTTTTCCAAAAGCCTTAATTAAGTATTGATGAAGTTGGCTAAATGATCAAGGCACAGGCCAAATGGCCTGTTGGTTAAATACATTGACCCAAATACACAACCAAGCTCAAGGACCCAAGTTCAAACCCTAGCGAAGGCAAATTTTTGCCTTTTTATCATCTAATTTTTTTGCCTTCTCAAAGTGACTTTTTGCCTTACTTTGCATCAATTTTTAACTGACAAAGCTTCATTAATTGTTGAAATTGATGATGCAATTGTAAAGTAGACATGAATATGAAAGATCAATACACAATTCATGTGTAAAAACAACCCAAAAGTCACAAAATTCGTGTTAAAAAATTTGGGAAAAAATGCAATTTATAAAGCATTCAATTGCACATAAATGAGGAGTTACAAGAATTGATAAAATTAGATGATTCATCTACCACATTGAATGATTGGATGAAGAATATGAAAGATCAATCATCAATTCATCAGTTTGAAACAAATTAAACACGAATCATTAAATTAAATTCTTGCAAATGAAGAGGCAAAAATCGATTCGTTTCTAAAACAGTATGAAACGTAAAATTGAGCTTGCAACCTATAAATAGAGGTACTAGATCAAAAGGCACAAGTCAATTTCAAGAAAAACACAATTAAATGAATGAATTCGAAAATTTCGAAAATTAGGGTTCTTATGAAGAAAATTTCAAATTCGAAAAATTTCGAATCATTTTTTACCAATTTGAGTGTTTGAGGAGCTTTAGGAACAAGTTTAAAGTGATCAAGTGGCTTAGATTTGATCAATTTGTTCGAATTGAGTTCTGCAAATTTTTTTAAATTTTCAAATTTGAACCGCCGGCAACCACCACTTCAAACCGCCGTCCACGGTTCTGGCGAGAACCATCACCACCAGCGGACCGCGCAACCACCAAAGGAGTCGGGCCGACAAGCTTGTGGAGGCCAACAACCACCAGGGACGGCCGAGGAAGGCTCGAAAGGCCGCGTAATCATCTTCTTCGCCCGATCGGGTCGGATCCAACCCGAAAATCCGAAGTCCAACCCGCCCCTGGTCAACGGTCAACGATCAAGCAGATCAGACGGCCCAGATTCGATCATCCAGATCAGACGGCCTAGATTCGATCATCCAGATCAGACGGCCCAGATTCGGTCAGCCCAGATCAGACGGTCCAGATTCAATCATCCAGATCAGACGGCCCAGATTCAATCAAGCAGATCAGACGGCCCAGATTCAATCAAGCAGATCAGACAGCCTAGATTCAATCAAGCAGATCAGATGGCCCAGATTCAATCATCCATCAACGGTCCAGATTTGATCAAGCAGATCAGCGGCCCAGATTCAACCATCTAGATCAGACGGTCCAGATTTGATCAAGCAAATCAACGCCCCAGATCGAGTCAAACAGATCAGACGGCTAGGATCGGTCTTCAGATCAGATGATCCAGATCGCATCCGCTCCATCCAACGGCCCAGGTCAATCCGTATTATTTATTAATATTTTATTATATAATTAATTTCAGAAAATAGTAAAAAATAATAAAAAATTCATAAAAATTCATAAAAAATTCAGAAAAATCCAGAAAAAATCAAATAATTATTTTTTACATAAATTTGTTTTTTTTTTTTATATTTTTGAATATTTTTAAATATTTTTAATAAGTATTTATACATAAATTGCTTTTAGAAATGCGTATTTAATGCATAAAAAATAATTTTTAATATATTGTAAAATATTTTGAATATGTTGTGAATTTATGTGATGATTTAAAAAAAAATGATTTTTGGACTTAGAAAAATATGTTTTCATAAAATAAAAAATCAATTGATTAGATCATAGGATCATCAAAAAATGATTTTATAAAAATATAAAATTTAATGAACTTAAATTGAGAATAGTTCAAAAATTAAAATTGATCAACAAATTAAGTTCTTTTTAAAAGAACTACGTTTTGTCTGATCTCGATTAGCGAGTACGTAGGCACCTGCGGGGCGACATTAAAAAATAAAAAAAATGTTTTTGTTTTTTTTAAAAATTGTGAATAACTATTTTGTAAATATAAAGTTTTTGTTAAAAAAAAAGGAAATATATTTGTTGATATTGATATTCTAAAATTTTAAAAAAAAAATGAAGAAAAGCATATAAAAAATAAAAATGAATGATTTGACTTGTAAATATTTCTGTTATAATATATTATTTGAGTTTTTTGAGCATATAAAGGATAGGTTATAAATTTAAAATTCCAAAAGTGGTAACCAATTTGGTTTTAATAGGTTAGCCTCGAATTCATGATATCTGGTTTTAAAAGTTGATTTTTTAAATCAAATTTTCGCAGACTAGTAGCTAAGTTAGGATCAACCGACCCATTGATCCTAGCTTTTATTTTTCCCGATTTATATCGGGTGGCGACTCTAAATCGTTTTCAAAAATTAAAATTTTTCTTAACCCTAGTCGAGGATTCATGTTAAATGGGTTCGGGTTTAATGTGAATCGGGTTAAGAGAAATGAACCAGATGATTGAAAAAACCCAGGCTCGACAGAGAAAGAATAATAAGGCTAAGAATATTTTACTTACTACAATAGCTCCTTCTGAATTTATCTAATTTCTTCTTGTGAAACAGCTAAAGATATCTGGGATACTCTATCTAACACTTATGAAGGAACAAACACCATTAAGGAAACAAAAATCAACTCCTTGATACAACAATATGAATTATTCAAAATAAAGCCAAATGAAAAAATTAAAGAAGTTTTTAATCGCTTTACTGCTATTACAAATGAACTAACTTCTCTTGGAAAGAAAATGGATGACCCTGATCTTGTCAGAAAGATACTCAGAATCTTGCCAAAATCATGGGATGCTAAAAAGACAGCAATTGAGGAAGCACAAGACTTGAACAAGCTGAGCCTGAGTCAATTAAGGGAAAAATTGCTAGCCTATGAGTCACATCTTCACACGACAGAGGAAACTGAAGAAAGTCCAAAAGCAATAGCATTCAAAGCAAAGAAAGTAGTCGATGATGGATCTGATTCTGATGATGAAGACTTTGAGGAAAATGTCGGCATGCTAGCTAGAAGATTAAACAAGCTTTTCAAAGGTAAGAAATTCAAAAATTTCAATAAATCTAACAGATTTGTTTCAGGAAAGAATTTCAAGGAAAAGGAAGACAAGAAAGAAAAGAGGGAAATTGTTTGCTATGAATGCAAACAACCAGGCCACATCAAGTACGAATGTCCAATTCTTAAAAAGAAGATGAAGAAATTCAAAAAGAAAAATCGTGCAATGATGGCTACATGGAGTGACCTGGACGTCTCAGAAAGTGAATCAGAGGGTGAAAGTGAAAATGAAGAAGAAGCCAACTTGTGCCTCATGGCATCCTCCGAGGTAAGTGTAGATTCTGATGAAGACTTAACTGTCTAAAATGAAGAAACTTCTTAGAGCACTTAAAAAAGCAGATTCGAAGATATCTAAACTAGATATTGAGAATAAAGCATTAAAGAATGAGAAGGATGTTTTGCGCCAAACAAATAAGTTAATCATTGATGAAAATGACATGTTGAAGAACGATAATGAGAAGTTGTTTGATAAAACTGATGCATTAAGGAAGGAAAACGAAATCAGGGAACTAAATGGTCGAGTAGAGGATCTGTCGCAATCCATTAAAAACACGTTCAACAAATTTAATGAGAGTGATAAGAAATTGAATATGTTAATTAATAGTCAAAGACCCTCATGTATAAAGTCTGGGATTGGATACGAATCTGGTAGTTCTTCAAATAATGTGAAAAAGACAACATTTGTTAAAGCTCAAAGATCTGGAAATGTCGAAAATACTGTTCATCATCCTTAAAAACACTAAGAACAGCCACGAGAGGGAGACTCAGAAGGTTTGCTCCACAAAGATACCCTATCAGAAGGTATAGCAGAGGGTACAGGTATGAGTATCATGTTTATCCAAAACGAAATCATTATCAAAAATCGAATCAAAGGTATCATACCCATTCATATGCATGCTCTTTTTGTAATAAAATAGGTCACATTGAAAAATATTGTTTCTACAAAAGAAACAAGCTCAGTACATATCAAGTTAAGAAACAAGATAAAGCGAGCTTGACTTTTAAAGAACCCAAGTTTGTTTGGGTTCCTAAAAGGGTTTGATCACCTTGTTTATATTTTGTAGGAACAAGGAGCAAAAATAAAAGGAACATGGTACTTGGACAGTGGATGTTCAGGCCACATGACTGGAGATGCTTCCTTGTTTACTAGTCTAATATGGAAAGAAAAAGGGTATGTGAGATTTGGTGATGACAGTCGTGGTAAGATAATTGGTCAAGGAACAATTGGTTATTCTCCTTACATGATTGAGAATGTCTCTTTGGTTAAAGGACTAAAACATAATCTTTTAAGTATAAGTCAATTGTGTGATAAAGGTTATCAAATAAATTTTGAAAAGAACAAGTGTTTTGCATATGATTCTAATGGAATTAAATTGTTTGAAGGATTTAGAAAAAGGAATGTATATCTAATTACTCCATCTGATATGAATGTTGAATGTTGCTTTTTATCTATGAATGATAGTATACATGTTTGGCATAGAAAACTTGGACATGTAAATTTTAATCATCTAGAAAAACTTTCAAAAAGAGATATTGTAGTTGGTTTACCAAAGATAAATATAAAACATGATATAAAATGTTCAACATGTTTAAAGAACAAAATGGTCTCAATTTCTCATAAAAGTATAAATGTGATTTCAACAAGAAGACCTCTTGAGCTTTTGCATCTATATTTGTTTGGACCTACTAGAACTCGAAGTCTAGGAGGTAGCAAATATGAACAGTAGATGATTTTTCTAGATATACATAGGTATTCTTTTTAAAACACAAATCTGAAACATTTGAAGCATTTCATAAGTTTGCTAAACAGATTCAAAATGAGAAAGGACTATCCATTATTTCATTAAGAACTGATCATGGAACAGAGTTTGATAATGCAATGTTTATTCATTTTGTGAAAAACATGGAATAAATCACAATTTTTCAGCACCTTATACACCACAACAAAATGGTGTAGTTGAAAGAAAGAACAGAACTATTCAAGAGATGACTCGTTCTATGTTAAATGAAAGCAAAGTAGCTGAACATTTTTGGGCTGAAGCTGTTTCAACTGCATGTTACATTATGAATAGAATATACATTAGACCTTTAACTACAAAAACATCATATGAGCTGTTTCGTGATAGAAAACCATCTGTTTCATATTTTCATATATTTGGTGTACTTGTTTTGTGAAAAAGAATGCACATAATCTTGGAAAATTTGATGAAAGATCTGATGAAGCAATTTTTCTAGGATATTCTCAACATAGTAAAGCATATCGTGTTTATAATAAAACAACAAAAGTAGTTGAAGAATCTATTAATGTGCGTTTCATTGACATGAAAGATGATTTTGATGATGATGATATGTTTATACCTATGAACAAAGATAATCATTTTACTTCTGAAGTGAGAGAAAAGAAAAATTCTGATATGTCAGAAGGTAAAGCAGAAGGTAGAGCAGAAGGTACTCTGGAGAAAGATCTACAATCTGATATATCAGAAGGTAAAGCAGAAGGTAAGCAGAAAATGACTTCTGATAATCCTGAAAGTTCAAAAGCATGGAAATACAAATCATCTCATCCATCTTCATTAATTATTGGTGACATAGAATCTGGAACAAGAACTAGGTCAAGATTACAAGATTTGGAAATCATTTTGCTTTGATATCTGAAATTGAACCTAGTAACATAGAAGAAGCATTAAATGACAATAATTGGATCAATGCTATGCATGAAGAATTAAATCAATTTGAAAGAAATAATGTTTGGGATCTAGTTCCTAGACCCACAGACAAATCGATCATTGGAACTAAATGGGTTTTTAAGAATAAATTAGATGAAGATGGTAAAATAGTTAGAAATAAAGCTAGACTTGTAGCTAAAGGATATTCTCAGGAAGAAGGAATAGACTATGATGAAACTTATGCACCAGTAGCTAGATTAGAGGCAATAAGATTATTACTTGCTTATGCGTGTTATAAAGATTTCAAATTATTTCAAATGGATGTAAAAAGTGCATTTTTAATGGCTATATTAAAGAGGAAGTTTATGTTGAACAACCACCTGGATTTGAAGATCATATTAAGCCTGATCATGTTTTTAAACTAAGAAAAGCTTTGTATGGACTCAAACAAGCACCAAGAGCTTGGTATGAGAGACTCAGTGAGTATCTTATCTCAAGTGGATATCAAAGAGGTAAAATTGATACTACCTTGTTTATCAAGCATTACAATACAGATATTCTAGTTGTACAGATATATGTTGATGATATTATTTTTGGATCAACTAATGAAAGATATTGTCAAGAATTTGCAAAGCTTATGCAGGCAGAATTTGAAATGTCCATGATGGTGAGTTAAATTTCTTCTTGGGATTACAAATTAAACAATCAAAGGATGGAATTTTCATTCACCAAGAAAAATACACCAAACAAATTTTGAAAAAGTTTGGATTTGAGAAGACAAAAGAAGTTGCTACACCAATGAGCTCATCAATCAGGTTAGATGCTGATTCACAAGGTAAGAAGATTAATGTAAAAAGTTTGATTGGATCTCTCTTATATTTGACTGCATCTAGGCCAGATATCTTGTTTGCTGTATGCATTTGTGCAAGATTTCAAAGTAGTCCAACTGAGACACATCTAAAAGCTGTGAAAAGAATTTTCAAATATATTGCATGTACTGTAAAATTAGGAATCTGGTATCCCAAAAATGAAAATTTTGATTTAATTGGATACTCAGATGCTGATTATGCAGGATGCAAAATTGACAGAAAAAGTACTTCTGGTACTTGTCAGCTTTTAGGAAATAAACTGATTTCTTGGTCTTCAAAGAAGCAGAATTCAGTTGCATTATCCACAGCAGAAGCTGAATATGTCTCAATTGGAAACTGTTGTGCACAAATTCTTTGGATAAAGCAACAACTATTAGATTTTGGTTTAAATTATAAAAACATTTCAATAAAATGTGACAATACAAGTGCAATCAACTTAACAAAAAATCCTGTACATCACTCTAGATCAAAACACATAGAAATTAGACACCATTTTATTAGAGATCATGTGCAAAATGGAAATATTAATATTGAGTTTGTCTCAACTGAAAATCAATATGCTGATATTTTTACTAAACCATTGGATAAAGTGAGATTTGAATTTTTAAGAAATGAAGTTGGAATGTGCTTTCCTTTTTAATTTACAAAATAATAATAATAAATAACAAATAATAAATAATGATAACGAAAATCTTTTTAAAAATAAAATAAAATAAAAAAGGGGGACTAATTTATTGATGGACGGCACTTAGTTTTTCCATAAGTCCTTTCGTCTTCAAAAACACTTCTTTTCCCTCTCAAAACCCGATACTCTCTTTCTCTAACAAAAATTCATTCATTTCAAAATCTAAACCCTAACAATGGCACCAAGAAAATCCGCCCGTCTTCTTTCCAAAGGTTTCAAAACCAAACCCGTCTCAGAGGAAATAGAGATAGAGGATACACAATCTCACTCTGAAAATAATGTGGAAACAACAACAAAGGACGGAACTCTGAGAGAATCTCGTTCCAAAGAAAGGAATGACGGATCTCAGGTTGAGGAATCTGAAAAGCAAGAAACTGTGGATGCTCAGAAGGACAAGGAACAACCACCTGCTCTCCCCACATCTGAGTCAGAAGATGACTCAGAGCATACGGTCTCACAAGAAGAACCAGTAAGAACCCCAGCGAAAAGAAAAAGAGGAAATTCTTCCTTGTCAACTTCTTCAAGAATTTCCAAAAAGGTACGGGAATGCTCATTCATTGATTTCAAATTTTTCTCGAAAAATGGATTCTACTGGAATCATTGGTTAAATCGGATTGGTTGCAAGAACTTGTGTAATGTTCTTGAAGTGATGGATGAAAGAGTAATAAAAGAATTTTATGAACACTTGGTTCAATTAGATGATCTTTCTCTGAAATCTAAAGCTGGAAGTAGGGTTATTAAGATCACACGGAAAGATCTCATAGAATGTTTTGAAATGAAGGATGTGAGGGACGATGAGAGATTGATGACTCTGTCCAAAAGTGAAATTTTTCAAGAGTTAAATGATGGAGTTGGAAGTTTTAAGGAGAAAGACATTTTCTCTACTGATTTTGAACTGCTAATACGGTTGTTACACAAGGCTGTCGTTGACTGCATTTTGCCTAAAAATGGTAGTACAACCACCATCTCCACCGAAGAAGCTTTGATTGTTTTAGCAATCAAAAAGAACTTACAATTAGACATACCTACCATGATTTTAAAACATACATGGAGAACTCGTAAAAACAGACCCTATGGGAATCTGTTAATGAAGATTTTCAAATACAAGAAAATTAATTTGTCCACAAATTTCAAACCTACAATTGGTTTGAAGAAATTTGGAGAAATTAATTTAAAGAAAATGGGGATTCTTGTTTCTGAAAAACTTTGGTTTTCAAAAGATGGTGCATGGTATAGGCATTTTAAGTTCAGTAAGTTCACATTTGATTGGGAAAAGATCAAATCTTTGGCTGAAGGAGAAGTGCTTCTTGGAGCAGAAAGTGGCGCAGAGAGTGGTGCAGAGAGTATTGAAGAAGAAAGAAGAAAGAAAAATTTACCTTCTAAGCACACTGGAAAAGAGAAAGTGGTAGGAAAGAAAAAGAAATCCTATACTATTCGCACTGGTGGGAAGTTTGAAATCAGGGAAAAAGAGAATAGGGTTGCTGAACGTGAGTCAGAGAGTGACTCAGAGGATGCTATTCCTCAACCCCCAGGAGAGACCTCCAGATCAAGCATAGAGTCTGCTTTGCTAGTCATCATTGATAGGAAAATTGATGATTTGAAGAAAAGTTTAACCAAATCTATTCTTCAAACTGTCGAGTCACAAAAGAAGGTCGAATCACAGCCTATTGATCCTCAAACGGAAATAAACCCAAAAGTTGTTATGGCTGATATATCTCCTGAGTCTCTTGATCCAGTACCTACTCAACCTACCAGCGAACCATAGATTCCTGAGTCTCAAGCTCCAATCACTGAAGCTTTGAACAAATAGGTAGAAGAAGGTGTGCAGGCCAACACTGATGAAGGAATCAACGCTACATCTACTGAACATCTCGAGTCGACCACATCTGAAGCTTTAGAAGCTTTCCATCTCTTTTCTACACAAGCTTCAACTGATCAGGTTGCTGAGAATATTCTCACCTTGACCCAACCTCAAAGCCCTATTCAACCACCTCAACCTCAACCAACTGCTCCTCCACAAAAGACTTTTCCTCAACGGAAAAAGCAACTAGCAAGAAAGGCAGTCGTGATTAGAAAATCAAAAAGAAACTGATTTGTCTATTTTCAAAACTATCTGACTATGTCTGTACTTTGATGCACTTTATTTTTTAGACTCTGCATATTTTTTAGAATCGCTAATGCATTTTCTCTCTTATGGTATATCCTAAGGGGGAGAAATTTATATATTTAATGTTGGTTCCTATGATGCTAACAAAAAGGGAGAGAAAGATAACCAAAATAATTATACTTGAATTGGATCTATTGGATGTTGAATATGTTTTGCTAAGCTACAATGCATGATATAAGTTATAGGAAGACTTCTGGAAGAATCTTCTGGAAGAATGAGTAATATTTGTTAAAATTTATTAATTTATTTTGAATTATCTTATTTTGTTTATATATGGGTTTTGTTATCATCAAAAAGGGGGAGAATGTTGGTTTCTCTCAGTTAAGAATTTTGATGATAACAAAAATAATGAAATAACGATTATCTTAAGTTATGTTTTGTCAGAAAATTATCCAGAAATTTTATTAAGAAGATTAGAACCTCTATTATAAATAGCAGAAGGTTTAGCAGAAGGAACACTGAGAAGGCAGAAGGTTCGGTAGAAGGAACATTGGTTATGAACAAGTTAACAGATGAAAAGGCAGAAGGTATATCAGAAAGTGCAATATTTACATCGTCATGAAGAAAAACACGTTATTTGATCTGTTGAAGACCTAGCTCCAATGATTGAATATATTTGGGAAATATATTTAATCTATTCCACAAAAGTTGGTTCATTATCCACAGGGTTATTATTTTCGAATTAAAATAAATTAAGAAAGTCCAAGATATCTGAAAATTAAATTGGAATAAGATTGAATTATACAGATTGTGTTCGAATTATTTTATAAAGGAATCGTGAGACATATCCAAGAGATTTTGGGAACTTGTCAGAAATTAGTTGGATTTCGAAATTTTATGAAACTTGAATTTATGAAAAATGAAGGGTTCCAAACATAATCCAATGAAAAGTTCCAGACGTGATCAACGGGAGAAATATTTGAATTTCTTGTTTAAGATTTTTATGCAAGATTATAGAGATCTGAAGTTATCCCAATCTCATGAAAGATTGTCAGACGTTTCAAATTTCAAACATAAGTAAATCTAGAAGATAACTTGAAGAGATATTGTCTTCGAGATATCAGGAACGAATTTATCATTATCTTCAAAATTTTCGAAATATCAGGAATTCAAGCTCATCTGAAACGGCTGCAGATTATCTTTTCAACCGTTGAAGGGAACAAATAAAATACAGGAACTTAGAAGCAGAAGACACACAGAGAACAAGTCCACGAGAAAAGAAAAAGCATTCAACGAGCAAAATACTGTCATTTTTATTACTGTTCATCTTTTATGTTCAAAACAGTCGAGGACCTTTATTATTTTTCCTCAGATTTTGCTTAATTCATTACTTGAGTGTTTAAGAGTTACAAGTAGGCTCAGTAGATTGATTGTTTAGGAGAATCAAGCTGAGTGAATTGTGAACTTCTTGTAACAATTTTCATTGATTGGATTAGTGGAACAAAACCAGTGTGGATTACCGGTAACCTTGGCTTGGAGCTGGAAGCGAGGATTGACGCTCAAGGCGGAACTTCTATAATTTGATTTACTTCTCTCTCTTTCTTAACTCTTTTTATTTTCGTAGAATATAAATTTTGTTTGTTGCATGAGTTCTTGAGTCAGAAGGTGAAGCAGAGAGTAGTATAGTTATTGTTCTTGAGTCAGAGGATACCTCAGAAGGTTTCAAGAAGAAAACATTTAAGCCCAAAATCAATTTTTCGTGAGCTTGAATATTTTGTTTTGATCAACTGTGTTGATTCAAAGTTTTAACTCTTTAATTTCATCTTTTAAGAAAGATCAAAAGCCATTTTATAATATAATCAAGAGGCGTGATTTTTTTGTTGTTTCAAATTCCAAAAAGAATTTTGATAACCAATTCACCCCCCTCTTAGTTATCTTTTCGGGACTAACAACTAGAAAGGGTTGTTTTAAGGAAATAAATTAAATAAGACAACACCTATAGCATCATGTATAAATTATGAGTCTAATTATATACATCATTTCAAATGTATACATATTTGAGTTTTACTTAAACAAGCTTTGGTAAAGGAAGGATTAGAAAATATTGTTTTTCAACAAAAGAATTTTCGTGTTAGATTTGTACCCTTCTAAACCGTGACCTAAATGACCCTTTATAGTACAATTAAACTTAGAAATTGATAGAGCCTTTCGAGTAGGTAGAAAACGACATATAATATACGAAATTCCGAGTTAAAATGAGCAATTATGGCCATTTTAAGTTGGAACTTCCTTCAATCCGATTTTTCCGTAATTTAGAGATAGATTTAGAATCTTTAAAGTAGAAATTCTATGAAAGACTCTTTTTGGGTATTTCATCCTATTTAGGTGAAGAAGGAACCGATATCGCCTTCTCGAAAGATTATTTCGACTAGGAGCGATCGACATGAAGTGAGTTAATCCCTTATTAATTATGTTTCCTTGATTGTGCTTGTAAGTAGTAGCACTAGAGAGTAAAGGAAAAGATAAATGAATAAATGTTGTGTGATTTGGATTCATTATTGAATGATGTGGTTTTTGAATAAAAGCTAAGTATATCGAAAGAGGAATTGATGAATAACTTATGTTTTCTTGCAATGGTATGATGAATATTGTTTTGGTCACCTTTAACTTGAAATCGATAATAATTGAATAAACCAATATCAAGAACAATTCATGCATACCATATTATGAGCCGCATTTATTTTTCACTACTATTCTTTGTGTGGGGAAACAATGAGTGTAGTGGTGCTAGTACGAGCCGGAAAGTCTATATGGGCTAGTAGGATCTGGAAGTCTACATGAGTAAATAGGAGCCGTAAGTCTACAATTAATAATGGTTGTATGGGCTGGTAACCACCCAACCCCGACATTAGACGGCGTAAAATCCATGCTACACATGGTTTCCAATTAATAGTGTGTATTTTGTTTGTTCATGTAATTGATACATTCCCATATGATTGTCTAAAATACTTGTATATTTTATGAAATGCTTTGAAGAAGGGAGTTATCTCACTAAGATAGTTTTACTTATACCCCTATAGTTTTTTGTTACAGTTTGATTACTTGTGGTTGGCACTAAGGAGCCCTTTTTGTCTGGTATGAGCCAAAGCTACTAGGAGTTTTTGGAAAAAGTTTACATATTTAGTTTTGGATGTAGACTTCTAAGAGAAATCTCTATAGTAGACTTATGTTATATTCATGTATGTTTTTAAGATGGCTTAGATTAGCAAAACTTTAAGTACAGAGGAATGCCCCTAAGAAGTTGTAAGAATTTTATCTTAATGATTATTACATGTTTATCTTTATAAGTTCTTGTATGCTTTTATTATCTGTTTAAACGTAATACCTATTTGAGTCTCCTACTATCTTAGAAGCATGCCTTGCACGTGATATCGAAGTTCCTGTGTGACTAAGATTGTCATTTATTAGCTTTAATATTATGTGTGGCAGACTGCCATGTTTAGGGCACTCTTTGAAGCGTGACAAGCTCAATCACCTCAGAACACTTGTTGAAGGCTTGAAGTTAAGGCGCAACAGACCATTTTTCCTTGTTTTACTTCATCTTTTGGCCTCGATGATGATTTTAGCAAGGCTTGGCCAGTTCCAACTTGATCTATTTCTTCTATTTTGCTCCATATCTAATATAATTCTTCTTCTTTGGATTCAAGGAGCTTTAAAACAATAATCTATCAATAAAAGCACAAGATTCATGGGAATTTAATCAAAATTACACCAAAATGATATCAAAATCCTATGAAAAAGATAGAGTAAAAGAGACTTATCACATACCAAACACAGATGAGAACGACTCTAACTAATGCATACATCTCCTTGTCATAAGTAGGGTATCTCAAAGTTGCCCCACTAAGCTTTTTTGTTGAAATATGCAATTGGTCGTCCTTCTTACATAAGAATGGCTCTAATCCCTAAACCTGAAGCATCACATTCAATTTCAAAAGTTTTTGTAAAGTTAGGTAAAGCAAGTAAAGGAGCATGAATTAATTTATCCTTGACCAATTGGTATGCTCTTTCTTGTTCCTCTCCCTACCCAAACCCAACATTCTTCTTGATGACTTTAGTTAAAGGTGTGGTTATGTTACTAAAGTCCTTCACAAACCACCATAAAAGCTAGCAAGTCCGTGGAAACTCCAAATATTACTCACATTGGTTGGACTTAGCCATTCTTGGATGCATGAACTTTTCATCATCAACTTGTATTCCTTGTGCACTATAACAAAAGCAAAAAAACATAAATTTATCTATGTAAAATGTGTACTTCTTGAGGTTAGCAAATAATCTTTCCTTCGAAGTACATCTAAACCAAATTTCAAATGAGTCAAATGCTCATCCAAGTTCGTGCTATAAATGAGTATATAATCAAAATAGATAACTGCAAATTTTCAATAAAAGCATGTAAACACATGGTTTAATAATCGCGTGAAAATACTAGATGCGTTGGTTAATCCAATAGGTATAACCAACCACTCATATAAACCATATTTTGTTTTAAATGCAGTTTTCCATTCATTTCCTTCTTTCACCATAATTTGATGGTACCCACCTTTCAAATCTATATATACACATAGCTCCATACAACTTATAGCATAGGTCATCTAAGCGAGGAATGGGATGACGATACCTAATTATGTTATTGATGGCTTAACAATCAACACACATTCTCCACGACCCATCATTCTTGGGTACCAAAACTATCAACAACGCATGGGCTCATGCTTTCCCTTACGTACCCCTCGTCTATCAATTCACTAACCTACCTTTGGAGTTCCTTTGTCTCTTTGCGATCACTCCTATAAGCTGATCAATTTAGAATGGTTGCGCCGGGTATAAAATCAATCTGATGTTCAATCCTTTACAGTGGAGGTAATCCTTTTGGGATTTCCTCGAGAAAAACATTTAAACTCCTGCAAAAGAGACAACAAAACTAGGCAAAGAATCAGGAAATTCGTTAGTATTCAAAAACGTTTCTTTATATACCAACATTATCATACACTGCTGCAAAACTAATGCTCTTCTCACCATACTCGTTCTTGCCATACAAATCTCCTTTTGCAAGGTCACACTCTCCTTTTCTCATACCACCAAAGATGAACCCTTTTCAACTTGGATACTTTCACTCTTTCCAGCTTGCCTTTCTTTTTCATTTTGATTTTCAATTTTTTTTTCTTTTTCTTTCTCTCTTTCTTTTGTGCTCTCATTTTTTCTATTTTTTCACTCTCCCTTTGTTTTTCAAAAGTTGTTGAAGTTGCACTAATCTTATATACTTGCTTAGGGTTAAGGGTGCAAAGGTATAGTTCTTGCCATTGTAATGAATGAATACTTGTTTGAGAAGCCATTATGAATCATCTTCTTGTCATATTGCCATGGCCTTCCCAATAACATGTGACAAGCTTTCATCAGTACTACATCACACAATGCATTATCCTCATATCTCGCGATGCAAAATGAAATAATAGCTTGTTTGTTTACTTTGGTTTCACCACCATCATTCACCACTGCAGCTTATATAGATGGGGTGTTTAGTGGTATTGAGCCCTAATTTTCCCATAACAAATGTGTTGAAAACATTTGTGCTACTACCCCCATCGATAATCATATTACATACCTTGTCAACGACATAGCACCTAAAATGAAAGATATTTCTCATTACACTTTGGATTCCTCTTTCACTTGCACGCTTGAGGTTCGTTCATAATTGTTACTACGTTCCCATCATGGGGTTCTTTAACATCACCAGCATCTTCCAATGGTAGCATCTTTCTTCCTCACTCTCTCCCTCTGTCTCATATTTACCATTTTTGTGCAAGATCGTAACGTACTTGTTTGAACACTGGCTTGTAATGTGACCTTTGCCTTGGTATTTAAAACACCCAGTATCACAATTTCTAGTAGTAGAAGAATCTAATTTACTTTGATTTCCATGGTTGGCCATCTTTTGTTTCTAATCAAATTTTGGCGTAGTGTAGGGCTATTTCTCCTCCTTCTTCTACATATTCAATTTCCAAGTGGATGCACTTTAATTACCCTTCCTCTTGAGTTGGTTCTCAATTTTTATGGCCATGTGAACCATGTTCTCCAACTTGACATAATGTTGTAACTCCACCACATTCTGAATCTCCTTATTTAAACCAGCTAAGAACCTCGCCACTGTAGCTTCATGGTCCTCCTCAATATTTGCCCTTATCATAGTAACCTCCACCTCCTTATAGTACTCTTCTACACTCTTATTATCTTGTTTAAGGGTTTGCAGTTTATTATACAACTCCTGGTAATAGTATGTTTTCTCATCTCTTCTCAAGTCTTTATGAGTGGTTCCCCATTCCTCCTCCTATTCAACACTAGCTGGTCTAACTAGACTATGCATAATCTGAAAATTTGATGGCAGCCAGTTTCGCTTTCTTAACTTTGGAATAATTATGATAATCAAAGACTAACTCCACCTTATTCTCCCATTAAAGATATGCCTAGGGTCATTCTTTCCTTGGAAAGATGGGATCTTCATCTTATATTACCTAAAAATTATCCTCCTGATTCCTAACTTCTCTAAATCTACCTCCATACTTTCTAAAGCTTTCAACCGAATCCTGCTCAAACTCTTCTTCAAAACCATCCCTTTCATAATCTTCTTTCTCTAACCTCACTCATCTCCTAGGAATTCTCTCCCTCCTATGTCCTGGAGGAATGCTTCGTGACTACTCGAAGCTCTGTTCTACCTTCCCATGGAGTTGTCCCAATTCTTCTCTAAACATCTGTTTCATCTCCATCGATAAAAGCATCTAAAATCAACTTCCTATCAACTCCCTCAATCACACCTTCAAACACACTTTTTTTTTGGCATTTTGCTGCAAAAACAAGGTTAGATGTAATAATAAAAACAAAGAAAAACCTCAGAAATCACTCCCTCACGTGTTTCCACTTAAAGAATGATCCGCAAACCACTCGTGTTTTTCCACATAATAGAGATTTGGTTTTTTCTCACTTTAATCTCCCTTGCGGTTCTTTTGGAACTAATTAAACAAGTCAAGGTCTTTCCACATAATTCAATCAAGCCTTTTCAATAGTACTTCTAGAGCTAATCAAAGCAAATTTCTTCCCATAATTTAATCAACTGATACTTCTTTCTTTTTTGCACGAATTTCTT
The DNA here is from genome assembly GCA_024138025.1 of Combretum micranthum. Lineage (NCBI taxonomy): Eukaryota > Viridiplantae > Streptophyta > Magnoliopsida > Myrtales > Combretaceae > Combretum > Combretum micranthum. The sequence goes on along the minus strand of JAMXBD010000823.1, from coordinate 399,187 downwards.
TCTCTTTTTTTTTTTTTTGTAGCAACTAATATGAAGTTAACACAAATTCAATAACAAATCAAATAGAAACAGAGGAACACAAGGAATTCTAATAGGAAGAAGCTTAAATACTCCCAAACCCTAAAAGACACAACTTTTTTTTTTTTTTTTGTGCTAAGGAAAGGATAAGTGAGCTTTAAACAAACTTAGACTCTGATACAAAACTGATACAAACTATGCAACCTGTGACAAAACCTAGTACCTAAATCTGGAAATCAATCCCAAGATTATTCAAGATTAAATGGAAACGGTGATTGCTTATATTGAAGCAATAACCTTAGTATAGAGAGGACGCCACAATCGGTGATGGAAATTCGATTAATAAGTTGAGATTGAACACCACGGATAAACCGATAAGTTCAGAGAAGTTATTTCAAGAACCAAAGAGAAACTACTCTCAAATTTGTATTTAAAGTTATGTTATTCAATTACAAAGCAAAGGTCTATTTATAATAACACAAATGAAACCTAAAAGACATAAAACTAATTAAAACTAACGACCAATCGAAGCTGGTGGTCTTTAATTACAAACACTGGTGGCCTTTAAAAATACGAAACTATACACATTCAAGGCTGGTAGTAGGTTGGCGGCATAACTATTGAAGGTCGGTGGCATAGAATAGAAAGCTGGCAGCATTTGATTGGCGTACATGCAAGGCCAACGGCTTAGGCTGAGTGGTCTAATGCTGCTCGTTCGCTTCATTTTCTTGGTCCATTTTTGAGTTAACTTCGAGGAAATGGATCAGCTTTAGTTCATCCTGGATGTTATGCACGTGGATCTCCTCTTTCTGAACTTCTTGGATTAATTCATCGGGTGCATTTTTTAATATTTTAGCTTGGGCTCTTGTAACTGGTCTAGGCGGCATGTCAAGCGGATCTATTCTCCATCTCCTAGCCATACCTCCTTCAACGAGGTACCTTTATAGTCAGATCTCGTTTTTTGAAGAGAAGAAGTATTTACAGAGCGAGATCTCATCTTTTCATGAGATGGGATACCTCCTCATATGAACCTCGAATTTTTTAGGTACTCATGACCTCGTCTTTGTAAAACAATGTTAACTTATTTAAAACCGAGATTATTTTTATATCTATGGTAGTTTCATAATTTTTTTTATAAAATATTATTTTCCTTTTCCCCACCCCCAAGCGTTCCACTTACACAGCGAAAATGAAAGTCCATGGACTATTCTCCCACCAAACCTCCCTCCAAAACCCCAACTTTAACTTTTCCCGTTCACCATTGCTCTCTCTCTCCACCGTCACTTCTCCTCCTTCTTGTACAGCCCCATCGTAACCCAAGCTCTTGATATCCTCCAATCACCACATGACACGTGGAACATTCCCACTCTCGATGAACTCCTCTTCTCCGATTTACTTCCCTCCCAATCGCGGCTCCTTTTCAATATCGCAACAAAAATCGGTTCTTCCGGAGAGGCACTCGAATTCCTAAGTATGTCCAGTCCCACGCGCCCCTTGAGCACGCACCTTTGCTCGCCTCCTCCACTTTCCAAGCCATTCTCGAGCTTGCTTCCTGTAAATCTAACCATTTAAAGAGCCTTCTCGAGCGCTATAGAAAGTCCAAGGAAAGAAATAACTTTCCCCTAACGGCCGGGTTACGATGGGGTTGTTCAAGGAGCTGTGAAAAACTGGGTTTCGTTGATGAATTGGTCTTTTTTTTTTTTTTTTTTTTTAACGATCTCGATAAGACTAAAAGCAATTTGCTTGTTTACACTGATTATATTGGTGGTTTGTTGAGATTTGGCAGATGCAGCGATGCACCTAAAGTGCTCGACGAAATGCTCGAGACAGATTCTGGATGCGTCCCGTCCGATTTCACGTGTGACATTGTTTTCTCAGATTTAGTGAGGAGGGAAGCTTTGTAAAAGTGCTAATGACAATGCGATCATCGTGTTAGTTTTGGAGTCAATATAGTGTTTCTTCCTAATCCTATAAAGCTTTCTCGGTTGATTACTAAGTTGTGTCGGGATGCTAAAGTTTGGTGTGCTTGGGCTGTCTTACAGGAGTTGCTCTGGTTAGGTGCACCTGTCGAGTCACATTCTTGTAATGCGCTTCTAGCTAGGCTGGGAAAGGACAGGGATATTCAAAAAATGAATAAGCTTTTAGCTCAAATGAAGGAGAGACATATTCAGCCTAATGTTGTGACATGGGATGCTTATTAATCACTCTTATTAGCTCAGGAGAGTTGATGATGCGTTAGAGGTTCTTGATAAAATGTGTGGAGAAGGGAATGGGGATGGACGGCTTTTGGCCAAACCTGATGTCATTATTTATATTACCTTGGTTGATGGACTCTGCAAAGTAGGGAGGCTGGAGGAGGGGCTTGAGTTAGTGATGTCTCATAGCAAATGTGTGCCATATACGATAACTTATAATTGCTTGATTGATGGATCTTGGATACTGTAAATCTGGTGAGATTGAGGGGCCAGAGAGCTTTTTGATCAGATGGGTGAAGAAGGGGTACCACATAATGTTATTACCGTTAATGCTATGATTGATTGTATGTGCAACCACGGGAGAGTCAATGGAAAGCTCCAGTTCTTCCAACATATGAAAGAGAATGGTATGGTTTTCAATGCCAATACCTACACATCATTGACCAATGCTTTTTGTGGTGTTACCAATATCAATAAAGCCATGGAACGTTTTGAAGAAATATTCAAAGTTGGGTGTGAACCGGATGCAATCGTTTGTTGTTCCTTGATCTCTGGCTTGATGCAAGTGGATGGATGGAAGAGAGAACAAAATTTGTGTACAAGTTAAAGGAGGGTGGGTTTCGACTTGACATTGCACGCTATAATAATATGCTGACCAATGGGTTCTATTAGAAAATCAAATTGGACTGAGCTTATAGCATGCTCAAGGACACAGAACTGGCTGGTGTAAAGCTCGACAGTATCACCTACAACACTTTGATATCACACTTCTGCAGAACTAGGAATTTGAAATTGTAAGTGAAGTTTTGAAACAAATGCTCCAGCAGGGTCTTGTACCTACTGTTGTTACATATGGTGCAATGTTCATGCATATTGCTCAGTAGCAAGGTGGATGAAGCTATGAAAATTTTTAAAAGTATTTGCTTGTCTCAAAAGATCTTTCCAATACAGTTATATATAATATTCTCATCAACACTTTGTGCAAAGAAAATAAAGTAGAACAGGCTGCTTCCTTGATGATATGATAGAAAGAGGGGTGAAGCCAAACACGCAACAGTCAATGCCATTTTAAAAGGCCTCAAGGGGAGCAATATGTTTGAGAAAGCGTTTGTATTTATGGATTTAATGGCAGAATAACCCTGTAAACCTGATTATATAACCTTCGATCTTCTTCCAGAGTGTCCTTCCTCTGTGGGTAAAGTAGATAAGCTCCATAAATTTGTGCAAGGGTATGGAGTTTCAGCTGCTACAGCCTAGTTCCTTTTTGCAAAAGAAAGACAGATTCCCTGGTAAATTGTCTTATTTTGGTAGTATGTTGGATCTTGGCCCACCAACACTCAATAAGCCTACTTCACTATCTCACTGATTAACCCTAATTCACTTCTCATTTCTTCTACACACTTCGCCTCTCTCTACACACAGCTAAGGTATTGCTCTCAAACCCTAACTGTGTTTCCCTCTTAATCTCTCTCGCATGAACTCTGGTATTACGCTAATGGAAGATTGTGTTTAATGCAGGTTTTGGCTTGTTTGAGAGTGCCACTCTCTCCTCAGTCTTGCGACTATCTTTTAATAGGGGCCAAGAATGGTTTTCCTTTGCTTTCTGTTTCTTTTATATATTTCTTTCTTTCGGTTGTTACACAGGTATTATAGTTGCTAGTCTGTTACATTTCATCTACTAATTCAGTTGTAACTACTTAGATTTATACAAGTTTCTTTTATGTTTGTGTAACAAATACTATGAAACAACAAAGTCTCTAAACTTAGAAGGAAATCTTGTCTGTCTTCTCTGTTTTCTTGCAACAATTGTCTCCCCCTCTGGAAAAAACAACCTTGTCTGCAAGGTTGAAATCATTGTAGATCCTTTGAAATGGCACGTAATCTTCCCATGTAGTATCTTTGGGTAGTAAACCCTGCCTCTGCACTAATACTTGAGGCACCCTAACTCACTGTCTTTGAATCACACTAGAACCCACAATAGATAAGGGTTGTAAAATAGGATGATTACCTACAGCTTCAGGTGGAAGTTCTAGAGCTGGTATAGAGAAACCATATGCTTTCCTGAGGGTTAAGATGTGAAAAACATTGTGTATTCTTGCTGATTCCGGGAACTCAACTTCATAAGCTACTGACTCTAGTCGTTTCAAATCATGAAAAGGACCATAATACTTTTTAGCCAACTTATGATATCCACGAGACAGTGTAGATGGCTTATGGAGCTGAAGTCGAATGAAAACCAAATCTCCTACATCCAATATCACATCAGTTCGACTTTTATGAGCCAAATTCTTCATCCTATCCTGCGCTGCCAATAAGTGAGATTGTAATGCTGTCAATGACTGATCTCTAGTGGCTAACTCAGTGTCCACTGCCTCAGCATTAGAATCTTTTCCCACATATGAAGGTATGGAAGGTGGTGCACGTCCATACACAATAGAAAAGGGGTACAATCAGCTCTAGCATGGAAGGATGTATTGTAAGCATACTCCGCCTTGGGCAAATATTGAACCCATCGAGTTGGATAGTCCATAACATGACTCCTTAAGTACTGTTGAATAATCTGATTTAGGACTTTCGATCTAACCATTAGATTGAGGGTGATATGTGCTAGACATATTGAATGTAGTATCACTTAATCTGAATAATTCATTCCAAAATCTGCTAGTAAAAACAGGATCTCGAGCTAATACTATTGTCCTTTGAAATCCATGTAGTTTTTCCACAATCTGTGAGAATAAAATAGCTACTTTCACGGTTGTAAAATGTGCATCCAAAGCTCCAAGATGACAATATTTGGATAGTTGATCGACCACCACAAAAATGACCGAATGTCCTTGAGACCTTGGAAGGGATGTGATGAAATCCATACTCACATCCTCCCATATCCTCTCTGGAATCAGTAAGGACTGTAATAAACCTGCTGGTGACCGTGAAATATGCTTCACTTGTTGACAAGTGACAAAATTATTCACAAAATCCTTGATTATAGTGCCTAGTTTTCCTTAAAAAAAAAAGATTCTGAATCTTTTATAGGTCTTCAGTACACCAAAATGACCTGAGCAAGGGAAACTATGAAATTCATCGACCAACAATGAAATAAGATTTGACTGAGGTGCTAGAAAAAGTTTAGTCTCATGATACAAAAGATCTTTCTTCCAATGTAATTCATATTTCATATTATTCTCTTATTCCATGTTAGACAATATCTTTTGGAATGCAAGCAACTTCTTATATTCATGTTTCAAATCATCTAGTAAATTGAAATAAGGAGTTGAGATGCTAAAGAAATGTCTTTGATCACACTCTTGGCGTGATAATGCATCTACAACCACATTATCAGTGCTCGGTTTATATGTGATCATATAGTCATAACCAATCAACTTAGATAAGAATTTCTGCCGTTCGAGTGTTTGTATAACCTGATTCAAAATCTCCTTCAAACTCTCATGGTCTGTCCGAATGAAAGAATGATGGCCCAATAAGTATTGACGCCATTTTAACGGTTTCAACAATTGCATATAATTCTTGGACATACGCTGAGGCTTTCCATATGTGCATAGGCATCTTCTTACTAAAAAATGCCACTAGATGAGTGTCTTGTAATAATAGCTCTAATGCCATAGCCTGACGCTTCTGTTTCAGCAATAAAAGGCTTACTACAATCAGGGAGCCTCAATATAGAAGTTGAACAAAATGCTACTTTTGCCTCAGTAGATCATATAAATTGATCTTTCTGTAACATGCCAATTAATGGTCCTACCACCGATGCAAATCCTCTAATGTAGTGCCTATAGTAGCCTACCAATCCCCAAACTGTTCTTATATCCTTCACATTCAGTGGTTCTAGCCAATTCTTGACAGCATCAATCCTTATAGGATCAAGTTGAACACCATCTCGCCCCACAATATGGCCAAGATATTTAATCTGTTGTTTGCTTTTGAAAAAAAAAAAAAAAAAAAAAGATCTCTAGGGAAAAAACTTGTGCTACATTAAAACTTGCAACACTAATGCTAAATGATCTCTATGTTGCCAATCATCCCTGCTGTACACCTATTTATCATTAAAAAAAATGATAACAAATTTTCTCAAGAATGGTTCGAAAATATTGTTCATGATAACTTGGAATGTGGCCGGGGCATTACATGAACCAAAGGGCATAACCAAAAATTTGTAATACCCTTTGCGAGGAATCTGGTGATACATAGATCGTAAATCTAACTTTGAAAAGACTGCTACTCCAAATAGCTCATCTAATAATTTGTTCACAGTGGGTATTGGAAACTCATCTTTGATCTTGACCTAATTTAAGGCCCTATAATCAATGCAGAATCCCCATTTACTATCATTTTTCTTCACCACTGACACAGGAGATGAAAATAGACTTGTACCATTGCTAATAATACCCTGATTCAATATCTCTTCAACTTGCTTCTCTATTTCATTTTTCTAAAAGTGGGTAGCTATAAGGTTTTACATTAATAGGTGGAACACCATGTCACAAATGAATACGTCGTTGTATGTCTCTGTATGGTGGCAGTGATGTAGTTGTGTCAAAGTCACTAAGAAATTTGCCCAATACATCCTCAAAAGGAGTGTTGCTGGTTGTACCCGATGATGTCTCTAAAGGCTGAGCCACTAATTGATATAATGAAACTATTGTATTAGTCTGAACCATTCTTCGGAATTGATGATTGGAGACATGTTGAATAGATGTTGAATCAAAAGACACCTGTTTATCTTTATGAACAAAGGACATTGATAGCGCAGTATAATCGATGGTAATAGGTCCCAAACTTTAGAGCCACTACACTCTCGACACAATTTTAGCGCCTTGAATAGGCAAGCCAAAGAAGTCAACAAAAAATTTTGAATGACTTCATGTACATTCACACATTGTCCATCACATACTATCTTAGTACCATCTCTTACCATAACATGGAATGTTAGAGTAGGCGTCATATGTAAATTTAAATGTTTAAGTATTCTTGTCTGCAAAAAATTATGCACGCTACCACAACTAACAAGAATAGAAAACATTTTATTCTTGATAGCACCCTGAAAATGTAATGTTTTTGGAATTGACATACCCGTTAATGCATGAAAATTGATAGTAGCACCAGTTGATATCGTTTGATTTTCCTGCTCAACACATTACTACATCACTTCATCCATATTCACAACACGATTACAACCATCTTCATGTACAAGTAGTAAGAACTTTGCATTGTATTTATGATTTTTATGGAACTTTTCATTACAATTATAATAGTCCCTTTTTTCTTCTTGCAGCCATTTCTGCTGGTGATAGCTTCTTGATGGATAAAAAAGGTTCATTTTCATTTAATTGGGTGTTCTGGTTATTTGAAGAAAATTGTTTTGGTTTTGAAAATTGTAGTGTAGAAGAAGGTTTGGAATTGTAAGAGGAAGAAGGTTTGAAAGAATGGTCAGCGTATTTAGATTGATGTAAATTGGCTAAGTAAATGGCCTATAGCAAATCCACTGCCTAGCAATTTGAAGTTCACGTTTCAAATAGGGTTTAAGAGCCAAAATGAAATAATTAAGCAAGAAGCAAGAAGCTAGCAGCAAGTCTCACTACCTATATGATAATGTCTCAAATTGAGACTGATATTTATTAACAATAGTATTCTGCATCAACTTGGGGTTGGGTCTGAACCAAAATCCAACCCGAATCGACTACAGTAGGGTAGGTCTGACTTGCTAAGCGAGTCCGCCATAGTCCGTGGGTTCACTAGCTGAACTTGTGGACCCGATGGGTCCTTAAGAGACCCTTATACGAAAAAATGCAAAAATGAATAAAACATTAATATACTCACTATAAGGGGATGGGTCGGAATTGTCCTAATCCAACCTGCTCTAGGACCTGGTGGGTCCCGCCCCGACCCTTACACGAGCGGTTATAGCTCCCGAAAATTTCAACCCGAACCTGACCCTTTCCTAGGGAGATGTCTATGTACGTTTCATATATTGAAGGACCAAAACGTTCTTTGATGGCTTTCTTGAATAATTGCCAAGTAGAAAGCTTGTGATTCCTCTCCATCCCATTGGTACCACTCTAAAGCTTTTTCCTCAAATGCATAGGCTGTAATGGTAATACGCTCTCCCTTTGGTACATAATGAAAGTTAAAGAATCTTTCTGTCTTGAAAAGCCAACCTAAAGCATTAATGACACAAAATTTCAGTACCTCCAACTTGATTCCCTTAAGAATGGAATCAGCCATAGAGGTTGTGAAATGTGATGACTCTGAAGTTCCTGAATTAGCTTGTTGAGTACTAACAAGAGTCTGATTTCTAATACTCATCAAGCCCATAGAAATTGTCTGTTGCACCTCCTCCATGAATGTAGCTAATAGTGAAATTCCTGCTGTAAATTGTGTTGCATCTTCTCCAATTTCTCATCAAGATTCATGTTTCTCATTTCAGGTGCCATTATTGCTAAGTTCAAGTTGGATGAGAGCACCAGATAATCCCACTTCACTATCTCACCGATGAACCCTAATTCACTTCTCACTTCTTCTACACACATCGCCTCTCTCTATACACAGCTAAGATATCTCTCTCAAACCCTAATTGTGTTTCCCTCTCAATCTCTCTCTTGTGAACTCTAATATTACACTAATGGAAGATTGTGCTTAATGTAGGTGTTTTGGCTTGTTCGAGAGAGCCACTCTCCTCAGTCTTGCGACTATCTTTTATCAGGGGCCAAGAATGGTTTTCCCTTTTGTTTTCTGTTTCTTTCATATATTTCTTTATTTTGCTTGTTACACGGGTATTACGGTTGCTATTCTATTACATTTCAGCTACTAATTCAGTTGTAACTACTTAGATCTTTACAAGTTTCTGTTATATTTGTGTAACAAATACTAAGAAACAACAAAGTCTCTAAACATAGAAAGAAATCTTGTCTGTTTTCTCTGTTTTGTTGCAATATAGCAGCTTCATTCTTCTGGACGCGTATCTGTGTAATTCCAAATGGAAAGCAGAAGTAGTAAAAAACAATCCAGCTTATCTATTCTTGGCTCACATTTTTCATTGATCCAAATCAGTACAATAAATTGCTTATACAAGTTTGGAGTACTTTAAGCCAAACTTGCTTATGCAAATATAGTCATTAATGATGAGAATATTTTGGACCTGTATGCTGGTGAATACCCTGGTTTCAGATTATTTTTTGATAATTCTTCAGTTTTAAGATTGTTGTTCTACTGTGTAGTTATGCCTCTGGTTCTTGGTGATTCAAGCTCCTTCAATCTCTGATCATTGTTGTTGCAAGGACGTTTCTTAACCATATTGTATCCTCAGTCTCATTCTGTAAACTATTAATTATGATATGAGTTCTTTGTTGTTCATTGCATATTGAATTTTTAAATAATACTAAGGAAAAAAAAAAACACACACCACACACACACACCCATATATGCAAAATTGGCGCACTTTTGCAGTAGCGAAGATATAGGACTTCCTGAGGTGCCTTTTTCCTAGTTCTCAAGTTATGCAAGGCATACCCTTATATTTTGACCTACTTATGTTAAAGAAATACTACATTTGTTTAAATTATCGAAGCTAGAAACTGCTTATACTTATTTCAGTATATTATCTGGGCCCTTGTTTTACCATTTGCTCGTTAAGGTTCCATTTAGGACCATTGCAGCCTTAGAAATAAAATTCTTCGAATTGGAAAAGCTTGAATTTTTCTCCGCACATCTTACATTGTGAAACATCAAATTAAATGACCTATTTGTTTAGGGGAAGAAAAATAAGAGAGTTCTTTGAAATGTGAATAGTTTGCAAGGATTATTATCAGCAATGGAATGTTGTGTTGTACGGAATTCACTAAATACATGTCTATAAAGGCCTGCTACATTGGTGATGACTGGAGGTTGTGAAGGATGATAGTGAATTCCACTTTTGTAATTCGTCTCTTGATGGGGGTACTCTTGAATATTTTCAAGTGATCGTAGGACTTGCTCTTGATTATATGATATTTGTGTCACAAGTGATGATTGTTCCAATGGAAAACTTACTGCGAGAGTATTGGACAATTATCCAATGTGCATTCTGCTTCCCTTGTTCTTATTGATATTGTTTGAGATGCCATTGAAGTGTGTCTATGAGGTCACCAAAAAAGAAGCTTTAGGTATCCTTTAGTTCACAGCTAACGAAATGGAAATGCCAATGGGTTTGCCCAACAAGGCGGAATCAACATATAGAAGTTACTTGTCCTGCTTGGAGGAGCTCAACCTACCTTATGCTTGAGGCAGCATTGGATCACAAGGGTGCATTTCTTCTCCTGCAGGAGCATGATAAATCCTATTATTTTGCTCAACTGTTCGATCAAACGAATGGTGTAAGTGCTCTGATAATTCTATCAGAAACATTGCACCAAGGAAGATTTTGACATCTTCAATTGTAAGAGGGTTCACACACCTGTTATCTTATATTATTTTGTCCATGGTGGCAATAGAGTTTTCAAGAACTCCTGTGCTTATTGTTGATCTGGAGTTTGCATTTATAGCAGGAGCTAGAGCCTGATGGTAATCTCACTTACTCAATCCTGACATTCAACATCCTTTGATTTACTCATGAGATTGGTTGCAGATGGAATAAGAAGTGTTGAAGATTGTTGCCAGCCCTTCCTTCTGTTGTCTTTTACAAGGAAAACAATCAAATTTGATGCCTCAATCGAAGTCAGTAGAATTGGATGAAAGATGAATCAAGCAAGGTACAGGTACAGGTACATTACGTTACCTCGTTTACAAGGACTAGTATCAAAGTTTGAGCTGCTTGTTACTTGCCCTTAACTAGTCTGCAAAAACTGAGTTTATACCAGTTTGTCCTTTCGGATAGGAAAAAGAACATTAACAGTTCTTCCATTATATTTCATGGAACTGAGTATATATTTTCTGATCTCCAGTAAGTAATTATCAGTAGTTACATAAATACTTTTTGGAAGATCTAGCAAAATGAAAACTATGGAAATAGATGATACAGTTTTATTCAATGTTACCAGGATAAAACTATGTAAAAGGATGAATAAAAAGGCTTTTGACAGGCTATCAGTTGGAACTTGGAAGGAAGATTAAATGAATATATTATATATTGTCCTGTTCTGCTCAATGAAAGCAGGCAGTTTTTGTGGAGTTTGGTCTTGCAGGAAAAGTTCCCCATTTTTCTAAATGATTTCCAGGTCCATGTCTCGTTCAGTTGTAGGGGGGAGATAAAAAGATTAAAAAAAGGGGGAATACAAACAACATTTGAGCATTGGAAATCTAAAATTTTGTCAGTTCATAGTAGATGTACAGATTATAATTTACTGCATAATATATTATTAAAAGGAATATAACACAGCTGGAAGCATTGTTCCTAAGACTCTCGTTACTCTTCAGCGTTACTTACAACCCTTTTTGCAAAAGTCAAGACGAGGGTGAAAGTCAAAAGGATGGAATCCTATGTCAAAGGACGCTTGGCCAGCATCATATTAGCTATTTCTAGCGGCTGCAGCGGTGCTATTGGTGGTCCACGATAGACCAAAGTTGGCCGGAAATTGATCCAAGCAATCTTCACTGTCATTACCAACGAACCCTTCAATTCCCTCGAGGAAATTATCAGTTGGAGCCATATCGTTATCAGACCATTCAACTTCCCCTTCCTCATCATCCACTATGGTATTTTCCATATCCTCTCTGCTTCCACTGTTTGTGCTTTGTGGCCTACCCTCTTCTTCTGCAGAGGAAGCTGGAGAAGAACAAGCAGGCTTAATTAAGGGTGATAATGCATTGTTGTCTCCTCTGGTGGTAGAGGCATCCGGTGTAGGAGCTATGGGCTTTTGCCGGGTGGAGCCAGCTAGGGAGTTGCGGTGTGTGGGTGGCGGGTGGTTGTGCTCTGCCGTATACGTGACGATAAATATTTCGGGTTCAGATCGATTGCGCTCTACTTGCTTTCGAGCTAGACACCCCTTTGAGCTACTGCATCTGTAATATCCCCTATATAACACAGTAAAACAGTGGATTAATAGATCAGCTCATGAGAAGCAAGTATTCTTCTTGGAAATACTTGTATGAATCAAACTGGATTTCCGGCCATAGTATGACTAATGGCACACAATCAATACATGCAGTTGTGGACATAGAATTTGCAAAACCGTGCAGCTGCCTCCCCAAATATTGGAAATTTTTTAAATCCTCTTAAAATTTTTTTTCTAAAATTAAATATATGACCCCCCAAATTGGATCTTGGGTCTGCCTCTCCACAAGTGACCAAATTTAGTCCATCGTCATGATATAAATGCCATATATCATGAAGTTCCTCACAAATATGGATTGTATGTACACAATGGAGTTGAAACGGGGAAATACCGTATCAAGTGCGGATTTTACCTAGGATATGGAGATCCTTTGATTGGTTTCTGGCCATATTTACGCCAAGCCCATATATCTGAAGAGAGGCTTTCTGCTGGGATTTGGCAGACCTTTTTAACTTGGTTCTTCCTGCTTTCCAAAGATACAATGTCAAACACATGGTAAGGAATTTAAAATTGAAAAACTGAACTGTGTTTCCTTTAAGAAAAATGTCCTTTTTTTTTGAGAATTTATTTTATATAGAGAATAATTAGAAAAAAATAAAATAAAACAAAATACTTAAATAATGAGGAAAGTTCAAAAGAGTTTCTTATACGAGATTAATGGAATGGAATTCTTACTTTCTTTTAGATCGAGAAGGTTGGGAAGTGGAAGCTGAGCTAGAAGAAACTACAGCGGATGAAGCATGAGTTGGCTTCGGCTGTTGGAGGGGTTTGAATAATAATGAGTTGTCATTGTTTATAAGTATGTCAAAAGAAGAAGACCCAGAAAAAGAAGTGGTAGGACTAGGTGTGTTTTGAAACACAAAACTGGTTTCTGATTTATGAAGAAATGGCTTGTAGAGTTCTTGTAATTCCTCGACTTTGTAATTCCATGTTTCGGATAGATTTTCCCTTTTTAATGTGAAAGAAGAAAAACCTGTAGGAAGGATAGGAACATCTGTCACCAAAGAACCATTTTTCGAGGTGGTGGTGGTGGTGGTGTTGTTGGTGGCGGCGGCGGCGGCGGCGATGGTGGTGGAGGCATTCATGCAACTTCTGACCACCGCATGCAAATCCCAGTCATCACCTTCCATGGTTTCTTTAGTCTTTGTCCCTCGTTTGTTCCTAAGATAACCTCTGCAGTACTGTACCGTACTGTACCTTCTGACTGCTGCTCGTTGATATGCGTGAGAGAGAGAGGAGGGGGGAAAGGATGAAGAAAGAGTGAGAGAGATGAAATAGGGCGCTGACTTTTGATGGTTGATTAAAAAAGGAGATTGAATGCTAAATAGTAGGGTGGCAATGGAATGAGTAGGATTTTTATCATGGAAAATAGCAGGGGCCGTTTGTGGTGAAAACATTGCTGTGCATGGAGGCTTTGTGGACCTAATTATAATCTGCATGATATGGGAATCACTTGTCCAGAAGTTAAATGGAAATAGACTCTGTTTAAACATGAATTTTATCATTTTTTGAGAGGTTAATTAAATGAATTTTTTTCCTTGTATTTTTACAGATTTACATATTTTGTAATAATATGAAATGTTTTTCCTTTTTGTTTTTAAACAATGGTTTTAGGGTACCCTTTTAAGGAAATCATTTCATTACTTAACAAGTGTTTTAGCTGAGTTTATTAAGTTGTTAAATAAAGAAAATTTTTTATAATTTATACATGTTTCTTTTTTTTTTTTTTTTTTTTTGTTGTTAAATCTGAACTAGAGGTTGATTTGAAAATGAGAAGAGGTGAAGGGTGGAGAAGTTTGAATTGGAATCAAACTAAAGTCTGGAAACGTCAATATAATACATCTGTTATTTACAAAATAATAAAATCATCTTCAAATTTGAAGATTAAAAATTTCACTTTTTATTTTGTGTTTTTCTTAGTTCTAGTTTTATTTTTTCTTCTACTCCGTTTTTTTTTTTTTTTTTTTTGGTGAAATGGTGCATTCTCCCGCGGGGGTGGGGGGTGTGTGGGTGGGGTTTGTTGGAAATTACATCCAACTTGAAAAACCTGTTTGCATTCCTAAGAGAATCGAATGGGCCTGGCTTCATCGATTTTTCGGACCCCTATCTATAGCATCAAAGATTGAATTAAATTGGTTTCATGCTTGGATCAAGTTGAACTTGATTGGAAGGTCCAAATTGATCTGAATCTGACAATCATTGCTCTATTATTTTCATGAAGTACATAATCACTGTCGTAAATCTAAGAAGTAGCATGATCCTTTGCTGCTTTGATAGAGTGAGAAGCTGGAGTTGGCCAGGCAGTTTTGGCATCTCAAGGCTTATCTTAATTTCTCAAAGCTGTCTTGAAAACTAGAGATGGTTTTGAGGTTGACTAGAGACAATGTCAAAGTGGTATTGCCATGTTTTCAAAGAAAACCCAAAAAAGTCCACGCCTTTGAGGAGCAAGCGTAAGGACAAAAGCTGAGTATCAAAGGTGGAGGCCACTACACATTTGGAGCGAGAACTACAGCCGCTCATTGTGGAATTCGATCCACTTCTTCTTCCCATTTCTTCTGGACATTTTTTATTGGACATATCATTTATACATTTTTAATAAAATTTTTAAGGATAAAATAGAACCCCCTAAATTTCTAAAATGTGATTTTATCTTTTTGAAACATCTGGCCAACAGTGGCATGCATCACAAAGTTTTGTTGAAATTTAGCAATGGGTTTTGGGATAAAACAATTATGTGCAGGTTATCAATAATTTTAAAAAGTTAGGAAGATGAAACCAACACTTTAAAAATTTATGGATTTTTTATTTACATTTCATCAATTATTTTAGGAGGCCTATCTGCGTTTATTGTTTTATTATATGAAAAATACAAACATATATTAAATCTGGGCGATGAAAACAGGAAGTGAAAAACAAAATAAGATGTGACACCTATGTTTATCTTCTTGCATGAATTTTTCTATTTACGGGCTTACAACTCAGTGGGGTTGGAACAGTGCAACTTCTTTCTTCCATTTTAATCACTTGACTGTGCTATTCTTAGACCAAAACGTCAGTTAATGATGCCCCTAAATCCTAATCAATACCCTAATGTTATTATGTTGTCGAGGTCTTACGGCCCTGTTGACACAAACAACAATTGTGCCAATAAGTAACGTTAAATATGGTAAAAAAACTTATTAAAAAAAATCAAATATAGATAATTTTCAACTTATAGTGCTTTTTTTTTTCCCGTAAAATATATAATTCGTTTAGAAAATGTATAAAAAATAATAATTAAAAAATTTTAAACACTTAACACAGGTTTTATCCTTATTAATGGCTCCATATTAATTATCGGACCAGTATATGTAATTTTGAGATTTAGCCTAGACTTCTTGCGGTTGACTTCTAGTCACTTTTTATTAGTCCCAAGGTATATTGTTCTGAGACAACAAATCTTCTCCCGAGAGTTTAATTTATGTAAGCAAAAGCAATATCGATGTTGCTCCTTTTGTTAAGATTTCTAGAAAGCAGAAAAATTGATTATTTTTAATGCGAAAGAAAAAGGTGACTTTTTCATATGATCGAGAATAAGAATCTAGTAGCATAATGACGTAACACAGATTATAAAAGCTACTTCTTGATACACTTCTTTATATTTCTCAATTCTAAATCGAATAACAAGATTTGCATGTTTTGACATTCGTTTGTTTATTTTTGCCAAGGTAAAGGTTCCTCGTCCTTTAATTATAAAATTAGCCACGTTTAAGGACCTAGTTTATTCTAATCGATAAAATTGGTGCTAGTAATACTAGGTCATAAGACTTTTAGTGCCTA
The DNA here is from genome assembly GCA_024138025.1 of Combretum micranthum. NCBI lineage: Eukaryota > Viridiplantae > Streptophyta > Magnoliopsida > Myrtales > Combretaceae > Combretum > Combretum micranthum. The sequence continues at coordinate 383,112 of JAMXBD010000823.1, read as the reverse complement.
CATGCAAATTTGATGATTATTTTTCTCACAATATTAGGATGATTCCGAACATACTTCTCATATTATTATTTTAATCATTGGTTCAAGGATTATTTATATATTTAAGTGTTTTTCTTTCTTTAGCCATTATAATAGAGGGGATGAGATTTCAATCGGATTAATTACATTTAAGAGGCTCATGATAAATAGGATTATAAACGAGCTAAGTTTTTGAAGGTTTGGGCTCGGCTCATTTAAAAATTATCGAGTTCAAGCTTGACTCGTTTACAAATTGAGTTCGAGATTAGCTTATTTACATATTGAGTTCGAGTGGAGTCAAGATTTTTTCAAGTTTGAAATTTAAGGTCTAACTCAACTAATTCAAGTAACTGGTTTTCCAATTTTTTTAAATTTGAAAATAATAAATAAGAGACATTAAATATATATACATATATATTAAATAAAATTATTTTTTATTATTATAATTATATATTTATATATAATATATCATAAATATAAAATTAACAAATCAATCAAACCTACTTATGAGCTGGTTTTCGAGCCTAAATTAAATTAAAACTTAACTTGTTTAATACTCATGAACACTTTGATTCATTTATAACCTTATAATGTTATTCAATCATTTTATTCTAATGAAGTTGACAAAGGCTTGTACTATTAGTAAACTAATGCCCCATCTACAGTCAAGGGCTTTTTTTTGCTAGCGAGGCCATTTGCATTTATTTATTTGTTAAATTAATAGGATAAAACTACACTTTAAAAGTATGATAAATCTAATCACACTTAATAATTAAAATAAGTATGAGACGAATTTGTCTTATGCCTCGAACACTGAGCCATTCGGCCAGATTGTAGCGTGAACCAAATTCTAGGTAGCTGGAGCATGGACCCACCAAATGCAGTGGGGCAGGGCATACCCTTGGGCCTTGAACCCACGGACGACGCTGATCCACTGTGGGGCTTACGAAGATAAAGAAAAATGCTAAAAGATAAAAGTAAAATATGAAAAAGAATGATGTAAAGGAAGGCACAGCCGCACAGCCGCACAGCCATACCCATGGAAGCACTATCAAAACAGCGAGGGAAGCGTACGGTGCTTCCGTAGACAACACTAGGGCTGGTCATGTCCACGTCAAAGGCAATATGACGGTTCATTTATCAATCTTCATTTTTTTTTCTTTTTCATTGTCGCGACATCTTTTATATAGATTTAGTCTATACTATTTAGATTGTCGAGTTTTTTTGTATTATATATGTATATGATTTATATTTGTAATTTATTTATATTATATATATCATATTTATTTAATCTGTTTATGAATAAAACTATTAATTTTTCATTGGTATCTATTTATTTACGAACATTTATTTGAAAAACGATAAAAATAAAATATAAAAATAACTAGAATATAATGAAACAAATAAACTAATTAAATTCCCTAATGGACGAAGCTAAAAAGCCGAAACTTATAAACCAAACCCATAATAATAATGGGGCTTTATAACGAAATATGATGATTTTTAAAATAATTATAGAAATATGGCATAAGAAAAAGTTATTTTAAATATAAGGGTCAAAAGTGCATACTACATGCATCTTTGACCAAAATTTATTTACACAGAACCCACCTACAATGCAGGCAATTATACGTAAATCTCCTAAATACATATCAACATCCAAAGTTATTACAATCAATAACTTTTACAGTTTTATTTCATCCCAATATCTACCTAAGACATTATTCCAATAACAAATTTCCATCATATTTAACAAATACTCAATTAAACAGCAGTCAATTTCAATCAAAGACACAATAACATTAAGTACAAGAAGTTTGAAATTGTTCTAACAATAAGTTTCAAATAACATCGGTTTGGAACAATTAAAATATGTACACTTTATTCTTTTTTTTCTTCTCTCTCCTGTTCAAGACAGCCTAACCAAAGCAAGCTATTGTCATACCCCAAAGGATATCTTAGACGTGACAGTCCGCCACATACGGTATTAAAGCTTAAGAATGACTTTTTAAGTCATGTGAAAGCTTCAACACCATATATAAGGCATCCATCATAATTATAGGAGACACTGGTGAGGTATATATTTTGAGAAAGTAAATACAACATACAAGAATCTCAATAAAACATTTATCCTCAAAATCATAATAATATGGTCTTTACATCATCTTAATGGCATTCTCTTGATAAATCTCCAAGGATCATAATTTAGTCTTGGTCTTATGTATAATAGTAACTAGAGGAAAAAATATTTTAAAGGAAATCTATTCTAAGATCTTCAAAAGCATTTTCCCCAAAAGCTTTCCAAAAGTGCAATCTTACCGGAATATATGGAGACCTTGGGTATAAGAGATATTAGTCCCGTGTCAACAAAAATCTGTTGGGGTGTAAGCTCAACTAGCTTAGTGAGAATATTCTCAAATCATCATACTCATAATGTAGAAAAGAAAATCAGACAAGCTATATTTAGACAGGCATATGAAATGCATCAAACACGTGAGCAAGTAATACATATGACTAACCGAAAATCATATGTTTGAATGAAATTATATCCTCCATTCGAGATTGGATGTTTCAAACCCTTACGAGCTTGCTTTATAATCTTGTTATGTAGTTCTTTTAGGCTCCCACTCGCTCCATCCTTAAATAGTTCTTTCAAGCTCCTATTCGTCTATCCTTAAATAGTTCTTTTAGGCTCCTATTCGCTCATTCTTGTAGACTTGCGGGCCCTTACGAACCCCACTACTATACTCTTGTCTCACTGATGACATAGTAGCTAATGCAATGTGACTCACTTTGTGATACACATGAATCAATTAATTTATTTCTTGTCATGTAATTAAGGTACTTAAAAGTGATAATAGAATTCGCAGGCACTCCATCATGATAATAGAACACGAATATAATTAACAACAATTCAAGTCTTGATATGCTTAGTATACTTTCAACCAACATTATCATGCACATTCCATTTTTATCTTTTCCTATTTTTAGTGCCTTTAAACTACAAGCATAAACATAAGTACGAAAAAGTAGGACATAAACTCACTCGGCCATTCTTGCTAAAAATCATTTACTTGTAATACTCCTCAGAATATGGATCCTCTAAAGATGCGTCACCTAGAAGAAAGAAATATCTTAAATGAGTATTTCACGGAAGTTCTACTTAAACTAGAATTCTATTCTAGTATTCTCATCAAAATTCGGATGAAAGGAAATTTCAACTTAAAATGGCAATAACTTGTTCATTTTAACTCGAAATTTCACATATTGGTAGTTGTTTTCTATCTACTAAAAAATATCTATCTATTTCTAAGGTTATTTCTAACATTTCAAACTATTTGGGTTCCAAAATGAGTCGGTACACACTTAGCAAAAAAATTCCAGCCCTTAAATTTTAATTTTCCAAGTTTTACATCACCCAAAAATCTTATAGCAAACTGGTTTGTGTGTGTTTGTGAAATTTAAAGTTCAATTTTCATTAATCATTGACCGAGTTTTTCAAATTTGTAAATGTTTTCTAAATCAACAACTATGGTATCACAGGGCAAGTGCACCCATCAAATGTAGCATAGATAATGATTTAGGTCGGTTCCAAGGGAATGGTTGGCAGCTAATATAATCTCAATCCCATTAATTGTCTAGCCAAAGAAATGTTTTAGAAAAACATAAAGAAGAGTAAAATTACGCTAAGTTAGAAATATTCACAAATGTTTAATGGGTAAGATGAGAAATAAGCCTGTAACTTCTATGAAATAGTGGCTCAGGGTTACTTCACCAATTCCTTATCAGAATGATTTCTTAAGAACAACAACTTCTTAAAAGCTGTTTGAAATGGTGTGTTTATACCGCCAGATTCTCTAATTTAAACTAAAGCTTCTCTTGAAGTTAGTAGTTATAGATCTAACTAAAACCAGTAGTTTGAAGTTTCAATTAGGCCCGCAAAAAGAATAGGAATCCATTGTTTTGAAAAAAACAACTTAATGAATTTTTAAAATAAGTGATAGAAAGTCTTCACCCATTCCTCGACAAGAGATAGTTAGGATGGACTCCATTAGCAACCACAGATCTATTTAATTGAAATCAATCGTGGATCTAAAAGAGTGCACCACTCGTTTAAAAACCACAAGTTAGGTTCAAGTTACTAATTACAAACACCCAATTAAATTTACTTGAAAGCGCATTTGAAATCAAACTGAATTAGGAATTAGATTCGTATCCCTAAGCTATAGGAGTTTATTTCTCCATGGATTTATCAAAATAAGCACAAATTAGAAGAAATAAAACAAATTCAAAAGATTAATCAATTAATTGCTCATAAATTCATATAAATTACAAATATTGGGTTAAATTGATTTTTACCCGAAAAATAGAAGAAATTCTCAAGTAAAAAGAAATGAAAATTCTTTTACTCAAGAATCCTTCAGAAATCTACTCTATGTTAATATCGATTTACACTATTGGTATATACTTTACAATACACGCTTGCACATTTATTTATAGACTACTAAGCGCAAAAAGCATGGACATCTTTATTTGACACGTCGGCAGATTTGACAAATCCTTTTTAACAGAATTTGATAACTTTTTAAGTGTGCATAGGATCTATGAAAACACTTGTGGAGGGTTACGTGTGCTCTGTTGGTCGAGACTCATATTAAGCAAGATCAGGCTCGACTTTAGGAAATTCCTAAATAAACTGTGCACTTTTATCCATTGCTCTATCGAAGATAAAATTGAGAGAGTCGAGGGTCGAATTGCTGAGGCTTGAGGTAATTTTATTGAAGAATTGGTCTGTCAACACAATGGTCGAGGGTCGAGTTTTGAGGCTTGACTTTAAGGCTCGACAATGTATTTTCTTCAGAATGATGCTCGATCACTTCAGCTAAAGTTAAGGGTCATATTGAGGGTTCGCAATTGAGGCTCGATAGATAAATTTTTGCTGTCTTCTTTTTTGGTTTGGCCTCGACTATGTCTTTTTAGGGCTTTACTTTTGCATTTTTTACTTTAATTGTTGTTTTTGCTCCAAATTTGAATTAAAATGCTTGATTACTCTTTATTTGATTCTAAGAGCTTTAAAACAATATTATTTATCAAAAACATAATTTTTGCATGATTTTATCAGAAATTATTAGCAAATTAAGCTCAAAATCCTATGAAAATGTAGAGTAGATATGACTTATCACAAACACTTAGAGATATATATTTAGTTTAAAAATCCTTTAATATAGATATATACTCATATTATATGCATGATTCTAGTGATGTTGTCCCAACAATGATTTTTCATAAAACAATCTTTTCTAAAAGTTTGAAAATGAAGTTTACAAATCCTCTTTCTAAATTGCTTGAAAGAAAATTAAAATTTTTAGTTTATTATAAAGGAGAGCCTACTCGTTATATCTATTATTTTTATATTTTCTTAATTTCTTTTAAAAAATAAATTTACTTCTTAAAACTCGATTCTTTAAGTTATCCACTAAGTTTATTTCCTAAGCGGATTTTTAAATAGTGAGTTGCTCTTAAACTTAATTTAGAAAAATTGTTTGGTTCTTAGTGTTCTTCAAAGTGTTGGTATGAGATCGATAAATAAATTCTTAAGACAAATTTGCATAACAAAGAATTATCAATATTTAAAATTTATAAAAAATTTACTTTAGCAATTTTGAAACTAATGTAGTTGAATTATTATTCTATGTTTTAGTGAATATTTCTCCTAAGTGTTTAAAATCATGTTTATTGAGAGTTTAGTCCTATTTTAAATGAAAGAAAATAACTCCTTTTGTTTCTTTGAAAACTTTATCAAGACAACAATATTATGATAATGCATGAATATGAACTTGTAGTTATATAGGTAAAATAACTCATATAGAAAATAAAAGACATAGAGAAATAAATAAACATATTATATATATATATATAAGTACAAAAGTTTGGAAGTCTTAGCTTGCATTAAGGCTTCTCGAAAACTTAGATATGGACAAGTTCCATAAAAAGAAAAGAAAAACATAAGAAACCTTCAGGAAAAGAAAAAGAAGAAAAATTATGGAAGTTTTAGATCTTTATTTAAGTCTTCCTAGGACTTAGAAATAGACAAGTACCACAAAGAAAAGTACGAAAATAATAAGGAATCATGGGAATCTTGGATTCTTGTCAAGGGTCCCCGGGACTTAGATTGTAGATAAGTCCCAAAAACATTTTAACTTAATGAGGATAAGTCTAAAACTAGAGTGACTAATCTTGATTACTTGCATGAAATAAATAAATGTACAAAAAATAAAAGCATAAATAAAAAGTTAGATTAGTGAGCATTTAGACTCTAAGAAATATAGATATATACTTATACAAAACAACATATAAAAGTTCGGTTAGAAGCATGAACATAATATAATAAGAACACAACAAGACATGAACAACATGTTATTTTTCATGATTCCATTCCCTAGCATTAGCATCATGGGGATTACATAGAATCAAAATAAACATATTGTTCATCTTATGTTACATGAACAAAGGAGGGGTTTAGGATTTTTACCTAAGGCGATGAAAGGATTAGAGATGAACGAAACAAATGGATGTGTTTATTTTTCCTAAAGGGAAGTGGATAGTAGAGAGTGTTGGACAGGAAATTGTTAGAGAGAGAAGTTGAGAAGAAATTTTGGTAGAGTTTTGATATGTAAAATGAGATGTATGAAAAATGGAGGGAGAGGTGATATTTATAGAGAAATATGAAGGAAAATTAGATGTAATAAAATAAATTGAAAAAAAAATTGAGAGAGAGAGAGAGGTAGCGCCGACCTTAAGGAGAGGAGGGAAGAAGTGTGATAAAAAATTAATTTTGGTAGAGAAAAGTAAATAAAGTGTAAGAAAAGTTATGTAAAAATATGTATTGGAAATTAAAAATATAAGATATAGATATGTAAGGTTGTACGAATAGGTAGTAAAAAAAATTAGAGATAGAGAAATAGTAATGAATAGTAGACTAGACAAATAAAATACCGGTAGTAAGAAAAATACTATAAACGAGCTATATTTGATATTTTTGAAAGCCATAAAATTCTATAACTAATATTTTACGATTCCTCATCTCCTTATTAGTCTAAATATGTTATTAGAATATTTTCACTGTTTTGCTTGTCAGGACATTGTTTTCAGAAACTGATCTCGTTTGTGTTCGAAACAAACAAATCTTTTACGAATCTGATCTTTTTAAGTTACGTGACATTATTTCCCATTATAATCTAAGGTTACCTTTTATTGTTTTAGGATTTTGCACACGGGATTGCCAAATCTAAATTCACTAAAATTTGTTATTGATCTAGTTGACTTTAGGGTTTTAGTTTAACTTCCGGTTCTAGGGTTTTTATTATAAGGTTATCATAAAACTAGGGTTTACAGCTATGGTTAAAGACTTCTACCTTGGTTGCTCTTGAGGTGCTTCTTCTTCTTCTTCCCTACTACCTCGTTCTTCTTGCTTAAGTGAATGAAGGAAGTCATGTGGGGCTACTAGGTTTTACTCATATGTGTGATGAAGTTGAGTTAACCCCTCTCCCATGTTGACATCATGTCCCTTATGATGCTGCTCTTTACAAGGTGTTGGAGGTGTTTGTATTAGACCAATATCAAAGCTAGGGTTCGGTATGTGATACGAACTATGTATAGCCTTTAAGCTGCTACTAATATCACCTGGATAGTCGCTGATGGAAGGAAATATATCGAAATACGGGTCTGATCCTGTGCTCTAGAAGAATCCATCGATAGGACCCGTATCATAGGGAGGTATGGTCTGGGTAAGTGCATTAGAGAACACTAGCAAAGAAGGTCCCATGTCTTCGGGATTGGAGGAGGTGGAATGTCAACGACGATGGAATCTTCATGGTTACTGTGCTTATCATCATGTAACTCCTTACTCCCATTCTGCTATATTATGCATGTAGGCTTAGCTTCATCGTCATCATCTACCTACACATCATCCCCAGCATCAGAGCCACGCTAAACATGGGGGAAAAGCCTCGATGCTTCATGTAGGTCTTGATATCGCATGGCTCTTTGGGCAATGTAAACCATACGATATGCACTATTAGCTAGAGTTATCTTCTCAAAGTCTTGCATTTGTTGAAAAGAGAGCTACCATATTAAATTTATGAAAAAAAGGTTACAAGTTAGTACAATAAATGAACTAGAACAACTATACTTACCATACGACTGAATAAAGCCTTGGATTGACCTATGTATCAACGTAGTCGTTGATACCAAACTGGGTAATCTGGATGTGCCCTTCTCCCATCTCAATAGAAATTGCGCGATTCGCCCAATCATTCCACTCCTGGATGTAGCCTCCATGTAATTCCAACCAATTCATGTCAAATGTCCTACGCATGTCAATGGCATGGAGTTACACATCTGTGTTGGCTTCTAGTGGGATGCCATGATGGCTACCAAACTAGCGGAGCACTTCATCTGGGAGGTACCACTCAATGATTCAGAAGCAAAAAAAGGGCACTCGTGCCTGCTATATGTGCTGGCCTGCATGGCAAAAGGGAGGGAGGTGTTCTAGCAAGCCATCAGGATATGGCTCCTACTCTACCTGCAATCATAAAATAATAACATTACCTCATTTGCTGTTTGTTTGTCAAGTGCGTCATGGCAGGATGATACGACATGTAAGCCTTCGTTTTCTTAGTAACCTAAATTCGATTTCGAAAATTAGAATCGGAAACCGAAATCCTAAAAGAATACCCCTGGATCAGTTGGACCTGGAAACCCTATGTCCGACAATCCCAAGAATGAAACCCCGGAACAATAGAAATGAGTTAACTCTAGAATGTAGCCCTAAATAATTTATCAAAACATAAAAGGTCAGAATTCGGAATAACTCATTCGTTTCGGACCCGATTGGGATCTGTTCTCGAAAACTGGTCATCAAGACTCGGAAATAGAAAAATAATCTATAGGACTCGTTAGAACTGAAATTTAATAAGGAATTCAAAAATATAATTATAATAATTTTTCGAGTTATAAAAAGTTACAGTTATAGCCTTTTTATTGTATTTTCATTACTATCGGTAATTTAATTGTCTAATTAACTTTTTGATTTCTTCCACACTATTCACCAAGTATAACCACCCATACCCTATTCTTATATCCTTACAACCTATTCTTAGAATTTACATCATTTTCCTTACATTTTATTTTCCAATACAACTTTTACTACTTAAAATTACTTATTAAATTTGAATTTTATTACACAACACTCTCTCTCTTCCCTCTCCCAAAATCGGCGTGAGGCCCCCTCCATATGCCCACAATTTGTTTTGTTTTTCTTCTATTAAATTATCACACAAAACCTCAATTATTTTCCTATATATTCTCTCTCTTACCTTTCACTTTTTCACTTTCTCTCATTTCTCACAAAAATCAACTTTTGAAAAGTTTTTCTCTCATCTCTCTCCCCTTGTGTGCCGTAAGCCCCCTCCCTCTCTAACACACACACACAATTTGTTTTCTCTTCAAGTTTCTTGCTCCACACTTCTAAATAGGTAATAGATCTTAACCCTACCACACTAAAACATATAATGGCAAGATCATACATGTGTGGTTCCACTAAAATCTCCATGAGCTTTATGCTAGGGATGTGGAAACACTTAAGCATGAGATCCTTACCATCACAATGTTATGGATCTTGATATTTAAGTTATCTTGCTATTATTTTGCTATATTATTGCTAAATGTTGATCTTATAGATATTTTGTACAAAAGCTCTTTCTTTAAACTCATTTACATATTGTTTATGTTGCATTTGCATCCATGAAATGAGTAATATAGTAGATCTATGTGTCACACCCCAAAAGATATCCTATATGCTGCAGTCCGCCATACTCGATATTTAAACTCAAGTATGACAACCTTAGTCATTCCGTGAGTTTAGACACCGGGTGTAAGGCCTACGTTCACCATGTAGGGGACCTTCCTTTGAATCGAAATAGCTTAAGAAGACATACATAGTGATAAGAATATAAATCATAATAGTTATAACCGAATTAATCTATTACAAGATCTAAGGGGTATACTCCCGTCAAAATATTAAGAGTTTTTAGGTCCACAAAAATATCTTACAACATATATATTATAATATATATATATATAAGATTAAGGAGATTTAACTAGAAGTCTATACCTAACATCTAGGTCCCGACTTCTTCAAAAAGCTCCTTAAATTCCAAAAGTTGTACCTGAAGGAAGTGGCCTCTTTGGGATAGCCATAAATAATCATACTGCAACAAGAAACTATAGGGGTATAAGCTTACAAGCTTAGTGAGTTTCACTTCCAAAATTAAATACTTCATCAAATAATAGGGCAAGCAAGTTATATTAGACAATCATATGAAACGCACAAGCACGTAAGCATATAATACATAAGGCTTTTCGGGAGCCCTATGTTGAATGGATTTACGCTCTCCATTCTGGGTTAAGTGTTTCAGGTCCATACAACCATAGATTTCAATTTTTCTAATTTATATAGTATTTGATTCAGGTACTCACCCAATCACTAATTTTGTAGTTGATACAAGTACCTACACTACTTCCATTTTAATTCAGGCCATTCATGCCAACATTCAAGTTTATAGGCCCACTCGTTGCCTAGCTATTATGCCTTCTTCTCACAAAGGTATAATAATAAATGTAATATGACTCAACATATGATATGCATAGTCAATTTAATTATAAGATCATGACATATTATTTAAGCGAATTATAGGCGATCATAGATATGGCAGACACTTTAATTCTATACTATATCATACAAGTATTCATAACACTTCCCATTTCGATACTCTTATCATCAATTCAACCAAATAGAATTCACATGCACATTCCAATTTTATCTTATCCTAATTCTAATGCTATCATCATTACAAGCACAATCATGAGCATATAATATAAAGATGGTGAACTAACTTTATCATGGCATGAAAATCTACTTAATCGTAATAGTCATCGGGAAGGTCTAGTCCATTACCCAAGTCTCCTAATCAAAAGAAATAACTCCAATGAGTATTTCTATGAAGTTTGAATGAACTCATAAATTCTATTATAACAAGTTCGTCAAAGTTCATATAAGAGGAAATTTCAACTTAAAACGGCTATAACTTAGTCATTTTAACTCGAAATTTCGCATATTGTATACCGATTTCTACCTATTCGATGAGAGCTATGTATTTTTTAGGTTTTTTTCCATCAAACAAGGTTGTTTGGTCCATGAATAGTAAGGTACAAAATACTATACGAGAATCCCAACCCACAAATCGATTTCTAATTTCAATTCAAGCATTATCCCAAAGCTGTGATAGATACTTAGCTATCATTATTTCTTGAAAGACTCTTTTATATACATAAATAACTCAATATCACACATGATTCATAGGTGTTGGTCAATCTATCTCTTCATGTACTTAGATAATGCTTTATGGGATGTGTGATACACTATTTTCTGAGCTTTGTTTCTACCAAGTGCATTATATATATATGCAATATCTACAAGTTATTATTATGAGTGTCATGAGATAAGCTATCTATATGTATATCCTTAATGATATATGATCTCAAGAATTCTTTTAGAAAACTTTTACTTTGCAAATCTTTTGAAATTATTAGACTTAAGAAAACTAGTTTTATTCTTTGCAAAATCACACTTGCTTTTATCAAAACTCAACCTTGATGACCTATATGCCTAAAACATTCATTATTTTAATAAAATTCTTCATATTGGAGTTGGAAAATGAATGTTTAAATAGAGGGTTTACCTAGTTACAAATTTTACAAAATTTTTAAGAAATGAAAACATTGTTTAATCTATGCTTTGAACCTTTCCTTGTTTGAGGATTATACTTTGATAAATTTTATTTATCCTTATCAAAATTAAGTCTTTATTACATGTATTCCCTAGGACTTCTATTTTTCCATTAAAATCCTCATTTTGGCATTTGGAAAAAGGTGTTTAAATAGAGGTCATTTCTAAATCCGAATTTTAAAATTTATTTTTGAGATTGTTTCTTTTGCAAAATTCATTTAATCTTTCTAAAATTAATTCCTAATCAAATCTACTCCTTAAGGCTTTCATTTCTTTAATAAAAATCTTGTTTTAGGGTTGAAAAATAGGTGTTCACATATCAAGCTTCCCTTATTACGAATTTTAAGTTTGTTGTTGGGATTGAAACATAATGCTAACATAACTTTTATAAACTTTTCTTGTTTTGAAAATATCCCTTAGTAGATCTAAGTTTTATTCATCAAAACCACTCATTTATGATAGCTATTCCCTAAGCCCTTCATATTTAATGTAAAAAACTCATTTTGAAGTTGGAAAATAGTTTTTCTAAATAGGATTTTTTTGGATCCGAATTTCAAAAATCCATTTTTGTTGAAACTATAATAGATCTTAAGCTTTCTAACATTTTCCCGCTATTATCATGCTACTATAAGTCCTTTATGTACATAAAACAAAAACCTAAGGCATTTATGATCTTAAAACAACTAGATCTAGTTTATTATATTAGTGATAAATGCAAATGCACTATGATCATTATGTAGATATGGTTAAATGATGAATACATACATAAAACATTAATAGTAACAACATAACTTAATAATAAAATAAAATAATAGCAAAACAACACAAATAACAAGATCTACAACATTGTGATGGCAAGGATCTCATATTCAAGTGTTTCCACATCCCTAGCATAAAGCTCATGGGGATTTTGAATGGATCCACACATGTATGATCTTGCCATAACATGTTTTATGGTAGTAGGATCAAGATCTATTACTTTTGAAATGTTTCGAACAAGAAACTTGAAAGAGAAAAAAAAAATTTGTGTGTGTGTGTGTGTGTGTGTGTGTAGTTCATGGCAATAAGAGGAAGGGAGAGGGAAAGAAACCTTGTTCCAAATTTTGATTTTTTTTGTAAAGAAGGAGAGAAAGTGAAATGTGAAAGGTATAAAGAAGTATTTATAGTGTAATGGATTAGGATTTGTGTAATAAAAGAAAGAATAAATAAAACAAATTGAGAGGGAAAAAAGAGGGAGGGGCGTCGGTTGATAAAGGGAGAGAGAGAGAGTTATTTGATATTTGTTTTGTGTAATAAATTCAAATTTAAAAGTAAATTAAGTAATAAAATGTATTGGAAAAGTAAATGTAAGGAAAATGATGTATTGGAAAAGAAGGAGGGGCGTTGGATCTAAACTACTAGGGTTTCCTGGGAATTTGTTGACTTAAGGTTTTCGGTTGACTTTCTAATTTAGAGTGTGAACTCGAATTTACCCTAAAAAAATTAGGGATTTTCACTATGTGTTTAGAGTACTTAAATGCCATAGTTACTTTTCTTATATGCATAAAATATTTGCAATATGATAGTCTTAGTAAAAGTGTTGCCAAAACTCAAGAACTATTTTGTTTCTATCAAAAAGTGATTTTTTAAAATTTGAATCTTGAGAAATAACCATTTAGAAAACTTATTTCCCAACTCCAAAATGAAGATCTTACAAGTAAAATGAAGGGATTAGGTAATAGGTATCATAAAGGAGTGATTTTTATAAGTTGATCTTAGTTTTACTAAGAGAAATTTTCAAAACAAGGAAAAAGGTTATAAAAGACAAGTTGGAACTTGTTTCAACCCCAATAAAAGTTTAAAATTCGTAACTAAGGTGAAATGCTAAGTAAACACTTATTTTCCAACCCTAAAACAAGAATTTAATTAAAGAAATGGAAGCCATAGGGATTAGGTTTGATTAGGACTTAATTTTAGAAAGATTAAATGACTTTTTCACAAGAAATAATCTCAAAAACAAGTTTCAAAATTTAGATCTAAAAAGGACCCCCATTTAAACTCCTATTTTCAAATATCAGAAGGAGGATTTTAATAGAAAAATAAAAGCCTTAGGAAATAGATGTAATAAAGACTTGATTTTGATAAAAGTAAATATGTTTTATCAAAGTATAAACCTAAAACAAAGGAAAGGTTTCCAAACTTGGATCAAACAATGTTTTCATTTCCTAAAATGGTGTAAAATTCGTCACTAGGCAAAACCCATATTTAAACACCTACTTTCTAACTTTTAAATGAATAATTTTATTAAAATAATGAAGGTATTAGGTGTATAGGTATCAAGGCTTTATCCTAGTAAAATTTTGGATTATTTTCAAAGAGATAAAGCTAGTCTTCTCAAACAAGTATTCTTGACATTGTTGCAAAGTCAAGTTTTGCAAAATTAAAAAAAAAAAAAATCATTAAGGAAATATATATAGCCTACCAAGGAGAAGAGACAATATGATTAATATCCAATAGGGAAAAAGGAATTATTCAAGCATAAAAAGATCCATCAAATGGTTGGCTTCTACCTTTCTCAATCCATCGCTTTTGCATTCATCATGTAGCGAGTAATTTCAATAAGATGTACAAGAACCATCGAATGAGGAACATAGTGACTTATGCTGTGATCTAGGCCAAGCCTCACAAGTTTGAGAATCTCATGCAACTTCTAGTAAATATAAGCGAAGAGGCAATTGAGTAGTTTAACCAAATATAGCAGGATGGCTCTTTGTATTTAGAAAAGGAGCAATGAACATTCGTATATGATGGTTTCTATCACTTTGGGTATATGACAAGTAATGTTGCTTAAGCATACAATCCTATATTTGTTGGTGCTAAGATTTTACTAGTAGCTACACTTGTTAAAAAAAATTTCTACAGCTGTGTTATGAATTGAGAGAATAGGCATGCTAAGGCTATGGCTGGTATTCAAAAGAAATAAATATTCACTACTTATGCAATGAAAATGCTAAACAAATGGAGTGGTAAGGCTAGTGGACATCAAGTGACAAGCTTCCATCACATCACATGGCTCTTTGCAATCTACATAGGAAGTCAATGTGTTGTGTATGGTCCATAAGGAGGTGGACTGACACAAAAGGTTGACATTGTCAATCATACATGTGCTTCAAAAAATGGCAGATATATCAGATCCCTTTCTCACATGATATAGCTGCATGTGTCATGTAAGGGTCAACGGTAACTCATTTGCTAGGCGTTAGTATAGGTGGTCCAATCAGTTGTAGGTTTATAATGCTCATTGCCTTCATCTTGGTGATGAAATTGATTGGCCTACCCCTGTAGGCTTCTCAACTTTAGTACTTGATCGAAATGCTGCACATGGAAAGGGTAAGCCAAGGAGAAAGCGATATAAGATGGAAATGGATCTTCGTGGCCGGCATAATATGCTCAATTGCAGTGTGTGCAAGGAAGAGTGTCTTAATCGTACGACATGCCCATGTAGAAATATAAATACTAGATATTTATAATTATAAAGAATATTAGAAAAAAAAAATTGTTATAGTGTTAACATTATACTTGTTAGAATAATTTCAAACTTCTTGTACTTGATGTTATTGTGTTTTTAATTGAAATTAACTGCTCTTTGATTGCATATTTGTTGAATGAGGTAGAAATTTGTTACTAGAATAATGTCTTGGCTGGATACAAAAATGAAGTAGAGTTATAGAAGTAGTCGATTGTAATAAGTTTGATATCGATATGTGTTTATGGGACTTATATATGATCTCTTACATTGCAGGTGGGTTCTGTGAAGAGGACGCATGCACCCTTCTCATTAAATAAATTTTGGTTAAAGACGCATGTATTACATGTGCCTTTGACCCTTATATTTAGAATAATATTTTCTTATGCCACATTTCCATAATTATTTTAAAAAATCTCCATATTTCCATACAAATGCCCAATGCCTAGTCATGCAATTACTGGTAATAAGCTATTGTTGGTTCAACACTTTCAGAACTCCGAGACTGGGCAAGTCCTATCGATTCATACCATGCCAAGGCTGTATACTTATATCTAGTTTAGGGGATATATAATGCTCTAAACTTAGTATGTTATTAGTCCACCATGTGTCACCATAAGATAGGGACATACTAAGGCTTAAATACTTGCTAATAACCGTACATATTAGATACTTCCAAAATCACATTAAAGATTATCTCATCAATGGTCAAAAATGCGATTAAATATTACAAAGTATAATTGGCATAACTAAAAGCCAACTTAGACGTAATATAAAGATGAGAAAGGAATTTAGTCTTTACATGAACCAAAACATTTAATAAAATTTCCAAACATCAATTGCCAAACATTTTAAAAGTCTATGATCATGAATATGTTGGATAATATGCACCACTAATGTTATCCCTGTAGTCTACATATATACCATATCTTGATAGATCGAACATAGGGATACAACTGGACGGGTCATTATAAGATACCCAGCCTACTAAAAACCCTATAGGGTTTAACTTTATAAGGTCATGAGTCAGGTTCATATTGTAGTTATAACCTTATAGGGTTGACCCGATCTGCCAAAATTACTAAGAATAAAATATAATTCCATAACACCAAACTTGGATATGTCCATTTTTTATTACTTTTGTAGCTCTATGATTGTATAATTTATATTTTTGTTCAATTAAGAACATCGTACTTTCTTATGATTAACAAGTAGAGGCAACATTCATGTTTATGAATCTATGTCAATCTTCAAATAAAGTAAATTCTACTATATTGTATTGTAAATTGATTACCATACATAAAAAATAAATTATTTAGTTTATTGATTTTTTTATGTGGGGCTTTATTGTTAAATGAAAAGAAATTAAAATATATAAGCAAAATGAAGAATACATCATGAAGACAAGTAGACAAACGGTAAATAAAAAGAATGAAAAAGGAAAAGAAAAAGAGAAAAAAAAGTGTAGAGGCAAAATAGGGTCAACGGGGCAGGGCGAGGCAAGTCGGGATCATGACCTTATAAGCGCAAGTTTAGGTATCGCACATAAAACTTATAGGGTTGCAAATCAGGTTTTGGCGACCCTATAGGAAACTGGGTTAGTTTTGGCTTTTATATGACCCATCTCAAACCCACCCCTACTACATCCCTAATTGAACATTACAGGCTCCTCATCCAATCCTAAAAAGATAAAAATTAAATGAGCACAAGGCCAGTATGCAAAAACCATACCCACATGTGCGCAAACAAACAACATACATATCCACATTCAACATGGCAATAAATGCAATAACCACAAATTATTATCTTTCGATTAGCTCAGCAACTAATAGAGTTTAGAACCATTTGCAACAACCCCTGAACTTAGAGTAACTCATGACACCACTACAAACACATATATTTACATATATAGATACTTATATATTAGTCTTGGGTGCTCTCCAATACCCTGTATACTGTACTCGTATCACTCCTAGTCTATCAGAATCCTCTCTGTATGCAACTCCACTTAGGACAATGACACATATGGATCATCAAGGTGTCATCCGAGTAATGCCGGTACTCTCGGCTTATTAAACCCAACCAAACACAAACAACAAACAAATTAAGCTAGATATTGTTTAGTTCATTTACCATTTCTAAACATATACTCATAAGAAACAACCAATGTAATGACATACTTGATACGACATCTGGAATAGATAACTCAATTCTATCAGGAATACTTGATTACATATAACAATACCAATCTCAATATTTTTGTCATGGAACAAAGCATACTCTGAAGGTTGTCTAAATTTCTAAGTTATTAATAACTACTACTTTCTTATGTCTAAATATACTATCCTACTTAGGTTTAGGAAGATCTTCAGAAATGTAAAAGCAAGGTTATAATATCATCTTGTTGGCCATGCCCATGATGTAGGGTGTGATTGGCTTGGGAGAAAAAGTACATATCGTTACTGCCCATGTCATGCCTGTGACGAGGGGCATGATAGCTCTCATGGCCGTTATTATGGCTAAGGACGGTCGAATATTTTGCATCTAAGGAGATCATAGTCTATGTTATGGCCATGACCCCTTGTTCGTACTTCTTACGCTTCCAAAACACAAAATTTCACCAAAAACACATCCTCATTGGTTATTAACTAGACAAAAACTCCAAAATCAAAATTGAAAAGATATAATCACTTTTATTTTCTAATCAATATACCTACAATCAATCAGTCTTTCTCTCCTTCATTCATAATCAATAATTAGAACCGCCAACCAGGAAGCTTATAGTTTTCTAATCTTTCTCCCAATGCACGAATATCTTTAACATTGAAAACTCAACTTAGAAAAGATGACCTCTCTAGATTATCAAAGGACGGAAAAGAAAAAAAAACAAGAAATCTTACTTAGTTCTTTATCCTGCATCGTTTCTTGAAGTGAGACACTAACTGGAGGGAGCATTAAGATTTGATTCTTGTGAAATTGCTATAGAGAGATATGTAAGTCTTTAGGTGGGAGGTACTAGATACATTATAATTATTTTATTAGGAATGCCTATTTTGCCCTCTTATTCATTTACAATTCACGCCCCTTCCCTTCTTTATAAACTATTTTATTTTATATTACAAGATGTGTTTGCAACTTGTACATTCTAATTCTCGTTGCAAGATTTAAAATATAATAAAAAAATAAGAAAAAAAGAAGAATTTTAATTGGGATAACATTTAAACAACTATTCGAACTAGATTTATTATATTTTTAATTTTTGATACCTAAATTTGAAAGTTACTAAATATAGTATCCAATGAAACTTTTACTTGTCAAATTTACAATTTTGATCATCTTTGAAAATATTACATTGCAAATAATCATTGATAAAAAAAATGACACCAATGTAGGGAAGGTAGTAAATTTGAAAGTAAAAACCCAATTTGGCAATGATATTTATCAACTTCAAACGTACAATAAAAAAAACCCTCAACGTTTGGCTAATAATTTTGATACTATCCTTTCTAAATTTGTTAATAAAAGTTATATTAATTTTCGTAACAATGATTGAAAATTTTGTAGACAACTATTTAGATAATGAGGCCTTCGGCCCAATTTCATGCCATAAATTGACTTCTTAAGCTTATGGCCCAAGGAACTAGACTCTATTTCAAGGGTATCTTAGGAAAATCTAATTTTGAAATAGGGATCATAGTGGTCTATTTATTGTCAACATTTCTAAGTTGTCTTATACATAAAGCAAAACCTTCAATTGACCTTATTTCTTTGTAAGCCTTCATAGATTTCTTTGATAAACTATTGGGTTTTTTTTTTTTCCCTAAAGTTTTGGGATGCTTTAGAAAACATTGGGATTAGCTAGACCCATCATCTAGTGGGAGTTATAAAAGGATTAAGGAAGCATCATCTTATTATCCCTCAATCATTATCATCTCATCATTCATTGATCATTAAAAGCAATTTGATTATGACTCATCTTATCTATCCATCACCCAAATCATCAAATGGTGAAGATTAGGCTCCGACATTGATAGATAAGGTTTCCTCCTTCTCATCATCTAGACAATTGGAGATAAGGGGAATTAAATAGTCATTCACCTCAAGTGAATATACAGGGGGAATTAAATAGTCATTCACCTCAAGTGAATATACAGTAAGTTTACTTAATCCTCATCCATGCTTCTTTTCATTGACCTTTCTATCATCAACTTAAGACTTCTCCATGTCAACTAATATAGTTTCTATACATGATTTGCAAGCTACAACAATGAGCAACCCACCATTTAAATTTATAGCACAAACCTTAAAAATCAAAGCAAAAGTTGCGTGGTGAAGTAACTTCATGCATTATTTAATGGAGAAAATGTAAAAACACCCCACAAACTTTAGAGGTGGCACTGATTGACCCCTTGAACTTTAAAAGTATGACTTTGGACATTTTGAACTGTAAAAAATTTGTAAATAATGATATCCCATCCTTTTTTTTGTCCTTATTCATACAGTTCCGTACAATTTTTGTATAAAAAGTACACTAGAATAGTAAAATTTTTGTACTTTCTAACAGAAAAGTACAAAATGTCCTTATTTGCATATTATTTATAATTTAGGAGGTAAAAAGTCACATTTTAAAGTTAAGGAGGTCAATCTGTACCACACCTAAAGTTTAGGGGATGCTTTTTCAATTTACCCTTATTTCTTTTGCAGAGGTAAAATGCACTAGATAATAAGAAATGGTTACCATATATAAATATATTTTTAGAATAATGGCAAGTCAAGTGCTAATACTCTCAATTTTTGATAATTTAGTATCTTATCTTTAAATTTTTTGTAAATTAGTACTTGTACTTTTAAAGTATGTGTGATTCAATGTTTCTGTTAAACAATATTTGACGAACATTTATTTTGATGACAGAATAATGTCTTAGTGTCTGTACTTTCAATTTTTAGAAATTTAGTTCCAAATCTTTAGCTTTTTGGAATATTTGAGCAAGTGTTTGTTATTATCCCATCATTAAAATAAATATCCGTAAAATATTATTTAATAAAGATCTAAATCATACATAATTTGATAATACAAGCACTAATTTGCCAAAATCTAAAAATAAGATAATAAATTACAAAACATTGAAATAGATACGCTTCATATCATTGCACCATTTTTCTATATCATAGGCATTCAATTTAAAAATTTACTATGGCTAATTTAGACATAAAATATTTCACTATATTCACACTTACTCTCTCTCTCTCTCTCTCTCTTCCACTTATAGTTCCTTGACATACCTTTCTTCTTTTCCATTTTTTTTTTCATTCTTTTGTTTTTAATCTTTAACCCCTAAATGGCAATACATGTCCTGACATTACGCAACACACTAGTCAAACTTTACCAATGTTGTTTTCCTTTTAAATTTAACAAGAACTTGGGAGTATTCTTTTCTAAATGATAATAATGGATGAGTATTTTTCTAGATATATAATACAATTTTGGAATTTTAATAATTTTGGCATGGAAGCAATTAATATGGGGGGCATCCATCAAGCTTGATGAGAAGGCCCAATAAATAGGCACCGAATTCTTGATAAAAAGAAAGAAAGAAAGTGTTTTAAGTATTTGAACAGACCGAGTCAAAATAAAAAAAATGCTCTTTGATACTCTTGAGAAATATCCTCCACCACCATTATCGACAATGAGGACAGATACACAAAAAAGGTCAAGAACAAGAATTTTTCATTGGAAAAATGCAATGCTAGTTTCTCCTTTAAGGAGATTTTATTAAACTGGGCAAGTGATGAGATGGAAAAGGATGACTCGTTGGACTTTAATGTTGGTGAAGAAGATGCAACCTTTGAAATTAACAGGGATATGCCATCTGTTCTTTAGATAGAGTGAGAGAGAAACTTGAAAAAAATCAATGGAGAATACTATCATCGTTCAACTATTAGGTAAACATGATCATGAGTCTTTGGCAGCCTCAAAAAGATGACAAAGTTGTGGATTTGGACAAAGGCTATTACATGGTGAGATTGGGATCAGTAGATGATTATATGACATCTCTCCTAGGGGGACCGTGGATTGTGTTAGGTCACTATCTCACTGTTCAACCTTAGTCCCTACTTTTAACACTAAGGATGAGAACTTCTCTGCAATAGTGGCATGGTTAGTATGGGTATGCATATTCATTATTATAAAGAAGGTGTTATAAGGGTGATTGCCTCCAGATTTCAAATTTATTAAAATTGATTATAATATGGTAAATTCGAAGAGGGAAAAATATGCTTGTTTAGCATTAGAATTAGACTTGACTAAACCATTGGTCCCCAAGATCTGTGTTGATGGTTGAATCAGCTCGTGGAATATGAAGACCTTCCTTTCATTTGCTATAGATGTGGACGATATGGCCATATCAGTGAAACGTGCAAAGAACAAATAATTTCTAATCCTATGAGTGAGAATCTAGTATTGAACTTCGACGATCAGAACCTTACAATTGGGGATGCTGATAATCTAGTATTAGGCCCTGGATTCACGCTACCAATAAAGGAAGGAAAAAGCATGCATGGGGAAACGAAAATGGAAAGGATCAAAGCACAATGGTAAATAAAGAAAATTTTAATATTAGATATAATATTCTTACGGATATGGGGGAGGATATTTTGGAAGCTGGTCAATCCGAAGCCTTAATTTCAAAAGATACCAGACAGAAGACTTCCAAATTAACAAAAGGAAAGGTGAAAAGGTTATGGAAAGTAGACTATATGAGATGCTAGAGCCCAGGCCTAATAAGTTTAATAACCAAGCACAAGTAACTTAAAATGAGTCGCAGAAGCCCAAGCCACTCTTAAAAAAATCTTAACCCCAATATAGCACTTCATTATCAATATTGCTAATGAGAAAGGACATAAAGAAAATCTAATAAGAAATGTTTTTGGAGAGGAAGTACATTATGTAGTTGTCCTATACCATCCATCACAAGGTTAAGCCTTAGAAACTTCATCCCATGCTACTAATCATCCAACCCCTTTGATTATTCCCCAAAGGTTAAGTCAAGGAGGTCATCCACTAAACAAATTAAAGGTAGTAGGTGTGAAGAACAAGTTGTGTATTAAAGCTATTGGGACTAAAAAAATTTCCTCTTTAAAATCAAATCAGAAGAGGGAATTTTTTTGAAGATATTTCAGTGATTGCGGATGATGATGGACAACCATTAAATGCAAAAAAATCCTTTGGATGTGGAAGTTACTAATGATGCTTAGCTTAGACATGGGACTTCATCTTGTTTTACTTATACCAATGAATTTGGCTGTTTGGAATTGTCAAGGTGCCGCGAGCAGAGATTTAATTCGAGTGATAAGATCTTTATCTACTCTTAATTTTATCAAGATTCTAGCTCTAATGAACCTAGAATCAGTGGTGATCATGTAACTAAAGTTATTAGGAAGCTAGGTTTTGATTACTCTCATAGAATAGAAGTAATAGTGTTTTCGAGGGGTATTTAGTTTCTATGGAGGAATTTTGTGAATGTGTAGATTTTGCTTAATAATTGGTAATTCATACATGCAAGAGTTAGACTGGATGTTGGAAATTTATTTTTGTTGACAATTATCTATGGTAGCCTTTATTTAGTTATTAGAAGATGGCTATGGGGAAGCTTCATGATCTTTCCAAAGAGATTAACATGCCATGGCTTCAATTGGTGATTTTTTAATGTTTCATACATTGCCATGAGAAATTGAGCAATGTTAATGGTGGTTCTATTACTGTGTAAAAAACTCAAAGCTTAGATAGATGAAACTGGAATGGTTGATTTAGGATTCATGGGATCTCATTTACTTGGTCAAGAGGCCTTTGTCATGCTAGATTGGATAAAGGATTAGTGAATAGGAAATGGTTCGACCTCTTTGCTAGTACCTTTTTCATACACCTTCCCATAATCAAATCAAACCATAATCCTTTGTTTGTTAAGCTCACTACCCAAGTAAATCGCAATGATGTCTCCAAACGTTTTCATTTCTTAAATGCCTAGGTAACTCATCCATCATGGGAATCTTGGTTTCTCTTATAACGCTAACATTTGGAATCGTAGTGAATTTGGAAACATTTTTTAGAGAAAAAGAAAATTGCTAACTAGAATCACTGAAATCCAAAATGCCCTGGAGACACATTCAATGCCTAATTTGAGAAATTTGGAGGCTAGCCTACGTGAGGAATCTGAAGCTATTTTAACTCAAGAAGACCTTCTTTCACAACAAAGGACAAATTTCAACTGGATTTTTTTTTTGTGATCAAAATTCATCCTTTTTCAATGCAGGAGCCAATTATAGAGGAAAAAAAAAAGATAAAGTGGATAAACTCAATATAAGTGATGGGCAATGGTGTTTAGACAACACGATCCTTTGCTCTGAAAACTATGATTTTTTTTCCAAAGGGTATATTGACAACACCTCCACTGGGAGACCATATCCCTTTCGAGGTCTTTTCCCTCAGCTTTTGGTTCCACAACAAGAAATGTCATGGAAGCCAATAATAGACATGGAGTTTAAAAAAAGCAGTGTTTGATATAAGTCCTAACAAGGCTCCTGGAATTGATAGACTTAATGCATACTTTTATTATAGGAATTGGAATACTATAGGTAAATCTCTATGTGGAATAGTGAAAGAAACTTTTGATAGAGGGATGATTGATGTAGTATCAACAAAACTCTCACTTGTCTAATTCTTAAGATTGAAAAGCCAGAACACTTCAATAATTTCCAACCAATCAGTCTCTGTAATGTATGCTATAAGGTGATTATGAAGGTCATTTTAATAGAATGAAGATTATTATTCCTTGTTTGATTGATCATTCTCAAGTAAGCTTTGTTACTTGCCGAAACATTGTGGATAACATAGTTGTGGCTTAAGAAATCATTCATTCAATGAGAATTAGTAAGGCAACACGGGGATAGATGGCAATTAAGATTGATTTAGAGAAAGCCTATGATCGTATCAGTTGGAGTTTTATTACAGATTCACTACAGGATGTTGGTATACCTTCTATCCTATCTAATGTCATCATGAGCTCCTTTGAGACTTGCTCTCTACAAATGAATTGGAAAGGTTCACCAAGTGCTCCTTTCAATCTTAAGAGGAGAGTTCACTAAGGTGATCCCATTTCTCCATACATCTTTGTTCTTTGTATGGAGAGATTGTCCCAAATAATACATAAGGCAATTGAGGCTTGTGTCTGGATGCCCTTATGGTTTGGAAATGAGGTATGTGTTTCATGCCTTTTTTTCATAGACGACCTTGTGCTTTTTGCGGAAGCAGATTTTCCTTAAGCTACATTGATATCCACTATCTTAAATGACTTTTGTTCTTATTTTGGAAATTTAATCATAAGGATGAAACTCAAATATTTTTTTCCCAAAATGCCAAAGAAGAAATAGCCTTTAACCTTAGCAATATGATGGGATCCAAGAAAACAATTAATTTAGGATGTCACTTGGGTATACCCTCATTGCATAGAAGAATGTCTAAAGAAACATATCGAAAGGTGCTAGAAAAGGTCCAATAATGAGCTAATAATTGTCATCCTCATCAGTTTTTGTTGGCAGGACGTGTAACATTGTGCCTATCGTCCCTTTCTTCTGTACCCATTTATATCATGCAATCAACCGCAATTCCAAGAAGAGTATGTAACCAATTGGATAAAATAAGAAGACAATTTATATGGGGATCAACAACACGAAATAGAAAGCAAAGCTTAGTTAGGTGGAATAAAATCTGCTAACTGAAAAATAATGGAGGCTTCGATATAAGGGAAATGACTTCCTTGAATGACTCTCTTCTTATGAAAATTATGTAGGATCACATAACTAAATTAGATTCACTTTTGGTGAGAGTTATGAGAGCTAAATGTAATCTATCAGTAGTCAACAATCCAATAAATACTCATTCGATTAAATCTTCTCACTTATGGTGAAACCTCAAAAAAGTTAAGGAGTATGTGAAGCAAGGTATTTTCTAGGGTATAGGTAATGGTACTCTTATCCTTTTTTGGATAGATAGATGGATTTCACCAAATATGCTGCCCTTATGTAACTATTGTTAGAATCTGCCTATGGATTTTCACACAAAGCGTGTTGCAAATTATATCACAAAATTAGGGGATTGAGATTGGCAACTTTTACAGTAATATCTTGATACCTCAACACTTCCATTAATAGCAACAATATGACTACCGGATCCTACTATTGAATGTGATCGAATGATTTGCTAACCTTCTCCTTCTTGATTATTGTCGTTGAAATCAGCCTATGAGCTTATATGTGGGCTACTTGGAATGTTAAAGAAGACAAATGAAAGTTGGCCTGGCACTGGAAGGGACAAGAACGTATACGCTATTTTATTTGGTTGATACTACACAAAGTATTGTTAATAAACGTTGAATATGGAAAAGACATTTATCTGAGTCTAGTTTGTGTCAAATCTTTAGGCCATTAGCAAGGACCCGTATCATGTTCTAAGAAGTTATGAGAAAGTCTTTGATTTTTTGTGCAAAATGATTTCTATTCATAATTGGTAAGAGTTCTTTAATTCCAACGATGAATGGATGTCCAAGAACTTAAAAGATGAGTCTCCTTGCAACAATTCTACATGATCAACTATCTTTGGTGTAAGCTGCTGGATGCTATGGAATAGATGAAAAAATTTAATTTTTGTAGGTGAAGATATTGATGATCAATCTCTAGCCATCCAGGTTAAAGCTTGAGCAAAGGATGCTTCCTAAGCTCATGCTGAAATAATCAAACTATCTAGCATTTTGTTCAGCGTACTAATTGTTTAATTGGGTTGAACATTCCGCCAGCCGATTGTGTAAAAATCAATATTGATGGAGCTACAACAACTAATCCATCATTTGTTGTTGCAGGTAGATTGATAAGGGATCAAAATAGCTACTGTATTAAAGGTTTTATGGTAAATCTAGGAACTTGATGTTCTATTATTGCTGAAACTTTGGAGAGCTTCTTATGGTTGAATTTAGCTTGGAGCCTAAGATATAGAAAGATAATTCTAAAGATAGATAACAAGACAGTGATTGATAGGCTCATTAACCAAAAATTCCAAGACTATCACTACTGGAACTTATTAAGACCCATTGAAGATCTATGCAATATAGATTGGATTATTAAAGAACAATACATATTGAGAAGGTAATAGGGGACAAATTTCTATCTAACCTGGCACTCAACCAGCAGATTGGGTATCAGGAGATTGATAGACCTCTACAAACATCTCACGGCTCGATTTGGGTCTGGAATCAGACCCGAACCACGGTTCTTGGTTCCAAAAATGGTGGAACCGGAACTGGAATCGTGAGAGCCGGTTCGATTCCCGGTTCTTAAGAACCACCGGTTCCCACGGTTCAATTCCAGCTCTAAAGGAACTGAGAACTGTGAAATAAAAAAAATAAAAATAATTAATTAAATAATTTACTTAAATTAAGTAAAAAAATAAAAATAAATTTTTAATTCGAAATAACATTAAGCTTAACAATAATTGTTTATAGCATTAGCTAAAATAAATTCTACAATTATGTATTTATTTATATACAATCACTGGATTTTTAGTTGCTATATTAGTAATGTGACATTATAAATATTCAAGATATAAATAAGTCCAACAACACAAAAACAAGTGACACGTTGTTAAGAAAGAAAGTCTACTTTGGTTAGAAGTCTATATAAACTTAACAATATATGATTTCAAATATTTTATTACTTATGTTATTAATAATAACACATTAATTATTTTGAATAGGAAATAAAATTTTTATTATTCATACAAAAGTTATAAATATTTTTAATCCAAAATTTCCTTTTATAACTTTTTATAATTTATTTTTAGAACTACAAGAGTCGTTGGTTCTATCGTTCTTGAACCGGTGATCCAAAACTGTGGTCATGTAGCTTTTAGGGGTGGAACCGTAAAAACCGCTAGAACCGGCAAGTTCTTTCCGTGTTTAAACTCCATCCCAGGCCAGTTTCCGATTCAGGAACCGTCGGTAATGGTCAAGTTGATTCTCGGTTCAGACCGACCCTTGATGATGTCTAGACCTCTAGATCTTGTCTTTGACATGTGTATATAAGATATTAGTGGACCCGTAGCTATATGATGTAATTCTGGGCACTCCGCTCCTTTCAATAAAAAAAAAATGTTTTAAGTAATTTCAATAGATTTATATCATTCCTTAGTGGTTGGACAGTTAAAAGCATATACATAATTTTTTTTTTTAAGTTTAGTAATGAAATTACAAATTAGTAAGATTCAAAAAAATTTATTGCAGTAACTTTATGAACTTATTATTACTTTCCATTGATAGATAATGAAATATAATAAATACACTATTAGTAGTAAAAAATTAAAGATTAATAAATTTTATTGTTAATACTCATAATGCTTGAAATGATAAAATACCTTTCTTTATAGAGAAAAGAAATCAAACGTGATTCGAAAAGGCCTGTTAGGTCCAGATGCATAGATAAAAATGAAAACTTTGAACCTAAGCAGACAAGACTCAAGACATACCATATGTCGCCAATGATCACCTCTAATTTGATGGTGGGCAAAACATTATTGTAATGTGCCGGCTGATTCTTGATAACAATATGTGACCAGTTTTCAAATTTAGATTAACTTAAACTATCCTTTATTCTCAAGGGAGGTACCAATCTTTTCGTATAATAGATATCTTCGTTATTGACGGAAAAATTAATCAGTTACACAATACTGAAAAATTGCAAATTTGTAAACTTGGACAAGGTGGATATGAGAGTTAAACAATTTTAAAATAGTTTTATCAATTCCCATTTGTTTTCTCTTTTCTCCTTTTATAGGTGAATAAGATGCCATGTGCAAAAGACTCCCACAAAAGTAGGTAGTGGAGTATCTATAAAAAGGGAAAAAAAAAAAAAAAAAGGAAAGATGGGGGCGAGCTAAAGAAAATATGAGAATTTCTATTGTTTTAAAGAAAATATGAGAATTTCTATTGTTTTGTACCGTTAGTATTATCAAAATTAAATTTATTTTTTTTTGTCACCATCAAAATTAAATTTATCATAAAAATTAGTGTAAAAAAATTAAAAGATTTAATCATGGTGAAAAAACCTCACCATTTATTAGTGTGAAAGAATTGATTTCGTTGTAGCCATTATAGAATCGTAGAATTTTCTAAAATTATATATATATATATATATATATATGAAGTTATTGCTAGAAAGTAGTGGACCATTGCTAGACCACTAAGCATAGTTGGTACCTCCCATTATGCCATTTGACCCATCTTGGTTCTCATTTTCATACTGCTTTACTGAGTTGACAGATGGGGCCTTTGACCTTCATTTGTAGGATGTGGATAAGGGAAGTTGACAATGGACACACTTAACTTTGTTTCGGTTTCAAGACATTACGGGTTATAAGTAAATTATAACCCATGAAACTAGGAAAGAAAGAATAAGAATTGAGAAACATAAATTCAAAATTGAACATATCTCTTACGTGAAAATCCGTGTTAGCAAACCCATGAAACCCTTCTATATAATTGAAAAACAAAAGTTGATACGCATTTTCCACACATGGTTGAACCAATTGAGGTTTCATGTGGGGGATAAAAATTTATTG
The DNA here is from genome assembly GCA_024138025.1 of Combretum micranthum. Classification (NCBI taxonomy): domain Eukaryota; kingdom Viridiplantae; phylum Streptophyta; class Magnoliopsida; order Myrtales; family Combretaceae; genus Combretum; species Combretum micranthum. The sequence goes on along the minus strand of JAMXBD010000823.1, from coordinate 354,081 downwards.
TGCTGTGATTTTATTCAAACGAATGATTAATTAACACGTATCTTAGAATATAATTATTGCTTATATTATTTTAAAGTTTTTTTTTTAATTTTGTACATGTCAAATATTTATTCGTTGAGACACGAATGAAACAGCATCATGGAAATAGCAAATTCCTATCTCCCGTATAGAGATATGACAATTAGCAGAGCGGATTAACTACCACTATAATTATGGGTAAATTATACTGCCAGCACTCCTATTTCAAGTGGTATCACATGTATTCTTTGGCATATCATAAAAAAATTCATCAAGAGAGAATCCACGTAGTTTAGGAAATGTATTATGTATTCCTATTAAATAGGCTTACAAAGTAACTGCACGCCAACGAAAAAACAGAAATTGTGGTACTAAACTAAAGTGGTCAGGAATTCAAAGACAACAATCAAAACACAACTAACCTGGATAAAACCAGAATTGGACTAAGTTAAAGAGCTGCTGTGCCTTTTTGGAATCATAAATTCTGTTCTCAATCATAATTAGCATGCAGATTCTTGACGAGTCTGCTTCAACCTCCTATAAGGTCGTATGGGCCTATGGCTATCGTGTACACATTTTTTAATTTTGGGTCTATTTGTTTTGGCTTTTTTCCGGCAGATACAGACACTTTTTTAAACTTTTTGTTAATAAATTATTTATCAAGAAATAGATATAGATAAAAAAAAAGTTGACAGTTCTCATCAAAAGATCAAATAGAACAAATACAGATAAAATTTAGATATAAATCGGATATATTTACACATATCATTTTAAAAAATATACAAACAGACAATCCAAACAGACCCAAAAACTAACTGGAAGTTTTTTATTTTTTGTATTTTATGAAGAGTCATGTTTTAACTTGCAGAAGGATGTCAAATCTCAAAATGCATGGAAGATAAGAAGCCTTGTTTATTAGATCAAGTAATTAAGATTCCCTTGACAGGAACCAAAAAGTTGGGTTGTTTGGGGGAAAAAAAAAAAAAAGAAAAAGAGTATTGCATATGGAAAAATGGGCACCGCATATAAGTTCATTTTTCCATATGTTAGGCATTCAATTGGAAAAGTAATGGGTACTGCATATAAGTTCGTTTTTCTTTATGTTAGGCATTCAATTGAGAAAGTTACTATGACTATAATGTTATTTATTGTAGAATTATAATATGAAATTTAAACACAAAATTTGTCTAAATAGAATTAGAAAGAGAAAAAAAACTATTTCACCATATTCACACATATTATTCAAGGGAATATTTCATTTATAATAATATCGTTCCAAAATTCACTTTCTCTTTTGTTATTTTCTTGTGCCAATTATAGTTCCTGGACATGCCTTCCTTCTTTTTCCTCTATTTATTTATACATAATTAATTTTTTTGTATTTTCCACAAGATGGCCAAGATATATCGTGACATTATACAACACATTAGTCGAATTTTACCAATACTGTTTTCCTTTAAGTTTAAGCAGAATCCGAAAGTGTTCTTTTCTAGATGATAATACTGGTATGGACTATGGAGTATTTTCCTAGATATACAAATACAAGTTTCAAATTTTAATAATTTTGATGTAGAAGCAATTAATCCGCTCGCCATCCATCAAGGTAGACATCTCTTTAAGTTGGGTCCGAACCAGGACCCGATCCAGATTGGTCACAATAGGTCCTTAAAGATCCCTTATAAAAAAAAATCAAAAATAAACAAAAAATAGACAATAAAATTAATACACTCATTAAAAGGGGGTGGGTCATAATCATCCCGACCCATCTCGTGATTAGATGCATGATCAAATTAAAAATCCAATATTATCTATCTTATTCGATGATCACTCTATTAACAAGTATACCAATTGGAATGTAGTATAGCAATTAGTATTGCTATTTCTAACACCCAGTTATGTAAATAAGTAGGGTTTTTTTAAGGTTAGATTAATAATTCTCTACTTTTTTCATATTTAAAACTATCAAAGCATAAATACTAGAAAATCAATGAAACTTAAAAGCCCCTTTTTGATAATCTTCTAGCAACTTTTTTCCCTATTCTCACCCTTTAAAATGTTGATTTCTCAAATATCTCCAAGTGAAAATATGACTAAATGTCTTCTTGCAAGAAATTTTGCAAATCTTCTTTTTTAGTTCTTGTAATCTCCTTGTAAATCATGTCCTCCTCTTTTGTGTAAGATTCTATCTCGTTATTTCTACTCTCACATATATATAGATGAAGTTTATCTCATATCTTGACCATATCTTCTAGAAATAAACTTGGATAAGCCTGAAAAGATACGTCTAGATTTCAACATGAACGAAAACACAAGTCTTGTTGCCACTTGTGTAGTTTAGGAAAATACACGTTTTATACAGAATACCCTTTTGTTCCTTGCACCAATCTCTTCATCACTTGTGTTTACTCTTGTGTACCACATTTTGTTTCATCACTTCTATTCCTCTCTCTTGTGTACTCTTTTGTGTAGAATGCATTTTTCAAACTTTCTTTATCTTGAACAAAACTTGCTATTATTCATCTAAATTCCTTCTTCTATGCTCAAATAACCTTTCAAAACCTGAAATCAACAATGAAAATAATTAAGTATTATTCTCTTATAATTATTCATAAAAATTCATAAAAATTCATCATTAAAGCTCAAACTATCCATCCAAAATAAAGGTTGCATTACAACTTATAATCTCGGACTAAAGGTGTGCAAAAAAATAGATGAAACCAAAAATTGAATTGAAATTAGAAAACCAATTAAAAAAAATATGATTCATCGATCTATTGGTTTTGGTTTAGGATTATATCTAGTTTTCGATTTCGATATTAGTTTATAACCACAAAAAATCAACGGTTAATAGTTAGCTGTTTCGATATAAAATATATTATATATATAATTATATATACATGTAATTTACATATGCTAATGTTTCCTAGATTTTGATTAAAGTACAATGTTATGTCTTATGTTTGATGGGAATTAATGTGGTAACTGATTTGGTTTGATTTTGTTGATGATGATATGCCCAAAGACTTGTTTTTTCCCTTTTTCTTTAATTTGATTTTCTTTTTTTTAACTTTGTAATATATGCAATAATTAAAAAAATATAATAAAGGCTAAAAAATATGGTTTGTTGAACCTATCAATTTGATTTATTGAAACTATTATGTTAAATGGTTAAAAATCGAAAACCAAAAAAATTAATAAAAGAAAGATTAATCATTAAGACGGTTAACCATTATTACAAATTGGTTAAGGATAAAAAATTAAAAAAAAACTTATTATTATGGTTAATTTAAAAAAAAAAAAAAAGGTCAAGCACCGGTTAGCCGAATCATGAACATCCCTACCTGAGACCCTAGCGAGTCTATAGGGTGGTTATAGGTCCAGTTTAGACTCGCTTCGGAAAAATGTCTACATCAAACCTGATGAGAAGGCTGAGGACTCAATAAATAGGCACTAAATTCTTAAAATAAATAAATAATTAAAGAAGAAAGAAAGAAAGTGTTTAAGTAATTTCAATAGATTTATATCATTCCTTAGAGACTCGACAGTTGAAAACATGTACATAATTTTTTTTTTAAGTTTAGTCATCAAAATACAAATTCACTAGTTTGATATAATTTTCTTAAAGTAACTTTATGAACTTATTATTATTTTTTCATTGATAGATAATGGAGAATAATATATAGACTATCTTGATATTAGACTATGAGCAGCAAAAATGAGAGATTAATAAATTTTATTGTTGATACTTACGATGCTCGGAAAAAAACTTATGGTTCAATGGCAGTTAAAGCAGGATCAATTTTGTCACATCATTGAACGTTAAGATCTACTCTAACCGCGATCAAAACCATTAAATTTTTTCACACTTATTATTTTTATAATTAGTTTAATTATAATATTATTGATGATACAGTCATGTCACAGACCATAGAAACAAAATATTTTATTTACAGAGAGAGTAAAGCGAGTTTGGTAAAAACATATAAGATTGGCATTGCATGGTAAGGATAAGAACCTCCGAACCTAACTAAAGTCCACTCAGGAATACCGTATCACGCCGATGATCACCTCATTTTGATGGTGCTCAAAACATTAATTTAATGTGCCCACTGATCATGAGTGATGTACAAATTTCAAGTAACTTAAACTTTATCCTTTATTCGCAAGGAATTGACCAATCTTTCCATATAGTAAATATCTCCGTGCATATTATTATTGACGGAAAAATCAATTAATCATATAAAACTGAAAAATTTAATATTGCGAATTTGTAAGCTTGTAGAAACTGGATACGAGAGTAAAATAATTTAAAAGTAGTTTCATTAATTCTCATTTATTTACTCTTTTCTACTTTTAGAGGTGAATAAGATGCCATGCGCAAGACTCCCACAAACATAGGTAATGGAGTACCTTAAAAAGGAAAGGAAAAAAAAAATAGGTGTTGGGGTTGGAGAGGAGGTTGTGCAGAAGAATGGGAACTTTTATGGTCTAATATTGCTGCTAATACTATAAAATACTAATTATAAAAAAATTTAATATAAAAAATTTAATAATTTCGATTACAATGAAAATAGATATGAACCATTTAGTAACATGATATAGCCAATCTGCTACAATTGTTATGGATAATAGAATTTTATATATAAAGTTATTACTAAAAAAAATAGTGGACCACAACTACACCACTAACCATAGTACATACCTTCCATTATGCCATTTGACCCTCCCTGTTCTTATTTTCGTACTACTTTATTGTGTTGACAAATGGCGCCTTTGACCTTCATTTGGAGCATGTGGATAAGGCAAGCTGACAATGGAGACACGTAACTTTGTTTCGGTTTCAGGACACCATGGATTATACACGAACAAGCACATGAGTTTCGAATGCATTAATTCTGGGTTCACTACTTTAATGGGTGCAGTTATCCCGTAGCAAAGTTGTTATCCCTTAGACTATATTTATATAAATTCTTGATACAATATCTAGATCAAGGAATTTCAATAATAAAATAAGTTGCTTAACTTTGTTAAATTATCTTACGGAAAAACTCGAAAAATTACTTCCTTAGGATTTATATATATATATATATATATATATATATACTAGTAAAAAAATAGTATGAACCTGCAAAAGTTTTAAAAATTTGTTCATAAATTTTATTAAAAACAAAGTGAAGAGTTTTCAAGAGGAGAGTTGTTTAAGATAGGAAGTAACATTTCAAGTACTCTATGGGATTCGCTAGTAAAAAAAATGTTATGAATGGATAAAATTATAATAGTTGACCTATTTATCAATGCTTTATAGTTTTTGTTTCTTAAAAATTAATCTCATTATAATTCCAAAGAGCAAGAGCATATAGAGGCTAAGACATGCGATATATGATCTTGACGACACAAAGAATTGATAGATCATTTCAATGAAAATACAACCTAATCACTAAAATTTGTAAACCCTAATTTCTGAAATCTTGCACTGTCTCTCTCAAAAAAATTGTATGACTCATATCTTTAGGTGGTTAAGGCCGTTATAGTCTTATTCTATGTGAATTGATTTCCTAATAGGATGAAGAGGATTCGATCTCCTCTCACCAACAGCTATAATATGTGAAGTATATATAAAATAATATAATGGAAAAGCCTGTATTTTATTATAGAAAAATACATATTTGTGAAAATATTCAAATCAGATAAAATTTGAGAGCAAAAATGTTTTTTTTTTCTTTTTTCCTTATAGATAATGTTAAATTCGATAAATGAACTTTAAAGTAGTCAACTTAATAGGTAATAAAACTTTTTGTGGTTATTTTTATGATTTTATTAATAGCGTTTGCTCTATTTTCTGACATCAAAGGGGTAGCATGGCGAGGCTAAATGGTGTTAAGAGAAATAGTAAAAATTCAACGATATGTTGTTCTTCTAGTCAGTAATTAAGCAAATGGTATTAAGAAGGTAATACAAGTAGTTACAAAGAATTGATTGAATATTAAATTAACCACTTTAAAGTTTATATACCAAATTAAAATTTTGTGTAAAGTTCATATAACAAATTTAACATTTAATCTATTTTTTTTCCTATTGAGCTACATGTATATACGTGATACTGATTGGTGATATATCTATTTATATACTAAATATATTCATAATTAGGTGCTTATGTCAACTAGTTGTTAAGTTAATTGTATCAAAATGGACTGTTTAGTTTGAATCTTTTAACCCTCACATAATTTATATATTTTAATTGATTCATTTCCTGTGCTTCAACAAATAAGTCTTTGTCCACAAGTAAATGTGAATATCAAATATGTAAAGGGCTACTTATAAAAACATTACCTCTGTTTTAGTCCATTCACAAATTAATGATTTGTGTTAAATTTTTTAACAAACAAGTAACCCAAGTTTAATTTAAAAGTTTTAATATTATTTAATAATTTTAGAAGGACACATGCTAATATCTTATTGGTCTTAAAAAAAATTATTTTACATTTTTTTTAATTTTTGGACTTTTAAAATAATTTTAATATTTTATTTATGTAATTTTGTTTAGTAATATTTTTTATTAAATTAATTTTTTTATACTAATAAGACACTAAGATGTATTTCTCCAATAGTTTTTATTAATATTAGCACTTTTGCATGAAACTCAAGTAACTTATTTATCAAAAAAATTAACATAGATTATATATTTGTAAATAGATATATATACAAAAAAAGTCTTTGTAATTTACCCATATGTAAAATATAAAACCAACACTTATTTATGAATGATACCTTTACATCTGCGAAGTTAAATATATAAAAAGGTTTGTATATAAAGTTAAAAACATATCCTACTGTGTAAAATATTACAGTATATTTAACAGTCTTATTACAACTGCATGTGATACAAAAGACACGGCATAGTAGGGAGTCTAGGAAAGCAACCTTGTCAACAAGATATTGAAAAATAAACATTTCACAAAATGGAAATGATCTCCAACTTCTCCTCCTGCTTATCTTTGGCGCGTGGATGTTGCATGCTTTCTTCTTTTTGTGATAGATACTGCCATGATGATGATGCTACAAGAAAATGGCGAAGCAATCCAATTCAGCACGATATTTCTATAATGCAGATAATTGTTGTTTGGATCACGCATCTTTTATCAGTCAAATAAATATATTAATAGTCGCTTCGAAGTAAATATAGAGAGCTTGTCTAGAAATCTAGGGGGGATGAATGTGACATCAACAAATATATATAAAGTGTTTAATGATAAGTAAGAGCCGATAAAATTGTCACATTTCACTCATTGTATTACAATAACTACCATTAAAAATTTTAACATTTCATTCATTATATTATATTGTTTATATTTGTATTTACAATTAAATAATCCAGCATCATGTCAACTGAAGATTTGGTTCCTCAATTCTTTGCAAGTCACAATCTTTGTTCTGCCACTACCACAAGCAAAAATAGTTGACCAAATTCAATGTTTCGTATCTTAAGATAGTGTTTGGTTATAACAACTGCAAAAGAGAATGAGCACTAGACATCATGCATAAGAAATACTGGACTATTCAATTCTAATATTTTGTACAATAAAATATAAAAAAAAATTTAAGTTTTGTCATGTCCCATAGGGTCAGTCCAAGATATATTTTGTAAACCAAATATGATATAAACTATTATTTAGTCTAGCACCATGAAAAAATGGTGCAACCAAATGCCACCTAAGAATTATAGAAGATAAAAAACATGTGGATATTATTATTATTTGATCAAACTTAGTTGAGTCACCATTCATATGGTGGACATTTAATTGTGAAGAGACAAAAGAAGAGGAAGAAGATCAAGAAACAGATAATTACCGAATTGGTAAAGATTTAAGTTGAGAATGTTATTTTATTCTCTTAAGGAATTTATTAATGAGACACTTGATAAGCTTGTCATCAACAAATTCATTAAAAAGAACGGAAAATTCTATGGAAAGGTGATTTATACACACACCTATTATTTATATATTATATACTTGACAGATGATATCATTTCAGAAATTATGATCATGAAAACTCTACACGGTTCATCTTGTGAGCCCACTTCAAGACACGATAATTAATCCATCAATTTACGGTAAAGGTCTTGCTTCTATTTCCTTTATTTTGATTCTTGTATGTATTACTCAATCTATAACCATCTACTTCATAGATACTTTCTAAAACTAGGTGTGTACATTAGGAGTTTGGATTTAGTAAATGTTAGGAATAAATGACAAAAGTTTAGCTTAATGAAATAATGATATAATGATGGACTTAGTGACATGAATAAATTTACTTTCCTTAGAATTTATGCCTCTCACACAAAGTTTGCTATAAGAATTTTCTTAGTGGATTCCTACATGATAAAAATTAAATCTTGATACTTGAATAGCAAAAATTCAAGTATCAAATCACACTTGAATTTGTGTGAAACGTTGTGAATGATTGTTATTTTAAATTAAAGAGAGTGCTGAAGAAAAAGAATGAAAATTTATGCAAGCTACACCTTTTATATTTAGAATCAATCTCAAAGATCATGGTTTTTTCCAAGGGAGGTTTTAGTTATGGATTGCATCCATTAGATTTTGAATTAGATAATTATAAACTAATCTAAATCATTTACCATAATGAATGTGACCTAAACACATGAAACTCTCTAAAGTTTGATTAAAAGTTGCACTTTTTTCAAATTTTAGCGTTAAAATAGTTCTGTAGTTTTAATAGGTCGAATCATTTTGAATTGGTTTGGATCGTCTGGCATTAATAGGCATAAGCAGTTTGGATTATTTCAAATTAGTTCAAATCATCTAACATTGATAGGCATAAGCAGTCCAAATCATTTCAAGCTAATCCATATCATTTTGCACTGTCATATTTTGTTTTGATTATGTGTTCCATTATCTAAGAGATAGTTCAAACCTTTTCACAAAATATCTAAGCCTTTCATAAAAACTTCATAAATCTCTTTCTTTTACTCACGTTTAACATAGTTCCACTATAGTTAATTATTAAGCTTTTTAAACAAAAATTCTACATTGTAAATCACATAATTAGCAATATTCAACAAAAAACCTACTAGATTGTCAATTGTACACATAAACACCTCCATAATATGCTCTCTCATCTTGAATCATCTTGGATTCAAGAACATTTACAAAGTAAACTCCTCAAACATTAAGAGTGACAACTCTTATTTTAAATACGTGAAATACATCAATTAAGAGATATTTACTATATCCTATCCTCCTTTAAGTTTTAGTACTAGTAGAATACCCAGTTAGTAATAACTTGTTTTTATCCTTTGAGGCTTCAAATTAATGATGTGCTAGAATAAAGCAAGGTTCCCATTACTTCGAACTATAGGAGTTTAAGACCCATCTTAGCAGTACTTTCTTTCATAATAATTTTTGGATAATCCCTTCATAAAAGGATTAGTCAAGTTCTTACTAGTCGTAACGTAAGTGATGATGACTCCATCCCCTATTAACTCTCTAATAATTCATGTCTCATCCCTATATATCTAGACTTTCCATTATAAATTTTACTATAGGCTTGACATAGTTACTTCATTATCACAAAAGATCATAATGGCTAACAATGGTTGTGGTGTATACAAAGTGTATAGTGGTGCAAATTTTCATTTTCTTCACAAAAATGGTGAAATTTATTTGAAAATTTTTCAATCCGTTTATCACTACACAAATATTTGATTTATGTATTATGCATATTTTCTTCTTCAAGTTTATAACATTTAAATTATTCAAATGCTTCATCTTTATGCTTTAATAAATACACATAAGTAAACCTTAAACTATCATCAATGAAAGTTATAAAATATCTTTTTTTCTTCTTAGTCAAGTTTCCATTTAATTCTCAAATATCACTAAATCAATCAAGGATTTCTTAGTGATTTTGGCTTGGACTCAACTTTCATATTTATTCGTGCTTACCCGTTCCATTTATTTTTATGTCCATTTCTATACATATATTTAATAGTCTAAAATTGGTATATCCTAGTCTAGCATGCCACAAATCACAAGAATCGACAAAATAAATACTCTCATTCACTTTATTCATTTCAATGCTTAGTTTGAACAATTCATCACAAGCATACCCCTTCCCTACATATAGATCACCTTTTAGGAGTACAAATCTGTTAGACTCGATTAAATTTTTAAATCCTTTCTTACATAACAAACATATAGAAGCTAAAATCTTTTTCATATTTGGAACATATAAAACATTCATTAGACTCAATTTCTTTCCATATGCGAAATGGAGACCAATACTTTTGATTCCTAGGACACTCACTAAGTTGCTATTTCCTATTGAAACTTCATGATCTTCCTTATCCTTGAAACTTTGGAATTAATTTTGATTGTTGCACACTGCACACATGCACAATTACTCCCAAATCAGCCAATTCTTCATATTTGACCATTGTAGCCATGTTTAACTCGATTATCATACTCAAATAAAGAGTTTTGAATTCATTGGTCAGCATTGCAAAAAATGTTGATCCTCTACCAAATTTTTAGGAATTGTGGTAGGTTCTTTCTTAGCCTTCTTTGGGAATCAACATTCATTAGCATCGTGCCCTTTTTTTTTTTTTTTTACAATTATAACACTTATGAACCTTCTTCTTTTCATCAGGTTCATTGGCCTTCATTTTTCTTTTTAGATTCTTACTTTCTCTATCTTTCACATAGTTCATTTTGGAACAATTTAGAAGATTCGCTACATTGCTCTTTTATGTCTCTTCCTCTATGTATATGACTAAGAATTTTCTCAATAGTAAAGCCTTTAGCCACGTGAAGTAATTTCTTTCCATAATCATTCTAGCTTGGAGGTAGCTTTGATAAAGTTGCCTCCACTTAACGGATTTAGGAATGACTACACTCAAATCACGTAGCCAATTAACAAGTACTTGCAACTTATGAACTTGATTCAATATAGGAATGTTAAACCATACTAAACTCAAGTATTTCAACATGAGGAATTTAACCATACCTTATCTTCTGGTGTTATGCTTTCTCCTAGTGCCCTCCGAGTTTGTATTGGAGACTTGATGGTCTTATAAAGGTTATATAAATTGTTAGGCAATGTGTTTAGATATGACCTCTACATGAAAATTCATCATCCAAACTTTTCTTCTTGCTTCCTCCAACTTAGTATTTCTCATAAACTCGCATCTTCCTTCAATTCTTGAATAGGTTGTGTATTTGAATCAAACCACACTTGGATTTGATATGAAATGTTTGTGTATAATTGTTGTTTAAGAAGAAGAGAGAGTAGAAGAAAAAAAAGAAAATTCATGCAAGGATATGTTTTTCATTAAAGAAGCAACACCTTTTACACTTAGGAACAAATCTAAAAGATCATGACTTTTCCCAAGTGTTACAATGTTATAAATTTGAATTACATCTATTGAATTTGAATTAGATCTGTTATAAATTGATTTAAACCATTTTTCACGAATGGGATGTGACCTAAACACATGAAACTATCCAAGATTTGGATCAAAAGTTGCAAATCTTCAAATTTTAACGTTAAATAATTTTGCTATTTCAAACCGATTTGCATCATTTGACACTGATGTTATAGTTTCGATCATTTCATATTAGTACGAATCATCTAGTATTGACAGGCAAAAGTAGTTTGAATAATTTCAATCTAATTTGGATCATCTTGCACTAATAGACATAAGTAGTTCAAATCATTTCAAACTAGTTTGGATCTTTTTGCACTGACATATTCTATTTCGATTTTGTGTTCCTTTATTTAAGAGATAGTCTAAACCTTTTCACGAAAGGTTTAGAACTTTTAGATAAACTCCATAAATCTCCTTTGTTTACTTATCACGAGTACCATTATATTTAATCATTGAGTTTTCCAAACACAAAGTCTATATCATAAATCACACAATTGGCAATCTATTTTTATAACAGTGCATCCTATTAGAAAATGGCTTATATCACTAGATTACATGGAAAAAAATGGCTTGATAAATGATTTTAAGATATTATGTATTTCATACTGTTGCATCTTATATATTTTTAACTTTATATAGCATGTGTTTTTCTCCTACTCACTCATTTGAATGTACACAAATACACACAAAGATGGACATAAGCGAATTGAACCTGTTTTATCGTATATATTGAATGGGTTAAAGGAATACCAAAAAAATTTTACGTATATTAAAAATTATATAATGAAAATTTTATATATTTTTATTCTAAGCAATGTTGACAAGTGTTTAGTTTAAAAATTGAAAAAAAAATTATTTAGCACCTTTCAAAAAATATTATCACAATGAGATCAAATCAAAGAGATTCAAGTGTCATGGACTTAGTTTTTACTATGCTCGCCACAACACTTAGCACTTCCATGTAACACAAGGAAAGTAGTTCAAACTAAAATACATACATGTAAGTAGAGAGAGAGAGAGAGAGAGTGAGAGAGAGGAGAGAGAGAGAGAGAGAGAGAGAGAGAGGAAGAGAGAGAGAGAGATGAGAGTAGGAGATCGAGAGAGAGGAGAGAGACTTTGTTCTACGCCCCGTTGTTTTGAAGAAAAGTATATATTTTCAAATGTTTGGCTAATTTTATGAAAAAAATTTTCCTTTGTTTATAGTTTCGAGGTAACTTATTATTTTAAGTATAAAAAAAAGTTAGATATATTATAATGAGAAATAAATCTAATTAAAAGAAAAGTATTTGAAAAATTAATAATAAATATTTTTTGATAGTAATGATTGGTAGATGGACTCGTAAATCGATAGAAAAATGACTTACACATTTATATTCCATAAGTCGTTTTTCAAAAATTAAGCTATGAAAAGTCTATGTTTCCAAAATAAAGGAAAATGTTTTCCATTAATTGTCTTATGAAAAATGAAAAGACATTTTCGTGAAAAAACATTTTTATTGAAGCAAACAGGACCTTAATTCATTCATATGTTTGATACTTTATGATTAAGAGGATCATCTATATATATACAAGAGGCCAAATGAAATAAATAGCTAAGATCAACTTGATTCAATGGTTACAAATAATTCTTACCTAATACCTCTCTTATAGTTTTACATTCATCTATCCTAGCTATCATAATACATTGAGTCTTGACCTTCTAAGGGATTATAGAAAATTCCTATTTCTGGAGCCTTTATTGGGCCTGGGTCTTAGACTTTCTCCTTAAAGGGCGTTGACATACCTCTTAGGTTTGGATCAATTCAAGAAGTTTGTGATCCGCTTAAAATGTGTATAGAAAATATGAGCACAGATACTACCAGCAAGTATACTAGGTCGAATCAAGTAATACAAAAGAGTGAGTCGAGTATCGTTCCCACGAGGATTACTATAACTACTAGACCGGTATTAGTTTAAACTCATATTCAGGCAATTGATTTTAAGATTTATAATTATCTATTCTATATCTAATTACACTAAAAATTAATGCAATACGAGTATGAACTGTGAGAGAGATATATCAGATAAATGTGGGAAGGAGCAGAATCCACCCTAACCTTTGCTAATCATACTAAAATCATATTATATGAATAGTTAGAATTGTGGATATTTGTAGGAAATTGTCAAAACCTAAAACTATCAAGTTTTAGTAAACCACAAAATAATCTAATAGCTTCCGCTAAATAAATTATTAATGGAATTGAATTCACAATTATAAACCTCCTGATTCTACAATTGTCTAATGCCCTATATCGACTTCTCCTAATTCCTTAGTGAGAAATTAACGTAAAACATCGCATGATTTGCATGGGACAATTTTCTAAATCAGATTAAACTCCGCCGCTTCCACAATTGTTGTTTAATCTTAATTCATGAATTCCTATGAACCCTAATTCTTCTTCCAAATTACCAAAATTCTTATCAATCCAATTTCATACAGAAACAAGACAGATAATCAGGATTCATTACAAATATTCCATAATTATAACAATCTTATAACATAAATTCAAAGATTATTTTAGCAAGATTAGGGTTTCATCGCTTCCCATAAGAAAAAGTTTAGCTACTCATGGATGATGATTCAATAATTAGATAAGAATATGCAATTGAATTCATATTGAGAAACAAAATCAGACAATTGAACTTCATAAAAATAAAATCAAATATCACCAATTCAATTGACAAGGTCTTCAATTACAAGATCTTTACAAAGCTTTAAATTGATCTCTTTCTCTCTCTAACAAAGGAATGAAACGTAATCTATTTTTCTTGTTATCTTTTTATGCATTTTTTCGTGTGTTCCAAAGTGAAGGAGACCCTTAGAATATATATACAAAAATCCAAATGTTTCATGTAATTTTTGCAGTTACAAAACGTACACCGGTAGTTACACTTTCTATGCCGACAGCTTAGAAACGGCGTACTCTGCTACATTGCTTAAACACTGGCGGATTTGGCTTCGGAGTTAAGGATTTGAATTCTATGGATGACCAACACTGCTTGAACGTCGGCGGCGTAGGGTTTTGAAATGTCGATGTAAAGGAAAAACAAAGAAGGCAGGCCAGACCCACTTCTAGGCTGGTCGTGCAAGTAGCAGCCTTTAAAATTCCAATTCTATGGTTGCTCAAGGTCGTCTAAATGCCGACGGCGTTGATTTCTAGAAAGCCAGTGTTGGATGAAAATTGCATAAGCTGGCTTTCCCTTTCTTCTACACTGGCAGTGTTGAGACAGTGCTTGATTTTTGTTTACTGATCTTCATCCTACACCGCCATAAGGCCGACGGGATATATGAAAATTGTGCGACCTTTGAATCTTTGAATCTGTTTTAACCAAATCTTAGATGAAAGCTGGCAGCTTAGAGGTAGTGTTGATCTCTAGGCCAGCTGTATGCTGGCGGCTTATACTCAGAAAAGCCAGTATACCCCTAAGTTTCTTCAATTTCATCTCAAACTTCTTTATTTTGCTTTTCTTTGTTCCATTTAACCTGAAACATGAATTTAACCAATCAAATTACCCATTCTAGTAATTTTTATAAAATTCAAGACAAATTAAACACTATTTGCTTAATAAAAGTTATGTAAAATATGATCTTATCAGTTTGTGATATTTTCCCTTACTTAATTTGGAAATGGCCCTTTGCACATCCTCTTTATAAAACGTTAAAATTTTATCTTAGAATTGCCATAATGCATTAACAGGTTTCCAACATTCTTGCTCTCTAGCATTCCCTTCCAAACAACCATATACTTGTGTCTTAGTAGTTGGCCCTAGCATCACACATGTCGAGCAACAATCTCTTCTATTTCTTTATCATATGATTCTCAAACACCATATGGAGCCCTCTAGGATTTTTCTCGAGTTGGATTTTTCATGTCTATGAAATTGTTTGAGCGTACTTATGTGAACTACTATATAAAATTTTTACCTTGGTTGTAGCTCTAATTTGTTAGAAAAATGGCCAATTCGTTTCATAATTACAGAATAAATTTCATATCTTCACATCAATCCCTTATGTAGTTGACCTTTCGTATGTTAAATTAGGTGTAACTTCACAAGCACTTAGTCTCTTGCTTGGTATCCCACACGCTTCCTGTTTGCAAAACTTCTTCATTCTTTTGATGACCCGAGTTAGGAGAGTTCAAGTTCAGTTCTCATTTTCTTGTCAATCTATTGCAAATTTTTATGCAAGTGGACTAGATCATATACTAGGTTATGTAGAAAAAAAAAAAAAAAAAAAACACTTATCAACTAGCAAATCAAACCAAACTGAACCAATTAACCAGAATTTTGGTTTTTCTCCAGACCAATTTAGTTAAGCAAATGACATTTGGTTCATAGTTTTGGTTTGTAACCTAAACTGTTATTTATGTGTACGTATGCATGCATACACGTGTATGTAAAAGAAAAACTAACTATGTGCTTTGCAGCTACTTTCATTGTTCTTTGTTGTATGTAGTGTAAAAATCTTTACTCTAGAGTTAGAAACTAGGGATCTAAAATCACAAAATCATATGAAGTTACTTTAGATTTGATCAAATACATCTCTACAAATTCCAACTAATGATGATTTGAAGCTTTTGATGATGGCACTACTAGAAAAGTTGTGTTAAAGGTAAAGTTGTAGTTAATGGAGTTAGAAATGCTTGCTAAATAGAAATGAGATGGTAACTGCTGTCATTTCCATGCATCAATCGCAACGATCCTTCAAAATCTACTACTTTAGAACGTAGATATTTGTTAAGTTGGCTATTGCTTCTTAAAGTTATCCTTCCAAATTAGACTTATCGGTGGGGAGAGGGGGGTAATAATCTTGGAACGGGTCTAATACTAAAAAAGAACATCAATGCGAAAGTTAATTGGACTTACAACATAATAAAGTAGTCAAATAAAGCATCAATGACAAATCATTGAGGAAAATTAACCAAAATTTATTCAAACATTGATACTTTATATGAACTTTGTGAAATGTTAATATCTCATTTGACTCACATTGTGAAAAGTTAATTCTTTTTTTTTTTTTAAACTACTTGAAATATTAATACCTTTTGGTATAATTTACCATATTCTTAATGAATTCCTTTTTCTCTTCCTTTTTGCTTCTCTTCTCTTTAGGAAAGCTTTGTTGTGTCTCAATTATTTTTTGTTTTTCCTATCTTGTCAAATTTAGGTTTTATTGTGTTTTCTACTAGCTTTCTTTTTGTAACACACCCTTCATATTTGTATGGGAGCTAAAGGCAAGATAAGGGAGATATGGTGTTGTATTTCATATCAAAGGGGAAAAAGATATTGATTGTGTTACAGTCAATCATAATAGTTAGAACCATATAGTGAACCAGACTGAACCATTTGATTGGATCCAAAAAAATTACAAACCAAATTATACAGTAAATTCCTTTTAAAAAAGACCATAAAATTTGCTTCAATTTAAGGGGCACACCAAACTGAACCATACCGCTCCTACCATTACTCTATTCCTAGGTATGATTATGCTAAAAGTAAAGGTTTTCTACCTGATATAATCTCAATGGACCATGAAAAATAGATTCATTCTTTTGTAAGATGAACAAGATATGTGTCACATCTAATAACTTGGTCTGTTCCAGTTGATTTGTGCCTACAAAGTGTCTCAAATATAACTCTACCGGTGAATTAACCAACTTTGTTTAACTATTTGTTTGAAGGCAAAGACTAGTGGAAAAACTCAATTCTTACCTTAGAAGCTTGAACAGATTTTTCTAAAATTTTTGCACGAATTGCCTATCCCATTTACTCACGATGTTAATTAGTAATCCATATTACTTTACTATATTTCTTAAGAATAATCAACATGTAGCATCATCAACTAGGTACTCCTTAGTTATTGGGATGGATTTTTCATACTTAAAAAATTTGTTAACTACCATAATTATGTAAGACCCTCAAAATTTGGTAAGATTGCAATGAAATTCAAGGAGATGCTCTCCCATGGCCTCTCTAGGACAAGGAGAGGCTTTAGTAATCCCAAGGTTGCTTTATTTTCCACTTTTCCTGGTTGATAAGTTAGGCATTTTAACATAGCTTTCTACAAACTCCTTCTAGTGAGGTAAAAAGTGTTTCTCCCTAATCAAGGTTTGGGTGTGATGCATATCATGAAATGCTCTCACCATCTCCCTCTTTGTGGTTGAAGAGCAACGAACATAGACTTAATGCACTATGGTGTAGGGAAGTCGACATTCCTCCCATAATCTCCGTGTCTTCCCTTCTCTATGCTATGCTATCATGCCCCTGGCTAACTGATTTGTTTTCATCTTTTTCTCATATTCTATTAAGTAAATTGCTCTAGAGCTTTCTTATGGTTTTTAAATCTACTTTTTGAATCCAAGCATCAATGGCTACTTATCTTCATTAAGTTATATTTCAAATCAAAATCAAATTTTTCTAGTTAGACTTACCCTCATGCTTATTTTGTTGATAGTTTCTTATGGATCTAAAAGTAATTGGTAGCAATGTCATCTGTCATGACCACAAAAATTTTACCAAGTAGTTCCTTTAAATTTCAAACATAATGTATCATGCTATCATATCTTCTTTACATTACATTTTATCTCTTTCAACATCCGGCCTTCAAAAGTCATTGGGGACCTATCTTGCATTAAGACCTCACTAAATGCAAAGTTGCTAGCATCTGTACTTACATCAAAGGGTTTGGTGAAATCATAGAGCATGAGATTAGTTCTTCACTAGCTACAAACTCGAGTGCTTCTAAGGCTTCTTAGCAACCTATAGTGCAATTCTATAGGGCATTATTCTCTAATAAGTTCATCAAAAGGGTTGTTATGCTTGAGTGGCCTTTGATGAATATTGTGTTGTAATTTACTAAGCCTATGAATGATCTCAACTCCATGTACTTAAGGGCTTCTTTCCAATCTTTTAGTGCATGAGCCGTCCCTTCACTTATGCAAATCATACCACATCTTATTATGTACCCTAGTAATGTAACTTGCTTAAAGGCAAAAGCACATTTTTCTTTCTTCATATACAACTCGATCTCAAATAAGAGGCCCATAGCACTAACTAGAGGTGTTTCACATGTTCCTGCATCGAATAACTAGAAAACATTATGAAATTTAGGCATAATACAAAAAAAATCGATGACAGGTGCAACAATTTTACTCATAAGCGCATAAAAGGTTATGGAGGCATTAGTAAGTCAAAAATAAATCACCAAAAATTGAAGCCACCACACCTTGTGATGTATGGGCCATCTTAAGCCCATCCCTTAATGCTATTTTGACTTAATTGTACTAGGATTTTAAGGTACGTTCGAAGAAGCATTGTGCCATACTCATTCAGTGAAAGAGGTTTGTTGCAAAGGGAATGGGATACTTAATCTTCACAGTAACCTTATATAATGTATAAGTAGTTGATATACAGATGAAGAGTGCCATCCTATTCTCTAGAACAATACTAGGGCTTTAGAGGAAATCTTTGACTGCTCAATTTGATCAGTTTCCAATAACTCATTGAGCTAGTATGTGTCTAATCCCCACAAGATACCTTAACAGTATCAATGCGCCATGTAACAAATTGGAGTCTTTGTATTTACCCATCTAAGGCTTCTAGAAAGGTATATAAGCATTATACAACTAGAATGCCCTGTAGTGTGGACAATTATAACATGATTGAAAGGTTGTTCAAAATAAAAAATACATTTCATACATAAAATTCACATATAGGAATAACATTACATATTTCATAAATTGAGTCCTTAACTATTACATCCAAACTATACATATATTGTTCTGAGATTGTCCTTTACACAAAATACTATGCTATTTCTTTAGTCTAAGTCTTGACTCCTTTGTTAACTTATACCAACACCAATTCTGAGTATAGATCCACCCTAGTGATTCCTATATCCAAACAAATCCATAGGAGGGTTAGTGAACAACAACTTAGTGAATAACCATATCTTAATACAATACAAACAATGTCAAGCAAGTTTAATTAACAACAATATGCAATGCAACAATCAACCACATATGACAAATACAGTTTAGATTACCGGAATATAAACCGATAGAGATTTATGCTCTCTCTTAAGGGTTGAAAGATCAACTTAGTAATTCACATGTAGGAGAGACTAAGAACTAAGGAAGGGAAAATTGTTTTCAAACTTATATATTATTAATATATATACATGTAAGTATTATAACTTAACTTAACCTTAGAACTTAGAAACTCTACCAAGTATGAGCCACCTCATGTCAACACCACAGGTGACTTTCTTTAGTGCATGCGAGTACGATAGAATAGTGGTAACCTTTCATAGAACTAGATTCATTGGAAAAACATAGCATCACCATAGAACCAAGATGCTAATATGTGACGTAAATACCATGTAAATGCAATTTATGCAATCATGCAATGCATGTTTGATTCATTTAATGGTCGATTAAAATTTATACCAGATTACTTAGTAACCATACAATTTTCAAACAATCAACAATATACATTACACAATTAGTACCAAACAGATGGTTATCACTTCAATATTGACATTTGTCATTCATCCAATCACCATATGGCATGCATTATTCCCATCCCCATATGCAGTCGGTTATCATTGTAATTAGAATTAATGCCACTATTTTACACATACAAATAATGTGAAAAGATCAAAGTTACTCACCTGTGTTTTCTTCCCTTAGCTATCACAATAGTCTATGGGAAAATCTTGGTCTTGATTTATAGTTCTTATAAAATGACAAACATACACTACTATATAAATAACTAAACATGAATTTTTAAGTGTCCTAGAATCATGTTTAAATTTTCTTGTCTTTAAGGAATTATAAGTCATTGTGAATACAGCGGTTCTGCTAGCCGATTAGTGGATAAGGGTCAATGGAACAATGTCCCTTGCGAAATTTCAAAGGAAACACCTAGAAAGCTAAATGAATATTGAAAAACTAAGTTTAAGAAGTCTTAAGAAAAAGTCATATTTTCAAATCACGAGGTTAGCTGCAGGCATTATTGTGACCATGGCGAGACAAGGCAAAGAATCACGAGCATATGTAAAAGTCACAACTTAAACTGTGGGTTCAACCAGGGCTACTATTTATGTCACGATTCAAGCTGTGTTCTGAATCTTCATTTTTCATTTTTATTCGTGGTCACACGGCTTCAACAGGGTGAACCACCATCATGATCTAGGCCACAATTTACTTCACGTTCCAAACATCTAACTCATCTTACTCTACTTTGCAAACCTAACTTCTCTTCAAACTAATACACGTATTAAAGCACTGCTTAAGATAGACTTAACATAACTATATTTAGTAATCTTACTAGTTAAACTTAAATCTATCATTTTTTCCTTTAACCAAAGTCTAAGTATGAATGTTTAATGTAGTTTTTCTTATTTTACTTCATGAACTATCATGTTTGTGTTTGTTAAGTAAAGTTATATGTTTTCATAAGTTTTTAACAAATATACCATAGCTCTAGACATAATTAAATTACAAAGTAAGTATATACACATTTTTAATATTTCTTAGTAAGTTTAGTTTTAGTTCATTAATTTAGAATATATGTTAAACTCATGTTTTACTTAAACAACAAAACATATAGGTATATACTTAGTGTTTTTAACAAAATAACTTATTGCAACTTTAAAAATATAAATTACCTTAGTTTATATGGTGTGTTATGTGCAATTGCTTTACCTTCTTCCTCAAAAACATTGGAAATAGTGTGTCACGCCCCGGAGGGTACCCTAAACGTGGCAGTCTGCCGCATATAATTAAAGCTAATGAATGACAACCTTAGTCATGTAGGAGCTTCAATATCACATGCAAGGTGTGCTTCCAAGATAGTAGGAGACTCAAAGGGGTATTACATTTAAGTAGATAATAAAAGCAAGCAAGAACTTATATAAATAAACATGAAACCTTCATTTAAATAATAACTCCTTACATCATCTTAGAGGCATTCCCCCGTCTTAAAAGTCTTGTTACAACTAAACTATTAACAAAGTAATCATAACTATAATATGATCCTACTAAGATTTTCTTAGAAGTCTATGTTCGAAACTAAATACATATAACTTCTTCCAAAAACTCCTAATAGCTTAAGCTCATACCTGGCATACAGGGCTCCTTGGTGCCAACCAAAGGTAATCATAACTGTAACAAAAGCTATAGGAGTATAAGAAAATTTAGCTTAGTGAGATAATTCCATCTATAATACATTTCCATAAATCAAACAAGTATTTAAACAATCATATGAGAATGTACCAAACATATGAACGAACAAAATACACAAGATTAACTGAAAATCATGTGTTGCATGGATTTTACACCCTCCATGTTGGGGTTTGGGAGGTTATCGGCCCATACGACCATCAATAATTGCATATTTGTTGGCTCCTGCTTGCCTTATAGACTTTTCGGCTACTACTGGCCCATGTAGACTTTTGGCTCCTACTAGCCACCACAAACTTCCTCATTTCCCCACATGAGAAAAGTAGTGAAACAAATGTGATAAGTGTCCTAAGACCCTCATTATTTGTGCATTATTGAGCATATTTTATATGCTATTTGAGTAAGTCCTTAAAGGAAAGAACTTTTATTGGGTTAATTACTTGTTTCAGGATGATTATGGAACAATGAAGCTTTTTAAGAGATTTATCATGAAAGAAACCAAGTTATTGAAGGATTATGGAGCCTAGATGAAGTTGCTGGTCATACAGTAGTAATTATACACTACTAGTGTAGATTTGGAGGATAAACTTGAAGAAAAATCAGCTTTTTCAATGTACACGACCCAGCTACACGGGTAGTGTAGGATGAGTAGTGTACACATGACAACAAAGGAAAATGCGCTGGAATTTGTTGTACGCCCCGAGCTACACGGTCGTGTAGGGTACCCGTGTATGTGCAATTTTGTATAAATACAGCCTTCTTTCATTGTTTGAAAGAGGAGAGAGAGTCAGATATCATTCCTAACCCTAAGTTCGTCTTTTGGAGAGCTTTTCGAAGAATTGCGGCACAACATCCGGATCACAACAATTGTTTCAAAGGGGGTTTTTGTTATTATGATTATTTAAACTCTTCTAGATCTATTGTTTCTGTTGTTTATCATATGGAAGAGTAGATTTGTATGCCCTAGGTTTTGTGAAACCCTAACTCATGTTCTGAATTGTTATCAATTGATGAAAAGTTTTGATCTTGAATTCATTCATGTGATTTAATTGTCTTGTGATAATTTTCTGGCCAGGATTATTGCTTGTTTGATTCTTATTAGTTAGAAAGAGATTTCAACTAATAGGATAGATCTTATATGAATGATAAATTTGCATGTTTCACCTAGACATAGGGAGGCTTCGAATTTCTGCTATAAAGATTAAATCTTTATTTAGGGTTTGTGAGTTTTATGCAATTTTACATTGGCGTGATGAAGGAAGAGATTCCCATTTTCTCATGTAAAATTAGGAATCAATTGACTTGAAGAAGTAATTGGTTTAATTTAGAAACCCTGCAGTTCAAGATTTGATTTTTCATCAGTTAATTTATCATAAGTATTAAGGTTAGGGTGGATCAAAACTAGGGGCATTGTTGTGAATTGAATTAAATTAAGGAAAGCTTCATATTCTATAATTAGGGTTTGTCAATTATTAGCATAATTAATTATTAGGGTTAATACAATCTTTTGATAATTTAGACTAGATAGTAGTGAAAGGGTATTACTAGTAATTGCCCATAGATCTTTAGGACGACATCCGAGTTAATTTATACTACAAGATAGGTGCGCTGCCTTGTGTGGATTGAATTAATTGGATTATAAATTTTATACTTGGTGATCATACACACATCAAAAGTTTTGGCGCCGTTGCCGGGATCTAGCAATATTAGGAAAGCCTTATTAGCTGCTAATTTAGTCATTTTTTTTTATATTTCTCTTCTTTTATTTAAAAAAAAAATCTAATCCATTTTTCATCTCTTGCAGTTTATGACAAGTAGTTCTTCATCGGAGAATTTTGAATTTGATCCTGAAATAGACCGGACATTTCACAGGAGGCAAAGAGAAAGAAGAGCCAATCTAGAGACTTTGGAAACCATGGAAGGACAAGGAAATGAACGTGATCCAAATCAAGTTGGTGGGAATGAAAATAATCCACTTCAAGTTGCTGGAAATGAAGTGCATAGACCCATGTGGGACTTGTTTATGCCCACGGTTGAAGGAGTCGCTCCACCTATTGCATGGCCTGCAATACAAGCGAATAATTTTGAGCTGAAGCCTGCTCTAATTCAGATGGTGCAGGTAAATCAATTTGGAGGAGGAGCTTCTGAAAATCCACACGATCATTTGTCAAGATTTCTACAGATATGTGCCACCGTTAAGAGTAATGGGGTATCCGATGATGCAATACGCCTTAGACTATTCCCTTTTTCTCTTAGGGATAAGGCAAGCAACTGGTTAAATTCACTACCCCTCATTCCCTAACCAATTGGGATCAAGTGGCACGGAAATTTTTGGAGCAATTTTTCCCACCAAGCAAGACAATACAATTGAGAAATGATATACTCTCCTTTCGTCAGTATGAGGGTGAATCACTCTATGGTTTGGGAGAGGTTCAAGGAAATCCTTAGGCGTTGTCCTCACCATGGAATTTCTCTTCATGATCTGGTTAGAATTTTCTATTCTTCCCTTGGTGATCAATTGAAGATTATGATTGATGCAGTGGCTGGTGGAAGTCTAATGAAAAAGCGCTCCTGAGGCATATGATCTGATAGAAGATATGGCAAGAAACACATTTGTTGGCATAGTGAAAGAAATAAACCGAGGCAAGTAACTGCCAATCATGAGTCAGAGCAGTTGCTCAACTTCAAGCACAAGTTGCATCACTTACAGCTCAAATGAGTAGAATGCAACCTATGTCAAATGCAGGCCAAGTCATATGCCAAATATGGATGCTTCACCTCAATGTAATTTTCCTAGGGCTTTTCAGATTTTCTATGGGAGATTCTTATGTTCCTGTTAGCCAAGCATGGAGGGAGCGAATTTTGTGAACAAATTCGACAGAGGAACCGGAAACTATAATCCCTATAGCAATACATATAATCGAGGTTGGAGAGATCATCCAAATTTTTCTTGGAGCAACCAGAATGCACAAAGACCAATTTTCCACCTGGGTTTCATAAGCCGCCGCAACAATTACCAACGCATCAACAACTTCCTGCTCTTCCACCACCTGAGAAGAAGCCAAATGTGGAAGAACTTCTAACACAGTTTATCCAGAGTTCTGATGCACGTCATAATCAAGAAGCTTCTATTCACACTTGGAACAACAAATTGGCCAAATGGCAAACTGCTTTCAGAAAGACAGCCAGGATCTCTTCCTGGGAATACCGAGCCTAATCCTAAGGAACAGGTGCAAGCCATTAATTTGAGAAGTGGTAAAGAATTCCGCAGAAGTGAGGAGGAGCCTGAGCAAATGTGGAGAAGGAAGTTAACAGAATGAGAATTCTGAGAAGGGCACAGCTGAGCCAGAAAAGAAACAACCTCAAGCAGTTAAAGAGTATGTACCTAAAATACCATATCCTGCTCGTCTTCATCAGAAAAAGGATAAAGAACAGTTTGAAATTCTTGGATCTGTTCAAGCACTTCACATTAATCTTCCATTTGTGGAAGCTCTTTCTCAAATGCCCAATACGCTAAGTTCCTTAAAGAACTTTTGTCTAACAAGAGGAAGTTGGAGGATGTCTCTACAATTGAAGTAGGAGCAAATTGCTCCTCGATTATTCAGAATAAGTTACCTCCAAAGTTGAAAGATCCTGGAAGTTTCACTATTCCATGTGTTGTGGGGGAATTATCTGTTGATAAAGCATTGGCTGATCTTGGGGCAAGTATTAATCTCATGCCTTACTCCTTTTTCAAGAAACTAGGCCTTGAGGGCTTAACTGAACCCCGCCCCACTCGCATGAGTCTTCAGTTGGCTGATCGTTCTGTAAAAATTCCAAGAGGAATTATTGAAGACGTTCTAGTGAAAGTTGGCAACTTCATTTATCCTGTAGATTTTGTGATACTTGACATGGATGAAGATAGGGATATACCCTTGATTTTGGGTAGACCTTTCTTAGCCACAGCAAGAGCAGTGATAGATGTTGAGGAAGGGAAGCTTACACTTAGAGTTGGAGATGAAGAATTGGTGGTAACAGTTTCTGCAGCATTAAAACATCCGATGGGATCTGCTGACTCCTGTTATTCAATTGATGTTGTGGATTCCTCAGTGTCTGATCACATTGAAGAAATTATAAGCAGAGATGAAATGGAATTGAGTTTGACTCAAAATGAAAAGAAAGAAGCGACGAGCCCTAAGGTAAGAGCTATTATAGCAGAATTGGATGCTATAGAGCAATTCATACCTCAGAATGGGTTTGAAGAATTGAAGAAGAACAATGAAGCACGACTGAAACCTTCTATTGAAGAGCCACCGGTGCTTGAATTGAAGCAGCTACCAAATTTTCTTGAGTATGCCTTCTTGGAGAAGGATTCTAAGCTGCCAGTGATCATTGCTTCAGACTTATCAGATGAACAGAAAGAGCAACTAATTTCGATCCTCAAAGCACACAAGCGAGCAATTGCTTGGAAGATCTCTGATATAAAAGGTGTTAATCCATCCTTCTGTACTCATAAAATTTTGTTAGAAGAAGGTTACAAGCCTGTTGTTCAACCCCAAAGAAGGCTAAACCCGAATATGAAGGATGTGGTTAAGAAGGAAGTATAAAGCTACTTGATGCTGGGATGATATATCCTATATCTGATAGTTCTTGGGTTAGTCCAACACAAGTGGTACCCAAGAAAGGAGGGATGACTGTGGTCCCAAATGAGAAAAATGAACTCATTCCAATGAGAACTGTAACTGGATGGCGAGTTTGCATAGACTATAGAAGACTAAATGAAGCCACCAGAAAGGACCATTTCCCGCTGCCATTTGTAGATCAGATGTTAGAGAGGCTTGCCGGACATATGTACTATTGTTATCTTGATGGGATGTCCGGGTACTTCCAAATACCTATAGCTCCAGAGGATCAAGAGAAAACAACATTCACCTGTCCCTATGGCACTTATGCCTATAGGAGGATGCCCTTTGGGCTTTGTAATGCACCGGCTACATTTCAGCGGTGCATGTTAGCAATCTTTGATGATTTGGTGGAAAAATTATGGAAGTATTTATGGATGATTTCTCGGTCTTTGGAATTCATTTGGTGAATGCTTGGCTAACTTGGAGAAGGTTTTGATCCGTTGTGAAGAAACCAACCTGGTACTTAATTGGGAAAAATGCCATTTTATGTGCAAGGAAGGTATTGTGCTTGGGCACAAGGTTTCGGAGAAAGGGATTGAAGTGATCGAGCAAAGATTGAAGTCATTGAACAACTTCCTCCAACTTCAGTGAAGGCCATTAGAAGTTTTCTTGGACATGCCGGTTTTTATCGACGATTCATTAAGGACTTCTCCAAAATAGCTCGCCCCATGACAAGGCTATTGGAGAAGGATGTGCCTTTGATTTTGACCAAGAATGCCTTGATGCTTTCAATCTTTTGAAGGCAAAGTTGACAACGCTCCGATCATGATAGTTCCTGATTGGAACCTTCCATTTGAACTAATGTGTGATGCGAGTGACTTTGCTGTGGGTGCTGTCCTTGGACAAAGACGTGAGAAGCATTTCCGACCAATATACTGCCAGTAAGACGCTCAACAGTGCTCAGGAGAACTATACCACAACAGAGAAAGAATTATTGGCGGTAGTATTTGCTTTCGACAAATTTCGATCTTATCTTGTTTTATCTAAAGTTGTTGTGTATACAGATCATTCTGCTTTGAAGTTTCTGTTGTCCAAAACTGATGCTAAACCTAGGTTGATCCGATGGATTTGCTTTTACAAGAATTTGACTTAGAGATCCGTGATAAAAAGGGAGCAGAAAACTTAGCTGCAGATCATTTGTCAAGGTTGGAAAATCCGCAATTAAGTGACCCTGATGAGGAAGACATTGATGACAATTTTCCTGAAGAAAGACTTCTTGCAGTTTGTGAGCGTTTGAGTACTAAATTACCATGGTTTGTTGATATTGCTAACTATCTTGCTGCAGGAATTCTCCCTGATGATTTGGATCGCCATGCTAAAAAGAAGTTTTTCTCTGATTTAAAACATTATTACTGGGAGGATCCTTTTCTTTTCAGGGTTTGTGCAGATCAAGTCATAAGACGATGTGTGACTCATGAGGAAGGTTGGAAGATTCTATTTGACTGCCATTCAGGCCCTACTGGGGGTCATTATAGTGCCAACCGGACAGCGCATAAAGTTATGGAGGTAGGTTTTTATTGGCCTTCAATTTTTAAAGATGCTCACCGTTTTGTTCTTTCTTGTGATAGATGCCAGAGAATAGGAAATACATCTAGACGGGATGAAATGCCTCAGAATTATATCTTGGCATGTGAAGTATTTGATCTTTGGGGCATTGATTTTGTTGGACCGCTTCCCACATCTTTCGGGAATAAATACATACTAGTGGCAGTAGACTATGTTTCTAAATGGGTGGAAGCTCAAGCTTTACCCACCAATGATGCCCGGGTAGTATGTAAATTCTTGAAAAAGCTGTTTTCAAGGTTTGGATTCCTAGAGCTATTATTAGTGACAGAGGAACACATTTCTGTAACTCTCAATTAGAAAAAGTTTTGAGGAGATATGGGGTTACTCATCGAATCGCCACACCTTACCATCCTCAGACAAGCGATCAAGTTGAAGTGTCAATCGAGAGTTGAGAGGATCCTTGAAAAGACGGTTAGTCATACAGAAGAGATTGGGGGGAGAACTAGATGATGCCTTGTGGGCGTACAAGACTTCTTACAAAACACCTTTGGGGACTACTCCTTATAGATTGGTGTATAGGAAAGCGTGCCACCTTCCGGTGGAAATTGAACATAAGGCATATTGGGCAATTAAGCATGTGAACTTTGATTTAAGTTCTTCGGGGCTCAAAAGAAAATTTCAGCTGAATGAATTAGATGAATGGAGGATGACTGCATATGAAAATATGAAACTTTACAAGGAGAAAGCGAAACGATTTCATGATGCACACATTCGTCATCCAAAAAAGTTAAGGTAGGGGATCAAGTGCTTTTATTTAACTCCCGGTTGAAGCTTTCCCGGGAAAGTTGAAATCGAGATAGTCCGGGCCTTTTGTGTAAAGCAAATTTTTCCACATGGTGCTGTGGAATTGGAGATCCTGAGCAAGGCACGTTTAAGGTGAATGGCCAAAGAGTCAAATTGTACTTGGGAGGAGGAGCAGAAAACGAGGACCGGGAAGAGTTTAAACTCCATCCACCAGATAATTAGCTTTGCAGAGCTTGAGAACGTTGAGCCAACGATGTTAAACAACAGCGCTTCATGGGAGGCAACCCATGTCTGACTTTGATAGGTAAGTTTTTCTTTTCCTAGCTTTTCTATCCTAACATCCCATTTTTGCAGATTGTTGAGCCATAGTCGAAAGAGACACTTGAGTTTTCATGCTAAGTGTGGGGAAAATCACAACCAAGGAAGGTAAAGAGGAGGATTTCTTATTGCTAAGTGTTCTAGGTAAGTATCCTATCATATGCATTATTTTAAACCTTTAACACTTTAGATTTTGGTCTTAAAAAAAAAAAATTTTGACTCCCAGTGTACACTACCATAGTACACGACCAGTGTACTAGAGTAATGTATGAATTCTAGCTATTGTGCTTTTATGAGTCGTTCTACACTACTCATGTATTAGGGTAGTGTATGTTTACGTAGCTACTGTGAAGTCACGAGTCAATCTACATGACTGTGTACACTGTCGTGTTCAAGATCACGCGAGCTGTAGAGTCATGAGTTGTTCTACACGACTCGTGTAGGAGGCAGTGTACGAAAATTTGCAACCTGTGGAGTCAAAGTCGTTCTACACGACTCGTGTAGGAGAGCGTGTATGGAGACATTGCTACTGAGGAGTCACAAGTCATCCTACACGACCCGTGTATCTCAGGTCATGTACGTCCAGTCCTTGCATTTCACGCACACGCTGGTATTATCTCTTCCCATTTTCTCTTTCCCCTCCTACACAACACGACACCACACTACACTCCTCTCACTCCCTTACACAACCACACCATCACACTATAGGACTCATTAAGTATTTCTTTTAGTATGTAATCAATTTATTCCTATTCCTCATTAAGTGTTCTCTTTTAGTTCATCTAGCTATGCGAAAGTTGTGGAGTTTTGGAGCTTTACGAAGTTGAGACGAATTTGGGTGAAGTGTGATTATATTGATGGTGTATGCGTGTTGTTGTTGATCATCTTTGAAGTGCTAGTTATGTTTTCCTTTGCTCTAATCATGCATGGTTTTCACGCACAAATCGCATACTAGGGTTCATGTGAGATTTTTTTATTGGCAAGAAAATTGGGGCTTTTGTGTTTTTAGTGCAATTAGATCATTCTAATATACAATGCACATATTAATTTGGAGAGAAATTCTTGCTATATCATCCTAATTGTAATTCTAGGGTTTGTTTTGTGCGAAAATTGGGATTTAAGGAAAATTGGTTGAAATTTTTGTGATTGAAGTTGGTTTATTGTTTTAGTGACAACCATGAGGAGGAAACTGATGACAATGAGGATGATGAGAATACAGAAGATGATGCAGAGGAGATGAAGATGATGATGATGATGATGATGATGATGTGAGGAGGGGGATAAGTGATGTACCCTCGCTGGATTTGATCTGACTTGATATATTTTTTTGTTTTCTTTTAGACTTTCTGATCTGATGGTCTGTTCTTATTGAGATCCCTTGTGGGAAGACTTTTGCTGCTGAATTCTAATGTTGATGATGGATGTTTATGATAGCTTAACTTTTTCTTTTTGTTTCGATTTTCTTTTTAGGTCAAGCTGGCTCAATTTTGTTTAGGGTTCACGAACCTTTACTTCTGATGGTGCTGCAGTCAGCTATTATTCCTGGAAACTGCTTTCACATGGGGAAGTTCTTATCTAAATTCCTTTATTTCTTCTTTTCCTAGTTTGCATTGCATTGTGAGACATTGGGGACACTGTCTCAATTAAGTGTGGGGAAGGGGTATTTTGAAAGGAATATATTTGGGTCTTGATAAATTTTGCATGTACTTGATTGATCATATTATATTGATGATGAATTTGAATTATTGAATCCAAGTTTTTGAATAAAAAATTCCCTCACTTACAAGTTTGCAAATGTGCTTGGCAATTGAATATGAATTGAGTTAAGATAAATCTTGAAAATATAGTCTTTAAAATTATTTGAATTAGCATTCAAATTAAAGTAAAAGCGACTTACATAATACCTTACTCACCTATTTTGTAGTTGGTATACTTAGTTAAAATTTCAGGATGAAATCTAGGTGGGGTAATCTTGCTATTAGTAATGGAATTTAGAGTTTAGAAGTGGATTGAAGTCCTTAGTTGAAAGTTAAACGGTTATGTTTTTAAGCTTGTTGATTTGTATATTTTCTTTTCAAAAATTTTAAGAGCCCTCCTAATATTTTGTGAAAGAGCATAAGATGTTTATCACTTGGTGATCCTTTATGAATAACCTCTTGAATTTAAAAAAAAAAAAAAAAGCCTTTACTCTAATGACTCAAGCAATTGAGTTATGAGTATTCTGAACTTGAATGTTAGAGTGAGGGAGAGTTCGATGGGGTCCCTTTAAAACCTGGTTACTTGGGTGATGAGCCCAGGATATGCCGACTCAATGAACTCACTATAACGAGAAGGGAGGAAATGCAAAAGTTCATTATATGAGCTTTGAACAAATAATAAGAGCTGAAAAGATACGGGCTACACCCTGTCCAAAGGAAACCCCTTTGAAAGCTAAAAAGAAATTCGAAGAGATTTAAAATGAAGGAGAAAATCCAAGGGAAAAAACAGATGCAATTACTTTCACTTTATATTATTGTCTTAGAGAAAGTGGTTGAAAAGTTTATATACTTGTTAATAGGTGGTCAAGTATAACTGGGTCTTTTTTGCTATTGTTTGACTTTGTAATTACTTTATGACTCTGGAATCTACTGTTAAATAGTGAGGGTAAAGTTTGACTTACCTGGATTAATCTTAAAATTTTGATTTTAGTATGCTAATTACATTTATACGGTAGGTTTGAGCAATAGGTACAAAATGAGTCGCTATGGTCTAAAAGACTTGATGAATGCTAAATGAACTCTGAATTTATGAAGAATTCATGGGTATATTTGATGATAGATTTTCTTTGTCCTTTGTTGTTTACTTGAGGACAAGCAAACGATTAAGTGTGGGGAAGTTTGATAAGTGTCCTAAGACCCTCATTATTTGTGCATTATTGAGCATATTTTAATGCTATTTGAGTAAGTCCTTAAAGGAAAGAACTTTTATTGGGTTAATTACTTGTTTCAGGGATGATTATGGAACAATGAAGCTTTTTAAGAGATTTATCATGAAAGAAACTAAGTTATTGAAGGATTATGGAGCCTAGATGAAGTTGCTGGTCATACACTAGTAATTATACACTACTAGTGTAGATTTGGAGGATAAACTTGAAGAAAAATAAGCTGTTTCAATGTACACGACCCGAGCTACGCGGGTAGTGTAGGATGAGTAGTGTACATATGACAACAAAGGAAAATGCGCTGGAATTCTGTTGTACACGCCTCGACCTACACGGCTCGTGTAGGGTACCGTGTATGTGCAATTTTGTATAAATATAGCCTTCTTTCATTGTTTGAAAGAGGAGAGAGAGTCAGATATCATTCCTAACCTTAAAGTTCGTCTTTTGGAGAGCTTTTCAAGAAGAATTGGCGACACAAACATTCGGAGTCACAACAATTGTTTCCAAAGGGGGTTTTTGTTATTATGATTTATTTAAACTCTTCTAGATCTATTGTTTCTGTTGTTTATCATATGGAAGAGTAGATTTGTATGCCCTAGGTTTTGTGAAACCCTAACTCATGTTCTGAATTGTTATCAATTGATGAAAAGTTTTGATCTTGAATTCATTCATGTGATTTAATTGTCTTGTGATAATTTTATGGCCAGGATTATTACTTGTTTGATTCTTATTAGTTAGAAAAAGATTTCAACTAATAGGATAGATCTTATATGAATGATAAATTTGCATGTTTCACCTAGACATAGGGAGGCTTTGAATTTCTGCAATAAAGATTAAATCTTTATTTAGGGTTTGTGAGTTTTATGCAATTTTACATTAGCGTGAATGAAGAAAGAGATTCCCATTTTCTCATGTAAAATTAGGAATCAATTGACTTGAAGAAAGTAATTGGTTTAATTTAGAAACCCTGCAGTTCAAGATTTGATTTTTCATCAGTTAAATTTATCATAAGTATTAAGAGTTAAGGTGGAACAAAACTAAGGGCATTGTTGTGAATTAAATTAAATTAAGGAAAGCTTTCATATTCTATAATTAGGGTTTGTCAATTATTAGCATAATTAATTATTAGGGTTAATAGAATCTTTTGATAATTTAGACTAGATAGTAGTGAAAGGGTATTACTAGTAATTGCCATAGATCTTTAGGACGACATCCGAGTTAATTTCCATACTACAAGATAGGTGCGCTGCCTTGTGTGGATCTGAATTAATTGGATTATAAATTTTAGACTTGGTGATCATACACCCATCAAAATGTGACTCATGAATATGATATGCATGAATTATTTTCAATATAAGTTTAACCAGATAATGTGAGTTCAAGTTAAAGGCGATCAAAAACAATTTTCATCATATCAATGCAAGATTCACAATTTAATTATCAATTCCTCTTTCGATATTCTTAACTTATATTCAACCAATCATAAATTTAAATCACACAATACTTTTATCTTTTCCTTAATTTCTAATGCTACTAATTACAAGCACAAACAAGGAAATGTAATTTAGTAAAAGTTAACTCACTCCATATCGGTAGATCCTAATTGAAGTAGTCTTCCGAGAAAGTGATATTGGTTCCTCCTTCACCTAAAAAAGATGAAAGACCCAAAATGAGTTTTTCATAGAATTTCTATTCTTGAAGATTCTAAACTTTTCTTAAAATCGCGGTAAAATCGTATAGGAGGAAATTCCAACTTAAAATGGTCATAACTTGCTCAA
Source organism: Combretum micranthum (assembly GCA_024138025.1). Classification (NCBI taxonomy): domain Eukaryota; kingdom Viridiplantae; phylum Streptophyta; class Magnoliopsida; order Myrtales; family Combretaceae; genus Combretum; species Combretum micranthum. Next base: position 320,404 of record JAMXBD010000823.1, on the reverse strand, counting down.
TTTAACTCAAAATTTCCTATATAATATACCGTTTTCTACCTATTCGCAAAGATCTATCTTTTTCTAAACTTATTTTCATCAAATTAAGTCATTTGGGTTCTGAAAAAGCGGGGGCAGATTCACCACGAATTTTTTATAAACTTGATTCCCTTCTTTTATCCAAATCTCATTTTGAAGAGATAGGTATTCTAATAGCTTGTAAAACCTTTGAAATGCATATACATATATTTATTGACTCATATCGAATGTATGGAGTTAATGAAGTTGTCTCAAGAAAAAGTAAAGTCTTTTAAGGATTTTTGGAAAGTGAGTACTTTTGAAATATTCCTCTTTTGAAAATATCTTAAGTTATTTCAAATGAGTATTTTTCTTTCCTAAATTTAATTTCCGTAATCTCTTTAAATTCCTAAGGAATGATTTTAGTTTCCAATACTTTTGAAAGTAATAACAATTCTATATTTAGAGAAATAATTTCTTGGTTTCTTGAGATCATTCTATTTTGATGAAGAGAATTTCTAGCCCTTGATGAAAAAGTGAAGTTGTTGTAAAATCTTTGTTTATTCCAAAAAGTTCTCTCTATGTATGTTTATGAGCTCCTCTAGATTTCTTAGAAAAGTTTGTTTAAGAAAATCACTTCCTACTTTTATTTCTAGAAAAGAATTTTTAAGAAAACCTTTTCTCATTTATTTTGTTGAGACAAAAGTCATTATGTTCATGCATGAATATGAATAATAAAGTTATGAAAACATAAAGAAACATAATAACTTAAAAGAATAAGCTAGTAAAGAAATAAATCAAGTATTGGAACCTTAGCTTCATCAAAGTATCCCGGGACTAAGAAAAGACTAGTCCCAAAAAGAAAAAGAAAATGTTTTGACTTGATGAGGACAAGTCTAAGACTAGAAAAACTAGTCTTAAAAACAATATGATAGTAAATAAATTGCAAAATAAATGAGCTTATATGCTCTAAAAGATATATATAGCTACATATATATATTTAGATAATTATATGTATAAAAGCAACATAAAGAAATTAGATCATGAACAAAAACAAAGTATGAACCTATTGTTGCTTTCTTTAACCTTCGTGGTTTAGAAAACACACGTTAAACTCATACTAAGTAAATAAATATAAAGAAAACTTGAAGAAATATTACCTAAAAGAACTAAACTTGAGAGAACTCTTTGGGAGAGAATTCTTGTAGAATTTTGGGAGAGTAACTTTAGTATATGAAATGTGTGAAAGAAGTGGAAGGAAGATGGGGTATTTATAGGAAAATGTGGGAGGTTAATTGTGTTAATTAAATAAATGAAAATAAAACAAATTGAAGGGTGAGAGAGAGGGGGCCAACGCAAATTGTAGAGGGGAGAGGGAAAGATTTATTTTTGTATTTTTGTAAATGAAAAGTAAGATATGAAATATGTGAAGTTGTATTGGAAATGAAAATTATAAGAAATAAAGGTATGGGTTGTAAGAGTAGGTTGTAAGAAAAAGCAAAGATAGATAAATAGTGTAGAATAGTATATTGTAAAGTAGATATGAAAATTTAAGTACTGATAGTAAGAAAATACGTGTATAAATACGATATCTAATATTTTTAGCTACTGAAAAATTATGAAATTGATATTTTTGAAAATCTTATATTTTTACGAGTCTAACGATATATTCGGAATATTTTTACTATTCCAAGCCCCGGGACAAGTTTTCAAGAACTGTGTCTGATCGGGTTGAAAACGAGTCGCGGTTTTACTAAACTGATCTTTTTAAGCTTCCTTAGATAATTACGAACTATTCTACTCACTAAACTCTTTCTTACTTTATTAGGGTTTCTTAAACAGGGATGCCGGACCTGAACGGTTATGATAGACTAGGGTTTTGTTAACTTTAGAGATCCGGTTGACTTCTAATTAGGGTTTAAGCTTTAATTGATTACAAAACTTCGGGGGTTTACATAGTGTTTATATGTCTTTTCTTAGAGATTTTCTAATATTGAAAGTGAGAGTGTGAAGAAGTGGTTTATGTCTTAGTTGTAAATGTAGATAAAATGAAAACAACGGCTTCACAATAAAAATGACAGCAAAAGAAGTTTGTGTTTATTTAGTTTTTGTGTTTGATAATAGAAATTTTTTACTAATTATCTTATATTACATTAGTAATAGTAAATTTTTAAAATCCTTTGTATTTATTGTCTAGTGATGATGATGTCCAGTTAGTGTAAATTTTTAAATTTATAGCTGCCTCTTTTGCAAGTAAGAAAAAGTAAGATAAATTAGTTTGAAAAATATCATCTCAATCATTTAATGGATAATACTTTATGAAAAGTGGACAAGCTTACCCTTGCCTTGTATTTTACGTAAAATAGATTTTGCAAGACTTTTTGGGCAGTTTTGAAAGAAATACAAGTGTAGACTATGAAAATTGAAGTCTATAGTGTATATAAAACGAAACTTTATGATATCAAGCATATATTAATTAATATACAAACAAAAAATTAATTATTTTAAGACAATAATATTAAAAATAGAGCTTAGACTCTAAATCTCATAAAAATTAATTTTTCATTAATATTTAGTGCTTTATATTTATATAGTTTATTTCTAAACTATCATTAACTACCTAATATTCATTAAAGATTTAGCGGTTCACTTTATACTCTAGGATTATATAATCATCTTAGTAAAATTTTATCTATATCATATAATCTTGTCTTTGGTATCTTTTATTTATATGAGAATTAACTTTTTAATTTTTATACTTAAGTTAAGGAAAAACTCGGGGATTACAGCATATCAATACATCCACTTAAGGGTGACATTTGATATACAGCTATAAAAGGCTTGGCCCTAGTTTTAAATCAATTTTATGATTTGCTATCTCTTTAAAGGAAGTTTCTAGGGTAATTCTAGTGGCATCACATCATTATATTCTTCTAACAATTCCCCCACGATATTTGAGACTTGCACCTTCTTTGATCCAGCATCGACCTTCAAAGCTGTTAAGCAAGTGGAAATTACGTATAGAAACTTTGCGCATGGCTAATCTTATACCCTCAAGGGACGATTGAAGCATCAATTTTGTTAAGAAAATCCATAACAATTATGAATTTGAAGTCATTACGAAGCACTACGTCCTTTTCGTTCCAACCTTTAATATGCAGTTCAACCCCTTTAGCTACTCTGATTGTGGTGACTTTCTTCACATCTTGAACAATGTCTTTGCTTTCTCAATGTTCAACCCCAAGCTACTGCTACTTTTGATACAAAAAGGTGGGAGGCATCTGTGCCGATAAGGGCATTTAGCTTTTGGCTCACGACTGATACTTCTGTATGCCTCAACCCCTTGTGTTTCGCGACTTCTTAGCTAATCATAGCACTTGGAATCCATAATAAGCCTAACAGCGCTTCTTCTCCCTCAAAACGCTAATGATTAACTATTAGAGTCCAATAAATATAGGGAAAATAATTGTTACTTTTAGGATGGAGATTGCCATTATTATTGGTTACTAATGTCTTGTAAGATTGAAACTACCACCATCAAGAGACCTGCTGCTATAAGCCATTAATATTTTAAACCTTTCTAAGTTTTTTTTTTTTTTTTTTTTACTATTTCCTAAAATATTATTATTATAATAATATCTAATAATTGCGAACCTTTTATCACCGCATATACAACAAAAGAAAATTCCTAGAAAAGCGCTATCCACTAAACAGAACCCCCTCAAACAAATAAAATCATACCATATATCCAGTTAGTGGATACCTAGCGGTATTGCCACTTTTACCGGTGCACGACTGAAACCTTCACCAGCACAATTTTCATCACCTCTTATTTCTATATTTATTACCTGTATGATGATAAGCTGAACAGCCCACGACTGGATTATTCTTACACCCAAACCATATAAAATGTAGGATAAATTATATAGCCTCTAAAGATGTGCTTTACAAATTGCATAAAACTCCAATTTTTTCATATCCACATATGCTCATCCTCTGAAAAAAATGACAAGATAAATGATGTCGAATTTTAGTGATTTAGCACTGACATGTAACTTAGTAGTACTATTTAATCAGATAAATGTTTTAAAAATTTTGGAAAATTAAAATATATAATTCAAAAAAGAAAGAAATGAAAAATCAAACTAAAAAAAAAAAAAAAATCCTGTTGCGTAACTATGCCGGAGAATTGACACGACCCCACTTACTCGGGCGCACACAGTAAAATAACTCGCGTTCAAATATTTTTTTATCGATTTTTTTCCTTTTTCTTTTAATGTCCCAATTTTTCAAAAAAAATATTTTAAACATTATCTAGTTAAATAATATTAAGAATATTACATGGACAATATACTCTTAAAAAAATTCCACAAAATCAAATTGTAAAAAAAAAAAAAATTACAGATATATCACACATCTAATGAGTGATACACAATTATATATATATAGCCCGTTAAACATGCAATACAAGACCAAAACCTCTATCGCACATCCAATGTGAGATACACTCTTAAAATTTTTATCGCCCAGATTGTATTTCTTTTTGGAAATATGATATAAATAGAAATATCTATATCTCACTCCAATATGCAATATAACAACAATAATTTGATTTTTTTTTTTTTTTTTTGTAGTACAATTTGTATTTGTGTATTTTTTTTAAACAACCCTAAACAAGTCCTCCAAAAATAATATTATATTAAATTACATGTCAGCACTAAATCAGCAAAATTCCACATCATTCGTTACAGCAGCTTTTCAAGAAGTGTAAATATCGACATTTGAAAAGCCAGGATCCGAATAGTTAGTAAAATATTTAGGAAATGTCTGCACAGTTTACTCAATATAATAAGAGCGCACAATTTTTTTTTTCTCACCCACACCTTGTGACTTCACTTTCTCTAACAACTGGTAACAGCCGATTCACAAAATCTGTTGATTAACACCTTTGAGTCACAGCTACGGTTTTACAAAACCAACTGCAGAAACTACAATTTACAAGTATCGTACACATCGAAAATTACTCCTGCCTATGGAATAACGTAATAATAATAATAATAATAATAATAATAATATAAAGAAAAAGAATAATAATGCAGGTGTAATCGACAAGTTACGACGCCCGAAAAGTACAACCTAATTTCTAATATCAACAAGCTCAAAATTCACACTCAAAATAGAGAGAGGGGAGAGTAAAGGTGAACCGATCTCCCTGACCTTCAATTCTAACTCTGGATACAGAGTAATCAGCTTCTGGAGTTCCCTTCTTCCTGATGGAAACTGGACATGAGTGAGAAGATCAGATTCAGCACACCGTTGCGTATTAGCTGGAGCTTTGCCAAAGGGAGCTAAGCCGGGTTGCAAGTTTTGCACTCTTATAATCTTCTCTAAGCTGAATAAACCTGAAAGTACAACCAAATGAAACATAAAATAAAATTGAGCAAGTGAATTAGATTGATATGCAAGATTCAAAGGCTTTAAGGGATACTTGTGAAAGAGAAACATATTCCAACCATAATATTGAATCTGCACTATACTAACAATGAATAGCATCAATACTCATTTACTATGCAAAGTATTAAAGTTCCCACCAAGCTAACATTGAGTAGTATGCATTTTAATATAATTTATCAAAGCAAACCACTATGTCAATAATCTATCTATTGTGTTGCTCAAACTCTTAAATTTTACTGAAATATATATCAAAAGCTGGTCTTGGGGTCACTATTTGTTACTGCAGTACCTTTGAGCATCTTTCCGAATACTGGGAGTACCCTCAAATAACGTTGCAAGACTCTCAGGAGCAACAATGAAGACATTGGCCAAGCTGGAGAAGAAAGTCTCATCAGCAGACTGAAAACCACTGGAAGGCATACTTGGGGGAAAAAGAGAGATGAAAATTTAGTGAACTTTTCTGATCTTACATGCCCAGCAGCTCAAATTTTTCATCTACAGAAGGTGCATTAAAACTCCGAACAAATTCACCATACTCGGTGATGTCACGTTTCAGCCGCAATCCTCCACTACAAAAGAAGAGAATATAAAAGTCAGGCAACACAGCTATGCTTCTTCAGAAATGATGATCCACCCACGTTGCTGTCCAATATTTCCACAGTATAGAAATAAACCATAATCTACTTTTCAACTACAACAAGATAAGCAGGATGAAAGAGTGCTTCCATAAACAAACATAAAAGATGAGCATCAGGGATAATCATACAACAAAGATAGTGCCCACATAGTAAACAGCCCACTTGATAAATCCGCCCTTATAGAACTTGAAACTTCTATAGAGGCATGACAGAGATAATATAAACTCCATTTAGTCAAGGTTAATAACATGGTATAAACAGGAGGTATGCAAAGTGAAGAAATTGATAACACAACTGGACACGGGAATACATTGACGTCATTCCAGTGTTATAAACATGTAACTGAAAGTACTTCAGTCATAGCATCAGCATTTTATCAGACTTCATACTGGTGCATTATATTTTACTCTACAGTATAAGATAAATGCTTGTGGACAAAAATGTCAAAAGGACTTAGATGCTTCCAGCATCTGCTCCCAATAGACAACAAAATTTTTCCACAAAGCCTAGATATTTTTTTTCTTTTTTTTTTTCTTTAAACTAATGGAGGGGCACAGCCTTATTAGGACCGGCTACCTCCGGGCACATGAATCACCCTATAAGACTCATACGCTAGGTAAGAATAACTTGTGCTATGTAGGTAACCCAATAAATTAACACAATAGGTTTCGAACCAAGACCTCATGCAAATTATCGCGACGTGTCTTGGGGAAAAAAGTTGGAGAAACAGAAAAACAATACAAGAGGACAATCAGGGGATTGGCTAAGCCAGTAGAACTAAGAAGCCCAACTTTGATAGACTCTGTGCAACATCTATGGAAATTATGATAGATACAATTTGCTTCACCTTATTCGTCATAAATTGGTAACCATAAGTGAGAACTGAAAAATCCCATGAAATTTCACTTACCTGGGATTAAATGTGAACTTCTGCCAATGGCTGAGCAAAACTTTGTACAATCGATTTCCCTGAGGTCAACAAAATCCTTGGTTCATTATCAGTCTTTACGATATAAGCAAATTAAGATTTTACAATAGAATTTATACACATTGATTAGAAAACTCATTAAGATCAAATATTACAGGCAATGAGAATCATTTCTACAGTTTCTACATTATTTTCGTTGATTGAAGTAAAAAGTGGAGTTCCTACATTTGCAGAGACATATAGCAAACTAGCTAGTCATAATTTTTACTATAATATTAATGGTGTGAGAAGCTATGCTCCAGATAATATGCTTACGCAGTGATGTTGAACATAGTTCATAAAGTACCTAGCCAAAAGCAGTCGAAGTCTAGCATTACCCTGAGAGGAAAGAAAGAAACATGCCTATTAAATGTCCCAAAAAGAAGAGGAACATACCAGTTCTGTCAGGAAAGCTTGCTTGTTTTGACCTTCTAATGCAGTAAATGCAGCTTCAAGAATGCGTGAAAGGTAGGCCACAACCCTTTTAGAAGTAACACACATGTTATTGCAGTAAAAGTGATGTGCATATTATTTCAAGCCCTGACTGAGTAAAACACCAAAAGACATGCATCTTTTTATACAAGTTCAAACATGAAAATAAGTTATCGAGATTAAAACTGAGAGCATATTACTTGAGACTTCAGAATGAGGAAATCTTGACATCATTTTAATTTCACAAATTTAATGGGTTTCAAGTATTGAAACTTTTTATTTATTTATTTATTTATTTTGGGTGATTGCTCAGAATGTAAGGAATACCTGGTGCAGGCATTTGTTGGCCGATGATCAGGAGCAATTCCATCATCAGGTGACCGAAAATCCGTTGCCTTTTGTTCTGAGGACAACAGGCGTTCAACCTGTACACAACGTGTCAAATTAGAAGAAAACAAGTGCCCTAGGGGCAGGCCTCAAATTTGCACCAACTACAATCAGGCTAAATTAAAATTTCTGTTCATCAACTATTCTTTTTTCTTCTTAGGTATGAAGTGGGTGTTAGTAATAATCAAAAAAGGGAGCATATCATATCATTGTAAGTAATGCTACAGCTCCACTAGCTTATGAGAAAAAAAGCTGAGAACCAGAAAGGGGCTGTCCAAAATTTAGCAATTCGCATGTACAATGTAAATAACTCTTGATCCAGTTCTGATTCCTTCAAGTGTATCTTCTTTTAGTATTCTTCTCCTTCCAATATAATAATATGTGGTGACTGAAAATGCTACTTCCCATTTTAAGCCAAAGTGATGTCGTAGCCCAACCAAAATGAAGTAAACATTGATGCTATACCTACTATTCGCCATGATCAAGCTGTTCCCACTGGAATAAAAAACATTAGTTGGATAGCTACCATGTGGGGCACAATGTAAAAAACCAGAAAAAGGAAGTAAACACTGTCTATTCACAAGTATGATACAATTCATCTTCATAAGAATTGTTTCTTCATTATGTTCAGCAGTCCATCCATCTTATTTGAATAGCTATTGATAGAAAGCACCTGGAGTTCTTTTTCAAATTTTAATTAGCACAGGTCTAAAGTCTATATGTACTTTATAATATCCATACAAATTGTTCATCAGGCCTAGAGACAATCAGACGAGCAGCCCAGGCTTGCCAATGGCCATTTTGTTCAAAAATAGATTCTTTCAGTCACAAATCAAGGCTAAGAGAAATTCCACCACACACATGTATGGATCCACAGCCACAGATTGTAAAGCTACAATATACTTCATGTGCATTTCATCCTCAAGAAATGCATTTATAAGAAACACTACTTGATAAATTTGTGATACAGAAAAATAAAGGCTTCAAAGTGACTGCAACATACCTCAGCCATTACAGTTTCAATGCATTGTTGAAGGCCCTTATATGCAGCACCTTCTGCACTGGACATAGCTGTAGCCATTTCTTCACAAGCAGCAGCATGTGCACCCTCTACTGGCAGTAAGAGTCGAGATATTGAATTTGCAAAATACTGCAAATTTATAAATAATAGTAAAAAACCATCATTTACCATTCATGAACTAATTTTAAGCAGCAACTCTTGTCAACAAAATTACACTATACAGACCTGTTGGACAATAGCCACACTACTTCCACTGCGTTGAACAGCAACCATGAAAGATCTAAAACTGCTTTCACCGCTGCTGCTGCAGCTTCTGCCTACATCAATTAATCATTTCCTTCATGTTATTATGTGCTGGCACCACAGATGCAATAACAAAAAGATAGAAGAAAATTTATCTCGAGATACAATTAATTCTAAATAAACATAAAAGCTTGTGATCGATCTTTACAGCTGAAGCAGCTGCAGCAGCCACTCTTCTACTAAGATTAGTGCCCAGCACAAACCTCTCCCTCAGTGCTGCAGCTTCAGTCAGGCCATCCCTAGCCCGATCCAACCCTTCCGTAATATATTGGCTGACCTGAATTCAACAGAAGAATGTAAGTACTCAATTGGAGACGACTGCTGATGATGAAGGCAATGCAAACTACAGCAATTTACAGAACTATGAGATTGACATCATGGTGTTCGACTTATATATTGCTTATTTTTGGGTCCAACATTGCATATATAGGGAAATAGTAGACAGAAGAGAGGAGAGAGCCAAAAAAAATTCCCAGTAGTTCATTCATGCATCATCAATTCAATTGATAGCGACTTTTTAATTATATAGTTATCAATACTTACATGAGATCAGCCTTTCAAGTAGATATAGATTATGTCAAAATTTTCAAGTCTGATCAATTTATGTCTGAAAATAAGATGCCGATAAATCAGTGGTTTTACTTAATAGTTTGGTGTGTCTGGCTTTTTTTTTTTTTTTTTTTTTTGGGGGGGGGGGGGGGTGTGGCGCAGCGGCGGTGTGGGGGTGGTGTGGGGGGTGGGTGTGTGTGGGGTGTTGTTGTTGTTGTTATTTTGGATATTCATTGAAAAAAACAAATAAAAAAGATGGAGTGGGGACTGAACAGTTCCGTTCAACCGCATTGTGTTGTGAGTATATCCAAGCAATTATGTTTTCATTTCATGTATGACAATTACAAATAAATTTATCCATAGGATAAGCATAGTGAAAGATCCCCATGCTTAATGTAAATATAAGGAGGAATATAGATAGTGGTGAAGGTTAGCTTTAGTAGGAAGAGTATAACCACAGTAAAGAGCATGTCATATTTCTTTTTACATTTTAATATCAACACCCTCACCATCACACCGAACTCATCGTCACCAACGCCCAATCATCATCAACACCTCCCAATCATCTCATCTTCTTCACCAAGAGCCACTCCACATAGAGACCCATTTAAAGATGAACCCATAACCCTAAGCATTTACCATCAATCACTCAAACCCAACATGCCTGTCACCACCATCTGTCATTCACAAACCTGGCACATGGACAGACCCACTACCCTAAAGACACTTCTCCTATACACACTGATACAAACTAAATATCCAAAACAAACTTCCTCCAATCGATCAATCAATCACACTAACACGTAGAAAATACAAACAAGAGATTGAGCTCACCGATTAGGTTATGCTCCAACAATCTCCTTCAAATGACAATACGAAATACCAATGAATAATACCCCCCACAACTCTGCCAAGCTCTTCTATTTATACAACTTTCCTAACAACTTGTCTAACTAACTCAAAGCCAGCTCAGCACACACTTACTAATAATACCAGCTTCCTTATTACTAGTAACAAACTACTTATGTACATATCAACTTCCTACTTATTACATGTACATATCAGCTTCCTTATTTCTTAAGTCTCCTACTATAGACCTGGAAAATAGGCCTAACACTCCTTGGTAATGTATCAATGCCCCCTCGGAAAAACTGTCCTTGCCCTCAAGGACAAAGTCAGGAAATTGATATTGAATAGCATCCTTATCTTCCCATGTAGCTTCACTAGAAGTAGAATCAGACCACTGTATTAACACTTGTGGAATCTCAAACCCATCACGAACATCAAAACGTCTTCCCAATACTTGAATAGGATAAACACCCCCAAAATCCTCATCAGACATCAAAGCAGATGGAAAATCCTGCGAGACAGGAAAAGATCCATGGGAAGCCTTTAAAAGTGAGACATGAAAAACAGGGTGAACCTTGCAAGATGATGGCAATTCCAAACGATACGCCACTTGACCAACCCGACCAATCACACGATAAGGACCATAGAAACGAGGAGCCAATTTGGAAGAGGATTTAGCCCCTACACGAGTTTGTAAAGCAGCTCGTAATTTAAGAAAAACCCAATCCCCCACCTTAAATTCCACATCCGACGAGACCTATTAGCCACCTTACAATTTCGCAATTGAGCCCTCTCCAAATTACAACGCAAACGAGCTAGAATAGCATCTCTAGAGAAAAGAGACTGTCGTAAATCCGGATTCTGTACTTCCTTAGAGACATATATAGGAACAACCGGAGGTGGCCGACCATACACTACTTCGAAAGGAGTCATGCCAGCAGAGGAATGATAAGAAGTATTGTATGAAAACTCAGCCCATCCAATCCATTTAGCCCATGAATAAGGAGTCTCGGAAGCAAAACACCGAAGATAACACTCCAAACATCGATTAAGAACCTCGATTTGTCCGTCCGTTTCTGGATGGTAGGCGGTGCTGAAATGGAGGCGAGTTCCTTGTAAAGCAAAGAGTTCTCTCCAAAAAGTACTAACAAATAATGGATCTCTGTCACTAACAATAGTACGAGGGAAACCATGCAAACGTACTACTTCTTTCATAAAGATATCAACCACTCGTTTAGCATTATAAGGATGCCGCAACAGTAAGAAGTGACCATACTTTGAAAACCGATCCACAACCACAAATATCACATCAAATCCATTAGATCTGGGAAGACCGGATATAAAATCCATAGATATGTCTTCCCATATAGCCTTAGGAATGGGTAAAGGATTCAATAGTCCTGCTGGAGCCAAGTTTTGAACTTTTTGGCGTTGACAAACAACACAAGAGTTCACAAACTTAGCCACATCACCTTTCATACCTACCCAATATAGATGAGCAATCATTCGTCTATAAGTTTTAACAAACCCAGCATGACCTCCAACAGCCGACGAATGGAATTCATACAAAAACAATTGCACCCAAGATGACTGAGAAGGAATGACCAATCTATTATGGTAATATAAATTGTCTTGAAGAAGGTGAAAACCACGACCTGCATCTTTCCCATCTTTAAGCAACTGAATCTTCGTAGAAAGAATAGGATCCTTCAATACATCCTCACGTATAGCAGCCAAATCAGTCCAAATTGGACCAGAAATTCCGGAAAATTCCATATCTTCAAACTGCCTAGAAAGAGCATCAGCAGCTCTATTCTCACTTCCAGCCTTGTAAACAATGTCAAACTCATATCCCAACAACTTGGCTAGCCAATGTTGTTGATTAGGAGTTGTGATGCGCTGATTTAAGAGATGCTTCAAACTCTTTTGATCAGTGCAAACAATAAAACGTCGTCCAAGCAAATAAGGACGCCAATGGTTGATTGCCAAAACTAAAGCCATTAACTCTTTCTCATAAGTAGACTTCATAAGATTCCTATCAGACAAAGCTTTACTAAAATAAGCAATTGGACGCTGACTTTGCATCAGTACCGCCCCTATACCTATACCCGTACCTGATGCATCACACTCAATCACAAAGGATTGAGAAAAATCTGGCATAGCTAAAACAGGTCCCTGCACCAAAGCTTGCTGCAGAGCACGAAACGATTCCAAAGTCACATCAGTCCACTCAAAATTGTCCTTCTTCAATAGATTAGTCAATGGTCTAGCTATCTGTCCATAATTCTTAATAAATTTCCTATAGTAACCGGACAACCCCAAAAATCCACGAACTGCTTTAAGAGAAGATGGAATTGGCCACTCAACCACTGACTTCACTTTCATTGGATCCATCGCTACCCCTTCAGCTGAAATAATATGGCCTAAATATTCCAATGAAGTTTGGCCGAAAACACACTTCTTGCGATTAGCAGTGAAGTGATTAGTCTTCAACAATTCCAAGACAATACTAAGATGATCCACGTGAGCATCCATATTCTTGCTATAGACAAGAATATCATCAAAAAACACCAAGACAAAATTCCTCAAATAAGGCCGAAATAAGTTGTTCATTGTTGATTGAAAAGTGGCCGGAGCGTTGGTGAGACCGAAAGGCATCACCAAAAATTCATAATGGCCTTGATGTGTTCTAAAAGCCTTGATGTGTTCTAAAAGCTGTCTTTGGAACATCATCATGATATACCCGTATTTGATGATAACCCGCCTTTAAGTCAATCTTGGAAAATATGGTAGCACCGCACAATTCATCTAATAATTCCTCTATTACTGGAATAGGATACCGATCCGGCACAGTCACCTCATTAAGAGCACGATAATCCACACAAAATCGCCAAGAACCATCTTTTTTTTTAACCAAAATCACCGGACTAGAAAATGGGGATGAACTAGTACGAATAATGCCAGCATCCAACATCTCATTCACCAACCTTTCTACTCATCTTTCTGCACTTGCGCATACCTATAAGGCCGCACACTAACAGGATTAGTGCCTTCCTTTAAGGGAATGCGATGATCTGTTTCTCTATTCGGTGGCAAGACATTGCTAGAGGAAAAAACATCAGAATATTCAGACAACAAAACATTGATTCTCGAATCCAATTGATCAACAATCACAACATTCAATTCCAACTCTATAACAACAATAGATGACATTCATCACCCTCTCCCAACTGCTTCAAATGTTTCTGAGTCGTACAAGACTTTTGTAGAGTAGGATCACCTGATAAAATCAGTTCACCATTCTGAGTTGGTATCTTCATAGTCATTAATTTCCAATCCACTTTAATCTCCCCAAGAGTTTGTAACCAAGCTACCCCCAAAATCATATCAATAGCACCCAATTCTAACACATAACAAGAAACAGAAACAGGAAATCCACTGAGGAATAATATCAAATCAACACATATTCCTTCAGATTGTATGCTATGACCATCCCCAAGCTTAACAGAAAATGGCAAAGTAGGACACACCTTTAATTGCAATTGTTGAACTAGTCGAGTAGACACAAAATTATGACTAGCTCCACTGTCAACTAAAATGTAATATGATGCTGCAACAATAATCCCCGAAATTTCATAGTTTTCGGTCCATCAAATCCATTCAATGCTAACAATGATAATTCCATGTGCTCATTACCTCTCAAACAGTGTCCTGTCTTCCCTCTACATCTAACAACTTCGTTCCTTCTGCCCTATCAACACACTGATCACCAATATCATCCTCCAAAATTATAACCCGTAACGTTTTGTTAGGACACTTATGATTTGGATTATATGGTTGATCACAATGGAAACAAATACCACGTTTCTTCTTATCTAAATACTCAGCATAGGATAACTGCTTTGACATTCTACTACCCCCATTCTGAACAAGGCCATTACTTCCCCTACTTGAACTTCCAGAAGAAGAATCAACCACTTTTTCCCCTAATTTTTTATCATTCCAAACATTTCCACCTCCACCCCCCCTTGGAAAGACTTCCAAGATGAGGATGACTTCGAGAATTAGCAGAAAAGTAGAATATGAATTCCGAAATGGAACATTCGAACTATAATTGTTTATAGAAGGAACAAAACGATTAGTACTACGCTCACTCTTACTACTCCTTCCATACTCACTATTATTAATCATGCGAAAAACATATTCCATACTCAATTCCTTTTCAATATTCAAGACACTCCATGCATCAGCTAAAGACAGGTTTAAAGTTTTACCCGCAGTAAAATATCCTCTCGCAATCCTCCAAGATAATACCCTAATAATTGCAATTCAGTCATATCTAGATCTTGAGAAGTAATTGCCTCAAAATCCATCCATATAACTTGCGACTGAATTGACTTGTCGAAGAGTTGATAAACTCTCGTAGGGATTAAAAGCCGAATGTCCACCATACCTCAGC
Source organism: Combretum micranthum (assembly GCA_024138025.1). NCBI lineage: Eukaryota > Viridiplantae > Streptophyta > Magnoliopsida > Myrtales > Combretaceae > Combretum > Combretum micranthum. Next base: position 305,348 of record JAMXBD010000823.1, on the reverse strand, counting down.
AACAATTCCTGCTTCAATGCCGACCAATCTAAATGAGGAATCCTCCGTTTCAACATTTTCAACCAATAAACCGTACGTCCTCTCATAAACATCGACACTAGAGGCACTCGACGATCACTTAGTTTGATGAATTTCAAAGTATTGCTCCGCCAATGTAATCCAATGTACCGTTTCAGATCCATCAAATTCCGGTATTGTAATATATTCAGCATTCCGTTTGTAATCATCATCATCAAACAAATCATCCGTAGAAATAGTCTTGCCTTTCTTGCGTTCCAAGTGTTCGACATTATGCTTCGCTGATGAATCTCCAATCGATCCTTTCGTTGATTCTACTCCCCGTGATTCCTTTATCATTTCTTGCAGCATAGATTGAATACTAGCCAACGAACTATCAATCGCTCCAACTTTCACGTTTGTATCGTGTAATTGCTGTTGAAGCTCTGCTACACATCCACGCATTTCTTCGCCAATTTCTCGAATATCCTTCTCCATTGAATCCATCCGAGCTTCCATCCTCGTCATAGTGGAAGAAGAAGTTTTCCCACAGACGGCGCCAAATTGATATAAACTAATATCCAAAACAAACTTCCTCCAATCGATCAATCAATCACACTAACACGTAGAAAATACAAACAAGAGATTGAGCTCACCGATTAGGTTATGCTCCAACAATCTCCTTCAAATGACAGTACGAAATACCAATGAATATATTTTTCCCCCCCTACAACTCTGCCAAGCTCTTCTATTTATACAACTTTCCTAACAACTTGTCTAACTAACTCAAAGCCAGCTCAGCACACACTTACTAATAATACCAGCTTCCTTATTACCAGTAACAAACTACTTATTACATGTACATATCAACTTCCTACTTATTACATGTACATATCAGCTTCCTTATTTCTTAAGTCTCCTACTATAGACCTGGAAAATAGGCCTAACACTCCTTGGTAATGTATCACACACCCACAAGCGTATTCCATGTTTCATGCATATACCCAACCCTTGTTGACCTGCATTTCCATATACATACTAACATACATACTCTTGCTTTAGTAAATACCCATACATAAACACCAACCCATACCCAATTACAGAGACCTACACACAAACTTATACATACACGTGTTGTACCCACCAAATCTTCATGTTTCTATTATTATTGTTGAAGTTCCTTATAAATACCATCAATATTGATGAAGATCTCTCTCTTTCGGCTAGTTGTTCGTGAGTTTTGATTGAATTCATTTGTCATTTTTTGTTTGTCTATGCTGTCTTGATTTTGTGTTATTGCTGTTGGTGGTGTTATTGCTGTTGGTGGTTGTTCTGGGTTTGAGTTCTATCACATAACCAGCAAAGCTTTTTTATCTTTTGTTTTTTACATTTTTTCTAGATAATTCTGAGTGATTTTCTCAAACTGGTGCATGGGGGAAGATGAGATAAGTGATTAACCACGTGAGCCAAAGAGTTACCTGGTCTAACAGACAGGTAAAGACAGCTTTTACATTTGATCCCTGTGGAGCAGCCTGCATAAGTAGATAGTCAACTCACTACAAAAGATCAATATAAACCTCAAACTCATGATTGGAAGAGCTCTTTTATCTGTATGAAACACAAATGCCCTACAGCTTCAAAAATTCAAAATACATAAAATCCAAGCCTTGACCTGCATTCTGAAAACACCTATCACTCCTTTAACTCAAGATGGATAATCATCACAGTTCATCAGGTCACATCTTTGCAACAAAAAGACAATAATTTGGAAACCAAATCAATTAGTGCTGATAGCTTACTTCATTTATTCATAAAATCCAAGCCCTGAATTATATTCTGAAAACATCAATCACTCCTTTAAATCAAGATGTCACAGTACATCAGATTACGTCTTTGCGACAAAAAGATGATAATTCAGAAACCAACTAAATCAGCATTGATAGCTTGCTTCATTTATATATCTAATCCCGAAGAAGTTGGGGTCTATCACTCGGTTCATACGGTTAGATTGTCGAGTTAGATATAACCCAACAATATAATGTAGGAATAATTCATACATTGCTCCATTTCCTGAAAGTTCTACTCGCATGGCATTTTCAATTTAAAAATTAAAAAAGCCCAAAAGTAAAATCTATAGGCTTTTCCTCTCACTTTAAAATCGAATGAGATACATGTCTACACTTCATGAACATCAAAATTGAGGAAGGAGTCAGCAAGACATAATCCTACCATCTGAATATTTCATATCTACCAGGAACAGTTGAAAGATACATCGAACTTAAGTTGTATAGAAAATCAACAAGAAGGTGCATGTCTGTGGACTGTTCTTGAATAGTTACTTTGAGGAATTGAGTTCATATCACAGTCCCAGGGCATAGGATATTATATATCCATCATTAAAGCATGCCTCTTAATTTCTAAACATCAAATTATAAAAGAAAACAACCACCAAAAGGTGACAGAAATTAACAGCCACAAAGACAAACTTACCACACCATATTGATTTTCTTAAAAATAAATTTATTTTATTCATGTGAAATAGAAAACATCACTATTAACCCAAAACAGCATAGATGATTTTGTCATCCATGCGGGAAAAGGTAACATATCTTTTTTCAGGTAGTTAAGAAGTCACTATAAATCTGCTCTTGCAAAATTTCTTGTCCGAATTCTCAATATCTTAAACATTCTTGTATTTACATCAATATTCTCTACAAAAGGCTATGGAAAACTTAAAAAGGATATTTAGCAAAAACTTAAAATAAAGAAAGAGAAAATGTGTTACTTGAGAAGAAAACAAAGTGCATCTGGATATTGCTTCTTCATTCCATCGGACAAACTCGGTCACAACAGTAACAGATATCTGCTGGTGTGATGATGCCACTGAAGCTCCCTTTGAACGGCCTATTGTTCCACTTGAATCAGAAAGTTGTTGGCTTTCAGCTCTTAATTCCTCCATCTGCACAGCATGACACAAACAAATTGGTTAAGGCCAAACAAGGGGAAAAAAAAAAATGAGCTGATGTTTATTTCTAGGCAAAGAAAAGATAATATGGTATTGGTGCATACTTTCGCTCGATATAATTGTTTAAGGGAGGCCTGCTCATGCTCAATGTACTCGTCCTTGTGTGAAGAAAATAATGATTCTGTAAGACCTGTACCATTTAAATTAACCCCATAAACTTCTTATACATTTTCTATAAATAATAAACAGCAAACTGCATTCTTCTTGTTAAAGTGAATAGTGGCATTTGTTATGCCATATAATTGCATAATTGACCTTGCTCACCATGACAGTGCAGTACATATGAGAATTACTATGTTTTATGCCATTTTTGCTCATTTCACGACTAAAAGCATTCCCAAGATTTCTTGGTAAAAGCCTATTTTCCATCAATGAAGGAGAAGTATCTGGAGCATGTGGGAGATTCAAAAGACTTGACACGATGAAAGTAGTGGTAGAAATAACGAACACTGATTCTACTATCATATTCTAGTAAAGTTAATGAAATGATATTAATTACACAGTGCAAAAAGAAAAAGCGATTTGAGAATGCAATCATTACCCTCAACATCCAAGTCACCACATCCCACAGTTCTCAAGTCTCTAGCGAGTTCCTGCGTCCTCTCATATGCAACTGCAAGCATCCTAAGATACTGAAGCCTCAAAATTAATACAAAGAAACCATTAGTTGCTTGTGGCAGAGAGAGAGAGAGAGAGAGGAAAAAAAATGGAACTTAAGAAACAAAACTCACTAATAAAAGGCCCCCTTCTTCCATTGGTGGCAAATTCATAAGAGATGGTTTGACAAGAAGTTTGTCAAGAAGAGCTGTAACTCGCTGCTCCAGCACTCGCTGCATGTATAATTATTGAACTACTGATTTCAGTAAAAGAAGAGGCAGCTAACACAAGCCAAACTTTCACAAGCTGAATTGATCTGCAAACAAAACCCAACATTGTAGAGTTACTGGTACCTGAACCAGAATTGCCATGACTTCATTAGGAGATGGAAATACAGCTGTTATCGTAGCTGCCTCCTTCCGCACAGTATCTGCCAAAAAAGTATATAAACATGAAAAAATGATTCAGAAGTTCATGCCCTGAACTATGAGCAAGATCTACCCCAAACCTGTAATTTCTTTGTACAATGAAGAAAGTCCACGAGCAACATTGCTTGGACTGATTTGTGAACTATGGTCTCCAAGGACCAACCTAGTATCGGCATTCATGACTTCCACATCAATAAACATAGGACGTGTAGCTACATAATGTTGCATGGCACTCGTTCCTCTATTGAACTGCAGGGTGGACGAAGCTTTCAAGATCAAAAAGTCCACTTAGATTTGCCAAAACTATTTATAGGATTGCATGGTAGGATATACTTTATAAAAAATTAAAAGTATGACTGCACAATGTTAAGTTTGTGACAAGGCTTGTGAGTACATTATTTCAATATAAATATGCAGAACTTAACTTATAAAAGAAGGATATCCATCAATACACTAACAGTTTAATAGATGAGATAAAAAATTAATAGATTTGACTAAAACCGAGCAAATTGTTCATTGCCTATACTGCTTCATATACAAACCAATTATCATTTCAAATAGTAAGAATATACTATCACAAATGATGATTGTGTGATTGCAATATCTTCAAAAAGAAAACATATTCATTTTTCACTTGTTTGTTTGGATTGTTGACCGATTGTTTGAGAACATTTGGCCATCATTTGACATTTTAGGTGTGAAAATCCATTTGTCTAATTGACAAAACAAAAAAATCCGTTATCTTAGTTCAAATTTGATATGTTCAAGCTTTCGTGTAAGGGATAAGATGGTTTCTTATCCTAAGTCTAGTAGCGTCCTCAACTATAATCAATAAACATTAAGCTTCCAGATCAATGACTTTCTCAAAGTATCAAAGCTTTGCCTTGATCCAAAGTTTTTAAAAGGCACTAAACACATCAAAATATGAGTGCATGTGCACCCTTAATCAAGATTTCATTGAGCGCTTCATGTGGAGAAATAAGCTAGTGCTCAGAATGATGGAGCCAAAATGACAAAAAAAAGCACTAACCTCTCAAATCAGACAATTGGAGACCAGCACTATCTACAATCACTCATCACAAGTTGAATGGAGTGAATTAGAGAATGGTACCAATCTATCAAATTGGTAATTAGAGGAAGAAAGATTAGGCCCTCTAACTAGAACTACCACCAATTTGGGTAAGTACTCAAAATGGGAAGCCAAAAATTCAATCACTACCGCTTGGTTAATGGAGCTAGGATTGAACTTGCATACTGCATCTATGAAACCAAAAAGGATATTTGGAGTATAGTTTAAGGAGCATACCCCAATCTAGAGATCACATCATAGTGCTACGAAATTGGATCAAAAGCTCATGTCACCAATTAAGAGAACTCCAATGTCACAAAATACTACAACACTTAAATGCAGTAATGGCAAGAAATGGAGCTATCTAAAACACTGATTGAAAGTACTTGAAGATGGAGTCGATTATGCAAAGATTCTAAAAAAGAATAGAATTTTTTATTTCATCAGAAGTGTTGAACTATGAACTAGATGAATTGAGGGAAAGTTTAGTAACAAGAAACCTTTCCTGACCCTTAGAGACACATTTGCTAAAGCTTGAGGGTGGAGTTAAAAAAAAGTAAAAATACATACTGCTGCTATTAAGCAATGCACTCAAAACACAGATCTGACAACCCAAAGAGATGGAAATTCCTCGAAGGACAAAGTACTGTTTAATTACTATCAGAAGCCCAATCACAGAAGAGATACATGTTGGGTTTACATGGCAACTAGCAAATGAAGATGTTTGCAGAGGTGAAATAAAAGAAGGAAAGGTGGGGTGTGGGGTGCTGGTTTGGGTGGTTGCTGCAGGGGGGCATCGGCTTAGATTTTGCAGACAAGGAATCCCATAATCTTTGGGAGCAAACTTAACTCAAAAGCAAATGGAGATATACTCTTTGATATGGTAAGGTAGAATAATGTTGGGCCAACCCCTGAACAATCAAAATCCCAAAAGGTGAAGTTGTTGGCATAGCAAAACATGAGCAGATCATACTAGAGCATCTAACCACATGACAAATTCATTAAATTACTTTGAAAACCACAATGTATGCAAAGAAGAACAGAGGAAACGGGTAGGTGACAGTAGTTTTGTCCCTGTGAAAGGCAGAAGGGAATGTGAAATTAATTAACTTGAAATTGAATTCAAATTCTTTATGTACCAACGTTAAAATACGATCCATAGAATGCTCTTCTCAATGGGAATTTAAAAAAGAGATATATGTGTGTGTGTGTGTGAAAAAAGACTTATGCTTGAGTCACAAGAAGCATGAAAAAGTTTGCCAGCTGAAAAGAGAGAGAGAGAGAGAGAGAGCAATTTATGGAAACGATCACCAAGAGCATGGTTCAAATGTTTTAGCTCAATTTTGGGTACATTTACAGTTAACATGAATGGAATTGGTATTTTGGTTTTATTACTACGAAATAGTTATTCCCTCGTTTAGTTTATAAAAAAATTTACATAAGGAATACTTTCCATGTAGCATGGAATACAAAGAGAATCTCTAATCCTTCCCGTCACCATAGAATTGCTGCTATTCCTTATCAAAAACAATTTTTTCCCCAAAAATATCCCAAATCATAAAACAAAGAAATTGATATTCATTTCCACTCTTATTCCATTTCAATGAACCAAACATGATGTTAAAGTCAAGCTAATCATAACTTACTTGTAAAGGAGAATGGAGAGGGATAAAAATTGATCTAATAGTGTATTGTATGTTGATGATATCATTATAACAGGGAACAATGATCTGAAATTGCAGCACTAAAGAAAACCATTCATGCTGAGTTCGAGGTTAAAATGTTGGGAAATATGAAATAGAAATTGTTTATAGCATAACTTTTTGCAAATCAATTAAGGAAATAGTTATTCCATAGTATAAAGCCAGGATGACAACTGTATACCAGTAGGTCCAGTACACCAGTGCATATTGAGATTCTTGAAAGGAATTCCAAGCATAGAATTAATATTTAAGAAGAACACATCTAGGTGTAAGCAAACGCCAACTGGGTAGGGGATGTAAAGATGTATATCCATGAACAGACATTGTGGTAAAGTTTAGAGAAATCTAGTCACTTGGAGAGGCATAAGCGTTCTGTTGTAGCAAGGAGATGTGCAATGTTACATGCAATTTGTCAAGGATTATGTAAAGTTATTTGGTTGAAGAGGCTGACAGATGACATGAAAGTAGAATAGTCTATGCCAACTCAATTGTATATTGACGGCAAATCAGCCACCAACATTAAAAAGAATCCCAGTCAACACATACAAGAAGCTGATGTTCTCACAAAAACACTTCAAAGACTGTTTTTGAATCTACATTATGCAAGCTGTATATCTATTCCTCAACTTTAGGAGTGAGTGTTGGAAGTGCGTTTAGTTTTTAGTTTCTATTTTTCATTTGCTTCGTCAGATACCTAACTGATTGTTTGAGAACAACAGATATGTCAACTTAGTTTGCCTGGGATGTTCAAAATTTCATGAAAACGATGAGATTCTTTCTTATCCTAACTCTTGTGCTCCTTTTGTGACTGCACCAAAAAGATGGGGGGGAAAAATCAATTTTTTTTCTCTGACACCATCAATATCCAAGTTGACAATCTCAAGATTAAAGATGCAAATCTAGATTTTGTAAATGAAAATGGCACCATTCATGCTAGAGCAGTCAACTTAATCCCTCCAAAAACAGGGAAAAAAAAACATTTCTACAGGTAGGATATTAAAACTACTGACATCCAGAATCTAAGCTACAACATAAAAAGTACAAGCAATTATAACTGCTCATAAAGGATGACAAGAAAAGAAAGCAGTAGTTATTCTTGCAGTTCCACCTAAAAGGACTATCCACCATTAACATATTGAGCAACTGATCTAGGATTATTATTTTATGCACAATCAAGGCAAAAATTTTCAGACAAAGAAAAATGCAAAAGATTTAATTTCTTAATACATATTGCGAAGGAAAATAGAGAACATAGGGGTTTGTGCTTTAAAAAAATAAGTAAATAAAAAATAAGAGAGAAAAGAAGAAGAAGAAGAAGAAGAAGAAGAATAGTTGCCGCAATACTGTTCCATTTAAAACCGAAAGCAATACATTTACCTGCGATAAAATTTTTGCACATTCTGCCATTGCTGACAATTCTTTTCTCTGTGAAGCAGCATCAAATCGAGCCAACAATCTGTTCTCAAGTTCTGCAACAAGAACAAACGAAAACTTCCACACCTTTAGCTAAATATTTACTTAACTGTTGTCAACAAGAAAAACTTCTTTAAGATGTGAGACTGTTTGATTTTTTCTATTTCATCAATCAATGACCAAGAAAATAAGTCAGGTTTAATTTCTTTTTTCACCCTTTAGATGTTTTACTTTCATCACAAAATGAGTTCAACATGGAAAAATCTAGAAGAAAGCACGAGAGAGACTTGGACAGCTGATAAAGTTGAAAAGACACTTTTCAAGATCTACAAGGATGTTTCTGAAAATAGCAACCTTTTAGAAGACTTCTCATAAGCAGAATGCAGAAAATACAGCCAGAAACAAGCCATGGTCCCTTTTAATGTTATTTACTTATTCGTTTAAAAAAAAAAAAAAACAAAGAAAGAAAGGAAAAGACATTGAAAAGCTTTCCAAGCATGTTTAACAGTACCATTGCAGTAGTCCTGGAGGTTAGCAACTGCAACTTCTAGACCTCTGCTAGCAGCTGCATTTCCCACCACTGAGGATGATATGCCTTGTCGTCCAATATCTTCTTCAGCAAATGACCCTATAATCACAATGCACCACTCAAGTATTCTGAAAAATCGTATAGTAACTAAAAAGGTAAAAATGTGAAGACAAGGCACCATTTAACCTTCCAAAAGCTACACGATACATGATTGAGTGAAATTAGCCGTCAAATGACTTCGTTGTAACAGTAATTCCATTACGGTTATATAACCTATAGAAGAGCTGTTACAGCTATAAGTATATATTAGGCTCATAATACTAATTTCTTAAGGAATCCATATTATAAAAAATGTTGAATAGTCATTTGTTACCAAAACCAATGAATAACAATTCAATGCTAAAATTAAAATTTTTTTCCTAAAGAACCCCCATTAAAATAAAATTCAACAAACGATTTCTATTACACCTCTAGTCAATCCTTAAGAATAACTACTACATTATAGCCTTAATCCATTCATCAAAATGAAAGCATCAAAGTGAAATTTAGGGATGGTCAAAAAACAAACCAAATTGAATCAATCCATAAATCGAACCAAATCAAACTAAAAATGGTTTTTTAAACAATTTGGTTTTGAAAATTTTCAATCTGAATCAATCTGTAAATATATAATTAGTTTGGAAAGGTAAATCAATCTCAATCAATCCGTAAATCAAACCAATCTGTAAAACCAAATCAAAGCGTTTTAAAAACATATAATAATATTTTACTTAACTATAAATGATCTCATAATGATTATTAAAGGTCTTATATGTTCATATAGTTTCACAATAATATTTATTATATGATGAATATTGATTAATATCAACTTGTTACATTTTAAAATTGGTTTTTAAGTTCAAGATATATATTTCTTCCCTTGGTGACTTGATGAACTGTGCATGGTATGAATTTTGTTTGTTTAATTATGACACTCATAATTATTAATTGGGTAAATTACATTGAAAGGTATTCATATTTGAAGTAAGTTTATTTAAAATATCAACGATTTAAATAGTTAAAAATAAGTATAAACGTTTGACAAAGTAAGTCAAATAAGGTATCAATAATTAACAGCCAATTAAAAATTAAAAAGATTTAATTGAAAACTAATCCAAAAGCCGATACCTCAAATGAACTTTACAAAATGTTCATACCTTGTTTAATACACTATGTCAAACATTTAAATCGCTTTTTAATTATTCAAAACATTTATACCTTAAATGGACCTATCTCAAACGTCGATACCTTCTATATTAATTGTTCAATGTATTTTGTTAATAGATCACTTTTACCGTTGATTACCTTCATTGGTGGTTAATTTTATATTTTGATCAAATTTGTTAGTAGATAATTGACTCCATTGTTTTGCAGAGAATTATGAATTAAGACTTACTATGTATTAGTTGATGAATTTGCTTTGTCAATAGATAACTAAATGGTGAGTGAAAGGACTATGGATTGTGAGTGTAATGAACTTATGAAATATTTTATAGCGATTTGCAATTTGAACTTTGTTGGTAATAAATATATGAATATCTACACAAGTGTAAAAGACCAAACCAAACCATTATTTAATACTTTGAAAATTTTTTAATTTGAATCAAACTGTCATTTAATAGTTTGGTTTGCGATGGAAAAAGATCGAACTGTAAAATATGGTTCACTTTAATTTTTATAAAAACCAAACAAAACTGACCACATCCACACTAAAAGGATAGTTGGTTTAGGGCTCATTTGAGGCGCACCGACAATCTTTAAGGAAGACTATAATTTAAGAGAAAACCGACAATTATTATTTGGGACTCATTTCCAAGCTAACACTATGTTTCACAACTTTCTCCCTAGTGGAAATAATGGAAACGGGCGGAAAGAAAAATGTAGAAATGGAAATGAGTAGAATTTTCATTTTATGTTTGATAACTTACGGAAAAAAATGAAAGGAAAAGGAAAGAATTATTGATACTGACTGACACAATCATCTCTATATCATTCTTATAAATAATTAATAATGGAGACAACTTTGTAGTTGACTTTGTTTTCACTACTTTCCATCCATTTCCCTCAAAAAATTCGAGAGAAAAGAAGTGAGTTAAAATGAGGAAAATTTTCCACTCATTTCCCTTCTTTTCTACATCTTTCCAACTCAATTTAAATTGTCAAACTCCATTTTTCTTTCAATTTCTCTAGGTCTCTGCAGCTATCCCACATCCAAACATAACATAAAACCCCATATCTTTTCAAAAAAACAAAAATTGAAATTTTCTAAAAGAATATATCCATTCTTATTCAATTCATTGAATTTATAGTTACAATAGGGCTAACTACACTATCTCAAACAAAAGGAACCAAATACATCTATCTTTAGAAAAGACATTTGGACATAATAAAATGACCATTAAAACCACCGGTCAACTTATATAGTTCTTTGAGTTTATGATCTTATGGGGTTTTTTCTAATCAAAATGAATGCAAAATCATGCAAGTATAAGCTTTTGGTAATATTATGTTTTAAGCTTATGATTCTACAAATTTATGATTTTAATGATTCTACAATTCTATATATTCCAATTGTATGCAGACTTGCGAATTTAACAAGGACACTAATTCTAAAATTATAATATGAGCCAAAGACTGCATCCCAGATAATTGACAAACAAGTAGCAGGAACCAAAAGGAAATAACATAAGTACCACATTATGCTGTTATCAAACATCTTGCATTTCATCAAATTCTCATGCCTCTATAAAAATAATGGAAAAGTGCTACTTTTGTTATGAAAGGCTTTTGTAATTCCAGATTGCTATAACACCACCACGAACACAAGCAAACTCAGATCAAATTTCCACTCATGAATTCCAACACAAAGATCCTAATCACAAACATTTGGGATATATTAAGCCTTAAATTGCCTGATGAGATCAAATCCACTTGGGGTAAAATTATGACAACAATTTCCCATTTATTCTAATGGATAGATTATTAAACTTTCTTTTTATTCTATAATTTAGCTATGTGTGTGTGTGTGGTGAGAGAGAGAGAGAGAGTGATTAACATCCAGAATCAAAGAGAACATTGAGATTATACTGCACTTCTGAGCACTGTCAATTCTCTATCAACACTTCATTTGCAGGGTTAATAAAATTCCAGAGCAATGCCTGCCACACTTCCATGAATTGTGTAAAATGATGTCACAGCCCTCAAAAAGCTCTGCTGACATGCCTAATTGTTTTCACCTTCATTGGTTTTGAACCCCTGTGTGGATGAGGCTTCTGTAAGCCCAAACTACCTTAGAGAAAGGCCAAAAGAATAAAAAAAAATTAAAAGGTGGGCATGACAGCAGCTGCACCTACTGTATTTTCTTTTCCTTTTTCCCAAGTCTTCTTGCAAGTTTCAACAGACAACAGTTAATAAACATTCAGCATAAAGCTTAAGAAAATTTTATCTTCTCAATGTTCAAGAGCCCATCCAACCATACACAGGCTGCTTCTCTAAAACGACATTTAGATAATATACAAGAACCTCTGCAACAGAAGGCTAACTTACGTAATTTTTGTGCAATTGAAGCAGCCTCAGCCACCCTATCATCAGAGAATAGGGATGAAAGCTCCATTAGATCACCTGGACTGCTGTTAAACTCCATCAGGTACTGCATCATAAGAAAAGGAATGTATCAGTAGATTCTGAAAAGAAGAAATTGCCAAAAAAATTGAAGTTGAAGGTACCTTTATAAGATCAATTGTCTGGCTGGCAGTTTCTCGTTGAGCATCTGCACTCTGATGAAGCAATCATGTTAACAAATAATAATGCTTCAAGTTTACTATTTTGACAGGTAGCAACTTCTTATTACATTTATGCAATCAACGTAACTAACATGCACAAAATTGAGTCATTAGTCAAAAAACTTGAAAAGCTTTACCTGAAGGTGATCTCCTATTTTTGCAGCAGTTTGTCCAACACTTGATATGCGCGAATCTAACCTTGCAAAGCTATCAAACAAGCCATCTACACCATTTTCAAGCTGGAAAACACATCATGCGGATATTTAAAGCAAGGCCATTTTAATCTACTTTTCTGGTAAGCTAATTCCAAAACTATTTCATGCAGAAAGCTCGAGAATAAAAATTATAAATTGGCTTTTCAAAGCAAGAAGAAGAATGAAGATGCACATTCATAAGTTGTATAATATGGTCCAAATAAAGAAGGCTTGCATGAATAATGACTTGGTAAGTGAAGAAACAGAGTTTAAAACTTAAAATTGTACAGAAAAATGACGAAAGATACTAATAACTGTTGTTGCATAATTTTCAAGTACTCTTGCATAAGAAAATGGTTCCCACCCAAAACCCTACAGTGATTGGTGCAGTTCAGAAAACCCTCACAGCCTAAAATGCACACTCACCTCAGCAAGTGTCTTACGGTGCTTTGAATCCTGAACTGAAACCTCTTTCTTGAGATTGTAGAGTTTTCCATCAACCTTCAGTGCAACACAAGTAGGTAATCAAAAACCCCATGACTAATGCCCTCCCTTCCCAACAGAAGAAGAAAAAGGAATTCCCATGATAGCACACATCATCTTGTCGTGCCTGTATTACCTGTTTTCGTAGATCAACCAACTCCTTACAAGAATCCTTGAACAGGTCTAAAAGTGCATCAACTTCAGGAAATAAAGGACAGAAAGCCCTTGTGCAGATTTGATAGACCCGTTTGGCAAAACATCATTTGCGCTAATATTGGAATGTCCATCTGGTAAATCACTTTCATCCTCTTGAAAGGATGGGAGAAGATCATTGACCAAGTTACCAAACAATGCATCAAACGAGAAATCCCCCTATATAATGATGAAAACAAAGGTCACAGCTTTAGGCAAAGTACAGAGACCTTATATTTTAAATAAAATAAAAGACATCTATCACATTAACAGGATCTTAAAACGAAAAGGAGCAGAATCTTGTACCTTGAAGTCATCTATGTCCAAAATAAGCGGAAGTGAACTGCCAGCTGATGTTTTTGAATTCCTATCGCTAGTGGTTCCATCCCTACTCTCTTTCATCTATTTTACAAAAAGAAATATTAACATTGCAACTTTAAATAAACATAATCAACATTTTTTCAACATACACATTCATCTCAAATCCCATCAAATCACTGATAGAAGCACGATATGCTAGGCAAAATTACATGCACAGTATCTAAGAGACAAATCCCCTACCAGGAATATGATGCAAAAAACGTGGATTCTATGAACATAATTAACTACTTCTGTGCAATCCTTTAATTTTTAACCCAACTAGACAACATGGCATAAAGTTCTCAACAATTCTTCCATTAGCATTATAATATTCAGTACGCTGCACTAAATAACCAATAAAATACACAGCAAAGCTACACAAATACTACAAATAATAATTAAATCACTTTCATGCAACTCATATACGTTTTAAATCAAAGTAATCTTGACATGAATCACAATTAGCATTTCTCCAGCTACTTTTTTTTCAACATTCAGCTCCATTTCCATTCTATATCTACCATATCCATATTTATAACAAAAATTTACTAAGAACAATATCTAAGAAAGCACAAATCACAGCTAAAATACAAATCCAACCACTTTACGCGATCTGCAAACTTCTCAATAAAACAAACTCCACGTTTCTTCATCATTCAGCTCAAATTCAACCAAATTGCCAACACATCACACAACTGGTCAAATCAAATCCTAACCCTACACCATCCACACACTTAAAAACCAAAACCTAATGAGATTCGAAAGTCAACTTATTTCGAACAATTCGCCGACTTTCTCGATTCAATCTGAGTACATCAACCGAGATGAAGTCTATCCAAAGTGATATCTCAAGTAAATTAGGTCATTTGAACGCATGGTGATTGAAAAAAAAAAAAAAAAACCAATGGGACTTAAAACGAAAGTTATTTCTTACTTCTTGGTGTGATGATTGAATGAACGATAGAGAGAAATCGGAGAGAATTTCTGTTTGACCTTTCTTGTCTCTTTGTATGTCGATCGAAATGGAAAATGGAACTTACAAAAGAGAGATATGGTACGGAGAGCTCTCTTCTCTGGTGAAATATTCAAAAAAGATATTTTATTAAATTAAACTAGGGTTAATTACAAAGAAAACTGATCTGTTTTGACCTTTTTACAATTAACAAAGCGGAGTTATTTTTCTGGACAAAGGACTGACCTGAGATACGGACCGTTCTGTTCCGTCCAGAATAAGGCGTTTTTCTCTTACTGCATGTCCAAGCGGATAGGATAGGTACGGATGGGTTTGGTTTCATTTTTTAAAATCAAATTAAATCATAATTTATGAATTTTTTTCATCTTAAATCAAACCTTTAAGTGATGATTTTGGTTCAGATTATAAATTTTTAAAACTTTTAAATAATGATTTGATTCAGTTTGGATTACGATTTAAATCAAAATTCTACCTGAAAAATTTCTTTGTTTTTGTTTTTTAATATTTATATATATCCTTAAATATTTATATCATTTTACAAAGTTGATATTATAAATCATGACAAAATACTTTATAAATTCATCATACTTTTAATCTATAGTTTCTATAAAATCAATTATCCACCAATAAAATACGTTCACTAACCAATACATAGTAAGTCGTAATTTATAATTTTTTATTGTAAGCCCCGGAAAATTTCAGTAAATAATTCCAAGATGAACTTTGAAAATAAACCCTAAAAATCACTTCAAATTAAAACCGAATTTCGACAAGTCCTAAATCACGAACAAATCCAGAAATTTCTTAATTTTGAGAAAATGAAAATCCTTAAAAATAAAATAAGAACTCAACAGTCTTCAAATTCAAAACCATGACGTACAAAAAAAAAATTCCATATTTAACTCTGACTTATAAAATCGGGTAATATAAAGCCCAAAAACAAATTATTAAAAAGTAAATAACGATTAACTTCCAGAAATGAAACCCAATTCAAGAATTCCGAAAACATTGAAAGATATTAAATACTTACAAGAATCAAATTTAAAATAAATTTCTCAAATCAAATATGTTGTATAAACGTAAAATATCAGTTTCCAAATCGACAAAGACCTAAACCGGAAAATCACCCGAAAACCCTAAGTAGAATACAATATTTTAAGTCTGGCAATCTAGCTCCCTTAACCCTAGAGACCGAGGTATAGTTTAAGTATATAGAATAGCTCATAGTAATATAAGTTTGCTTAAAAATATCAGATTGGTAAATTTTTTACCTATTTCGAACCCGTTCGGATACAGACTTCGAAAAGCGTGTCCTGGGGCTCGAGATATCAAAAATATACCATTAGTACCGTTAGACTCGTAATTTCATAAGATTTTCAAATATATCAGTTATATAACTTTTCGGGTTATAAAAGTTATAATTATAACATTTTTATCGTATTTTCATTACTACCGATAATTAATTAGTCTTTTCAACCATTCACTTTTATTTCATTACACAATTTATTATTCTTATAAAGCCTTATATTTTTAGATAAATATTTTATATATTATAGAAATTTTTGTTTTTCCAAAATTTAGTTAGTTTTAGGTTTTCACGGGATCAGATTCTGTTTAAGACCCGATACTAAAAATAAAATAAATTAATTTAATAAATGAAAAATATTTTTATTTTCATAAAATAATTTTTTAGAATTTTTTGAGCTATAAAAATATCATTTATAGCCCATATTCGCGTATTTTGATCATACCGGTAACTTATTTGATAATTCACTAAAATAAATTAATTAATTATTTTATTTTAATTATGAAAAATATGCTACAAATATTTGGAATAAATTTTCTATTTTTATTTTATTTTATTTTATTTTATTAAGAAAGTACTCTTACAATCCATACTTTCAAGTACACCTTTCACACATCACTTTTTTTTCACTTCAATCTTTCTACACTTCATTATCAATTCATGGCAGATTTTTCCTTCTTTATGGCTACCATTGTCCTTTAATTACTCCTATTTTGACTAAAATAAATATATTCCACTCCTTCTTAAAGAAGTAACACATACACATTAATTACATAATTTAATTTCAAGTCAAATTTCAACAAATTCCTTTCTCTCTCTCTCCCTCATTCACGTGCAGCTCCTCCACTTCTTGGCTGCCTTTGTTTTATTTTTTTTCTTCTTTCATTCATTAATACACTCATTTTCTCTCTCTCTTTTATTTACTCCTTCTTCCCTTTTTCATTCATTAACTTTTTCTCTCTCTTTTTCCTCTCTTTTCTTCTTCATCTTGCTTTGTTCTTACAAGAACCAAGCTGCCCTAATTCTTTTATTAGCTCCCACCCATATTTCTTGAAGATTTTTAAGCAAATTTTCTTCTCAAAGCTTCCATAGGTGACATAAGTAAAGTATAATGAGAGTTTCATGCATCAAATGACATTCCATAAGCTTAAAAGCTAAAGATGATGATGCCAAAATGAAACACTCCTCTTCTCTATGATTATTATCTTGTATCATTATTATTTTCTTGTTTAAAGTAATTATATTTTGTAGATCTAACTCTTTGTAGCTTTGATTTTTGTTTATGCCTTAGATCTTGTTATTTGAAGTTATTATTCTTGTTATTGCTTATGATTTATGCATATATTCCTCATCCACATGTGTTCATGCATTTATAAGTAGTGTAGTAAACTAGATCTAGTGTTTTGAGTTCATAAAATGCATTAGACTTTGTTTTATGTTCATGGATAACTTGTAGTAGCATGATGATAGTAAGAATGTTTTAGAAAACTCAAGATCTATTTTATTTTCAACAAAAATCATTTTTGAAAATTCGGATGGAAAATGAACCATATTTAGAAAAGTTATTTTTCATTTAAAATGAAGGGCTTAGGGTATAGATAACATAAATGAAAGATTTTGATGAGTAAAGTTTATATCTATGAGTTTATAGTGCACTACCATGGGTTTCATTTAGATGTATGTTCATATTAAGTGTAGATCTTGGTTTTGAGCTGAAATAAAAATTATGAAATTCGTATTTTGGCAAGACCCTTATTTAAAAACCACTTTCCAAATGTCAAAATGAAGTTTTTACTTAAGAAAATCAAGGCTTAATGTATGTATACTATCAAGACTTCTTTTTACAAGAATCAAATATGATTTTCGAAGATTAATTTTCAAAACAAAGTTCTATTTTCGGATTTTGGCCAAGGCCTAGTTTAAAACATGTTTTCCAACTCAAAAATGAAGTTTTTATTCAAGATATGAAAGGCTCTTAAGATATGATATGTAAGGAATGGATTTTCATAAGTTTAAATAGATTTTATCAAAAGATATATCCAAAAATAAATTTGGTAAATTCGGATCTCAACCAAGACCAATTATAAAAACCCATTTATCAACTTCAAAACTTGTGTTTTATATGAAAAATGAAGAGTGTAGGTCATAGATATCATTAAGTAGTGATTTTTATAAGTTGAAATGAGTTTTGATGAGATTAATGTATAAAACAAGAAATAGAATCAAGATGGGAAATTTTGAGTTAGTTGTCAATTTGTGAAATTTGTAATTTTGAATGAAGGCCATAAGAACACCTATTATCCAAGCTCAAAATGAAAGTTTTATGTAATGAATGGAGTCCTTAAGTAATAGGTACCATAAATTCTTAAATTTTAATGCATTAAACAAGTTTTTCCCAAATGAATCATTCAAAAAGTGGATTTTCTAAAATTCGGATTTTTGAGTAAATCCTATTTGAAAACATATTTACAAAGTGTAAAATGCAAATTTTTATATAAAAATGAAGTCCTTAGTGGTTATGTATGATTGAGCCTTAATTTCTTAAATATCAAATGATTTTTACTTAAAGAAATCACTCAAAAACTAATTTTTACAAAATTTGGATTTTGGAATCAACCCCACTTGAAAACATGTTTACAAAGTGCAAAATGGAAATATTTATGTAGAAAAGAAAGTCATAAGTAATAGATATAATGAAGACTCAATTTTAACAAAACTAATTATATTTTCTTAAGTAATAAATCCATAACAAATAGAAATTATCAAAGTTAGAAAACTAGATTTTTCATAAATAGTTGTTATTATGGTCTTGCAAAATAAAAAGTTATAAAATTTTCTTTTACCAAAAATCATTAAGATCATGCATACATTAAGCTCATCTCATGTCATTCATATTAGGAAATCATTCATATTTCATGTATACTTGATTCATCAAATAGAAACATTTCAAACAATTACAAAACAAATTTTTCGGAAATGGAGATCGTCACCAATCAGATCCGACCCCTCTGTTTCATGACCTAAATATTTTCAAAAATTGAAAATAATATTAGAATTAGATAGATCTTTCGAAGTAGATAGAAATCGATATATAATTTGCGAAATTCCCAATTAAAATGACCAAGTTATGGCCGTTTTAAGTTGGAATTCCCGCTTAGGATGAGAATTGCGAATTTGATAGTTTGTATTAGATCGTTTGGATTAGTTTGAGTTGAAATACTTATTAGAGTATTTCTTCCCTTTTAGGTGACCCCAAATTCGATGATTCCCTACCATCGGATTACTTTTACTAAAATACCGGTGATCCAATGGCCAAGTGAGTTTTCTTCTTATTTTGTTACCTTGTTTGTGCTTGTAGCTAGTCGCATTAGAATTATAGGAACAAGATAAAAATCGATGTGAATAGGGATGGGATATATGTGATGAGACTGTGATGAATATATGCCGAAGAATATTAAAGCATATCGAAGCCATGATTCGATTGGATAATTGCACTGTTCATATTATGTCTGTCATATGTATGATATTGGTTGGTCACTCTAAAGAATGTATAAATATTTTGACCTAAGCAAAAATTAAATTGGTCATGCATCGCATCAGACATATTGTATTTGGTAGCGTGTTACTCCTACGCAGGTCGATCGGTATGGTCCGATGATGACTCGTTTGGATAACGAGACCGGTGCCAGAGCTCATTCATGGGAACTAAGGCGCATGGGGATGCATTCCATGGGTGAGCCTAGCCGAGTCAAGTGCTATGAGCCGAGGGCTTTCGGACTAGCAGCGGTCGTGTAGACTTCAATACCATTCCTAACCCAAGATACGGAGGGCGTAAAACCGTTATGTGTGAGTTCCGGATACCATACATAATTGTTTGCTCATGTGTTTGTTCATGTATAGCATATGGTTGATTATAACTTGCTTATTATGGTAAGGAATTAAGGGAATTCTCACTAAGCTAGTGTAGCTTATACCCCAATAGTTGTTTAAATGAACAGGTTATCTCAAGAATGCAAAGCCGGGATTTCGGCAAAGAATAAGAATGTTTAAAGTTATCAGCTAGGTTTTATGATTTGTCTTGTAATAGTTTATGTAGGGAAGTCTTTGGATGAATATAATTGAAGTTTAATGATTTGTATTTTGAAATATAGCGATTCGCATATAAAGTATAGTGATTTGTATCTGAAGTATAGTGAATTGTATTTCCTTTACATTGTTACTCAAGTGTATCAACATAAAATGTATCACTTCGATGTGTCTCCTCCATATGTTACACGCCTTCTATATAGTATGGAAGCCTTCACGTGACTGAGGCGGTTATTCTTAGGCTTTAATATTATGTACGGTGGACTGCTACATTAGGGTACCCTTCGGGGCGTGACATTGATAGAATCATCATGTCAATTATCTATCAATAATTTAGCTAAAATAAAAAATCATCTATCAACAAAATTCATCAATAAATAAAATGACCAACTAACAAAATATATTAAACAATTAATACATAATGAGAGTTTATAACTGAATAAATAAATTTCATACTTTATAAAGTTAAAAGCTATTAATAAAATAATAGTTCATCATCAACAAAAAATTACATATCCTGAGCTTAAAAAAAAATTAAAAAGAACAAGTTGATTTTAATCAATATTCACCAAATAATAAATACCAAATAAAATCATATAAACATATAGTAAAATATTATTATATTTTTCTAAAACGGTTTAGTTCAGTTTTACGGATTGGTTTGGTTTACCTTCCAAACAAAACCATAAATTTATAGATTGGTTCGGATTAGAAATTTTTCAAACCAAATCATTAAAAAAACCATATTTTCGATTTAAATTGGTTTGGTTCGGTTGATTTTTTGATCCACCCCTAGTGTCAAGTGCCTTTTAAAATATGCCAAAAAAAAAAAAAAGGTCCCTTATGGAAAGAAGGCCTACATCTCTTTCCTCTCCATAGAAAACAAAATTGGCTCTCTCTCCCTCTAATCACATCTGAACCTCTTTATTTTCATCATTTTTTTTTCAAAAGAAGAGGAATCCATCATTACAGACTATATTTTATTCAATTGTTAGTGCTTTCTTTTCTAGTCTAGGGATTAGGATTAGAGTTCTAAGGGATTTCTCCCAAAAATTTCGTATGCCAGAAAAAAAAAGAAAAGAAAAGAAAGAAACTCTAACAACCCTCAATTAGAGAGTGAGTGAGTGGATTTAGAGGTGTGTTTGTGTGTGTGAAAACTAAGAATGACAACCAAATAGACAGAAGCTGAGTTTAGGGAAGAGAGAGTTTCGCTATCAACCAGAGTGAGAGACAGAGGAGGCTACCTCGGATAGATCACCTTCATGGAAGGGTTTAAGAAGTGTTTTTGGGTGCAAAAGTCTCTCCATCTCCTCGATGTCATAATGTTGCTTGAGAGAAAGAGAGAGAGAGAGTTTTTTTTTTTTGAAGGCATGTTTGTAAAAACACGTGAGAAACATGCGAAGACTAACATTTATTTTGGATGGAACAAAACGGTCCATATTTCAGGTTAATCGATTGTCGAAAAAAAAAGCTCGGATCAGTTAATTATAAAAAGGCAAAAACTAATTATGATATTTTTTCACCTTTTTTTAATATTTATTGCTTGAAAATTAATATTGATATTTTTTATAAATTTTCTAATAGAATTTATGTAATTTTTTAAAAATTTATATTATTTTTTTCCCTCAATCCTTTAGTATTCCCCATATTGTATAAAAATTTAATAACACAACATTTAGAACAAAAATAATATGATACATTAATTTAATAAAAAATTATATATATCATGTAATATATAATAACATATAAAAAAATATTCCTATAATAAAAAAAATTATCAATGAAAACAAATATTAGCAAACCTCTAATTCAAGCCAAATTGTTATTACCAAACAAAAATAATAAAAATTTAAAATAATTATGTAAAATCTAATAGTGGTAGGAGAAAAAAGTGATAATGAAGAAAGAAAGGGAAGGTGTAGAACCTAAATAGTATAGGCTTTGGATTTATACTAATAGATATTTATATATAATTAAAGTTAAGTAGGCTTTTTTTTAATCTTTATCATTTTTCTATTAATACTCTTTGAAATTTAGTAATCTTGTTCTAAGTTTTGTAACATTCAAAACCATCTTTTTTACTATGCATGGCTCTAATTGTTTTTACTTTTATAATATTCTTAATTTGTTCTTTCCGTGCTTTAACTTTTTTTAGTTGTCTTTCTTTTCAATAAATTATAGTTTTAAATATACGAGTTCGGTCACTATCAAATCAAGAGACGAGTCTTTTCAATGAATAAAAACATTTGTTAAAACCAAAAGAGAAAACAAGAGGATAAGACTACCTAGAGTCTAGAGAAGCAAAAGGGGCAGTTGCATAAACATTACTGCTATCATTAAAAGCAGTTGAAACATGGTTGATAAAAGAGGAGCATAGTCTATCAGCTCTAACATTAGTAGAAAAACAATTACAAGAAGAGAGATCCCTTAAAGGATTAAAAGATAAGCTATTAGAAACAAGAAGAACTTCTAGGGTTAAACAGCTAAAAAAAAATTCATCCTTCTTCATTCTCCACATCACCTTAACTAAGGTGTGAGTAGCATCATTTGCATCTCTAGAGATCCACTTCCGAATTAAAGCTTTCTGCTTTGCTGTTGTCTCTACATAAAATCCCTGCAATTATTAATAACACGTGGCACAAGATCAAGTTTCAAACCAGGCTAAAGAATTCAATCAATCGCCTCTTTACAATTAGTCTCAATAATTGCTTTGTCAATGGCAAGCGAATCAACCATAGTAAAGCTATGATAGATGGCCTAGATTTCCACCTCAAAGGATGTTTTAACCTAAAATTTTATAATGGTGACACCAATAACAGTGTTGTTATGGTCTTTTATAATCACAATGGTGCTAGCATAGGGCTTGTTGGGCATATAAGAACCATCGCAGTTGAATTTTACCCACTCATTAGAGGTTTTTGTTCATATAACTACTATATCAGGATTAAGGCCTTTACTTTTGCATCTGTAAGAACACCAAAATTTTTTATGCCTTTGCTTTTACAATTACAATCCAGTCTTGATTAGCATGTTCAGGATCAAAGATCTTTTTATTTCTTTCAAGCCATACTGCTCATAAGACAAAAGGAAAGAGACACTAAGGTAGACAATTGAAACTTTTCTTAAATTTTCTATTGCACTTTGTATTAATTTTGATCCAGGTGACAAGATTAGATTCATTATTACGTTTCTGATGTGGCCAATAGCTGAGTTTTCCCTACACAAAAATGGTTACTGGGCACTCATGCAGTAATGTGTCATGCTTTCATCATTATTGCAGAAAACACACTTATCATCCACTGTCATGCCTCTTTTAGCTAAGTTGTTCTTCGTTGGCAAATCATTATTAATCACTCACCATACGGACAATTGGATTTTTGGAGTTGGTGGTATTTTATAAATTCATTTACTATTTTATGTATCTCCTAAGCTCCTTCTAGCAATTTCGAAGTAGGCATATTTTAGAGAGAAGTAGCCATTTGTTTCTTTAGCCTAAGTGAAAGCATCCTCAGCATTAATGGTCTTATCTAAGAAAATATTCCCTAGCTACTAGTTAATAAGGTTATCAATAGGGGTATTGAATTGTTTTTCATCTCAGGTATCCATATCAATCTAAGCTTAGGAGAGGGTATCTTCAAGCACATTAAGATAGAAAGGGCCATAGATAAAATTTAAAGATATGCCAACATTTGCCTATTGTCTTGCCAAAAAAGAATATTCTTCCCAATCCTAAGCCGCCACTCACAAAAGCAGTTAAAGATTTTTTAGCTCCATAGACCTCCTTCATGAGTTTACTAGAACTATTGGAGTTCTCTATTTTAAAAGAGAGAATTCTTGTCCAAATGACATTTTTCTCTCTTAGCCTCCAAGCAAGTTTTCATGACACATGCTTCATTTCTCCATCAAAGAGTTCATATACCAAAACTTGGGCCTAGCGACCTTTTTCCAACTAACTCCATGGAAAGCACCTTGGCCATCTTTAAATTTCCGAATGAAGCTCCATATCATCTATTCCAACTTATCAAGGATACTTCTTGGAATGAACATGGCTTGCATATAATAACTCATAATGCCTTCGATGACAAATTTAATTGGTATATTACACCTAGCTAGGCTTAACTGTTTGACTTCCATCCCGTAATCTTACTCCTAATTTTTTCATGTAAGAAGTAGCAGTTTTGACTTTTAATGTTCCCATTTAAGGTGATGGGAAAACCCAAATAAGTATCGAGTTCGTTAGCTTCCCTAATGCCAAATAATAGGCATATTTGCTCCTTAACTCTAAGATCCACATTTCGTAAGAAACATATTTTTGACTTAGACAAATTGACATTGTGACTGACCATTTATAGAAGACCCGAAAAGCTTCCTAGATAATTACAACGTTTTTGATAGAAGCATGTCCCATTAGAACAATATCATCAGCAAAGAGGAGACGCGATAGAAAGATTTCTACCTTACAAAATCTTATTGGTTTCCACCAGTTATTATCAACCAAGTACATGATCCATCTACTAAAGACTTCCATGGTAAGAATGAAAGAGACAAGGAGACATAGGTTCTTCTAATCTAATTCCTTAGAGGAGGTAAAGCTAGGGGTGATTTTGCCTTTTAGGATAGGTAAGAAAAAAGACGAAAAGTAGGAATTGATAATTGCAAACCACTTCTCAGACTTCTTAAACTATCTTAAGGCCTTGATGATAAAGTCCCATTCCAAGTGGTCAAAGGCTTTCTCAAGGTCAAGTTTCCAAATCATCCATCCACTTGTACCTTTTTCTTATGCATTCTTCTCATCACTTATTGCAAGATTGTAACGCTATCTGAAGCATACCTCCCAAGGACAAAACTTGTTTGAAAAGGACTATGAGGGAATAAAGGTAAGGCCTAATTCTATTAACAAAGATCTTAGTCACGATCTCAAAATCATGAGCAAAGACTAATGGGCTTAAAGTCTTTAAGAGTGTTAGCGCTAGGTTTCTTAGGAATCAGAATCAACAATGTTTGATTTAAGGGTTCTTGTATTTTCTCTTTAAACCAAATATTTAAAATTTCTTTGCAAACTTTGTCCCTAACAATGTCCCAAGTATCTTGAAAAAAAGATGAATTAAAACCATCAATACCTAACGATTTGTTTCTTTCAATACTTTTGAGGGCTTGCTAGGTTTTGTTCCTTGAAATGTTCCTCTCCAGGTCTATTTTCTCCTCCAGATCAAGAAAAGGTCCTTTTAATTCTCTAAACTCACTATAATGCAAACAAGTTCTTTATTAGTACAAAAGAGGGATCCATAGAATTCCTAGATGTGTTTTTTTCAGGTCACTCACTCCATGAATCCATGATCCAACATAAGAAAAAAGACCCTAAGTCCTTGATTTAGCTTTCTTAGTTATTGTCAAGAGGTGGAAAAATCTAATGTTTCTTTAACCATTAATGAGCCATTTAGATCTAGCCTTAGCAGCCTAAAGAAGTCTTCTTTGCTTAAGATTTCATTTAGCTCCAACGTAGCAAAATTGAGGCAGTTTAAGGTATTTTAAGAGGGGTGTCTACTTAGATTAGTTTCTATATTAAAGATAGATTTGAGAGTTTTCTCCTTCATTTCATGGATGATGCCAAAAAATTTCCCCATTCCATTTCCATGGATAAACTTTAAGTTTCTTCAAAGAGTAAGAAGGGGAAAGGTATTTGACCAAGAGTTTTTTATATGGGTATGAATGAGAGGGTGCTCAAACCATGTGTTTTGAAAATAAAAAGGGTTAAGGCTTTGTAAAGTTTGTGGGGTTCTATTTGATTGTTAAGGAGGATAGGCCTATGGTCAGAATTGAAGAAATCAAGGTAGAAAAGCTTTGTTTCAAGGAAAAGTTCAGCCATTTAGAATTGACTTGGATTTGCCAAGTTGTGACATAATTAAGTGAAAGATTTTTTATTTATATCTCTCTAAGTGGACATAAAGCCCACATAACAAATTGCAGACATATCACATTTGTTCATGCAGTCTTGATACATATTAGCTCTATATTGGCTTATAACATTACCACCCCATTTATCATTATTTGAAGTGAGTTCATTGCAATCACTTATCATAGCCCAGGGACCATTAAGTAAGTTGGATCCATCTTCTAGATTAGACCATGACCATTTATGAGTGGCAAATCATGGGCTTACATAAATGGTAGAAAGAAAGAAAGGAAAATTAGAGGTATTGACTTGAACTTTTAGATGGACTTCCTGTAAAGAAGAGGAGATGACGTTCATGACAGTGCCTTGATCTTTCTAAAGAATGGTGATACCACCGTTATAACCAATAGTTTCTACACAAAACTTATACTCAACACGCGAAATGCACTTTAGTTCCTCTACCTCAACTTTAGGCATTCTTGTTTCCATAAAGATTTGGATATTAAGCTCATAGATAGAGTTCAATATTTTTATTGTCTGGAGTCATAGGTTTAGAGGTGAACCCTTAGTATTCCATTCAAAAATCTGAAGAGGAATATATCTCACACCACCCGGTCTATCATCATCAATCATGTTGCTATTTATCATTATGAAATCAAGCTTGTACTAAGCAAGACGACCTATTTTTAGGTTTACACAGGCGAAGGATTCCTAGTCTCGAAAGCATGGTCGGTAATTGGTCTTCACCAACAATGGGGTCTCCTCCTTTGGACTCATCATCCGATTTTGAATCTCCTCTTCCTGGATGAATTCCACTATCACAGTTAACATTCTCTTTGATATTTTTCCTTAATTGTCTCCTCCCAAGCATTCAAAAGACACATCATATTCAGTTGCTCTCCACATCATGATGTTAGTATGAAGATACAGGGTCGCATGGCTTACTATGATTCTCCCTGTTGGGAAGGTCAACCTCATATTGAGTTATAGAATTTGGTAGGGCGTCTTCGGGGCATCTATCAATGTTGCGTGAGAGATTTCCATCTGAACTCTTGTGAAGTTGTCTTGTTTGTGAATGTGGATCATTCATGAGCGATCCAAAAGCCATGGAGTTGACGAATCTTTGTGAAGGATTCGTCATTAGTCAAGATTAGCTGAGTGCAAACTGGCATTTTGTCCTACAGAAGTTTTTAGTTTTTTTTTCCTTTTTATTACAAGTCTTATGTTTGCATGAGAGGAAGAACTTGGTCGAGAAGAAAAAGAAGATTTAGTTTTGGTTGGGGGGTGCAAACTGAAAGACGGAGGGGTGTCTATCTTCCAAGGATGGAGCTTGATTGCCTTAGGAAGATGAGATAATTAAAGAAACCTTATCAAGCATCTTTTAATTTCTCCTGCCATTAGCTTGGTTAAAGGCTTTGTTATAGTTCCTAGTCCTTCTATTTTGGACCTTAATCCAATCGTCGTAATCTTGATTGGTGCTACTATGGTTAACTTGACTCTTTTCCTGGCTCGTAGCCTTAGTTATCATATTGGACCCTTGGGGAGGTTCTAGACGAGCTTCAAGAGGCATATCTTTAGCTAGTTCATCATTCAAAGGATAGAAAAACTCTGAGCAACTAATGCAACCACATTTATGACACAAGGAAGGTAGACCATCATCCATGATAACAATGTGCATGATAAGGAATTACATCAACTTGGATACAAATTCTAGCATATCTGGCTCTTTCAACTCAAAGGGTGAAAACATTAATGTGGAGCACTTTTCCAAGAGCACCTCCTATAGTTTTGAGGGCTTGGGAAGGATAGTACTCTGCTAAGAGATCAGGGATTCTAGCCCAAATAGCTATAGATTCAAATTTGAAAGAAGTTGGCTTAAACTTTGGGGTCCATTTTCTAATAGCAAGGAAGAGACCATCAACAACTTTGACAATAAAGGATGAATCATCTTTAGGATTGAAAGCCACTATGTAGTAACCATAGCTAAAATTGATTAGGTTGAACCTAGGCTTTCCTTGCCATAATTGGGACAATTTCTCATGCATTCTTGGATAGCCTAGATCGGGTCTAATGAGTTTGACAATGTACGCATTCTCCCAAGGGGTGTGAAATGTTTTCCTTTCTTCTTTTGTGAAGTTGACTCTAACAATGCAATGCCTTACTATTTCTGTTCTTTGTGGTTGCTTCTTATTTTGATTGTCCTCATGCTCTAGTTCTATGTTTTCGTTATCTAGGCTGATTTCCTTATTAGCAAAGAAAGCTTCTTGATAAGCACTTTGAATATTGCAATAAGTGAGTCTTTATACGATATTGGATTCTTAAAAGTTTATTGAACTTTGAGACTAAATTTTGTGGATCTTGTTGTGCAGGATTAGGTCGATAGGCATTGTCATCTTCTATGGCATGTTGCTTTATTCTTCTTCGTAAGTCATCTTCTTGGTTAGGTAAAACACTCACTAGAATGTTTTTAGTGGTCATGTTTGGACACTAAGTTTTTACTAAGAGATGAGTTTAAGTTACTTAGCTGGGATTATTTTCATTCTAACGACATTTTTGTAATTGAATATTAAAATATTATTATTTATTATTTACTATATTTGGTCCTTTTCAAACAAAAATTAAGAGTGAAGCCCTTTTTAATATCACCCAAGCTACCTTTCCTAAAAGTATATTGTGATATTATTTATTCATATTTTTTTCCCTTTATAAACTTTTTATTTGAGCATGTGCAAACTATTACTTATGTTTGTAATTTTTGTGTTGATTTGTGAGTACAAACTATCTAAAATCAAAACTAGAAAAAATAAGGACTTTCACTCTTCATGATGGCATTAATATGATAGAGTAATAGGCTTTTTACATAAATTTGATTAACGATATTATTAAATTTCTTCACTCATAATTTTTATTATTATAACTCAATTTTAAATAAGGTAAATTACGCGAACCTCCCTTAAAAACTTTATAAATTGTACAGACCTCTAAGTTTTTTAAAAACCAGTACTTAGACCTCTAAAAATAAGTAAATTGAATGGACCTTCCCTAAAAATTTTGAAGATTGCATAGATTTCTAGTTTTTTTAAAAGTCAACACTTATATATCTGAAAAATGGCATGATGATAATATGTAAATTTTGCTTAGCTGGTGCTAAATGTCATTACATATATAATATATGTAATAAAATATTTTTTAAAAAATATTTAAAATTTATTATTATAGTTTTTAAATAATTATTTTTTTAGAAAAAAAGGAATTAATTGTCTTTTTCTTCTTCTAGAATTGCACTCTAGCATGGAACAAATATATTAGTAAAGTTTTCTATTAAGCTAAGAGACAACCTTGCGATACTGTTTTTCTACTATTTTTTATTAAAATTACACTTCAAATACCAAGTTTTAAAGGACAAAAAAAAAGTTTTCATTTTTTAATAGTTAAATTTTTAAATATTTTTTGAAATATTTATTAATTAAACATATTATATGTAATGACACATTAGAATCAAATAAACAAAATTTACGTATAATAATCGCATCAGTTTTTAGGGGTTTAAATGTTGGCTTTTGAAAAAAACCAGGAGTCCATGTAATTTTCAAAATTTTTAGGGGAAGGTCCATATAATTTACTTGTTTTTAAAGAGTGCAAGTGCTAACTTTTAAAATACTTGAGGGTCCATATAATTCTTAAAGTTTTCATGGAAGGTCCGCACAATTTACTCTTTTGAATATGTTTAAATGTCGTATCTATTTTCACCATTGCCAAGGTTGAACATGCTCTCTCTCTCTCTCTCTCTCTCTCACACACACACACACACACACACATTGTTTAATTAAACCAGCAAGAACAATATATTAAGGGAATTGCGTGAATGACAAGACCACACAAAAATGCGTTTCCCTTTCTCTCTTGATTATGAATTTGGCAATTTTACTTTTTAATTTACTTTATTTTTTAAAATAAAAGAATCCCATGAAGCCATTCCACCTTCTTCATATGTTCTTAAATCCACACAAGTTTCAGAAATTTGGTTATCAATCCATATCGAATGTGCTCAACGTAATAAAGTCATTCATTGCTTATATCCTTATATATTAACCTAATCTCCTACCTTTATGATATTAAATTGGAAAATAATATTAAGAATTAGATTTTTCATTTAATTCCTAGATGTAGTAGGATGACAAGCCACAAGGGTAACTTCTTAGTAGATTTGATTTTTAGCAAATATTTATAATGTGTACAAAGAATATGAAGCTATCAATTTGAGTGAGTTTATGTCATACTTTAAACTTTGCATGATCTTTCCATACAAATCCATCAAATGTACCACTGTTGAGAAAAATCAATACTACTCTATTTTGCAGGGATGTGAATAAAAAACTGAATGTTTAGGATAACCAAATCAAAACTGGAAAACAAATCCCTAAAAAAACAATTGACTAGTCCATCAGTTTTGGTGTAGGACTAATATCTTTAATTTTTCCAATTTTCGGTTACGGTTTCAATTTATAAAACAAAAAATCGATAGTTTTGGTTAATCGATCCGTATTCATAACTACATATACAATTTATAATATACTTATATAATTGATTGAGATTTTGTATTAAGCTTAACTATTCAAGATTGATAAAAACACATGAGCAAAATGTTATTATAATGATTATCTTGATGGCACCAATATATGTTCACAACTCTTTAACATATCTTATAATCTTAATTTACAGTTTTTAATATAATTATAAAAAAATGCTTTAATTTTTTACAAATATTGAAAAATACGGTTTATTGCGAATTTCCATAACCATTATGTTAAATGATTAAAAACCGAAAAATTAACCAAAAAAGGTTAATCGTTAAGGTGGTTAACTGTTTATAATGGATTGGTTTAGGATCGATATATTAAATACCAATAATTATGGTTAGATTCAAAAAATAGAGCCATAGACCGATTAACCGAACTATGAACATCCATACTATTTTGTATACATGTTTTTTTTTTTTTAAGATTTTCATGTTTATTTTGTAAATATATTTCATTGTTACATCAACATGTAATTAAATTGTTTTACTATTTTGTAATCGGGTATAATGGATATTGATTGTTAAATTAGCATACACATCGCACATGTACCATTTGCTACTGTTTTTATTATTTAGAAAGCCAACACCTTTTGTCAATTAGATTTTCTTTTGAATTTATTTATCAAAATAAGTTGTCATTAAACATAATTGCCAAAATGACCAACCAAAATCGCTTGTTCAATATGCATTTTTTGTTTGCATATAATTCGCATGTATTTTCTAAGTGCGAGACATATACAACTTACACCCAAGCATGAGAGTTGCATTATGTCATGGTTTAATGTGATCCACACAATATTCAACATGCAAGTTTTCTTTTTTATATCATTTCCCCTATTTAACTATTTTATCCTCTAAACTCAATTTTACATCACTTTTCAAAAGACCAACACAACATAGGAAAAATACCAACCCTAGTACATTCATAGTTTTAGCATATACGCTAGCTCTACTACCAATAATACAATCCAATAACGACATAAACTCTAACTCATGGGAGTCATATGTTTATGAAATCCAATATATTCTCAACCCTAGATTATCTTTTTGATAATCAAACTTTAACTTAATGATAAAGAACAACATATGACTTAACATAAGTTCAAATATACTAAAATTGCAACTTTATAGATGTATTTACATTTAATACCTACAAGAAAGTATAATAGATAAATATACAATTTTGACTCATAACAAAAGAATCTACAAAATATCTAGTCTTGTCGTTTTTCCTCCTTTCATATAGCGCTTGTCTACAACGTGGTCCTTCTCCTTCAGTCTGTAAAGTATTTATCACGCCTCGAGCACATAGGATGTGCTAGCTTCACCACATATATCATCTATATAATATATCCAAGGCATCCGTTAATTAGGTGGGTTACTAATCAAATTTTAATTGAGAAATTGTTATTAATTTTTGTGAAAATTCTGGTAGAATATCATATGATTTTCCATGATTCAAGTTTATCAAAACCTATAAAATTAGCTTGTTTAAGATATATTTATATCATAAAAATACTTGTTCATAAATATTACCAACATGGCCCACTACAAGAGCACAACTTAATAAGAAAGCATTTGGGACTTGGAGGTCTATCACAAAAATAAAATAGACAATAGATATTTGGATATAGTCATCCAGCTATAAAAATAAATTTACAACAAAATCTCTTTTGAAATACATATAAATTCGTGTCTCATATCACGTTATCTATTCAAAATGTCCCTTATGGTTTACATCCCTAAAGCCCAATGGGTCTTAAAGCGAATTCACGAATGAATTATTGTTACTACCTAAAATGTTAAAATGTTGAAAAAATGAGCTACATGCATATCAAACACACTTAAACTAATGCAATGAGCACAAGTATGAAAATTTAATTTATAATTCACAAGCAAGGTATTTGCAGCATTCATGAAATACCATCATCAATTGGAGTATCATGACTCCCACCAAACAAAAGGAGCATGGATCCCTCAACGAATCACACATGGGGGAAGGGGGTGGGGTAGGGTTTGAAAAGTCCCTAAAACTTACTAGAAAAGAGAAAGCAAGAAAGTAGTTTCGTATGATTTGGCCCCTCACATCCTACAATTGATGATCATCATTGTGACGGTTTATAACACTGTATAATTCAGCACAACTTTGTACATGCTCCAATAGACTATCCGGTCTTAGAAATTCTCTTATCAACTAGCCATAAAGCCCAACCATACACTTTGCAGGGATTTAAGTGCCTAACTATGGTGTCATCCCATAGTTGCAATTAGGCTTATAACCCAGTCGAAGGGTATCACTTTTTCGGTAAATAGCCAAGTAGCAGCCAACACTCATTTAAGCTAAGTTTAAGTATTATTCTAGTTATTATCTTCTATCTTAGTAAACAACATGTATTTACTGCATACCTATCAACCGTTTCAAAACCTTGTTTTCCTTTTTTCAAGTTTAAAGTCATTTGTTGTTCATAAATTCAAAGTCTCTTATTAGACTAAAATTTCAAGTGACTTTAGTTAATTATTTATGATTTTTATTAGTTGAATTATACGGATTAGGGTCTATATGGTGATGAATCCTAGTTTAAGACTCAACTCATTTGTGTGCATTAAGTTTAGTTATGGATAAGCAATATTTCTTAGGTTTCCATATCATTTGTTTAATCTAGCTGAGTTATCTAGTTAATTATTTATGTTGGGACTAGTTATGGGGTTTAAGTTAATCAATCATTAGTGGATCATATTGCTGTAGGTAGGGGTGAGCACGGAAAAACCAAACCATAATTTATGGTTTCGTTTTTTTTCCATCCCAAACCAAATCATTAAGTAACGATTTGGTTCGGATTATAAATTTTTTAAACCATTAAATAACGGTTTGGTTCGGTTTGGATTACGGTTTAAATCAAAATTCTAACTAAAAATTTTTCTTATTCTAGTTTTTTTACATTTGTGTAGATTCTTAAATATTTATATCATTTTACAAAGTTGATATTATAAACCATAACAAAATACTTTATAAATTTATCATACTTTTAATCTATAATTCTTTATAAAATCAATTATCCACCAATAAAATACATTCACTAACAAATACATAGTAAATCATAATTTATGATTTTTAATATAAAAAATTCATCAATGAATAAAATGGCCAGCTGACAAAATATATTAAACAATTAATATATAATGAAAGTTTATAACTGAATAAATAAATTTCATACTTTACAAAGTCAAAGCTATTAAAAAAAAAACAATAGTTCATCATCAACAAAAAATTACATAACATGAGTTTAAAAAAAATTTATAAAAGGATAAGTTGATTTTAATTAATATTCACCAAATAATAAATATCAAATGAAATCATATAAACATATAGTAAAATATTATTATATTTTTTTAAAACAGTTTGGTTCGGTTTTATAGATTGGTTTGGTTTACCTTCCAAACCAAACCATAAACTTACGAATTGGTTCGGATTTGAAAAATTTAAAACCGAACCATGAAAAAAAAAACCATATTTTCGGTTTGAATTGGTTTGGTTCGATCGGTTTTTTTGCCTACCCCTAGCAGTAGGTTTCAGTTTGTCGATAACCCCATTTTTGCCCCTTAAAAAATATAAAAAATAATTATTTTTAAATTAAAAATGATAAAAATACAAAAAAGAAAAAAGAGATGAATATAAAGATTAGAAAAATTATTTTTTTTTTTGGAAATCCCCCTCTTTTAGCAATTATACTTATAAATAAAAGTATTTCAAAAAGGAAAAAAATTTAAAAAGGAAAAATATAAAGGATAATTTATTTTAGATTTTATTATAGGCTTAATTTTATAGCATGTTGGGCTCTCTTTATAATTTGGATTGGATCCTTATCTTAAATCGAATTTGGCCCGTTTTTGTTTAAATGCAAATTGGGCCTAGCTCAATCTTGCTTAAGGGTATGTTTGGATTGTTGGATTTTTATTTATATCGTATTTATGTCTGATATAAATCTATAACTTATCTATACTATATCTGTATTATATTTGTTTGATTAGTTTATGAGTAAAACTATTAGATTTTTGTCGACATATATTTCTTAACAAACATTTGTTTGAAAACGATAAAAATATGATGCCAAAATGACCAAAATATGATGAAACAAATAAACTGACAAGATAGCCCAAAAAGCTAAAAACAAGGCTAGCTCAGTGGGTAAAGGTGCTACTATAGAAAAGGGAAAGTCGAGGGTTCAATGCTTGTCTCAAGGTTAAAAAATTCCAAATTTTTTCTAAAAAGCATTTGAACATTCATTTAATTACCATTAATAATAAGTGGATTTTAAAATCATCGTTCAAAATTTTGAAATTTAAAAATTTTTAAGTTCTCGTGACCCTTGACTCATCAAGTTCTATAACTGAATTTGATTGCTAGTCTTTACGTAATGACCAATTTAATCTATGATAATGAGTTTTTGGACTCTCATCCTCTTTTCCTCTATTATTTTCTTAGTCATCTCTCTTTCTGGAGCTTTCGCTCCTTAACCCCAACATCCTCGTCTCTTTAGCTCTCTCTTACAACCCTCTTAATCTTCATGGTCACCCTCTCTCTCACCATCTCTCAAACAACTACCTCAGCCACTCAACTTCTAAACATCGACTCCAACATAGTCTAAATCCATTGTCGTTAATCCAACACGAATACAAATCCATAAACACTAGACTGCCACCATCAACAACCAAATACCCATTACCTTCACCAAACCTAAGTCTTGCGATGCCACTCCATAAATCCCAACACCAATACACATTACCCAAACGACCAAATGACCGCTACAACCTCAATAGACATAAACACAATCACCAACCTCAATGGCTCTAACCCCAAACACCATCATAACATGAACCTAACCCAAACTTCACCATCTACTACTTTGCTCACAGCGTTAACCTACCATTAGAAATATGATTGAACTTTCATAACCACCATCACCTGCTGAAACCCACATCTTTACCAAACCTACACCAACCACCAAGAGAGAGATAGGCCATAATTTCCTCATTTTTGTAGGTCTGAAGACCACAATTGTTGACTCGTCTTCGATCCTTGGTCTGGTCTGAAGAGCACTCTTTAACCAATTACCTTGTCCTTCTTGTTATATTACTTGATTTGTTTAGTTATTCATTTATTTTTGTTTAGTTTGTGGTGGGTCTCTTTTGCTCTTCATATAAAATACACACGAAGCTGAAGTTTTCAAATTTATAAAGATTACTAATAGATTATGTTCAACTTCAGTCGCAATCACTACATAGGCAAGTATACCTATCAAAGTAGCATATAAAGTATTAAATCTCATTCCTTAAGGATTATTAGCACCTACCATACTCATTTTTCACTATTATCTAGCCAAAAAAACTTAGAAGAAATTATGAACAACAAAAAGCTAAAGCTAAGTTAAAACTAAGGCCTTGTTTGTTTTGATGAAAAGTATTTGTTAATGAAAATAGTTTTTCTTTATAAAAGTTTTCTAGAAAAGTAACATATTTTCAAATTTTTGGCTAATTTAATGAAAATACTTTTCCTTTGTTTACAGTTTTGAGGTAACTCATATATATTAAGTATAAAAAATGAAAAAATTACATATATTATAATGAGACATGAATCTACTTAAAAGAAAAATATTTTAAAAATTAATAATAAATGTTTTTGGATAGTAATGATTAGTAGATGGACTCGTAAATCGATAAAAAATGACTTAGACATTTATATTCCATAAGTCGTTTTCCAAAAAAAAAATTATGAAAAGTTTATGTTTTCCAAGACAAAGGAAACTATTTTTCATTAATTGTCCTATTTTTTCTTAAACAAACACGGAAGAATGAAAGAGACGTTTTCCTAAAAAATATTTTAATTGAAACAAACGGGGCCTAAATATATACATGTTTTCAGGACAAAGTTATGAAATAGGTGTTATTAATGCAATAATTAGCTTAAGTTTTGTTTCACCAAGTCCTTATCATATGATTTCTTAACAAACTCATAGAGTTGTTAACTAGGTATACTTGTACCGTTCGATTCACTAAGGAAAGCTAAAACCTCTCTCAAGGTTAGAAACTTTAGATCTAGATCAAACCATTGGAATCTCTTCATAAGCTATCAGCAATTTAGATACGCATGAAGTTTAAGAATCATTTGATTTAAAACCTATTTTTATGATATCAAAATCAAATGACAAAAAGTTTTACCATCCCTATATCTAGATGATTATGAGCAACTTCATTAGCATCTTAAATCTATTAAAAAGAATGATCTCTCAAACTGTTCAATTAAAATTAGACATGAATCTACATGGTGCGCTCACATAAACTCACGAGTTAGGGTTTAGGCTACTAACTATAAGTACTCAATCAATTTTAAATTAAAATCCATTGAAATTACATGAATCAGGTCTTGGATTCACAAAACCTTAAGTTAAAATGATTATTTCTCGATGGATATGAACATTAAACACAGATTCAAGAGAAATGATATGATATAAAGATAAGTATTACTGATTAAGCACAAGATCTTACAAAAACAAAATGTCGAGTTAATATGAAATTACCTAGAAAACTTAAATCTCTAACAAAAAGAAAGGTTTTTTTAACTAAAAATCCTCTCTCTACTCTATACAATGTTGGGAATTTGTTACATATGGTACAATATATGTTTTACAATGCCTCTACACATTTATATTTGGACGACTGACACAGAGAATCATGAAGAGATTATTCATTGACATAGTAGATTCTTTTTAGTGGTTTTGTCCATATCTTTATGCACTTTATTTTAGGGCAGCATGTGCATAACAACCAAGATAGGGTCACTTTTCACAGCTTGGATCACGGGCTCGAAGGTTGGTCGTGATATAGGCTGTATCTTTTTCATTAGAGGTGTGATTTAGAGTTAGTTTGTACTACAGTCAAAATTGCAGGTGCGACTTTGGGTGCAATTAAGGTTGTGTTCTTGAATTATAAGCACTCCTCTCAGTGCAAATCACGATCTAGATTGAAGGTGTGATTTGGACTTACCTTATTTTCTTGCCCTCGGTTAGGATCTTTGGGCTGCGGTTGGAAAATGTTTTCAAACATTTTTGTTGTTGTTCCAATCTTGATTTAAATCACTTTATTTCTTCCTTTTATAAGCTTTGGAGGTGAAAACAACGTATTCACAATGATAGCACAGAATCATAGGAATTCATCTAAAAATAGATTGGATAAAGCATAAATTCTACAGGTTGGATAGAGTAAATAAGTTATCAAACCTCCCCCCGCACCCCCCCCCCACACACACACACACCACTTAAGCTTTTGCTTGTCCTCAAGCAAACCATCATTTAAATCATCAAAGCAAATCTTCTTGAATAGGATAAAAAAAGTCATGAATGGAAGTTGACCGATTAATTACAATCAATCACCACTAAACTTAACACTCCATTGTAGAAATAACTCGATACAATTCTATTATATCATGTGAAAAAAGTTACTTTTGCTAAAGTTACTAGATTTATCCATGTAGATAAGCCTTTATCCTTATTGTTTAAGTTAAAATTTAAAGAAAAAATTATTCAAAAAATCAAATGAAGTAAAAGAGACTTTATCAACTTTATCCCCTTATATTTAAAGTATATAGTCTCTTAATCATCACTATAAGCATTACACTCAAGTGTGCAGGCATACACATCAACTTATCCATTAAATCACTTTCCTTATTTGTACTTCCAGCATTGTTCCCATATCTTTCTCTTTCTTTAATATAGCTGAGCTGATAGAGGGATCAAGAAATTGCTCTTTTGAGAGATTAATCCCTGCTTATATTAGCTAGCCTTTTTTAAGTACTTTTTGATTTCATTTGATTTCGTTAGTTATTAGTAGAAGAGTTAGACCTTGCTTATCCAAGGGACTAAGTCTTGCTTATGCTAAAAACTATTTTCTTCTTCTCTTTTTTTTCCTTTCATGATTCGATTAATAAAGGAGTCAAGCCTGAATCTTCTGAGGGACCAAATCTTGCTCATATTAACTAAACATGAATTTTCTTTCTTTTATGGCTTATTTAAAATTGATAGAGAGGTCAAGAAACTGCTTTTAAGGGCCAACCCTTGCCCATATCAGCTCTAAGCGCATGTCAATTTCATTTTAATTTTTAATTTCAAATAAAGCACAAGGAAAATCATCAAGTTGAAAGTATCATTCGATCCTTCATTAGAGACTATAAGGCTTTCAGAATGACTAATTGAAAAGCATATAAATCAGTCTTTTAATAATTAATTGAGTAGCCTTACTAAGAATCTTAAGCATATTCCAACTCTAAATTATCAAGTTAAATAACAAGTAAAACTACTTTACATAGATATCATAGAGTGATTTTAACAAAGTAAAGCTAACTCCAAGGTAGGACAATGTTGTTCACTACTAAGCTCAATCGAGTTATTTGGTGATTTTATTTCAAAATTTAAAAAATTTTGGTCAATTTTACCATTTCATTATTTTCTTATAATTGTGGAGGAAAGAATGATTAAAGAAGCATGTTTACTTTATTCTCAAGCAATTATTAACATCCATCTCCACCCTTCATTTTGTGTAAATCTCTTCCCCTACGCTTAAACTAAACATTGCCCTCAATGGTTTTTTTTTTTTTTTAGCCAAATGCCCTCAATGTTTAAAACATGATGAATAGAATCTGATCAATCTTTTTTCTATCGTTAAGGTGGAAAATTGAACCAAAAATTCTCTTTCTTTATCATCAATCGAATCATTGTTCGTGACCTAAGATTCTATATTATCATCAATCCAATTACCGTTCACATTTTTTCTTTTTCCTTAGACACATGAAATCAGAAATTTAAAGTGCATTGCAAAATTTTAAGGATCAAGAGTTTTAAAAAACTTCTTTATTTGGAATCACATGTTGAGGTTATATTGAAGATCACGGACTTGGTTACCTTCTTGATTTAAGTTATTTAAGACTTAAGGCAAATATGGAAAAACATTAGCAGTAACGATGGGCTTGATTAGAGCTATGGTGGAACCTGTGAAAAATAAAAAAAATTATGGTAACCTAATTGCAGGTTAAACCATGCCCAAAATTATTAGGTAGATTTAGGCTTTCCTTGAACCTTTTATGCACAGCTTCTTTCATGTTCCTATTCTCGATCTCGAAAAAATGATTTTATTCTACCTTGAGCATCATTCTTCAATCAAGATTTGCTTTTTTCCTAAAAATTATAAGTTAGTGAAAAAGACTACAAGTTAGAAATGGGTTGCCTCCCATTAAGCGCTTATTAATATCGTTAGCTTGACAAAACCTCCTCTAAGGCTCAAAGAGCTTATGCCAAGTGTAACTCCTCCATCTATCCCAAATCTTTGTGATAGTCCTTGATAGGGTTTAAATCTCTTCCCATTGACCTTAAACCTTTCATTATCAGAGTTTTCAACCCCTATGGCATCATGGTGATAGACTTTTTTAACTCTGAACGGGCCTGACTATCTAGACTTGAGTTTTCCAGGAAAAAGTGTTAGTTTGAAATTGAATAGCAGAACCAAGTCTCCTTTCTTAAATTTATGTGGGTGCTTTACTTTTGCATCATTCCATTTTTTAACCTTCTCATTATACAACCTATTGTTCTTATAACCGTTCAAGCATAGTTCATCTAATTCATTGATTTGATACAACTTATGCTTTCTGACAGCCTTTAGATTATGATTTAGCAATTTGATTGCCTAATATTGTATGTGTTCAAGTTCTACTAGTAGATCGTATACCTTCCCATATATGACCTATAAGGTGTTTATCCTCAAGGGTGTTTTAAAAGCAATTTTATAAGCTCATAATGCATCATCCAATTTTTTAGCCTAGTCTTTTCTGTTTGTTGCAACTGCTTTTTCCAAGATTCACTTAAGTTCTCTATTAGAGACCTCATCTTGTTCACTCGTTTGAAGGTCATAGGGTGTGGCAACCCTATGATGCACTCCATAATGTTTAAAAACTTTTTCAATCTATATGTTGCAAAAATGAGTGCCCACATCACTAATAAAAGTTCCAGGATATCTGAATCTTGAAAATAACTTTTTCAAAAATTTTATGACTACTCTAGCATCATTAGTAGGTAAGGCTTGAGCTTCTACTCATGTTGACATGTAATCTACTGCTACTAAGATATATTTGTTACTAAAATAGTTAGGGAATGGTCCCATGAAATCAATGCCCTAAACATAAAAAATTTCACATTCTAAAATGATTTTTTGAGTCATTTCATCTCTCTTTGAGATATTCTCCACTCTCTAGCATTGATCAAAATTTGCTACAAATATTTAGGCATCCTAAAAAATCGATGGCTAATGGAAGCTTGCTTCTAACACCTTGTGACCTACTCCATTTGCATTGTAATGGCTTCTAGTTAGGCCGGCATGGCAGTGATCCAAAATTTTTTGTCCTTATTTATGTGATACATCATTTTCTTAGAACAAAAATGAAATGAAAATGGATCTTCCCAAAAGTAATGTTTTAAATTAGTAAAGAATCTTTTTCTTTGATTATAATCTAACTCTATGGGGGGTTCATTGTCAACTAAATAATTAGCAATGTTAGCAAACCATGGTTCAGGGTCATCACTTACAGTGTAAACAAAATAGAGACTCTCCTGAGGAAACTCATCATTGATTTCTTCTTCTGTAATTGGTCTAAAAGGAGTTGTCTAGCCTAGATAAATGGTCTATAGCAAGGTTTTCACTACCTTTTTTATCCCTTATTTCTAAGTCAAATTCTTGTAATAATAGAATCCATCAAATCAATCGTGTCATAGCATCAATTTTAACTAACAAGTATTTCAAAGTTGAATGATTAGTATAAACAATGACTTTTGAAATGATCACATATAACCTGAATTTATCGAATGCGAAGATGACTGCTAGCAACTCCTTTGTCGATTGTGGTGAAGTTGGCTTGTGCTAGTGTCAGAGTTTTGCTTGCATAATGAATAGGTTGGAAATGGCAATCTTTTTCGTTGACCTAAGATAGCTCTAATAGCCGAATCACTAGCATCGGGGTAAGTTCCAATCTGGTACTACCATGATTGGTGCATTGATCAACCGTTCCTTCAGCAAGTTAAAAGCTTTTAGACAATTCACATTAAAGTTGAATGAGGTGTCTTTCTTCGAGAGTTTCATTAGGGGTCGTGCAATTTTTGAAAAATCTTTTATAAACCTTCAATATAACATTATGTGCCCTAAAAATTTCCTGATTACTTTAACTATAGTTGGTGGTGGTAATTTTTCAATGACCTTGACTTTGGCTGTGTCGACTTAAATTCCTTGATTTGAGATTTTATGCCCCAAAACAATGCCCTAAGTTACTATGAAGTGGCACTTTTCCCAGTTTAGAATAAGGTTTGTTTCTTTACATCATTGCAAAACTTTTTCCAGGTTCAAGAGGCATCCATTAAAGGAATTGCCAAACACTGAAAAATCATCCATAAGACCTCCATCACATTTTCTTCCAAATCCTCAAAAATGGCCACCATGTATAGTTGGAATGTGGTTGGGGCATTATAAAGACTAGATGGCATCCTCTTGTAAGAAAATGTGCCATAGGGATATGTAAAAGTGGTCTTTTCCTGATCTTATGATGCTGGTAGGATTTGAAAATACCCTGATATACCATCCAAGAAGTAATAGAAAGCGTGACCTGCTAACCTCTCTTGCATTTGGTCTATGGAAGCAGTGGAAAGTGATCTTTCGTAGTGATGTTATTGAGCTTCCTCACCATCTTGCAACAGTGTGCATAGTAATGAGCTCATTTTTCTCGTTGGAGACAATTGTCATTCCCCCTTTCTTTAGAACCACTTGAGTTGTACTCACCTAAGCACTATTTGAAATGGGTTATTTGATTCCAACATCTAGCAACTTCATTACCTCTTTCTTCACCAATTCCTTCATGTTTGGAT
Organism: Combretum micranthum; assembly: GCA_024138025.1. Lineage (NCBI taxonomy): Eukaryota > Viridiplantae > Streptophyta > Magnoliopsida > Myrtales > Combretaceae > Combretum > Combretum micranthum. The sequence continues at coordinate 262,749 of JAMXBD010000823.1, read as the reverse complement.
TCAGCTGTCTTTACGTTTGCACCACCGACTAAACATTGTCTTCCACAAGAATTTTGTGAGTGTAGTATGATGGACTTATACCTTTAATATTAGCAATTTTCTAAGCTATTGCTCTCTTGTGTTCTCTCAAAACTTTCAACAACTTTTCCTTCTATTCAATACTAAGTTTTGAGGAGATTACAATAGGTAACTTAGAATTCTCTCCAAGGAATGCATATTCTTAGTAATTGGGCAATTCTTTCATCTCTAGTTCAGGGAGCTATTCAACCGAAGTCCTTAATCTTTTGATGTCATCTCTATTCATCTCCTCCTCCAGCTGATCTTTCATAACTTCTCCATTTACTTTAACATGCGCTACTAATTCTTTCTTGCAAAATGAATTTGAGTCCTCCACACTACTCCTACTTAAGCATAGGTCCAAAGTGTCATCACAAGTCATATTTTGTATCGCCTTTAGAATTTAATAATCCAATTTATTGACAGTAAAATACAACCATCAATCCATTTGGTCTCGTGGGCCATGAAACCCCATAACATCGATTGGCTCAAGAATGGCCTACTACTTACGAGGTCCTAATCTCCTGGGAAGGTAATGAGATCCATAGCTCCACAAAGGAACGTCATGTAAGGCCTCCCCATGAACCCTCGCCTTGGAAGGCTCGTCGAGCTCATAAGCTCGACTAACTAGTGAGTGCTCCAATCACACCTTGTGATTGGAGGGAACATCACTACAAGCCACAAAGCCATGACCCTTCAGCTAGAGTATCTCCATCACCTTGGATACTAGGTTAACTGCCAGGAGGAAATCTATCCTAGTATAACCCTAAACACTATAAAGGCAAAGGGGGAATGCAATTTTCCACTCTATTATAGATACATTACCCTTACCCGTGGACTAACTTAAGTACCAGAGTAGTCGCACCGGGCAACCACTAGTGCCCCCTCTAACCGTTTTCTCTGTGTTTGTAGTATCAACCCAATTTGCTCGTGCAACACAATGATTCTACAGCAAAACAATCATTGTCATTATTCATCCCTTGTTTGGTGCTTTCTAATAGCTTTATAACAATCTCATCGTCCACTACGCGCAGTGCTAACTTCCCTTTTTTCTCATCTATGATAGCTCCTTCAATTGCCAAAAATGGTCTCCCCAGTATAAGATGAACTTCTAATCTGTCAAAAATGTTGTAGGGCATTAAATTTATACTTACCCTCAAATTTGCTAAAGCTCTTTCAATGGGTAAGTTCCCTATCAGACAAGGTATCATGAAACTACCTAGATCTTTTCTTTTTCTTGGATGTTGATTAAGGAGGACAACTAAGCAGTCCTTCCCAAGTGTCACCATGGATATCTCCTCCAGTTTTCTTTTGTTTGAAACGAGTTCCATAAAAAACTTTGCATATTTTGGCATCTAAAATAGGGGATCCACTAGACGCAAATTAATATTTGTTTGAAAACTTCCAAAAATTTTCTAAACTGTTCCTGTCACGCCCCAAAGGGTATTCTAAACGTAACAATCCACCACACTCAATATTAAAGCTTAAGTATGACAACCTTAGCTACTTCCAAAAGCTTTGATATTAAGTGTAAGGTGTGAGAGCACCATACATGGAATTATGAAGCTTAAGAAGATATAATAACATATTAAGAAAAGAGGATTCATAATATTCATTTACTTATATCAATGATCTTACAAACTTAGGGACATTTCCCTTAATCACAGATCTATCACAAGAATATTGTACATCTTATCCAACACTAAACTTCATCTAGGATTTCCTTAGCTGAAAAGAAATTACCTGACTGCAGGGTCCTCATGGCCTCAACCACAAATAGGGAAACTGCAAAAGATATCTATGGGGGTATAAGCTAACAGGCTTAGTGAGAACTATTTCCATAAATAACTTCTTGTAACAAAATTTCAAACAAGTTGTTTAATCAAACAAATGGAATGCATCATACACGTGGGCAAACAAGGCATATAGTTTTCCGGAACTATATGTTGAATGGATTTGCGCCCTTCATTCGGGGTTTTGTGATACATATCCTCAAACAAGTAGTTTTAGTAAAAAGATTTATGCTTTCGACCAATATCGCCAAGCATATGAAGTCTACTTGAATTGAGACTTGCTTTCTTATCTTCTGCGAAGCATTTTCTTAATGCCACCAAGCAATCACTTTCGGACACTCCGCCAAGTGTTGCTTTCGACATGAGCTTACTATCCTTCTCACCCAAGGATAATAACCCAAATGTAATGTGACTCACTTCATGGTATGCATGAATCCATTTATTTATGATTTCATAACATTATTATTATCAAATTTAAGGCGATAAAAGAATCTCATACAAAGCAAGTGTTATACTAAAACAAATATTTACATCAATTCCGGCCTTGCTATTCTTAGGATTCTTTCAAGGAATTATTTTACACACATATCTATTTGTCTTTTCCTAACTCTAATGCAACTAAATTACAAGCACAGCAAGTATAGTATTTAAAAGAAATAAACTCACGATGCCAGGTCGACTATTCTTCTATACGGATGAGTCGTTCATACACTCCACTCAATCAAAATAGTCTTCAGGATATAGGTATTCTTCCTTGGAATCACCTAGCTAAAGAAAATACCCACAATGAGTATTTCTTGATGATTTTCTTGAATTTTGACAAGACAATGTCAAAAGAACGTTAAAGTTCGTATAAAGGAAAGTTCCAATTTAAAATGGTCATAACTTGGTCATTTTAACTCTGAATCGCGCATATAATATACCGATTTCTATCTACTCGAAAAGATCTATTCATTTCTAAAACTATTTTTATCAAAATAAACCATTTAGGCCCCAAAACAGTGGCGATAAAATTCACCACGAATTTTCCAACTCAAAAACAATTTTGGTCCAATCATCCAAAAATTTATTTGATAAATACTTAGTTATCTATATAGTTGAAAAATCCTCTTTTTATAGCTACATTGCTCATATTTATTCATGCTTAAGTGTTTGTTGTCCAATCATGTTTCTTGAGTAAGGAAATATTAATTAGAAGTTTAGAAAACTATAGTTTACAAGAAATTCATTTTGTGTTTGGTTTTGAAATGAATACTTTGATTCTTTTGGTTTTCAAAGAATTACTTTTTTTTTTTACTTATTACTTTTCTAGATGACATTTGAAATACAATTTTTTTGTTCTTTTCTAAATTCTTGTGTTGTTCCTATGTATATTCTACACAATCCTTCTTTGACTATTTATTTGAAAAGATCTAAACTTGAAAATCCTCACTTCTTGCTTCCTAAGGTCTTAGCTATGTTATGTTTTCATAGAAATCATTTTGTATTAAAAATCATTTTCTTTTGAAAAACAAAGTGGGATAATAAATGATTTAAAAAGCTTTTCATAACAAAGGTAGTTTCTAAAATTGTAGTAGGTTCTTTTGTAACTTGAAAAGAATGACTTTATTTTTGTTAAATTATAGATTTTATACTTCACATAAACTTATCTCTAAGTGGTAAAATCTCCTTTTGTCAATTACTTTTAGAACTTGAAATTTTGGACAACAATCTAAATGATCATGATTTATGAGAAAATGATAGCAAACAAAAATAACGTAAATAATAATGTTAAATGTTGGGAGTCTTAGCTTTTTCAAGGCTCCCGAGACTAAGAAGTAGATTAGTCCCAAAATAAAAATAAAATGAAAGAAAGAAAAATTTGTTTTGACTTGATGAGGACAAGTCTAAGACTAGAGACTAGTCTTAAAATAACAAGGAATGAATAAATAAATTGCAATGGAATAAATAAATAAATTGCAAGTGAGCTTATATGCTCTAAAGAATATGTATATATATATACATATAGATAATAATACTTAGATATAATAACAATAATATGAACAAAACAATAACATAAACATAAATAGATTTTCATGAACAAGAACAATACATGAACATAATATAGCTTCCATAACATTTAGTCTTTGGAAATTTACACTATGGTCATGTAAAGTTACATGACATGAGAAGAAGAAAATAATAAGAAATGGTTACCTAAAGAAGATTTTGGTAGTGTTATGTGGTTATGGGTTTTGTCGTAGGTAGAAGTTGTTTTGGAATTATTTTGAGAGAGTTTTGGGAGGATATTTGGAGAGAGTTTTGAGAGGAGAATTTGAGAGAGTTTTTGTAGAGAATTTCTGGGTAATAAATGTGTGAAAGAAGTGAAAGAGGAGGGGGTATTTATAGGAAAATGTGGAGTGATTTGAGTGATATAAATAAAAGAAAAATAAAACAAAATTGAGGGAGATAGAAGGAGGGGGCGCCGGCCATCATAGAGAAGAGAGACGGAGTGATTTAATTTTTGTAGTTTTGTGGATTAAATGAAGTAATAAGTAAGGTAGATGTGAAATAAAGTTATGAGAAAGGTAAAAAGTAAAGGTTATAGGTTATGGTGTGTGTAAGAGTAGGTGTAAGAAAAAGTAGAGATAAAAGAATAGTATAGAATAGTGTAATATAAAGTAGATATGACTAATAAAGTACCGGTAGTAAGAAGATACGTGTATAATTGCGATATCTGTTATTTTTACTAGCCGAAAAATTATAAAACTGATATTTTTGAAAACCTTATATATTTACGAGTCTAACTGTATATTCAGAATATTTTTACTATTTCGGGCTCTGGGACACGTTTTATAAGAACTGTATCCGATCGGGTTCGAAACGAGTTGCAGTTTTACTAATCGGATCTTTTTACGCTTCCTTAGATAATTACGCACTATTCTATATTCTAAACTCCTACTCACTCTTACCGAGTTGCTTATTTGGGATTACCGGACTTAAGCTATTACGTCTAACTAGGGTTTTGTTGACCTTTAGAGTTCTGGTTAACTTTTGGTTTAGGGTTTTAGGCTAAACCGATTCCAAGAATTTGAGGGTTTATAATTTCTTATCTCTCCTTCTTCTAGCTTTTGCTAGCTAAGGGAGTGGTAGTTTATAAGACTCCAATGGAGGTGGTACCTTTTTTTCTTCTTCCTTCTCCTCTTTAATCACTTGTTATCCTTATTTTACTATTTTCTAATGTTTGTTGGGTTGATTGTTTCACTAATTTCTTCCATCCTCTTTTCTTCAGTCTTCTTTTTTTTTTTTCCCTCTGTTTTGGAGTTGTTTCCTACTTCTTAAAGGAATAGTGTAAACTCCTTCTTAAACTCTTTCCTTGAACAATTCAACCGCATGGCTCATTTGCACCTCCAAACTCTTAGGTGAGTTAGTGTGGCTCTGCATCACCATCTCTATTTGTTGATAATGAAGCTCGGAGTTCTGATGAATGGCAGGATTTCTACTGATGAGAACCAAAATAGGAATACCCCTACTGCAGCATTGGGTTTGGATAACGATAACCCCTATTTTGTTGACGGTTCCACATCTCATTAGGATAATTTATCGTGAAACTCTAACTAGGGATCCCACAAAAATCTCCGTAGAAACCAGAATGAAGGTTTTCTTCTATCTTCCCATGGTTCCTAATGAGATTTCCCCCAGTTCATTAATTATCTGTGCGATCTCCATACTTAACTAAATTAACAAAAGCAGCAAACAAAAAGTAGATTAAATAGAAATAAGCAAAAACTAAACTAGCCAAAAAAGAGATATAAAGCAAACATAGCTAGATTAATAGAATCAAAGATTTTAGGTAAAGCTTTGTTAAGCTTCAATAAATTGAATCCAATGCCGATCCCCGTCAATGACACTAGAAAATCATGGTGGTGTTTCTTTTACTCTTTATATAAAACAAACACGAAGCTGGAGTTTTAAATAATTTATAAAGATTACTAATAAGTTTGTTCAACTTCGATTGTAATCACTACATAAGCAAGCACACTTACCGAAGTAGCATAAAAAGTGTTAGGTTGTATTCTTTGGGGATTGTTAGTATTTACCAGACTCACTTTTCATCTATTATCTAGAAAAAGAAAAACTTAGGAGAACATTACAAACAACAAAAAGCTAAAGCTAAGTTAAAACTAAGTATATACATTTTAAGGGAAAAGTTATGAATTAGATTTTGTTAATGCAAGAGTGAGCTTAAGGTCTGCTTCACTAAGGCCTTATCATGTGATTTCTTAACAAAGCTAAAGAGTTTCTAGTTAGGTATACCTGTACCATCAGATTCACTAAGGTAAGCTAAAGCTTCTCTTAATGTCAGGAACTCTAGATATAGATCAAACCACCTGAATCTTTTCACAAGCGATCTGCAACCTAGGTTTGCATGATGTTTAAGAATCCTTTTATTCAAAACCTATTTTTATAAAGTTAAAATCAAGTAACAGAAAGTTTCCATCCTCATCTCTAGACGACTATGAGCAACTTTATTAGCGGCCTAAATTTATTTAAAGGAATGATTTCTCCATCTGTTCAGTTGAAATCAAACATAAATCTACATGGTGTACTCACATAAACTCACAAGTTAGTCTTTGGGCTACTAACTACAAGTACTTAGCTAATGTTAAATTAAAATGCATTGAAACCACATGAATATGGTCTTGGATTGGCAAAATCCTAAGTTAAAATGATTATTTCTCCATGAATATGGACATTGAACACGGATTTAAGAGAAATAATATGAAATAAAGATAAATATTACCGATTAAGTATAAGGTCTTACAAAAACAAAACATCAGATTAATATGAAATTACACAGAAAACTTGAATCTTTAGCAAGAAGAAAGGTTTCTCTTACTAAAAATTCTCTCTCTACCCTATACCACGTCAGGAATTTGTTATATATGGTGCAATATATGTGGTACAATGCCTTTATGCGTTTATTTATAGACGGCTGGCATGGTGAATCATGAAGATATTATTCACTAACGTGATAGATTTTTTTAACAGATTTTGTCCATATCTTTAGATGCTTTATTTTAGGTTAACATGTGTGTAATAACCAAGATAAGGTCACTTTTCACGGCTTGGATCACTGGCTCAAAGGTTAGCCGTGATATAAGCTGTATCTTTTTCATCAAAGGGGTGATTAAGGGTTAGTCTATACTACGGTTAAAACCGTAGGCATGACTTTGAGCACGATTAAGGCTGTGCTCTTGAATATAAGGCGCGATCATCTCAATTCAAATCAAGTGTAGATTAAGGGCACATTTCGGACTTTTAACTTGTCTTCTTACCCTCGGTTAAAATATTTAGGCCATGGTTGGAATATGTCTCAAACATTTTTATTGTTTTGCTCCAATCTTGATTCAAATAACTTTTTCTTCTTTTTATGATCTTTGGAGCTGAAAAACAACATTTTCACAATAACAGCACAAAATCATAAGAATTTATCTAAAAATAGATTACACAAAACATAAATTCCTCTGGGTTGAATAAAGTAAAAATAACTTATCACTTAGTTTAATCTTTTATCTATTTTATTGTAAATCTTGTAACACTACAGGTACTTGTAACGAAAAGAAAAAAAAGGGGGGAAAAGACAAGAAAATATTGAATATGTATATATACTATTACAATATCATATGGTTTATAGTTTCATGCAAACCATATGATATATGTATCATCGGTAAATAAACATATAATATATCACGTTCATTCATGATGATGTCATAGGTTTATTAGTGACGTTGTGTTCCTATGTGATATTATCATATGTCTTGCTTGGAATTACAGTACCTAAATAATTGTAAATCTTTGTTTAGCTAGAATAGATAAATGAAAACATTAAAAATATAAAATTATAAGCATTAGAATTTTAGAGAATAAAATTGGAAAGTTTTAGGATATAAATAATAATAAAAATAAAAATAAAAAATATATGGAAATATTATTTAGAATATCGACTTTTTATGATATGTCAAAATAGACTAAAATTTACATTTAGTAAATCTTTATGTGAGCATGTTGTTGGTGCCATTTTTTATCTCTACTTATTGTTTGTGAATATTGAGGTGCTTACAAGAAAAAGTGTATGTATATATATATATATATATACGATCATGAAATAATTAATAACTACTTTAGGATGTAAGAATTACATAATAAGTTTGGTTGGGTCCTTGAATCTAAGAAATAGTGAGAATTCTTGATCTCTCTCAATTCGAAAATCTATGATTTAAATTGATGTCCTTTAATGAACTACCCCTAAATTGGATTGATTTATCCTAAGGATTTCATTTCAATTGGAATTTAGTTATTCACCATGTACGAGGATCCCCGCTAAGCATCCATGGCTGAATGGTTAAAGTGCCCAACTCATACTTGGAGAATTCATAGGTTCAATTCCTACTGTTAGGGTAATAATTCCATATTGATCCGAACCAAGCCATACGCTCCCATTTTTAATAAGATTCCGGCTAGAAGCATACAAGTACTATAATGTGCCTCTCCATGGGTATCTGGTAACCATGTATGTAAGGGTATAATCGGTGATTTGACAGCAAAAGCAATAAGAAATCCAATATAGAATATTATTTCCAGTGCCACAGGATACGATTGATTAGATAATGTTAGACACGAGTTTAGGTATGGGTTTAGGATTGTTAATTTTGATAACAATAGTATCGTATGATGTTAGGATTAGTAGACATTAAAACTAAAAAATTAGAAAAGTTAAAAGATAAAAATTTCATTTTCAATTCAATGCGTTGATAGGAACCATAAACATAGATGTTAGATATGAAATAGATTACTAAATTTTGCCTAGCTACAATTCACTTTATCTAAAAAGCTAAAAAAAAAAATTCACAAAATCAACAAAAAAGCTTTTTCACCTTTTACCATATATGGGATATATATACACATAATGTTTTTCCGGCTTATATATATATATATATATATATTTAAGTATCACTAGTCTTTTTCTAAATTACTAAAAACAAAATAAATAAGGGTTTTCTGAAAGCTACATCATTTGTGAGAGTTTTCAAAAATAAGAGGCAAAAATTAGATCTTCTAGGACTTTTTAGAAATAAAATCAAATCGGCTAAATACTTATATTTGGTGGTATTCACAAATTAAAATAAACCAACACACAAGTTTTAAAAAATCAAAATGAACTATGAAAACCTGATTTTGACTAGCAGATACGCAGGCATCCGAAGAGCGATCATAGTAATAAAAATTCTTAGGTATTTCCATAAATAAAAAATAAAAAGTTCTTTTAAGTATCTTTTATAAAAAAAATAAAGAATAAAAAGCTTTTCTTTTAGGAATTTCCTTATAAATATATACATAATATTTTTCTCTTAGAAATCTTTTACATAATAATAAAAAAGAATATATTTCTTCAAAGAATTTTTTTTCCAAACATAAAAGGGTAACTCTATTATATCAATTTTGGCCCATAATATTCATTATTTTTAAGCTCATAAAAAGCCTACATAACCATTTATGTTTTAAAACAGCGGCTCATTGACTCACATTTTTTGGTTTTTTTTACACAGATTAATGGTTGAAGTAGAAATCAAACAACCATTTGATTTTTAGTTCACACTTTGTTTTTTTTCGATTTGGCTGGTGGCGATCTAGTGAGACTAATTTTTCAAAATCGGGTTTTTTACAAAACCCTATTAGTTTCTTGTTGAGTGTTTCGCATCAAACGGGCCGAGTTTGATATGGTCTGGAACCTTTAGGAGGACAGGAGCTAAATTTAGGCTTGACACAGCTCTTGGCCTTTCAAGAATAGATTCCCATTGTCATGACCCTAAATATGGGGCCTAGGAGGATAATCTTAGAGTTGTCATATCACGCGTGCACCTATAATATGAGAACTGCCTTTCAAGTTAGAGTTTGCAAGACTCTAATTACTTATTTTCTCTGTCACGCCCCAAGGGGTACCCTAACGTAATACTCCGCCACATTCAATATTAAAGCTTAAGTATGATAACCTTAGTCAATCCCAAAAGCTTCGATATTAAGTGTAAGGCGTGCTCTCACAAATTTAGAGGACCATACATGGAATTATGAAGCTTAAGAAGATAATATAAATTAAAAAAAGAGGAGGATTATAATATTCATTTCATTCATAACAATATTCTTACTAATCTTAGGGGCATTCCCCAGCCACAATTAACTATAATCTATTACAAGAATATATTATGAAGTCTACATTTATCAAACACTAACTTTATCTAGAAATTCCTTAACCAAAAAGAAAAATACCTGGCTGCAGGGTCCACGTGGCCTCAACCACAAAAAGGTGAATTGCAAAAGATATCTATAGATGTATAAGCTAATAGGCTTAGTGAGAATTATTTCCATAAGAAAACTTCTTGTGTAGTGAAATTCAAATAAGTTATTTAAGCAATCAAGTGTAATGCAACATACACGTAGGGAAACAAGGCATATAGTTTTCTGGAAACTATATGTTGAATGGATTTATGCTCTCCATTCGGGGTTTGGTGATACGTAACCTCAAAACGAGTGGTTTTAATTAAATTATACTTTCGATCAATACCGCTAAGTATATTAAGTTACTCGAGTTGTGCCATGCTTCTGGACTTTCCACCAAGCATTTGATTCCGTGTCGCCAAGCAATCGCTTTCATCATAACGCCAAGTATTGCTTTTGGCCGTGCTACTATCCTTTTCACCCAAGGATATAACCCCATGCATTGTGACTCATCGTGGTATGCATGAATCAATTTGTTATGATATCATGGCATCATTATTATCAAATCTAAGGTGATCATAGAATTTCATACATATTAAGTGCTATAGTAAAACAAACATTTAATCAATTCTAGCCTCGATATTCTTAGGATCCTTTCAACAAATTTTTCGCATACATATCAATTTGTCTTTTCTTAATTCTAATGCGAATAAAATACAAGCACAATAAAGTAAAGCACTTTAAGGAAATAAACTCACGTTGTCATGTCGACACTTCTTTCTAAGCGGATGAGTCGTTCAAACAATCCACTTAGTCTTAGTAATCCTCGGGGTATGGGTATTCTTCCTCGAAATCATCTAGTCAAGGAAAATATCCAAAATGAGTATTTCTTAATAACTTTTCTTGAGATTTGACAAAACTATGACATAAGAACATCAAAGTTCGTATAAGAGAGGATTCCAATTTAAAATGCCATAAGTTGGTCATTTTAATTTGGAATTGCGCATATAATATACCGATTTCTACTCAAAAAGATATAACCATTTCTAAACTATTTTTATGAACTAGATCATTTAGGCTCCGAAATAGTAGTGATCAGATTCAATACGAATTTTTCCAATCCAAAAACAATCCGTTTCAAACATTTACCATTCAAATTTGCTTTGATAAATATTTAGTTATCTATATATTTGAGAAATTCCTTTTTCATAGATATATAGCTCGTATTTCATCCATGCTCAAGTGTTTATTGTCCAACCAAATTTCTTGAGTAAAACAATGTTAATTAAGAGTGTGGAAATTCATAGTTTTCAAGAAATTCATTTTGTAAACCCTTTAAAATGAATATTTTGATTCCTTTGTTTTCAAAGAATTACTTCATGTTTATCTTACTATTTTCCTAAATGACTTTTTGATAAAAATAAATTCCTTCTTTTCTAAATTCTCAATATTAGCATTATTTTTCCTATTTTTTTTCTTGAACCATTTATTTGAAAATCTTTTAGCTTGAAAACTCTTATTCCTTTTTTTTTTTATGGGATTTCCTTACATCATGTTTAATGAAAACATTTTGGTACCAAAAGTCTTTTCTTTTAGGTACACAAAGTAATATAGAAATAAAAAAAAAAAAAACTTTCCAAAACAAAAGTAGCTTTTAGAATTGTAGTGAGTTCTTCCTAAAACTTGGAAAAGAATAAATTTACTTTTAAACCATGGATTCTACATTTCATATAAAATCATTCTTAAGTGATAAATCCCTTTTTGTCAAAGTATAATTGGAGCTTTAAAGATTTGGACAACAATTAATTGGCATGATTATGAGAAATATAACAAGAAAAATAAATAAATAATAAATAAAGTCAGTATTGAGAGTCTTAGCTTCTTTAAGGCTCCCGGGACTAAGAAGTAGACTAGTCCCAAAAAAAATAAAAAAAAGAAGAAAATTGTTTTGACTTGATGAGGACAAGTCTAAGACTAGAGACTACTCTTAAAAAACAAGAAATAAATAAATTGCGAAGAAAGAAATAAAAATTACTTTGCATGAAAGTAAATAATTGCAAGTGAACTTATATGCTCTAAAGGATATACATATATATATATATATTGATAATAATACTTAGATATAATAACAATAATATGAACAAGATAAAGTAACAACATAAATATATAAATAGATTTCATGAATAAGAACAATACATGAACATGGGAAGAAGAATTTGTAGCAAACTTTATTTAAAGAGGGTTTTTGAAGTATTATGTAGGAATGGGTTTTGTGTACGTAGAAGGTGGTTTGAGAGTATTTTGAGAGAATTTGAGAGAGTTTTGAGAGAGCGTTGAGAGGAAAATTTTGGAGAGATTTGGTAGTAAATTTGTGGGTAGTAATTGTGTGAAAGAAGTGAAAGAAGAGGGAGGTATTTATAGGAAATGATGAGTGAATTTTTGTGTGATTTAAATAAAGAAAAATTGAAATAAAATGAGAGGAGGGATAAGGGGGTGCGCCGGCCACATCTTGAGAGAGGGAAGGGAGAGTTTTATTTTGTTTTTGTTGATTAAATGTATTAATAAGTAAGCTAGATGTGAAATAAAGTTACGAGAAAGGTAAAAAATAAAGGTAATAGGTTATAGTGTTATAAGAGTAGGTGTTAGAAAAAGTAGAGATAAAAGAATAGTGTAGAATAATAGTTAATAGTGTAATGTAAAGTACATATGACTAATAAAGTATCGGTAGTAAGAAAATACACGTATAATTGCGATATCTATTATTTTTACCTACCGAAAAATTATAAAACTGATATCTTTGAAAACCTTATATTTTTACGATTCTAATGATATATCCGAAATATTTTTACTATTCCAAACCTCGAAACATGTTTTTCAAGAACTGTATCCGTTCTGGTTCAAAACGATTTATGGTTTTACTAATATAATCTTTTTAAGCTTCTTTATGTAATTACTAACTATTCTACATACTAATCTCTTACTTACTTTCTTAGAGTTGCTAACACGGGATTGTCGGACTTAAACCATTACGTCTAACTAGGGTTTTGTTGATTTTAGGACTTCCGGTTGACTTTCCATTTAGGGTTTAAGCTAAACTGATCACAAAACTTTGGGAGTTTACATTCTCAATATGTTATACATGTATATATATTTAGGAAAAAAAGTTTAGGATACCAATATTTCCACAAGTCATAAGAATAGTAGAGAATCAGATACCCTACCAAAAGTGAAAGAGGGTAAAGCAACTTAGGTTATTTGTCATCCAAATCAAAGGAGATTTCAAAAGAAATAAATTAAGTTTTAAGTCTTTTCATTCAACTAAGTTTAATCCATCAACATTCTAATCCTTGACTTGATCTTTGATACACTTTGTATTCGGTTCTTATCCTAATCCTTGCTTTATGAATTTCCTGCAAAAATAAACTATTGGGGGGGTGAGGACAACTAGCTTAGTGAGATAATTCCTTATGCAAACGTACCCACAATAAAATAATAAAAAAAATCCATTAGCAGGCATATGAGATGCAACATCCATATGATCAAACAAACACATATGACTATCCGGTGACGTATGTAGAATGGATTTGTACCCTCCATTCTAGGGTTTGGGAATGATTTGAATGGGTATAACGCCTCCTGAAATTTGTGCATGTGTCTTAGGGTTCCAATCAACTGTACTACTAGTCTCTGGGTTTTTCTTATCCAAAGCAATCAATCCGACTCGGCTACACCATGAGGCCGTATTCCCCGAATGTCCTAGTCCCTCAAGATATAGCCAGACATCTTACCTTTCCGGTCTCTTGTAGAGGAGTACTAGGAAAATGTGAATGCGCTTCTTTAAATGACATGCATGATCAATTTTTTATAAGAGGTTTCCAATCTACAATTAATTTCAATTAAGGTGATCAACCAATATTCACTCACAAGTCATCATAACAAAAAAAAAACAATTTACTTTATTCAACCAATCAAGTTTCGATATACTTAGCATTCATTGATCACACATAACGAATCATATACATAAATCTCATGATATCCCATATGCATACCAATTTTATCTTTTCTTAAAATATAGTGCTCTACTTTACAAGCATATACATGAATACGTAAAACGTAAAGGAAAACTCACTCGGCTATGGTGATCACCATCAATCGAAGTAATGCTTAGGAAAGAGAAGGTCTTGGTCTTTGTCCCCTAAACAAAAGAAATACCTAAATGAGCATTTCATCCAAGTCCTACTTAAAATTCTAACTCTATCAAATTTAATTCGCATCACTTTTTTGGTTGCTGAATTCTAAACTTAAAATGGCCATAACTTGTTCATTTTAACTCGGAATTTTACATATAAGTAGTTGATTTTTTATCTACTTTGGACCATCTATCCATTTCTAAATTATTTTGAACATCCAAGTTCATTCGAGAGTCAGAAGAGTGTGGTACATATTGGTTCTTGATTGTTCATGTTTTAATTTTCATCATATTTTGCTATTTTTACTTCACCTAGACTTCCTAAATTAATATATATCATTCATATACTTAAAAGATAACTCCTACATAATATAAGTAGTTCAAAATACATTTATAATCCTAGTGATATTGTTCAAGAAAATAATTTTAACAAATCATCTTATGGAATAACCGAAAATTCCAAGTTTAGGAAAAATTGGTTTTATTGGTTGTTTTTTTCAAAATTTTTACAAAGGTATAGTTTTAGCTAAAAATTGCGGTTCCATGATTATTTCATTCCTATATGATCAAAAAATTTATTTGCTAAATTTCATTTTCTAAAACATGAAATTATAAGTTAAATGTCTAAATTGAGAACCTCTTTCTAAAATCATGTTGTTATGAAATCAAGGGGATGATCTTGTTTTAAAATTCTCCTTTTTGAAAAAAGATTTTTCTTCTCACTTTGAAAATATATTGGAAATCATTATTTTGCATAACAAAGGAGTATCATTCTAAAATGGTTAAAAACTTTATTTTAGCATAACAACATCACCATGAATGATTTATGTACATGAACATAAAATAGTAACTTGGACTCATACTTTATAGAGATAGAAACAAGACAATAGAGAATATAAAGATAAGAAATTTAATGTATGGAAGCCTTAGCTTATAATGAAGACTCCCTAGGACTCGAAATAATCTAGTCACCTTATAAAATAAAATAAGCATAAAGAAATAAAAATATGGAAGTCTTAGATTTTTATTAAGGCTTCATAAGGCTTTAAATAATTCTAGTCTTATAAATAAATAAAAAATAGCAAGGAAAGAAGTGTGGGAGTCTTAGACTTTATCAAGGCTCCCTAAGACTTGAATATTTTTAGTCTCATAGGAAATAAATAAAATCAATTATGATAAGAGCAAAACAAATATAATGGACACCTTAGAATTTTTTAGATGAGGTATTCCTAGGATTTAGATTATGGACAAGTACCCTTTAGTTTCAACTTGATTAATGATAAGTCTGAGACTTAGATTAAGGATAAGTCTCAAATTACATATTAAGAACATAAAATAAATAAAAGCATGAAATAAATGTTAAGTCAGTAAGTAATATGCTCATAAAAATATAAATATGTATATAACTATATTTATACATATAGATGGTAAGATTAGTTGACAAAAATATATCAACAAGAATATAACTTCAACATGATCATAATGTAGATGAGATATGAGTTTCATTTTTGGCATTATCATCCCTAGCTTTTATGCATCATAGGGAGATTTTTATCCATGGATAATGCATGAAACATCACCTAATATTAACTAAGGATATATGGGGAGTGTGTTTACCTTAAAAAGATGAATCAAAGAAGTGTGTTTGTGTTGAAAAGTGAAATAGGCAACAAGGAATCACAATAACGGTAAGGAAAAAGAGAGGAAAAAATGAGAGAAAAGTGAGAAATTTGTAATGAGATGTAAAGTGTATGAAGTGTGAATGGGTGTAGGTATTTATAGAGAGAAATAAGGATTTTAGTGTGTAAAATAAATAAAAAAAATAAAAGTAGCTGCAAAAGAGAACAGCAGCAGATGTGAAGTGTAGGAGAAGGAAGAAAAAAAAATTCAAATGAAAAGTGACAAATTTGATATTGAGTTAACTTGTACAAGCAGTAAATATGGTATGGTGTGTAAGAAATATGCATAAATTATAAGGATAAAATGGTAGCAAGTAATAGCTACAAATAAAAGCAAATATTAATCAATAGTAATAGTAAAATATTATATAAGTTACAGCTAGAGATAAAATACGTGTATATAAGCTATATTTGACGTTTTTATGGCCCGAAAAATTTTTATATGATACTTTATGGACACCTAAATATTTTTCTGGAATTCTTTGATTGTCGAAAAATTTTAGTTTGTCTTGCGTGTTGGTGTCTAGATATGGAAACTAATCTTATAAAGGTTTGAAACGATCGAATTTTTTAGACTATTTGATATTTTCAAGGTTTATACTATATATATATGATTCATAATTTAAGCTCGTAATATTTTTCCTAATTAATTTAGTATTTTATGGTTTTAGAAGCTGTCTGATCGAGTTTGGATTTTCTAAGATTTACGATTGTCTCGGTTCAACTTTAGCATTCCAGTTTCATTTTCGAGTCTAAGGTTTTACTTATAAGATTATCCTAAAAATTTATGAGTTTTCATTTATAGAAAATTAATTCTTATTATTTTATCTATAGATATTATTTGGACGTACTGCCTCAATTTGCATGTTAGAGATTAAATAGATGAATTATTTAGTGTAAGGTTTTTGGATCGTTGTGATGATGATATATTTTTGCTTTAGGGTTTTAGATTTTATCTAATACATATGATATCTTAGGGTTATTGAATATTTATCTAGTTTCATTTAGGGTTTCAAATTTTTTTTGTAAATTCGAGTTTAATTTAATTGATATGATATTCTAGGGTTATTAGATTTGTTTGATCCGATCTAAGATTTCTATAGCTTGGGTTCGATCTGATATGATTGTGGGATTTTAGTTCCAATGGGGGTTCTAAGGTTCATGATGTATTCGATTTATTTTCCTAATTTTCTAATTAATTTTCTGATATGATCTCGCTCTGCATTATTTAATTAATAATGTCATATTTCTTGATTTTGCTTGTTTGCATAGTTTCTATTATAATTATCTTGATATAGTATTTGTCGTACCAAATGATTTGTCAGATACGTAGTTCGTACCAATAATTGTAATCTTTCTTATGTAATTAGCCTTAGAGTCATGCTTCATTATAGGTTATATTGATATTATGATTATTTATTTATTATTACTATAATTATTTAATTATTATGCTACTTATCACATTTACAATATTGGATAAGAATCATATAGCATTATTACAAGTTGATAAGTTATCATGATTACTGTAATATTAGTATTAAAATAATTATGGTCTTATATAACTAATATTGTTAAATTTTCAAAATTGTTTTAATATGTGGATCAATTGTAGTATTTGTCACGTCCCAATGGGTATCATAAACATGGCAGTCTGCCATACACAATATTGAAGCATAGGAATGACTATCTTAGTCACACAAAGGCTTTCATATTATATACAAGGCGTACATCACAATTAAGGGAACGTATCAGAATAGTACAATTTATATTGATAAAAATTAAGTAACTGTCACGCCCTAAAGGATACCCTATACATGACGGTCCGCCACACTCGATATTTAAACTCAAGTATGGCATCCTTAGTCATCCCGTGAGTTTAGACACCAGGTGTAAGGCTTATGTTCACCATGTAGGAGCCTTACTTTGAATCTAAATAGCTTAAGAAGACATACATAGCGATAAAAATATAAATCATAACAGTTTTAGCTAGATTTATCTATTACAAAGATCTAAGGGGCATACCCCCGTCAAAAATATTAAGAGTCTTTAAGTCCACAAAAGTCTCTTACATCAACACATATATATAAGATTAAGGAGATTTAACTAGAAGTCTATGCCTAACATCTAGGTCTCGACTTCTTCAAAAAGCTCCTTAAATTCCAAAAGCTGTACCTGAGAAAAGTGGCCTCTCGGGCATAGCCATAAATAATCATACTGCAACAGGAAACTATAGGAGTATAAGCTTACGAGCTTAGTAAGTTTCACTTCCAAATTAAATACTTCATCGAACAATAGGGCAAGCAAGTTATATTAACAATCATA
Organism: Combretum micranthum; assembly: GCA_024138025.1. NCBI lineage: Eukaryota > Viridiplantae > Streptophyta > Magnoliopsida > Myrtales > Combretaceae > Combretum > Combretum micranthum. The sequence goes on along the minus strand of JAMXBD010000823.1, from coordinate 244,453 downwards.
TGAAATGCACAAGCACGTGAAGCATACAATATATAAGACTTTCCGAGAGTCTTATGTTGAATAGATTTACGCCCTCCATTCGGGGTTAGGTGTTTCAGATCCATACTTCCATAGATTTCAATTTTTCTCATTTATATAGTGGTTGATTCAGGTGCCCACCTACTTACTAATTTTGTAGTTGATTCAAGTGCTTACACCATTTCTATTTTAATTCAGGCCATTCCATGCCAACATTTGAGTTTTCAGGCCCACTCATTGCTCAGCTATTATGCCTTCTTCCCACAAAGGTATAATAACAAATGTAATGTGACTCAACATATGGTATGCACGGTCAATTTAATTATAAGATCATGACATATTATTTAAGCGAATTATAGATGATCATAGATATTTCAAACACTTCAATACTATACAAAATCATACAAACATTTATAACAACTCCCATTTCGATTTTCTTATCACCAATTCAATCAAACAGAACTCACATGCACATTCCAATTTTATCTTGTCCTATTTCTGCCACTATTATTACAAGCACAATCAAGAGCATGTAATTTAAAGATAGTGAACTCACTTTGTCATGGCGCAAAAATCCACTTAGTCGTAATAATCCTCGGGAAGGTCTAGTCCATTTCCCATGTCTTCTAATCAAAAGAAATAACTTCAATTAGTATTTCTTTGAAGTTTGAGTGAACTTATAAATTCTATCCTAGCAAGTTCGTCTAAGAGGAAATTTCAACTTAAAATGGACATAACTTGGTCATTTTAACTCGGAATTTCGCATATTATATATTGATTTCTACTTACTCGACGAGAGCTATCTATTTTTAAAGCTATTTCCATCAAACAAGGTCGTTTGGTCCATGAAAAGTAGGGTACATAATGCTATATGAGATTCCTAACCCACAAATCAATTTCTAATTTCAATCCAAGCATCATTCCAAAGCTTTGATAGATACTTAGCTATCATTATATCTTGAAAGACTCTTTAATATACATAAATAACTCAATATCATGCATGATTCATAAGTGTTGATCAATCTATTTCTTCATGTACTTAGACAATGCTTTGTGGAATGTGTAAGGCACTATTTTCCTAGCTTTGTTTCTACCAAGTGCATTACGTATACATGCAATACCTACAAGTTATTACCATGAATATCATGAGATGAGATATCTATATGTATATCCTCAATGATATATGATATCAAGAATTCTTTTAGAAACTTTTGCTTTGCAAAACTTTTGAAATGACTAGATTTAAGAAAACTAGTTTTATTCCTTGCGAAATCACACTTCCTTGTATCAAAACTCAACCTTAATGGTCTATATGCTTAACACCTTCATTATTTTAATAAAATTATTCATTGTGTGGTTGGAAAATAGATGTTTGAATAGGGAGTTTATGTAAGCCCCGGAAAATTTCAGTAAATAATTTCAAGATGAACTTCGAAAATAAACCCTAAAAATCACTCCAAATTAAAACCGAATTTCAACTAGTCCAAAACACGAACGAATTCAAAACTTCTTAATCTTGAGAAAATGAAAATCTTTAAAAATAAAATAAGAACACAGTGGTCTTCAAATTCAAAACCACGACGTACGAAAAATTCCATATTTAACTCCGACTTATAAAACGGTAATATAAAGCTAAAAACAAATTATTAAAAAGCAAATAACGATTGACTTTCGAAAATATAACTCAATTCAAGAATTCCGAAAACATTAAGAGATATTAAATACTTACAAAAATAAAATTTAAAATAAATTTCTCAAATTAAATATGTTGTATAAACATAAATATCAGTTTCCAAATTGGCAAAGGCCTAAACCAGAAAATCACCCGGAAACCTAACCGGAATACAATAGTAAGTCCGGCAATCTAGCGCCCTAACCTAGAGGCCGAGATGTAGTTTAAATAGAATAGCTCATAGTAATATAAGTTGTTTAAATATCAGATTGGTAAATTTTTGACCTATTTCGAACCCGTTCGGATACAGACTTCGAAAAGCGTGTCCGGGGCTCGAGATATAAAAAATATACCAATAGTACCGTTAGACTCGTAATTTCATAAGATTTCAAATATATCAGTTATATAATTTTTCGGGTTATAAAAGTTACAGTTATAACCTTTTTATCGTATTTCCATTATTACCGGTAATTGATTAGTCTTTTGCACTATTCATTTTTATTTCATTACAAAATTTTATTATTCTTATAAAGTCTTATATTTTTAGATAAATATTTTATATGTTATAGAAAATTTTGTTTTTCTAAAATTTAGTTCGTTTCGGGTCTTTACGGGATCAGATTCTGTTTAAGACCGATACTAAAAATAAAATAAATTAATTTAATAATTGGAAAATTTTAAAAATATTTTTATTTTCATAAAATAATTTTTTAGAATTTTTCGGGTTATAAAAATATTATTTATAGCCCATATTCGCGTATTTTGATCATACCGGTAATATTTGTTAAAATACTAAAATAATTCAAATAATTATTTAATTTTAATATGAAAAATCTGCTACAAATATTTGGAATAAATTTTCTAATTTTTTTATTTTATTAATAAAGTACTTTTACAACCCATACCTTCAAGTACACCTTACACATATCACTTCCTTTTCACTTCAATCTTTCTACAATTATTCCACTTCATGGCAGATTTTTGCCCTCTTTATGGCTGCCATTGTCCTTTATTTACTCTATTTTGACCAATTTAATTATATTCTACTCCTTCTTAAGAAAGTTACATATACATTTATTACACAATTCAATTTCAAGTCAAATTCAACAAATTTCTCTTCCTCCCTCTTCTTAATTCACGTGCAGCATGTCCAAATTGGCTGCCCTTGTTTTATTTTTTTCTCTCTTTATTCAATTAAAACACTCATTTTCTCTCACTTTTCATTCCTTTTTTTTCTCTCTCATTTTTCCTCTCTTTTCTTCTTCTTCTTGTTCTTGTTTCTTCAAGAACCAAGCTCCCCCACTCTTCCATTAGCTTCCACCCATATTTCTTAAAGATTTCTAAGCAAATCTTCATCTCAAAGCTCCATAGGTGATATAGGTAAAGTGTAATGAAGGTTTCATGCATCAAATGACCTTCCATAAGCTTAAAAGCTTAGGATGATGATGCCAATAATGAACACTCCTTTTCTCTACTTTTATTATCTTGTATTTCAATTATTTTCTTGTTTAAAGTTGATATATTTTGTAGATCTAAATTTTTGTAGCTTTGATTTTCGTTTATGCCATGGATCTTGTTATTTAAGTTGTTATATTTGTTATTTCTTATGATTTATGCATAGATCTATCATCCACATGTCATCTTAGTGATTCATGCATTTAAAACTAGTTTAAAGACTAGATCTAGTGTTTGAGTTCATAAATGCATTAGATTGTTTTATGTTCATGCAACTTGTATAGCATGATGATGGTAGGAAAGTTGTAGGAAACTCAAGATCTATTTTATTTTCAACAAAAACAATTTTGAAAATTCGGATGAAAATGGAACCATATTTAGAAAAGTGGTTTTTCAACTTCAAAATGTGTATTTTTCATTTAAAATGAAGGGCTTAGGGTATAGATAACATAAATGAGTAATTTTGATGAGCAAAGTTTAGATCTATGAGTTTAAAGTTTGTTTTCATGGGTTTCATTAGGTGTATGTTCATATTATGTGTAGATCTTAGATTTGAACTTGAACAAAATTGTGAAATTCGTATTTTGGCAAGACCAATATTTAAAAACCACTTTCCAAGTGTCAAAATGTTTTTTCTTAAGAAAATGAAGGCTTAATATATGTATATCATCAAGACTTCTTTTTACAAGAATCTAATGTGATTTTCAAAAGTTATTTTCAAAATAAAAATTCTATTTTCGGATTTTGGCCAAGGCCTATTTTAAAAACATGTTTTCCAACTCAAAAATGAAGTTTTTATTTAAGAAATGAAAGGCTCTTAGGATAGGATATGTAAGGAATGGATTTTCATGAGCTTAGATAGATTTTATCAAAAGATATAACCAAAAATGAATTTGTAAATTCGGATCCCAACCAAGACCAATTTTTAAACCCATTTATCAACTCCAAAACTCATGTTTTATGTGAAAAATGAAGTATATAGGTAATAGATATCATTAAGCAATGATTTTTACAAGTTAAAATGAGTTTAGGCATGAGTAATGTGTAAAACAAGTAATGGAATTAAAATGGAAAAATTTTGAGTTAGTGATCAAATTGTCAAATTCGTAATTTGAGATGATGCATAAGTAATCACTTAGTATTTGAGCTCAAATTGCAAGTTTTATGTGTTAAATGAAGTCCTTAGTAATAGATATAGTAAAGCTTAAATTTTAATGCATTAAACAAGTTTTCCAAATGAATCATTCAAAAAGTGGATTTTCTAAAATTCGGATTTTTGAGTAAATCATATTGGAAAACATATTTGCAAAGTGTAAAATACAAATTTTTGTGTAAGAATGAAGTCCTTAGTGGTTATTATGGTCTTGCAAAATAAAAGGTTACAAAATTTCCTTTTAGCAAAATCATCAAGATCATGTATACATTAAGCTTATCTCATGTCATTCATGTTAGGAAATCACTCATATTGCATATATAGCTAGTTTATATAGTAGAGACATTACAAACATTTACAAAACTATTTTTCGGAATCGGAAACTGCTAATGATCAGATCTAATCCCTCTGTTCTGAGATCTAAATGTTTTCGAAACTTGAAAATAATATTAGAATTAGATAGATCTTTCGAAGTAGATAGAAATCGATATATAATTTGTGAGATTTCGAGTTAAAATGACCAAGTTATGGTTGTTTTAAGTTGGAATTTCCGCTTAGGACGAAAATTACGAATTTGATAATTCGTATGAGATCGTTTAGATTAGTTTGAGTTGAAATACTTATTAGAGTATCTCTTCATTTTTAGGTGATCTCGAATTCGACGATTCCCTACCACTGAGTTATTATTACTAGAAGACCGGTGATCCAATGGCCGAGTGAGTTTTCTCCTTGTTTTGTTACCTTGATTGTGCTTGTAGTTAGTTGCATTAGAATTATAGGAACAAGATAAAATTGATATGAATGGGGATGGGATATATGATGAGACTGTGATGAATGTATGCCAAAGAATACTAAAGCATATCGAAACCACGATTTGATTGAATAACTGCACCGTGCATATTATTCCTGTTATATGTGTGATATTGGTTGGTCACTCTAAATAATGTATAAATATTTTTGTCTTAAGAAAAAATTAAATTGGTCATGCATCACATCGGATATATTGCATTTGGTAGCATGCTACTCCTACGCAGGTCGATGGTATGGTCGTTGTTGCCTTGTTTAGATAACGAGCCGGTGCCAGAGCTCATTCAAGGGTACTAAGGCGCATGTGGATGCATTCTTGGATGAGCCTAACTGAGTCGAGTGCTAAGAGCCGAGGGCTTGGAGACTAGATGCGGTCGTGTAGACTCAATACCATTCCTAACCCAAGATACGAAGGGCGTAAATCCGTTCTGTGTGTGGGTTCCGGATACCCATGCATAATTGCTTGCTCACGTATTTGTTCATGCATAGATATGATTGATTTTAACTTGTTTGCTATGGTATGAAACTAAGGGAATTCTCACTAAGCTAGTGTAGTTTATACCCCAATAGTTGTTTAAATGAGCAGGTTATTTCAAGAATGCAAAGTGGGGACCGAATTTGTTAGAGCCGGGAATGACTCTGGGATTTCGGCAAAGAACACGAATGTTTAAAGTTACCAGCTAGTTTTATTATTTGCCTTGTAATAGTTTTACGTAGTAGAATCTTTTGATGAAGTGTAATTGAAGTTTAATGATTTGTACTATGAAGTATAGTGATTTGTATCTGAAGTATAGTAAATTTGTATTTCCTTTATATTGTTACTCAAGCTATATCAACGTAAAATGTATTACTCCGATGAGTCTTCTCCATGTGTTAGACGCCTTGTACATAGTATGGAAGCCTTCGCGTGACTGAGGTGGTCATTCTTAGGCTTTAATATTGTGTACGGCGGACTGCCACGTTAGGGTACCCTTCGGGGCGTGACAATTTATCTAGTTACGAAATTTACAAAATTTTAAGGAATGATAACATTGTTTAATCTATACTTTGAAACCTTACCTTGTTTTAGGATTATACTTTGATAAATTTCATTTCTCCTTGTCAAATTAGGTCTTTATTACATGTATTCCCTAGGACTTCTATTTTTCCATTAAAATCCCCATTTTGGCTATTGGAAATAGGTGTTTAAATAGAGGTCATTTCTAAATCGGAATTTTGAAATTTATATTTGAGATTGTTTCTTGTGTAAATCTCATTTAATCTTTCTAAAATCAATTCCTAATCAAACCTACCCCTTAAAGCTTCCATTTCTTTAATAAAAATCTTGTTTTTGGGTTGAAAAATAGGTGTCCACATATCAAGTTTTCCTTATTATGAATTTTAAGTTTGTTATTGGGATTGAAACATAATACTAACATAACTTTTGTAAATTTTCTTGTTTTGAAAACATCCCTTGGTAGTTCTAAGCTTTACTCATTAAAACCACTCATTTGTGATACCCATTCCTTAAGCCTTTCATTTTTAATGTAAAATACTCATTTTGAAGTTGAAAAATAGCTTTTCTATATAGGGTTCTTTTTAGATCCGAATTTCCAAAATTATTTTTGTTGTGACTAAAATAGATCTTAAGCTTTCTAACATTTTCTCACCATTATCATACTACTACAAGTCCTTTATGTACATAAAACAAAAACCTAAGGCATTTATGTATTCAAAACAACTAGATCTAGTTTATTATGCAAGTCATAAATGCAAATGTACTATGATCATTATGTAGATAAGGTTAAATGATGAATACATGCACTAAACATCATTAATAACAACATAAATCAATAATAAAGCAAACTAATGGAAAACAACTTAAATAACAAGATCTACAATGTTGTGATGGCAATGATCTCATGTTTAAGTGTCTCCACATCCCTAGCATAAAGCTCATGGGGATTTTGTGTGGAATCACACATGTATGATTTTGCTATTACATGTTTTTTGTGGTAGGGTGTAGATCTATTACTTATTAGATGTGTGAAGTAAGAAAACTTGAAGAAAAAGTGTGTCTGTGTGCTAGAGGGAGGAGGCTCACAGTAATGAGAGGAAGAGAGGGAGAGACAAACAAATTTGCAAGGGTTTGTTTTAGAGAGAAAAGAGAGAAAATGAGAAGTGAAATGTATAAAGGAGTATTTATAGAAAAGTGGATTAGGGTTTGTGTAATAAAAGAAGTAATAAATAAAATAAATTGAGAGGGGGAAAAAGAGGAAGGGGCACCGGTTCAATAAGGAAGAGAGAGAGAGAGAGATGTGTGATATTTTTGTGTAATAAAATTCAAAATTTAAAAGTATTTTAAGTAATAAAAGCATTGGAAAAGAAAATGTAAGGAAAATGATGTGAATTGTAAGAATAGATTATAAGGATGTAAGAATAGGGTATGGGTGGTTGTACTTGTGAATAGTGTGATTAAAAATAAAAAGTAGATTACAATTAAATTACCGATAGTAATGAAAATACGATAAAAGGCTATAACTGTAACTTTTATAATCCGAAAAATTATATAACTAACATATTTGGAAATCTTATGAAATTACGAGTCTAACGGTACTTATATCATATTTTTAATATCTCGAGCCCCGGGACACGCTTTTCTAAGTCTGTATCCGATCGGGTTCGAAACAGATCGAGAATTCACTAGTCTGATATTTTTAAGCATCCTAATATTATTACAAACCAATCTACATTCTCTCCATTCATATTTGACTTCTTGGCTTAAGCACATGAAGTTGCCGGATCTAAATTGCTAGGGTTTCTAAGGATTTGTTGACTTAGGGTTTCTGGTTGACTTTCCGGCTTAGGGTTTAAGCTTGAAATTACCCTAAAAGTTAGGGGTTTATAGTAACAAGGCAAGGGAAATACTTATCATTAAACATAATAAGGTCAATTACAATTCTTAAGGGCATACCCCCGTTAATGTCTTCAACTCTACATAAAAATATTTTCTAGTAATCTCCAAAATATCAACATAACATATATTACTCATAAAGAAGTCTTCAAGAATGTAAATTCCTTCAATGCTCCTACTTCTTTTGTAAAAGCTCAATAGTCTACCAATGATTTCCTTAGTGTCCCGTCCTCATATAGAGTCTCAAGCATACCTATTTCAATAAAATCTATTGGTTGTAAACTTACAACGTGCTTAGTGAGATATTATTTTTATTCGTACCATATTTCAATCAAGTTTATTAATTTTCATGCATATATTATGCATGTAATGTAACAACCACATGATACAAACAATTATATATGGGTATCTAGAAACCATACATAAAATAGATTTATGCCCTCCATATCAAGGGTTGGAGAGTGGTATTTAAAGGTCTACATGATCTTTGTTGCTAGTCCCCGAGCATACACTACACTCAATGATCGATTGGTACAGCTCATCCTTATGATGTATCCCTAGTACACCTTAGTTCTCTATGAATGAGCTTAACCTCTGGCCCTTCCAATTCTTCGCCTAGTAGTAGCAGTCTTCCACATGTGACTCGATGGATGCAATGCGTGTCCATTTATTTTATATGAAGGTCGAGCGTGATTAAAGTATACTTAAGGTGTTCAACAAGTATCATACACACATAAGCAATATGTAATATTGATGATGCACTTAAACAACCATTTGTTGGTTTTTATATGCTTAGTATCCATTGTCACATATTAATAAAAGCACATACACAAGTACCCATAACCCCATGAATGTTCATTTTATCTTGTACTCATAAATTTACTACAACTATCTACAAGCATAAGTAAGGTAGCAAAATCATGAGAAAACTCACACATCCATTATAGCGATTTTTAGTCGAAGTAATCTTCTAGAAATGCCATATCAAACTCCTCATTACCTAAAAAAAAGAAATACTTAGAATGAGTATTTTGTAGAGCTTCTACTCAATTTTTTCTAATTCTATCTATTATTTGCATCAAAATTCGAATTAAGAGAAATTCCAACTTAAAATGGCATTACTTGCTTATTTTAACTCAAAATTTCGCACATTAGTAGTCATTTTCTACCTACTCGAAAAGATCTATCTATTTCAAAGATTGTTTTTAACATCTAAAGCCATTTAGGTTTCGAAATAGGTCAGTACAAATCTGACCTACAAGTTCCAGCCTTCAAATTTTTCATTTTTCAAAGTTTTACTTTTCTTAGACACTTTATAGCAAACATATAAACATTTCTACCTTTGAAAACCATTTAGTATAGAAAATAACTCATATTGTATGCATGATTGATATACTTGAAAATTAGGAAATCTACCAGGTAATCAAAACCCCTCAATGATATGCTTTGATACCAATATATAATGTGCCAAGGATGACAAATTTGATCTGATACCAAAATATGATATGTCTGGCTCGCTCTGATTCACTAGATGCCTTGATTCATGAATTAGAACAATTTGTAATTTGGGGTTTTTATTTATGTTAAAAAAAATGATATGGATGTCGTTTGTAATGGATATTACGCACCGAAATCAATTCAAACTACACTCTCTCTTGTTTGATATTACGCACAAACAAGATAAAATGGTTTGTTTATCACAATCAATACGATTGATTAATAAGAGTAGAGTTGAGAGGAAATCTCAAACTGGGGTTTTCAAATATCCAAAAAGCTAGATGGTCGCAATACAAAAGGCTAATATATATATATTAGATGCCCGGCAAGTAAGGAAAATATGAAATAAATAAAAATTAGCATTTTTAAAGGAAGGCCAGCATTATATGCATTCGGCCTTGATCTAACGCCAGCAGTCTTGGGTTCTTTAACATCACAACCGAAGCTACCATGCTGTTGCTCATGCTCGTGATGAGTTAAAGGCTGTCGGCCTTTAATGGGTACGCTAATAGCTTTGAAAAGAAGGTCGCCAGCTTTGTAGGTGATGTACAGTGTAACATGCCAGCTTTTACATGCTTGATCCATTTACTTTATTTGTTGCATTTTTTCGGGTGTATAGAACACATTGGACCAATCACAAATTGATCCTCATCAATGATCCTAGTGATGTTGTTCCAAAATAGAACTTCATGAAATAATCTTTTATAGAAAGTAATAATGTCGAGTTTTATGAAAAATCATTTTCTTGACTTGTGATAAAATTTGCTATTTTGTAAACATGTGACTTAACAACAAATTATAATTCAATAGATATCTTGAAATCTCAAAGGCCTTATATTTTAAAGGAATTTTATTTAACAATTCATATTACAAGACACAGTTTTACTTATTAGTGGCATAAAACTCAAGTGTATTTCCTCTTGAAATTTTTCTTAAGTTTGGTTCTAAAATAAAAATTTTAAATTCTTAGATTTTGTTGTGAAATTTAATTGAAGAAAATTATTTATTTTGAGCCCATGAATATTTCATCCTCACATTAAATTTTTTTAACTAATAAATTTTTCATAACATGATTCCTTATATGTTTGTGAAGAAAATCATTAATTTGTATTATCTTTAAAATGTTTGACTTTTTAGCTTATGAGAAAACTTAGGTAAATTTCTATCTTTAATGAGAAAGTTTTTTAATTTATTGTAAATAAGATTCTAGAAAAGTTTATATAACAAAGAATTATCAACACTTATATTTGAGAAATCCATTTTGGAAGTTGAAAAGCATACTTGGGTGTTTCCTTTTGAAATTCTTAATGAAGAGATTTCCTAAGTTTTGGAAATAATATTCTTGTAAAATATTTTGCATAATAAAGAATTATTATTATTTAAATTTTTAAAAACCTTTTCATAATAAGGAATTCTCAATGCTTGTATTCTTAGATGACTTAGTTTGATATTTCAAAAAATTTAGCTAAGTGGTTACTTTTATGATAATCTTTCTTAAGTGTTGGAAATAATTTTTGAAAGATATGTCTCATTTTATGAAATAAGAAATAATTTATATTTTCATTTTAAAATTTTTATTAAGACAACAACATCACTTTATTACCATGTATGCATATGAATCTAATATTTGTACGAAGATGTAACTTGTTGGACTAAGCTTATGTAGAAATAAATGATAGAAAACCAAATAAGTAAATATAGAGAAAATAAAGATATAGAAGTCTTAGCTCATTATCAAGACTTCCTGGAACTTAGAAATGGACAAGTTTCATGAAAATAAGAAAAGAAAAATAAAAGAAAATCATGAAAGTCTTAGATTTATTTCAAAGCTTCCTAAGACTTAAAATGGACAAGTCCCATATACAAAATAAGAAAAGCAAGAAAATAATTATGGAGTCTTAGACTTTAGCAAGGCTTCCCAAGACTCAAATATAACCAGTCTCATAAATTAAGCAAAGCAAGTAAATAAGAAAATCATGGGAGTCTTAGATTAAGTTTTAAGGCTCTCCAAGACTTAGATTATGGACAAATCCCCTTTGTTTTGACTTGATTAATGACAAGTCTAAGATTAAAGATTGGTTAGTCTTATTTATTTGCATGAAATTAATAAACAGATAATGAAATAAAAGCATAAATAAAATATTAGATTATGAGCATTAGGCTCTAAAACACACACACACACACACATATAATTAGTAATATATATAAAGTTAAGGTTAGAGACAATAACATAACATAACATAACATAAATGAAATTATAGAGTTAAACAAGACATGGACAATATGTTTTTTCTATATTTCCATTCCCTAGCATATGCTCATGGGAAATTTGGAAATCAAACACACATATTTTTCATGTTATGTTAACATGAACTTTTAAAGAGGGTTTTAAAGTTTTACTTAGAGTAAAAGATTAATGAAAGAAAGTTTGAGAAGACAAATGTGGGTGTGATGGTGTGAACTATAGAGAGGAGATGGAAAGTGTTTGAGTTTTAATTTTGCAAGAGTTTTTTTTTTTTTTTTTTTAGGAGGTGTGTTTAGTAGTTTATCTAAAGATGGAAGATTGTGTATGAGTGGATGAAAGAATGAAAGTTGGAAGAAAATTTACAGAGGCAAAGTTTGAGAGGAAATTTAGAGAGAGAAGTTGAGAAATGATTTTAGTAGAGTTTTGTTTAGTAGAAGAAAAGTGTGTAAAAAGTAAAGAGGGAAGGGATATTTATGGATAAATGTGGAGGGAATTTAGAGGAATAAAACAAATGATAAAGAAAATAAAATATGAGGGAGAGAGGGGAGAAGTGGCTAGCCACATGGACAGAAGAGAAAGGGAGTGATTAAAAATTAATTTTAGAAGAGAAAAGTAAGTAAAATGTAAGAGAAGTTTAGTAAAAAATAATATTATAAATATAAATGTAAGAAATAGGTATATAGGCTATAAGAGATAAGTTATAAGAAAAAGTAAAGATAGATGAATAGTAGTAAATAGTAGTGAATAGTAAACAAGACAAATAAATTAATGATAGTAATTAAAATACGCGTAAAAGGGCTATATCTTATATTTTTAGAAGCTGAAAAATTTTATAACTGATATTTTACAATTCCTCATCTAATTACGAGTCTAAATATGTGATCAGAATATTTTCAACGTTTTGCATGCCGGGACTTTATTTTTAGAAATTGATCCTGTTCGAGTATGAAATAAGCGAGTTTTGGGAAATATGATCTTTTTAAGTTGTAAGACATTATTTCGAACTATAATCTAATGTTATCTCATTTTTTTTTTGTTTTAGGGTTTTGCATGTGGGATTACTGAATCTAGGTTCACTCAAATTTGTTATTGCCCTAGGTCGATTTTAGGGTTCCGGTTTGACTTCCGACTTTTAAGTTTTACTCGTAAGGTTATAAAATCTAGGGGTTTATGGCTATATATATTTTTGGTTCAAAAATTAAGTATTACTTTATTTTTATGATTTATTTAATATTTTACAGTTCTAGTGATTGTTCAATCGAGTCTGAGGTTATATGTTGACTTGGTTTGACTTTTGGTAGTAACTTAAATTTTTTATTCTAAAATTCACCGAATGATCTAAGGTTTTATAGTTTTCTCATTGAATATTATTTAGATATATCGTCTTGATTTACATATTAGGGATCGGATAGATGAATTGTTCAATGTAAGGATTTTGAGTTGAACGATTATTGGGTTTTCGTTTTATTTTTAAAAGTTCTCTTTTTCTTAAGGTTATGAAATTTCATATTTGATCTTGTTTAGAGTTTAGTTTTAACTTAGGTCGGTTTTAGGGTTTCGATTTCTAACTATAGGATTATTTTCTAATAGTTATGAAACATTCAGGGGTTTATAGTATTATTATTTATCATATGACAAAATGATCTACAATATATATTGTTAATTAATATATACTTTTGATATTCTTGGTACCACTATTATAAATTGTAACAATAGTTTGTTATATGCTTATTATGTATCATGTGCCCAAGATAACCACATAATTGAAATAGTCATATAGAATATTTTATGGGTATTAATTTTAGAGCTTTTGTATTTTACTATAATTACTTGTTTTATATTTTGGATATTTCGTTATGTAATAACTTATTTATATGATTGCATTAATTCCCAAGGGTTTTATTCACTAAAGAAGGTGGTGTTATTAGCTTCTATAAGGGTTTATAATCATATTTAATTATAGATCTATAAAATAATTATTTATGATTATTTTGGAAATTTACTTGTTAGACAATATGTAATTTTACATGTTTGATGAATCTAGAGATATATCTATCTTTTATTTATTGAAGTTAAGGTTTTGCTTAGTGATTTATTATGCTATTCTTATTTGAGAATTTTCGGGGCATATTTATTGTTTTTCTAATTATTTTTCGAAATTGATTGATAGTTCTTTTAAATTTTACTAAAGCCTTGATAATTACTTCATTAATTCCTTGATTTATCATTACTCATTGATTGTAAAAACTTAAGGGAAATTTTTGTTAATGACGATTCAAATTTCTCAAACTATAATTAAACCGTTCATGTTTAAATATTCTTAAATCACAAAAATTGGGAGTGATTTTTGCAACCTTTCCAAAAGCTTTTCAAGATTTTATATCATATTTTGGCCAATTATCAAAGTCAGGTTGTATAAAATTAGAGAGTTTACCCCTATTCCTAGATAATCCTTAGTATTCAATTCTAATTATTAGCTTAATAAATATGAAAGACCTTTGTTTAGATGGGAATTTTAAGCTTGGAGTGGTCATTTAATGTATAGCTTTTGAAATGTATATTCAAAAAGAAAAAAAATTCATGTTTAAGTGATATCAAGGTTTCTAAGTCAAAGAAGATGTTTGAGTGAAGTTCAATGAAGTTTTGACGAGAATTTAAATGTGTATTTCAAGTTTATAGAAGGTTTAATTGGTATCTACAAGTTTTTGGCTAGGGTTTTGTTTAAGAAGGGTAGTTATAGCCAATAAAGGGTATGACCCATAGGAGGGAGTAGGGATCTTTAGGGTTAAGTCAAGGGTAACACAGGCTTTGGTACCACCCATGGTGGTCTCGGTGAAGTCTAGATGAACATTTGGGCTCTATTAGTGAGGGTGGTGGTAGTTCACAAAAAGTTCAAAGGAGTACATGAGCCTCCATATGGCTCATGGTGAGAATGGTGGTATATGGGCCTCAATATGGCCCATGACCAAGGGCATGGCAAGCCAAGTTACAGAATGTTTATTCTAAACTTGTTGTGGGCTTAAATTTCTCCAAGTTTAACACTAAATTTTCATTTCATATGATTTTCCATCACATTTACTCACCATCAATGTGATTTACATCCATTTCTACAAGTTCAAACATAATTAGAACTACAATTCAACCCAAATCATCTTATTCTCAAAGAATTAAACTTTTACGTCAACACCTAACACTGTACTCATCATTTATAATATTTTTTAGCAGCAAACACCAAAAAACCCAATCTATCCACTACCTTACATGATAAATAGCGAGTTCATTCCAATAAACATAAAATCCCTAAATGACATGTTGATTTAATGTCTTGCCTTGCTCAAGAGTGTAGCTTTCAACTTGTGTTCATTGCAATGAATATGTAAGACCCTAAAGCACTAATAAATCTCTAATTTATCTACTCAAAACATGTACCAACATACCGAATCAATTTTTAAGCTTAGAAAGCTATAAAACTCATGGTATAGCACCTTATAATACCATCTTCACCTTATTACGTAATTTGTGGAGCTTCGATACTTCATTCTTCTTCTAATCTCTCTTTATTCTTGACAATTCCTAATGTAAAATATAGACTAGAGGCTAATTAGTGCTAATATCTCATTGATCCTCAACTTAATTAGCACTAAAATGATGTTATGTTTAGGGTTTTATAGGTTCTTACCTTAAGCCTTAGTGAGAGGGTTCTAGAAGAGAAGGGGACAGGAAAATAAAAGAATTATATATGGAGTGAAAAGGCATGGTGGCATGGTTTTAGAAAAGGTATGATGCCTTTGATCAATGTGTCACATAGCATAATCCTATGCGTTCATCTTTTACATGTGTGGAAACATTAACTAATTTTAACCTATCTAGGGCTTTTATTTAATCCAATTGGTTAACATTGATTAAATAATTCAAATAAGTTCAATTTATTTATTTTACTAAATTTTAATTCTAATTTGTTGGTTTCCAATTGATGGCAAAATGTAATTTTATGAAAACAAGGCCCAAAAATGCATTGTTTTGATTTCTATTGTAAAATTTTCATCTAAAAATATTTTTAAACTCTAATTTCTTTATTTTGGTGTTTTTGAGATTTTTTTTTTTAAAATTTGGTTCTTGATTTGGGGTAAATTTGGAATTTTTGAAAAATTTGGTTGTTTGAGTTCATATATGACTTCAATTGGCTTTTATTGACCTCAAATGATTTTAATTTCTTATGATAGTGTTTAGGTAATTTCAATATTAGAAGCAAGTGGAATAATGCATGAGAAGGATGAATCCATTGGAGGTATATTATAGATAATCAACTTAAATGAAGATACACCTTGATTAGCTAAAATAAACATGTACCAGTAGGGGAGGGGGCTACCAAGATGGTGAAGCATGATGAGCTAATGAAGCATGTTTAGCGAGAGGATCTATAGGAGGAGTTAGAGACCTATCTAACTCTACCTTCATTGCCCTTAGTGATGACCCTGGTGCTTGACCACAAGCTAGAGGCATCTATGGTGACTGTGGTTGCTGGTGATCTAAAGGAATTAATGTAATACCTCCATATCCATGTAAGACATCTATGAGCTACAAATATAACTCATGTCTCCTTTAAACAATCAAACATCTCAATGCAAGTAAGTGCATCTACCTAAAAGAAGAAAAAGATACCAAAACTACGTTAATACTAATATTATATACATAGATAGAGTTTTCTAAGTTCTTGTGTTTAAAATACTAAATACGACATTAAGAATAATGCTTATATGACCTATAAATCTCTTAGTCATTCTATATTACCATGGATTGTAATTTGTATTATTCAGTCAGGTAATGTATCATCATATTGCAATGGAACTATGTGCAATCATTGCTGCACCCACTGCTAAATATGTGGTGCATGCTTCTTTTACCAATCTTCATCAATCTTTGCTCTCAAATCGATCTTGTAGGGCAAAGTTTGAGTGTCACACTGTTATAGGATATGTGACATCGCATCAAATTAGCAAACAAATCTATCGGGTTAATGCATTCTAACTATGTAGAAGCATATAAGGGGGACACGAGCTACCAATATATCACTCCCTTATTTGCATATACCTGGTAGTAACTTTAATATATTTGTTGTATATGGTATTCAACAAACCTACAAATGAAAAATCAATATTAGTTTATACACGCTTGTATCTACATAATCAATGAATAGAAGGTGTTATACATGTCCAGGAGTCTAACAGTCTAGGGCATCTTGATACTAAGAAACCACCTGGGTAGCTATTTGTGTGACATCAAAATTATCATCCCAATGATATACTAATGGTCCTATAAACTCAATTTGGGGATTACGCCAGCATAGTGCAATATGAGGAAATCTATCCTAAGCATAAATCTAAACAAATATTGCAACTCCATCTCTAATAGCAACATATCTATGGCTTGATAGAGAAATTTATATAGCCACACTAAGCAGGCAAACCCCCATTTATATCTACATGCCCCCTCAAAGAACGTCGTTGATGACTTGTAATATATTTGCTTGTGTGTAGCGCATGATGGCTGGCTCATCTGTGGTTGATATGTTTGAATTACTCTATTTATTCGAGGATTATTGATCTCAATTTACATTTATTTCATTAATAATTCCATAAATTTAGGACTTAATGCTTTTATATGTTGATCTTAGGTGTATGAAGCTTGAATTGTCAACAGATAGCAAAAAATCAACAAAAACATACAAAATAAGGAGACTAGGTCAAAGATGCAGCTGTGCCTAAAAATGGATCAAAGAAGATTTGCTCATAGATGTACACATGATCTTAGGTATGGGCACGACTTGAAGAAGAGGATTAAATAGTTGTTATTGCAGTCAAGGATGCAGCCGTGCTAAGGGTACTACTTAAATTCATGTGATATTCTCTAAGATATAACAGTACTTTAGATGCAGGTGTATGATGACATTGCTATATGCATTAGTTGAGAACACCGTTGTCTACATGGTTTGCACGGGCATTAGGATCATAATTTAAGAAACATCACAATTGACACGGGTTGGGCGACATGGGTACTTTTAATCAGAGTATTATTTATAGTTTATGTCACATTTAGAGGTGCAACCATGTAGTGAATGAATTGTAGTTTAATGAGGAAGGGGTGGCTTAAGGCGCAACCGTATATTGGGGTGTTTCTTGTATGTCTAACATAAATTTCGTTATTTTTGTACTTTTTTCCATATTAGCATCCTTTATACTATAAATACTTATTTTTCACAAAAATTTAGGGATAGATATACAGAAGTAGACACGTAGAGAGATCAATATAGTACTTTGAGTCATAATATAGAATTTTAGAGAAAATTAAATAGGGTTAGTAGATTTTGCCTTTGCTTTTAGAATTCACAACTGATCTTGAAGGAGATTACTTGTAGATCTTATTGATTCCTAATTACGAAGGATCACGATTTTAATAGGCTTTATCTTATCATGATCTTTATATACTTCTCTAAATTATTATATTATCTTGTTAGATTTATGGACGAGAATTGAATTAGCCTAGGTCTTATGGATCCTTAGGTTGAAATAATGTAACCCTATTGTGCTTTAATTGAATTATTATTGATATCTTGAATTTAATGGCTTGAGTTGATTAGATTTTGAATTTGTATAATGGATGATATGAATTCATGTTTGATTTCATTAAAACTAGTTGAGAAATCATTTTAATGAATATATCCAGTTTATTGATGAGGATTGTTCATAGCTTTAGAGATAGAGTAGTGGAATCCTTCTATAAGTAATGAATTAATCCAATGAATTCTGGTTTTTAGTGCAATTCTAAGTTGTTATTGATTAAGAAGAGATCCAATTAATAAACTTAGGGTTAGAAGTTAGTGATCTTGAGAAAGGCTTCAACATACTTTGACAATTTATTGTTCAAGAAATTGATACAAAACTTATTGGGATTCTTTCAAGTTTATTGTAAAACCTAATGGTGAAACAAGAGCTTAACACTTTGTGATTGGATTAATCCTAATTTGTGCAAAATTGTACTGTGAATCTTTACAGCTTAATTGTAGTTTTACGTAGAATTAGTTAATTGAATTCTCCTGATTTTCTTAGATTAGATAATAGGAATGTGGGTAGGAGTAATCACTAAGCTCCTTATGGAGTACGGCCTATATTTACTTTTGTATACTATATCAATAGGTGCACTTATCTTTTAGACCATAGTTAGAAAAGAAATTATTTTAAGACTCAGTCTCAATCACCAACCTCTAGTATTATCCTAAAAGGACATTTTAGCCATGACATTTTAAGTTGTCCACTTACTATATCCTGATTAGCAAGTTCGATACCTAGGAGTTGTTCGTACTCATAATCTCATCTCAACAATGTAATACTTGTAACTGCATCTCCATTGATATATAAACTAAGTTATATAGCCATATCTTGTAATGCAAGGCCCTCTTCCCCACGAGGCATGTGAAAAGTATGTGCTTTTGGCCTCCATCTCTATGTAACGGTTGTGATAAGGGCTCAATCTAGTTGTATGGAAGAAGGTTAGGATACTACTAGAAAGCTTGCCTATGGTAAATATGGAGTGGTGCACTCATCAAACCGGAGAGCCATATCATCTGTTTTCTTCAATGAATACTCCCTTTAACAACATACTAATGTTGACAATCCTTACATGCATGGGAAATTAAATTTATGAGTACATATAATTGTGAAAAATTTATGTATATACGTGTCCCCACAAACAACCCATCAATGAGTGTCCTATTGCATGAGAAGTTATCTTTCAACTAAGCTTGAATCCATCTACATTAGAAGTATTAAATATTTTACATTTAATAAACAATTAAACATGTCAAATATAATGTAAAATGTGTATATCATATATCATATTTAAACATTATATATTAAACTTTGAAATTTCATAAGTTCAAGGTAGTTTCTTCTGTTATGTTTTTTTTTTATCCTACATATAACACATTGGTTCTTCCGTGGTTTACCTTGAAAGTCCATTTCATTGTGGTAATGTGTAGATTGTAGTTTTCCTACTTTGCTAGCATAATCATATTTGAGATGGATGAATGGAATTTCTAATTCTAGCCATCCATTGTTATCACCAATAAGATGGAAGCTATGTTGGTAGGATTGAAGCAGGTTTTTCTAATAATACTATTTAGCAATCTTTTGTACCTTATCCACATTAATATGTGTCATAACCATAAATGCATGAGAACAAGGAATTTCGTGCATGTGCCATTTACAATAACTGCATTCATCCTTTAAAACGTTGATTGTATGATATTTTCCACTTTTAACACCAGATTCTATTATGTGCATGATAAGTCTATTATACTTTATTCCATTCAAAGGAATTTAGGCTTGATTTGGTCTATTTATGGATAAATTCCTATAAATTTTGTGCTTTTACTGTTTAAACGTTGTTTTTCAGCTCCTAAGATCGAGAAAAGAAAACAAAGTGTTTGAGATCAAATTTGGAGCAAAACTACAACAAAGTTCGAGGACAAATTTCCATTAAGCCCATAAAAAATGCCTATCAAGGGCAAAATTACAAGGCAAAGTTCCCATCACGCCCAAAACCAAGCCCTTGATGTGACCCTCGGTTTATAATGATTTACACTGAGATGATTGAGCATTGAACTTCATGATACAACTTCAACCGCGACCTAAAGTCGAGCACTAGATTCTACCGTGATTGAAGCCAAGCTAATATTCGACCCTTTGAAGAAAACAATATAGCTTAGACCATGGCCAAACTTTGAGTCTCGGATCACACTCATGAAAAAAGTGACCTTGTCTAGTTGTTATGAATTAATTGGATCAACAACGCTCGCATGAAAAAAGGACAAATTTTATTATAAAGAATCTGCCATGTCAGCGAATAAAATCTTTATAATTTTGTGGCTAGAGCCTATAAATAAACGTGCACAGACGCCCAATAGGCGTGTACTTTATGTAATAAATTACTCACTTTTTAGTGAAAGAATTATTAGTAAGAGAACTATTTCTTCTTAGTAGAGATTCGAGTTTTTCTAGGTAAATCCAATTTAACCTTGATGTTTGTTTTTGCAAGACTCTTGTGCTTAATTTGTAATATTCATCTGTAATTCAATATTATTTCTTCTAAATCTATGCTTAATGTTTAAATCTATGGAGAAATAATCTCTTTAACTTAGGGTTTGTGAATTCAAGATCTGATTCATGTGATTTTAAAGTGTTTTATTGATTATTGACTAGGTATGTGTAATTAGTAGCTCAAATTTAATTCCATAGATCTAATTGTGTGGTGCACCTTTTAGATCCATGTTTGATTTTAACTGAATAGATTGAGAGATTATTTTTTTAATCAGATATAGGCTATTAATGTTGTTGCTCATAATCATCTTAAGAGAGGATGGTGAAACATTCTATTACTTATTTTTAAATTTTCGAAATGGGTTTTTAAATAAAAGATTCTTAAACTTTATGCGGATCTAGATTGTCGATAGCTTGAGAAGAGATTCCAGTGTTCTGATATAGATCTAGAGTTTCTGACTTTGAGAGAGGCTTTAACTTACCTCGGTGAATCTAACAGTTCGGGTGGGCATGGACCGCTAACCAGTTTATGATACCATTTTTTGAACCTAACCATTATGATCGGTTTTTTTAAATACCAAACCTAAACCGCTCCATTATTAATAGTTAATCGCCTTAACGGTTAATCATTTTTCTCGATTAATATTTTCGATTTTCGGATTTTAACCATTTAACAATGGTTAAGTAAAAGTTATGGTTAATCATATTTTTAGTTGGTCCATAAAAAATTAAACTATTTGTTTCTTAAAGTTACATGCTATTAAAACCTCATCTAGAAAATAATTTTCATATCAATTGTTTCAAAACCTCTCACGCTCATCCCCAGAAAAATCAAATGCTCATATTTCTTATTACTTCTTTTCCATCACAACACTAACAGCTTTTTAAAGAAAATAGATAAATAAATAAAAGCTGTGTTCATATAGATAGAAGTATAATATCATAAAAAAAAGTAGTGGAAGTAATTTAGACCATAACTAATGCTTAATAATATTACATTAGGGTTTCAATTCTTCAGCCTTTTATATTAAAAAAAATTACTTATATATAATATTATATATTTATAGATATTGATTAACCATTAACGATCAGTTTTTTGCGGTTACAAACCGAAAGCGAAAGCGAAATCGAAACTAAGAACCAAAAAGAATTAACACCATAAACCTATACCGAAACCGATGGACTGGTTAACCATATTTTTTGGATTAGTTTTGTGGTTTTGGTTCGGTTTCTCGGTTTAGTCGGTTTTTTTGCCTACCCCTACTGACAGTGCAAATATATTAGAGAACAACTCTTTAAGTTTGTAAATAAATAAGATGATAAGGACCTAGTGTAGCAAATCTTAAGATTTGTCTTGCATTAACAAACCTATCTGTCAATTTTCTTGGAAAATGTGTATACACTTTAGCTTTATCATAGTTTAGCTGTTTTTTTTTGTAATATGTGTTTCTAAATCTTTTTTTGACGAGATAATAAATAAAAAGGGTGTAAGGTAGATGTTGACGATCCCTAAGGAATATGACCTAGTACTTTCTATACTACTTCGGTAGATGTGTTTGCTTATGTTGGTAATTACAACAGAAGTTGAACAAAACCTATTAGCTCATATCTTATAAATTTTAGAAAACTTCGACTTTGTGTTTTGTAAAATGAACCAACCAGTGTACTCCTATCTCAATCTTAAATATCCCTATCATTTTATTATTTGTTATAACATGATGGCTAGTAGCAACATGTGACCATTAGTCAACTTTCTACAGCTCATTTAGTGTATATTTATCCTTTCTTTATGCCATTCAGTGCCTCCTTACAATGTTCATAAAAAATATTTAACACAATTGTGAAAAATTTTTGAAAGAAGAGATGATATACCCATATCTGTATCCCCAGTGTCTACCTCTCCTTTGAAATATTTGCAAAGTAGTTATGTGCATTTTGGTTTCTTTTTCGTACCTCATCCATGTAAAACTTTCATTTTTTCTCTTGTGTTTAGAAAATGGCAATGATTATAAGCTTTTAAATGCAATATTTTTGTATTTTTTATTAAAATTGCTAGCAACATATTGTATGCGAAATTGCTACTCTATAAATGGAGGTTGCTATTCAACTATTTTATTTTTTATTATTGTTAGCATGGCCGAGTCCGTGTTTAACATTAAACATAAGTTATTTTCATTTTAATGAGCTTTAATAAGACATTAGTTTAACAATGGTAGAAACCAAGACCAAGATAGATTAGATTCTTGTCTTCTAATGCAAATGCAAGAGGGACATCCATACTACATACAATGAGTAGATTGTGAGGATATTTTACATACAAGAAAATGCCATCAATATTAATAATCGGTTTATAATGGAAGAATGCCTAAATATATGGTCTAAATGCCTAAAACACTCTACTAAAAGTCAAGTTATTATCTGTAGTGGTCGACCATCCTTGCTAAAATAACTGTGTATTAGAGTAACTCATTTGAATGGTATTCAACAATTTTAGCATTTCATTGTAAACTGTTTTAATCACCATATATAGATTCAATTCCCTTTTGCATTCCACTCCAAACTTGTCTCTTTTTCAACACATACTTGAATGTGTCTTCTATAGTTTGTTTAAGGAATGAGATTTTGACATCAGTCTATTCATTACTTGACCTAGATAAACTTTCCCCAGAGAAGCTTTAATCTAATTGCAGATGGTCATGCTAAAGATTTCAATTGACGCATGTGTGCTGCCCTTCAACTAAAACATCTGTGTCTTGGTGCTTTTGGCATGTATGTATTCAGCATTTACAATTTCCATTGTCTTTCTTTGTGCAAACTGTAAACTCCGGTTTTCTTAGTAACCGAGTAAACTCCGTAAATCGGAAATCAAAACCCTAAATAGGATTAGTACAAGCAACCTAGGAACCCTAATTCCGGCTTTTCTTCAATTTCTATATAAAAGAACCTCTATAAGATAAATTAATGTGGATTATTGTTTTATAGTATATTTCAAACCATACAAAATTTTGATTTCGGAGAATTTTCTATTCCGGGCTCTCTCGAGCTCCATTACGAAAAAGCGAGCCCCGGAACTGGAAACTCAGAAAAATATTTCGGAATACTCGTTAGAAACAAAATTTTATAGGGATTCCAAAATTATATGTTCTATAATTTTTCGGGTTATAAAAATTACAGTTATAGCTTTTTTCCCGTATTTTCCTTACTACCAGTAAAGTAGATGTCTTATCTACTATTTCTTACTATTCACAAGTACAACCTATTACACACACACCCTACCTAGTCTTACATCCTTACAACCACTCAATTATATTTTCTTTTCCAAGAATTTTTGTCTCTTAACAATTATTACATTTAATACATTTTATTACATAAATTACAATTTCAAATGAAATCAAATATCTCTCTCTCACTTCCTACATGGCCAGCGCACCATCCTCCCAATTTGGCTCCAAAATGTTTGTTTTATTTTTTTACACACACAAACCCTAATTCCACTTAATATAAATAGCCTTTTAATTTTCTCTCTCTTCATTTTTCATTCAATTGTTCAAAGCTTACAAATCCTCTCTTTTCTTCTCTCCTTGCTGTGACTCCACTCCCCACACACACATACACACAAACTTCATTTTTCTTCTCCATTTCTCATCTATTTCAAGCTTTAGTGATGATCCTAAGCCTTACTACCATTTAATCTTGTAATGGCAAGATTATTCATGAGTGTTTTCACTCAAAGTCCCCATGACTCTTGCTAGGGACAAGAAAATGCTACTACATGAATATCAAGCCATCACAAGAGTAGATCTTATGTTTGATTAAGTATTTGTTGAAATATCTTCATGATCATGCATGTAGAAGTGGAGTAAAGTTGAGATCTAGCATAAAAATTCATGTTCATGCTTTTAAACTTCATTTTAATCATCATAATAGTAGATCTAGCTTTTAGATTGTTATACCATGCTTGACATTTATGATCTTATGGATGATTTATGTTTTCATGCATTCATACTCATTAAGGCTTTGTTTTAGGTGTATAGATGTGGTAGTTGGTAGATCCTTAAGCAAATAAAGCAAGGAACTTGAAAAGGAAAAGTTTTTGTTTGAAATACTCAAGGTCAAATTCGTATGATCTCAAGACCCTATTTTAAAAACGCTTTATCAATTTTAAGACTTATGTTTTATGTGAAAAATGAAGGGTATAGGTAATAGGATCATTAGTAGTGATTTTTATGAGTTGGAATGATTTTAATGAGATTAATGTATAAGACAAGAAGTGAATCTAGATGGAAAATTTTGAGTTAGTACTCAACATGTGAAATTCGTAATTTTGAATATAGGTCATAAGAACACCTATCATCCAAGTTCAAAATAGAAGTTTTATGTGTTAAATGGATTCCTTAGATAATAGGTATCTTAAAGTCTTAAGTTTTAATGCATTAAATAAGTTTTTCCCAAAGGAATCATTCAAAAATTTAATTTCAAGAAATTCGGATTTTTGGATAAATCCTACTTGAAAACATATTTGCAAAGTGTAAAATGCAAATTTTTATGTAGAAATGAAGGCTTGGGTAATAAGTATAATGAAGACTCAATTTAGATAAGGATAAATTGATTTTCTTAAGGAAATAACTCCAAAACAAATGAGATGGTCTAAGTTAGGAAACTAGTTTTCTTGAAAGTGTGTAGTCATGGAGTTTCACAAATAAGAAGTTTCTAAATTTTCCTTTTTGAAAATAATGTCAAAAGCATGCATGCATCAAGTTCATATCGTATCATTCATTATAGGAAATCATCGATATTGCATGTGTAGTTGAACTATATGCTAGAGACATCACAAACATCCACAAAATTATTTTTTTGGAATTGAAGTTTCGACCGAACAGAACCGATCCCTCTGTTTCATGACTGAAATATTTTCGAAACTTGAAAATAATATTAGGAATAGATAGATCTTTCGAAGTAGATAGAAATCGATATATTATATACTCAATTCCGAGTTGAAATAAGTTAGATATGGTCATTTAAAGTTAGGCCTTTATCTTATGCGAAAATTGACGAACTTAATAGTTAGAATTGTTAAGTTATTAGAACCTTATGAAAAATACTCATTTCGGGTATTCTTTGTACTTAGGTGAATTGGAGGACAGATTTCCACTCCCCGAGGACTACTACTCTAGTGGATTTCTCCCCATAGCTGAGTGAGTTCATTTCTTAAATAGTTCTGCTCATGTATGTGCTTGTAATCGTAGTGGCATTAGAATTAGGAAAAGATAAAATTTCGATGATCGTGACCTAATCTTGGTTGAATGAATGATAAGTATATCAAGACGAGATTTGTTGATAAATCATTGTATGAGCTAGTATAGACTTGGATTGCTTGAAATTCTCTATGATTGCACTTAATCTGCCTAATTAATATGCCATGATTATATGAATAAACTGTACATGCATATCACGTAGTGAGTCACATTGCATGAGTTATTATACCTTTTTGGGAAGAAGACAATTAATTCGGGGCAACGAGGGGCCAGTAAACTCGGTTGTTGGCAGATGGGCCGGAATTGAAAAGTGCGTGGGTGGGCACCTGTATAAACCACAGTAAAAAAAAATTTTAAAAAGTGGTGGATAGGCACCTGTATCAACCATAATAAGAAGTGTGAAGTATTTAAATAATGGTTGTATGGGCCTGAAACACCTAACCCCGAATGGAGGGCGTAAATCCATTCAACATAAGATTTCCGGATGGTCTTATGTATTGTATGCTCATATGCTTGTGCATTCATATGGTTGCTAATGACTTATCTGTTATATACTATTGTTGAGTATTGAATATTTGGAATTGAATCTCACTAAGCTTGTAGCTTACACCCCGATAGTTTTGTTGTGGTGTTCCTATTTTTTGTTGTTCCCAGAGAACACATTTCACAGGGTTATCTTTTGGATGAAGGAGCTTTTGAAGAAGTCAGGACCTAGCTAAGGCGTGGACCTCTAGAAAAATCTCTTTAACATAAACCCTAATGATTGTAATATGGTTTAGACCGGATAGACTTCCATTATTATTTTGGTGGGGGTATGCCCCCTTGACTTTTGTAAAGACTTAATTTATTTATCTTGTTGTGATTTCTATTCTTAATGCTAATGTTGCCTTCTTTAGACTATTTGATTTAAAGTGTGATCCTAAAAGTTGTGCAAGTACACCTTACACCCGATATGTAAACTTATGGGATGACTAAGGTTGTCATACTTAAGTTTAAATATCGAGTGTGGTGGACTGTTGCGATTTGGGTACCCTTTGGATCGTGACACAAACAATATACCACACCATCTTAGTTGAATTTTCAACATGATAATTATAGTGATGCTTGATGTGGAGTGTTTTTACTGCACATATCAAGTATAACTTTCTCTAAAACCGCATTCATTTCTTTAATTCTTCTCCAGATTTAATATCATCTGAATCCAAAATATTTTTCTTGTATAATATTTAACCATCACCAATATCTATCTTGTTAAGAAATGAAATCGAATTTTCAAAAGCTTTACCTTTTAGTTTGACAATGGGAGTTATTTATGCGACAGTATTTGATACATTTTATAGCGAATTGAGAGGTATAGACTCATCAAGCATAAATATTCAAACTTGAATCCATGCCAATACCTGTATCCTCTTGATTAACTAATTCATCTTCTAAATTTGTCTCCTCTAAAGCATCATGTATATATATATATATATCTAATAGGTAAATTTTCTTCACCACTGCTAATTTCTCATTTAATAAAAAGCTATTGACTATATAGAATTTGTTATACTTTTACAATATCAAAAAGTGCTTTGACATCATCATTGTCATACATGGATTGTAATGCATATTCTGGTTGTGGTTCTTTGCTACTATTGCCTACTGTCTATGAAATACTTCCACTCTCCTCATGTTAATCAACTCCAAGTACTACACATATGTTGCTTGATAACCCCACATAACCACAATCTACTCTAACTTTGATGTTTTTTTATTGATGCCTTATCATAACTTACAATATATCCCATTACCACGATTCAAGATGCTACCATGTGCATACATTCCAAGCGTGATAAAATCTAACATTTTTCTTTACTAATTGAAACCAATAATAAACATTTAATTCAGTTAGCATTTTTTGAAATATATCTATTTCTATCTCTAATAAAATGTTTTTCTTATATTAATTAGAAAAAGAGAACTTGTCCATATATCTTGTATTAGGTCCACTAACCACTACACTAACACGCTAGTTGACCCATTGCTTCACCAAACATTATCAGATAAACTTTAATAAACAAAAACATCAACTTCTATAAACACCTAGTGGATTCATGTAAGGAAATGATTTGGGTAGATATAGGTGTCTTAGTTTTGGAGATATTGGGGAGTACCCAATGTTTAGTTTTGTACTCATGGATGTTGGGGAATACCCAACATCATATATATATGTGTGTGTTACTATACTTATGTGTGGCAATATGTTGAATTATCCCTATGTTGTTTGCCCAACCTAAACAAAAGATAATAAGATGTTGGTTGTTTCATTAGTATTAGGTTTGTATGTGAATGTGTGCTTGCTTAATTTTGTGTGTGTGTGTGTTATACCATACTAGGCTCCAACTCACTCTTTTCTTTTATAGTTATGACAAACATGTAGTTTGTTGTATTGCTAGATGCTTATGGTTAGTGGGATGAGAATATCTCTAGCATTGGAGACCCTTCAAATGATGAGTAGAGATCATGTGAAAATTATTGAAAAGTAAAGTAGTCGGTCTGAAGAGTAGTGGTCGCTTAGTGTCTACTATAGAGTGTCTTTTAGTGATAACTTATAATTGTTTTTAATTTTAGTATGGTGGATATTAGTTAATCTCTTAAAGATCATAAGTAAATATTTATGTGGCTGATTATGGTTACAAGTATGTGAACTTATAAAATTTTAGAGTCATTAATGCATGAGTGGTTATGGAATATTTATTATGTTTATTACAATTGTAGTAGGTTCTGAGTGTGTTCATATGTTTTATGGCACATGATGCATTGTGGATGATCATAAATTTAAGACGTTACACTTAAGGTATAAAGATTAGTAGGTGCTTAGTGTTTGCTATATAGTGTCTTTTAATGATAACTTATAATCCTTCTAGCTTTAGTATGGTGGATGCTTGTTGAACTCTTAAAGATTGTAAGTAGATATTTATGAAAATGATTATTATTACAAGTATGTGAACTTATAAAATTTTAGAGTCATTAATGCGTGAGTGATTGCGGAGTATTTCTTATGTTTATTTTAGTTATAACAGGTTTTGAGCCTTCGCATGTCTATATTTAATATGTACATACAATAGGTTGTGAATGACCCTAAAAATAAGGCATTACATTGACCTTCAACATCATCAACACTCTAGAGAAACCCTAATTCTCTCATCTCACTAGTCACATGACCTCCAACTTCTCCATGATAGCAACAAGTTGTAGAATTGAGAGTGTAATTACTCTAGGCAAGCTCCAAGCCCATGAAGGATCTAATAAGAAGCCATATTAACAAAACATATTAGCAACAAAGGAAAAGAAACCTTAGTTATCATGGTGAATTTAGGAAATTACACCAAGCCTACTTCACCAATTATCCTCCAAAGGCTTGTTACCTCTTCATCTTATCAATAGCAAGTTTTGAATAATTGTCCTCCAAAAGAGACAATTTGGTCATAACCCCATCCCATTATCTTAAACTTTTCACCAGTTGAAAGAAGCAAATGTTTTAACTTGTAAAGCTCCATGACTAACTATAGGCCATGAAAGGCTGTTCCAAATTCATAAGGTCATTATCACATGGGCCAGAAGGATCACTTCACAAACATTTGTTCGAGGCTAAAGAATAAAATACATGACCTAACTAATGCTGTTCTAGTTTAGTTTGATTCCATGAGAGTTGAATTGTCAAGTAAAGGCAACGATTCTCTTTAAAGATTGCATGGTAAGGTTACTATAGTTGGTCAATCACATGTGATAAATGTGGAGAGAAGTCTTGAACTGATGCACATGTACAGATATCGTAGAGAGAGACGTGAGTAGGGGTGCAAACGAGCCGGGCCGAGTTGGGCTTTTGCAAGTTCAAGCTCGGCTTGTTTATTTTTTAACGGGCTTGAGCCGAGCTGGGCTTTTAATGAGCCTGGAATATATAGGCTCAGGCTCGAGCCCGTTAAGATTTTTCAAGCTTGAGCTCGGCTCGTTTAGCTCTCGAGCTTGGGCTCATTTCGTTAAACGAGCTTGAGCTCGGCTCGTTTAGCTTATATAATTATTTTTTAATTATTTTTATAATATTAAATTAATATCAATAATTATAATATATATTCATTAATTTAGATTAATAATATAATATCAATATTATATATATATATTAAACAATCTCGTTCATGAGCTTGGCTCACGAGCTCTTAACGACCCTGCTCACGAGCTTTGTTCTTAAGCCCATAACGAGCCTGTTCGCGAGTCGGCTTGCGAGCTTAAGGACAAGCTTAGGCTCAGCTTGTTTAACTAAATGAGCTTGAGATGGAGCTCGAGCTGGGCCTGAAAGGAGCCGAGCTTGAGTAGCTCACGAATAACTCGGTTCGTTTGTTGCCCCTAGGCGTGAGAGGAGAAATAGGTAAACCTGGTTTCTCAAGTGCGTAAGTATAATAGAAGAACAAATAAGATATATTCAGTTGTTCTTGACTCATTCTTTGTGAAGTAGTTGCTTTGATTCTTTCTGGATTTATTTCATCAGAGTTTCCGTATTGCTCTCTATCTTAGCAATATGCAGAATTCTCCCTAAATGTGAAGAGAAGCTTCTTGTTTATAGATGTTGGAGACTAATGTCAACCTTTGGATCATTCCTAAGGATTTGACGGTTGAGAGTGAAGCCTTCTCTTCTTTAGTAATACGTTGAGCTTGCAAATAGGCTTGTAAAGACCTTAAGGGTTTTTATAATATAAAAGAAGCCCATTATTCATTTAAAATAACCCATTTATAATATAAAAGGACTGAAGATTTGTTTTTTTTTCCTATGTAAGCCCTATTTTAGTCAAAAGTCTAAAAAGACATTTTTAGAATATACTTTTCTCACACAAGGAAACCGAATAAGGTTAAGAGTGGAATAAATCGGTCCAATAATCTCTATTATGGGTCTATCAAGCCAAATCTCCCTACGATATCCTTTATTGGACTTAGTATTCTAAGCCCTATCATTAGCCAAGAAAATTAATGCATGGCATTAAATTGGGTTTAAAGCCTAATTACAGAAATGACTCTTTATATTTTGTCCCCTAACTAAAAACATCTTTAGCAAAGTCAAAGGGGGTTTTAGGTATTTCATTAAGTGCTTCTCTTTTTTTTTTTTTTTCAAAGTTGATTGAAGGACATTAATTAAAGGTTGCATTTGTCTTCAAATCATCTACTGTATCGGTTGGACCAATATTTCTTGTACTTTTTGACTAACCAAAGCATGTTGAAGTGGTCTTCTTCAAACTTATTATAGAATATGTGGTGAAGCAAGTTCTGTAAACCCCCAAATTTTTGGAATCGATTTAGCCTAAAACCCTAATCTAGAAGTCAACCCGAACTCTAAAGTCAACAAAACCCTAGTTAGACATAATAGCTTAAGTCCGGCAATCCCGAATAAGCAACTTGGAGAAAGTAAGTAAGAGTTTAGAATGTAGAATAGTGCGTAATTACCTGAGGAAGCTTAAAAGGATCATATTAGTAAAACCGCAAATCGTCTTGAACCTGATCGAACACAGTTCTTGAAAAACGTGTCCCGGGGCTCGGAATAGTAAAAATATTCCAAATATACCGTTAAACTCATAAAAATATAAGGTTTTCAAAAATATCAGTTTTATAATTTTTTCAGCAAGTAAAAATAACATATATCGCAATTATACGCGTATTTTCTTACTACCAGTACTTTATTAGTCATATCTACTTTACATTACATATTCACTACTATTCTACACTATTCTTTTATCTTTACTTTTTCTTACACATACTCTTACAAACACCATAACCTATAACCTTTACTTTTTACCTTTCCCATAACTTTATTTCACATCTAACTTACATATTATTTCATTTAATCCACAAAATACAATACAAAACAAACACACTCTCTCCCCCTCTATTATACATGGCCGACGCCCCCTTACCCCCCCTTAAGTTGTTTCAATTTTCTTTTATTTTAATCACACAAAAATCACTCCACATTTTCATATAAATATCCCCTCCTCTTTCACTTCTTTCACACATTTACTACCCACAAATTCTCTACAAAAACTCTCTCAAATTCTCCTCTCAAAACTCTCTCCAAATATCCTCCCAAAAATCTCTCAAAATAATTCTAAAACAACTTTCTACTTACAAAAAAAAAAAAAAACCACATAACACTTCAAAAACCTTCTTTAGGTAAACTTTTCTCCATATTTTCTTCTTCTCATGTCATGTAACTTTGCATGATCATGGTGTGAGTTTCCAAAGACTAAATGCTATGGAAGCTACACTATGTTCATGTATTGTTTTTGTTCATGAAAATCTATTTATGTTTATGTTGTTATTTTGTTCATATTATTGTCATTATATCTAAGTATTATTATCTATATATATATATATACATACATATTCTTTAGAGCATATAGGCTTACTTGCAATTTATTTATTTTCATGCAATTTATTTATTTATTTATTCAATTTGCAATTTATTTATTCCTTGTTATTTTAAGACTAGTCTCTAGTCTTAGACTTTTCTTCATCAAGTCAAAACAAATTTTTCTTTCTTTCATTTTATTTTTATTTTGGGATTAGTCTACTTCTTAGTCCTAGGAGCCTTGAAAAAGCT
Organism: Combretum micranthum; assembly: GCA_024138025.1. NCBI lineage: Eukaryota > Viridiplantae > Streptophyta > Magnoliopsida > Myrtales > Combretaceae > Combretum > Combretum micranthum. Next base: position 211,735 of record JAMXBD010000823.1, on the reverse strand, counting down.
AAGACTTCCAATACTTGACTTTATTATTTATGTTATTTTTGTTTGCTATTATTTCTCATAAATCATGTTTATTAAGATTGTTGTCCAAATTTTTCAAGTTCTAAAAATAATTGATAAAAAGAAAGTTTTATCACTTAGGAATAAGTTTATATGAAATATAAAATCTATGGTTTAACAAAAATAAAGTCATTCCTTTCAAAGTTACTAAAAGAACCTACTACAATTTTAGAAACTACTTTTGTTATGAAAAGCTTTTTAAATCACTTATTATCCTACTTTGTTTTTCAAAAGAAAGTGATTTTTGATACAAAATGATTTCTATGAAAACATAACATAACAAAAACCTTAGAAAGCAAGAAGTGAGAATTTTCAAGTTTAGATATTTTCAAATAAATAGTCAAAGAAGGATTGTGTAGAACATACATAGGACCAACACAATAATTTGGAAAAGAAGAAAAATTGTTTTTCAAAAGTCATCTAGAAAAATAATAAGTAAAAAATAAAGTAATTATTTGAAAACAAAAGAATCAAAATATTCATTACAAAACCAATTACAAAATAATTTTTTGTAAACTATAGTTTTCTAAACTTTTAATTAATATTGTTTTATTCAAGAAGCATGAATGGACAACAAATACTTGAGCATGAATAAACTATGAGCTAAGTAACCACAAAAAGAGAAATTTTCAACTATATAGATAACTAAGTATTTATCAAACAAATTTTGGATGATTGGACCAAAGTTATTTTTGAGTTAGAAAATTCGTGTGAATTTTATCGCCACTGTTTCAGGGCCTAAATGGTTTAGTTTGACAAAAATAGTTTTAGAAATGAATAGATCTTTTTGAGTAGGTAGAAATCGATATATTATATGCGCAATTCCGAGTTAAAATGACCAAGTTATGGCCATTTTAATTTGGAATTCTCCTTTATACGAACTTTAACGTTCTCATGACATTGTTTTGTCAAAAGTCAAGAAAATCATTAAGAAATACTTATCTTGGGTATTTTCTTTGGTTAGGTGATTCCGAGGAAGAATACCTATATCCTGAAGACTATTTCGATTAAATGGAGTGTGTGAGCAACTTATTCGCTAGAGAAATCATCGTCATGGCATCGTGAGTTTATTTTCTTGAAATGCTTTACTTGTTTGTGCTTGTAATTTAGTTGCATTAGAATTAAGAAAAGACAAATGGATATGTTTGTAAGATAATTCTTTGAAAGAATCCTAAGAATATCGAGGCCGGAATTGATTTAAATGTTTGTTTTAATATAACACTTGATTTGTATGAAATTCCTTGATCACCTTAAATTTGATAATAATAATGTTATGATATCATAAATAAATGGATTCATGCATACCATGAAGTGAGTCACATCGCATTGGGTTATTATCCTTGGGTGAGAAGGATTGTAGCTCGGGTCGAAAGCAACACTTGGCGGAGCGACCGAAAGCGATTACTTGGCGACATTAAGGAAATGCTTGGCGGAAGATCCCAAAGCAAGGCTCAATCCAAGTAGACTTCATATGCTTGACGATATTGGTCGAAAGCATAAATCTTCTTTTTTTTTCAAAAACTACTTATTTTGAGGTTATGTATCACCAAACCCCGAATGGAGGGCTTATATCCATTTAACATATAGTTTCCGGAAAACTATATGCTTTATTTGCCCACGTGTATATTGCATTCCATTTGTTTGATTAAACAACTTGTTTGAAAATTTGTTACAAGAAGTTATTTATAGAAATAGTTCTCACTAAGCCTATTAACTTATACTCCTATAGATATCTTTTGCAGTTCCTTTATCTATGGTTGAGGCCACGAGGACCCTGCAGTCAGGTATTTTCTTTTGAATAAGAAATTCCTAGATGAAGTTTAGTGTTGGATAAGATGTACACATATTCTTGTAATAGACTAGTGAATAAAGGAAATATCTCTAAGTTTGTAAGATCATTGTTATAAGTAAATGAATATTATGAATCCTCTTTTCTTAACATGTTATTATATCTTCTTAAGCTTCATAATTCTATGTATGGTCCTTTAAATTTGTGAGAGCACGCCTTACACTTAATATCAAAGCTTTTGGGAGTGGCTAAAGTTGTCATACTTAAGCTTTAATATTGAGTGTGGCGGACTGTTATGTTTAGGGTACCCTTTGAGGCGTGACAAGTTCATTCTTGCATAATCACTTACGATACTAAGTAGACCGATACGCCCTATGCTTTTTGTTGGATTGAAGTAAGATGAAGAAGTCTTCCGAACCATTCGTGAAAGATTCGTTTCCTGACATTATTCCATATTGCATCTCTTTATCATGTTCATTTGATTTTCCCCTCTCTTCTCTTCTTTTTTTAACACTTAATAAAAAAGCATTAAATATTAGCTTAAAGGCATAACTCTTTTTTTTTTTATCACTTTTATTAATAATAATCATTGCCAATCTCTTTATATATATGTATGTGTATATATATAGAAGTTAATAAATTGTCTCTAAAACTAGCTCTTGTAATATTCCATCGTTTAAGCTAATTTTTGGCGTAACTCAATCTTTATACTTTCCTTTTTCATAAAATTGATACTAGGTTCAATATTTACTATTCCCTTTCTCCCTTTTCGTACTTCCTTTTTGGTGGGTGTTGGATCCAACAAATATATATTCCTACTCTAAATATTCATATAACTTGTATATAGCAGTGACTAGGGTTGATCCATAGGGATTGGTAAAATTTATTTCTATTAGAGATTAGATGAAGAAAAGAAGAAAGGGAGTTTTTGTGAAATCAAAGAAAACTAATTAAATTAATTATGTCAAAAGCAAACAAACAAACAAAATTCTAGGATTAATTCAATATCAAGGAATTCCTAACTAAAGGTATCATTATAGTTCGGTTCACAGAATTGATCATTGATGCAACGATTTCTATTCTTTATCTTGGATAAATTGGTTATGGTCATTAACAAACTCTAACAACCTATCTCTCCCTATTTTTTCGATAATCAAAATAAGCATTTTAATTATTTCCTTTATTGATTAAACAACCTTAAACAAGCTCTTGGGGTACAATCTATCAATAGCATGAATAACAAGAGAGATTGCCAATTCAAGCCAACAAATCATAAGATGATTTATTTAGATTAGATTATATATCCTCATAACACAAATCAATTATCTATCTCATAATTGATCATGTTATTATGTTACACAGATTAGAACAATCGAATAATTATGGATTTGATATTCTAATTGGTAGTTTATTACCTTGTTAACTGAACAAATGGGCCTAATTTGTATCAATCAAGCAAAATAACAATGAAAACACATTAAGAAGATATATAAATACCCAAATAAAAAGAACAGAACAAATAATTCAATTAGATCTCACAATCCTTGAAGAAGCGAACATGCAACAATCTTTGGGCTAGAAATTGTTTTAGCCACTCAATTCCATGAAATTCTCTCTCTTTTCTAGGTTTTTGAAATGTCTTAGAAACAATGGAAATCAGATCCCTTGACATAATTTTATAGAACAAAATTTGGAATTTCATCCGTCTGAACAAAGGCTAGCAGTTTCAACATGTACGTCGCCAGCCTACCTTGCCGGCTTTCATTGTAAAATCAAATTCGAGATGAAATGGCATCCAGCATTTATGTTTACATTGCCAACTTTGGGTCTATGTCGGTGTCTATGCTGGCAGTATTGAATTTGAATTTGCCAGCGTGCGTTGTTGAATTAAAGGTTAGTGATGCTGTTTTGTTATAAGATGGTGGCATTTGGATAGGCATTTAAATTTTTGATTTTGTGATAAGGCAAGGCTGGCTATAAGTTGACAACTGATAAGTTTCATGAGACCTTTATTGTTGGTGCTTTATTAAGCATATTTCATATGCTATTTGATTGATCTATTGAAGAAAATGATGTATATTGCATTAATTTTGTGTTTTAGGGACAATTATGGAACAATTAGGCTTTTCAAAGGCTTACTAATGGAAGAAGCCAAGATTTTAGAGAGTGTTAGAGCTTTTGTGGAGTCGCTGCCCATACACTAGTTATTTTACTCCACTAATGTATTTTTGGAGGAGAAAATTTGAAAAAATTTCATGGTTCTGGGGTACACGACCCAGCATACATGAGTCGTGTACATATGCTAAAAAAAGAAAGAAGCACTAAGCTAATGAGTACACTATCCTGACGTACACGAGTCGTGTATGGGTCGTGTACATGACAGACTATATAGATGCGCACCCTGTTCTGATTTTTTAAACGAATCACTTGTTTTACATCTAAGAAACCTTGTAAACTCATTTAGAGCAGCTTTTGAAGGGGAATTTTGTACTATAACTTGGGGATTTGCAAACAACACTACTACAAGGGTTTTACCATCATGATCATTCCTTTTTCTTCCATTCTTATTATTATTGTTGTTAATCTCTTTATGGAAGAGTAGTTGTGTTATGCCCTAGATTTGAGAAACCTTAGCCTTCATGTATTGAATTATCTTCTAATTGAATGAAGTTTTGATTTTGAAGTTGTTCATGATTTATATTGTTGATGGTGATGATTTTAGGCCTGAGTTATTGCAATCTTGATTCCCATTAATTAGGAAGAAGATTTCAATTAGTGGGATAGATCTCTCTTGGGAAAAGAAGTTATGTAATCCACTTAGAAATAGGGTTTTCCAACTTTCTATCTTTAAAGATTAACTTTTCTTCAATTAAGGTTCATAATCTTCATGCAATTTTAATTTGATAATTGTGAAGGAAGAAATTCACACCTTTTTCAATTAGGGTTAGGGGTTAATTGACTTGAATAAGGTAATTAATCTAATTAAGAAACCCAGTAGTTCAAGATGAAGAATCATTCAATTGAATCCATCTTTAAGGAAGAGGAGGCTAGGATTGATCAAAGTTGGGGCATTGTTTGTGAATTGATTAATCTTGAGAAAAGTGTGTATATCATTTATCTAGGGCTTTGGGAATTGCTTTTAGTTGGAATTAGTAGGAAATTTAGCATATAACTCACAATAGATTCAACTAGATAATAGTAAATGAGTTATTATTAGTAGCTACATATGGATCCCTTAGATGATATCTGAGTTAATTTCTAGATTACATGATAGGTGTACTGCCTTGTGTCGATCTAGAATTGATGAGATTATAGATTTAAAGCTTAATGATCACACACATCATAGTTTTTAGTGCTACTGCCGGGGATCTGGCAATATTAGGAAAGCCTTAGTAGCTATTACTTTAGTCATTTCTTCTTTAATTCTTTTCTCTTTTTCTTTCTTTTGTCTTTAATTCTTTCTCTCAAGGAATTACATTTGGAATTCTAACCTTTTGTGCCTCTTTTGTAGTGTATGACTGGGGATTCTTCATCATCTGTAACTCCTTTAGATCCTGAGATTGAGAGGATACTTATAAAGATTAGTAAGAATATAGCTACTAACACTTCTGGGCAAGCAGATATTGATAGAACTCTGGATTTGAGAAGTGAAGGAGAGTTGGTTTTGGAAGACTTAGAAGAGAATAGTGCTGAATTAGAATCAAGAAGAGGGACAGAAGAAGAACACAAGCAAGGGTTCAACATAGCAGATCCAAATGCACTAAGGACAAACATGGATTATGCAAGACCTTCTCTATAAGGCACTGGGCCTATAATTGTGAAACCTCTAATTGGGGCAAACAATTTTGAGATAAAGGGGACGATGCTTCAATGTCTACGATAATGTTGTCAGTTTGATGGTCTACCAGATGAAGATCCCCATTCTCACATCCAAACATTTATGGAGATATGTGAGACTTGTAAGATGAATGGTGTGGATGATGATGCTATTCGCACTAGATTATTTCCTTTCTCCTTGAGAGGGAAGGCAAAAATTTGGCTGACATCATTAGGACTAGGGGCACTTACTACATGGGATGAAACAGTGAAGCAGTTCTTAGATAACTACTTCCCAACTTGCAAGACTGTTAATCTAAAATGATATCTCATCTTTTTGTTAGAATGAGAATGAGACTCTCTATGATGCTTGACAATGATGGAAAGAGCTTCTTAGAAGATGCCACCGCCTCCTCCCCTCCCCCCCCCCCTCCCCCTCTTTCCACCAACTTCCATCATGTTACAAGTTCAAACATTCTATAATGGTTTGAATCAGATGACTCGCCAGCTTGTTGATGCATCCACTGGTGGTATTTTGAATCCAAAAACTCCTGAAGAGTCTCTCAAGTTGTTTGAAGATATGGCTAGAAACAACTATCAAAGGGAAAACAATCGTAGGAAGCAAAGAGTCACCGGGGTATATGAGGTAGACTTGCTCACTTCTTTAGTTGCTAAGATGGATGCTCCCATCACTCAAGTTATAAGCATCAAGAACCAACAACCACCACAACCACAGTTTTACCATGAAGGGACATCTGACAGTGGGTATTATCTAGAGCAGCTTGAACATGTAGATTATTTGGGAAATTAGAACAGACATCAAAACAATCCATTCAGCAATACTTATAACCCAAGATGGAGAAATCATCCTAATTTCTCCTAGAGCAATCAAAATGCACAGAAGCCAAATTTCCCACCAGGTTTTTAGAAACCACAGATGCCCCTATATAACAGATGCCATCATCTTCAAATCCACTAGCCCAGCCAGAGAAGAAACCAAATTTGGAGGAGTTATTAACCCAGTTCATACAAAGTTCAGATGTAAGATGTTAGAATAGAGAATGTTAGGATCTCTCTTATGATGTTTTGACGATAACAAAAATGTTAAACTTCATTAATGAAACTATTTAAGTGTGCAACCACATAACATTGAATGCATAAGAAATTTTCTAAGGATAAAAGAACAAAATTGAAAGGATCATGGGATAAAAGAAAAAATTAAAAGAATCAAGGGATGCTACTGTTTATCAGAAGTTAAAGTGGATGATTTACAGTGTTTTTGTCGAAGGAATCGGATTCAGAAGGTATTTCAGAGACTACTTCAGAAGGTGCTTTAGAGAGTAGACTGCAATGGACAAATTACGACCAGAAACGTATTAGACCTGGGATTTCGAATTATTTGAAGGCCCAACTTCATTGATTGAGTGTATTTGGGTAATATACTCAATATGTTCCACAAAGTTGGTTCAAATATCCATGAGGATTAAAAATTAAATTGAAGTTCAAATTTAAATTATAATATTCGAATGATATTACAAGTGCAGTTGAGGTTTTCATTGCAGACATATTTCAGATATTTACAAGATTATTTTAGCATGATTTTATGAGGATTTTGGATCAAATTTAAGCACCTAAAGTCGTGTTAAATTGGTTCAACAAAGCTGGAGTTATTTATGGAAGATAGAGAAGATATGGTTCCTATTTTTTGGGGATATTTGATATGGTGTACAATAGCTATTGAAATTCGAATTTAAAGGATAAGAAATGTTATATTTGTTAGAGACACATCTGGCGACGTGATTAGAAGATAAATGAGAGATTATATCATATTTAAATTCGAATTTTTGAATGTTGTAGCAGTCAAATAAGATAAGTCCACATCAGCAACTTTCCATGGATTTCGAAATATCTTCAGCGACAACTCTATCTTGAAGATACACTTTTAGCCGTTGAAATGAGCAGTATATATCAGCAAAGAAGGAAGAAAGAGAGCAGAACTTGGCAAGAAAAAGTCTATGCAATTCTAAAAAAAAATACTGCCATAGTGTGCTCGAAAATTCCATAGAAAATTTATGTTGTTGTTGTGCTAATTCTTGAGACTATTTAATCTTGTTGTTTGATTTGGTTTATATACTTTTGTGTGAGGTTGGGAGTTACAAGTAGGCTTAGTAGATTAATTGTTAGCTTGAAGAAAGCTTGAAGAATCAAGCTGAGTGCTTTTGTAGCCAAGTGTTTGGCAAAGACAACTTGTAACTTGATTAAATTTTGGATATAGTGGAACAAACCGGTGTGGAAAGCCGGGTCTCCAACGTGGAGCTGGAAGAGAGGATGTACGTATAAGGCGGAACCTCTATAAATAGCTTTGCAATTTTCTCTACCCTACTCTCTTTACATTTCATGCAAATTTATTTATGTTCTTATTATGCTGATACAGTTTAAAGAGTATTTTAGAGGGTTTACTGGAAATTTGCATAAATCCGAATTTAATCAAATTGGACCAGAACTTAGTTATATTTTTTCTTAATAGTTCTTAATTGATTCTAGTCTCAAATATTAACTCAACCATAGTTCATATGATTAATCAATAAGACGTGGATTGGAAGTTTTAGAAAAAGCTTTGATTTTTTATTGTATAACCAATTCACCTTCCCTTTTGGTTACATTATTGGGACGAACATAAGGCATAAGAATCAAGAAGCATCGATTCACAAATTAGAAAAAACAATTGGCCAGCTAGCCAAGATGCTTTCAGAAAGGCAAACAAGCTCCCTCCCTAGTAACACAGAGAACAATCCTAAGGAGCAAGCTAAAGCCGTTAATCTGAGAAGTGGTGAAGAGTTGCCTGGTAGAAGTAAAGGGGATTCTACAGTAGTCCCTGAGAAAGCATGTGAAGAAGGTCAAGTTTTAGAGAAGAAAGTCTCCACACCACCCAAGAAACAACCTCCAGTTGTGAAGGAATACACACTAAGGATACCTTATCCTTCCCATCTGAACCAAGGCAAGGATAAAGAACAGTTTGGGAATGTTTAAATAACTCTACATCAACATTCCATTTGTGGAAGCCCTTTCATAAATGCCCAAATATGCCAAGTTGCTCAAGGAACTCCTATCCAACAAGCGAAAGTTAGAAGATGTATCAACTGTGGAGATAGGAGCAAATTGTTCCTCAATTATTTTGAACAATTAACCTCCTAAACTGAAGGATCCTGGAAGCTTCATCATACCATGCAAAGTGGATGAGTTATGTGTGGAGAAAGCCCTAGCTAATTTGGAGGGACGTATTTACTTGATGCCCTATTCATTCTTCCAAAAATTGGGCTTGGCAGATCCTACACCAACTCGCATGAGTCTTCAATTGGCAGACCGTTTTGTAAAGATCCCTAGAGGAGTCATTGAAGGTGTGCTGGTAAAGGTTGGTAATTTTATTTATTCAGTAGACTTTGTAGTGCTTGACATTGATGAAGAGGGATATGTTCCCTTAATCTTAGGTAGACCTTTCTTAGCAACTGCTAGAGCTGTGATTGATGTAGAAGAGGGGAAGCTCACTCTTAGGGTAAGAGATGAGGAATTTGTGGTTACTATAGCTGCAGCATTGAAGAAATCCATGGGGTCTAATGATTCGTGTTATTCTATTGATTTTAATGATTCTTTAGTAGCTGAACATGTTGAGGAGATTCTATTACGAGACAAGTAGAATTAAGCTTGATTTCTAATAAAGGGAAAGAAACAATGGATCTAGAGGTGAAGGAGATTGTCATAGATTTAGATGTTATTGAGGAATTCTTACCTAAAAGAGGATTTGAGGAACTCAAGCTAGAGAATGAAGTGCGGTTGAAGCCTTCTATCGAAGAACCACCTGTACTTGAATTGAAGTAGCTTCCTGAGTATGGAAGAAAATTCCAAGCTTCTTGTGATCATTGCTTCATCATTATCTAGTGAGTATAAGCAACAATTGTTAAAGGTTCTCAAAGCACACAAACGTGCCATTGCCTGGAAGATAGAAGACATAAAAGGTATCAATCCATTCGTCTGCACTCATAAAATTCTGATGGAAGAGGGATTTAAGTCAGTCATTCAACCACAGAGATGACTTAATCCTGATATGAAGGAGGAAGTAAAGAAGGAAGTTATAAAACTTCTGGATGTCGGATTGATATACTTTATCTCTTATAGTACATGTGTGAGTCCAACCCAAGTTGTCACCCCCCAAAGAGTGCCCTACACGTGACAGTCCGTCACACTCAATATTTAAACTCAAGTAAGGCAACCTTAGTCTTTCCATGAGTTTGAACATTGGGTGTAAGGCTCACTCTTAACATACAGAGACCATACTTTGCTTTGTAGTAGTTCAAGGAGACATACATAGCAACAAGAATGTAAATCATGACCATCTCATAGAGAACTATTCTATTACATGAACTAGGGGGCATACCCCCGTTAACAATGTTAAGAGTTCTCAGGCTCACAAAATTCCTTGTATTATCCTTCAGGCACTTGTTCATGGAAACAGGATTAGAAGTCTATTTCTACTTTTAGGTCCCCGCCTTATCGAAAGCTCCTTAATATCTAAGAGCTGTACCTGATGTCCATGGGTCCTCGGAGATAGCCAAAGGTATTCATACTGCAACAGGAAACTATTGGGGTATAAGCTACACTAGCTTAGTGAGTGAAAACTTCCATATCACAATTAAAACATAGCAATCAAGCAAGTGATTAACCAATCAAGTGAATGCATCAAACAAATGAATTCAACAAACATATGACCAGCCGGAAATCATATGTGGATGGACTTGCGCCCTCCATCCCGAGTTAGTAAATTAACGAATCCTGCGGTACGATGCCGTTTAAGCTCACGGTCAACTGAACAATAATTCGTTTTATGGATCACGATTAACCAACATATTCGTTTTATGGATCATGAAAAACCAACAAATGCTAATGCTCCATCCCCATCGTGATATGAATGAGTTCAAAATTACATTTAATGCCCAATAGTCAATTAATCCAATTCTTTTAGGTGATCGGACAATCCTCGCAAACAATCAATTATAGCTCCTCTCTATACAAGCAATAAATTATCACCCGGCTTCAATATTCTTTAATTCCAACTTCACATATCAACATCAATCAATTATAATTCCCAATTACCCCATCATGCATAATCATTTTTATCTTTGCCTAAGCAACTAATGCAACTATCATTACAATCATAAGCAATAATTGAAATCAGAAGAGAAAAATTCTCGGCCATGGTACGCCGGTCTTTTAATAATAGTAGTCGGGTGGTAGAGTGTCGTCATTCTCGGGATCACTTACCAAGTAAGAATAACCTAATAAGAATCTCATCACTTAACTAATTCAAGCTATGCATCTAAACTAATCAAAATCGTGATTCTCGCTGCTTGCGGAAGTTCTAACTTAAAACGGCCATAACTTGGTCATTTTAACTCGGAATTTCGCAAATTTTATGTCGATTTCTATATACTTTGAAAGATCTATCTATTCCTAATATTATTTTCAAATTTAGAAAACTTTTAGGTCGCGGAACAGAGGAGTCAGATTAGGTCTATAACTTTGTCATTTCTGAAAAAATTGTTTCACACTCAATCAAATGTTTCTAGTTAATGATTCATGGGTAGATAAATATATGAATGAGTTCCTAACATGAATGACATGTAATGAGTTCAATATATGCATTGTATTGATGATTTTTGATAATGAAACTTTTAAGAACTCCTAATTATTACAAGACTCCATAATAGTCATTTCTTAAAATTCCATTCTTTCCAATTTTTGCATCTCCTAGTGTTTTAGGATTTTATTCTTAGAATTTACTTGTTATCTAAATAAAAATGAGTCTTTATCATCTTTATATCCAAGACCTTCATTTCTTCATAGAAATTCACATTTTTCACTTTGTAAGTATATTTTCAAATAAGCTTTTCACAAAAATCCGAATTTTGGAAATTTTCATTTCTTGCATGTTCCCTTTAAGAAAACTTGTTTAATGCATCAAAATTTAAAGCTTTACTATATCTATTGTCTAAGGACTTCATCTAACACATAAAACTTGCAATTTAAGCTCAAATACTAGGTGATTACATATGCATCATCTCAAATTACGAATTTGACAAATTGATCACTAATTCAAAATTTTCCATTCTAATTCCACTACTTGTTTTACACATTACTTATGCCTAAACTCAATTAAACTTGTAAAAATCATTCCTTAAAGATATCTATTACATATTCCTTTCATTTTTCATGAAAAATATGAGTTTCAAAGTGGTTTCAAGGGTTTTTAAAATAGGTTTCAAAAACCATCCGAATTTTCCACTAGACATTTCTAACAAAGTCTTTTCTTTTTCAAGTTCCTTGTCCTATATCCATAAGGATCTATCATCTAACACATCTATATACATGCAAGGCTAATCTTTTATGATCATTAATGCATGAAAGTTCAAAATATCCACATAAACATAAATATCAATAAAAGTATGAGTGTCTAAACACTAGATCTACCACTTATAGTGCATGAACATGAGTATAATGACATGAACACAAACTTTCCATGCAAGATCTCTACTTTACATGCATGAACATGATATTATCTCAACAAAAATCTCATTAAACACAAGATCTACTTCTTATGATGGCTTGATATTCTTGTATTAGTGTTTTCCTATCCCTAGCATTTGCTCATTGGGATTTAAAGTGGAAAACACACAAGAATGGTCTTGCCATTACAAGATAATGTAAGAACAAAGCTTGGAATCATTACCTAAATGAGGATTTGGAGTAGAAAAGAAGAGGAAATAAGCTTGTGAGTGAGTGACTGTGTGTGTGTGTGGATCACAACAAGAAGAAGGAGGAGTAGAGAGGGTTTTGCTTCTTTTACAAATTTTGAATGAGTAAAAATGAGAGAGAGAGAGAAAATGAGCTTATATATTGAATGTATTAGGGTTTAGTTATAATAAAGAAGTAAAAATAAAACAAAAATAGAGGGAATTGAGAGGGGGTGCGCCGGCCATAAGAGAGGGATGTGAGAGAGAGATATTTGAATTTTGATAAAATTTGTAATTTAAGTAATAAAATGTAATAAATGTAATAATTAATTTGGAAACAAAATTTTTGGGAAAGAAAAATGTGATGAGTGGTTGTAAGGATATAAGAATAGGGTATGGGTAGTGTGTAGTGTAGGTTGTACTTGTGAATAGTAGACAAGACATTTACTTTACCGGTTGTAAAGAAAATACGGGAAAAGGCTATAATTGTAATTTTTATAGCCCGGAAAATTATAAAATTTATATTTTTGAAATCCTTATAAAATTTCGGTTCTAATGAATATTTCAGAATATTTTTCTGAGTTTCTGGTCCTGGGGCACGTTTTTCCATAATTGAGCTCGGGAAGGCCCGTAATTGAAAGTTTTCCAAATTTAAAACTTTCTAAGGTTTAAAATATACTTTAAAACAATAATTCATATTCATTTACTTTATAAAACTTCTTTTGTTATGAAACCGAAGGAAAGTCGAATTTAGGGTTTCATAGCTTCTCTCACTAAGCTAGAACTAGACCGATTTAGGGTTTCATTATTCGATTTCCGAAGTTTACTCGATTACGAGGAAAACCGGGATATACATTACAAGAATAATAAAAATTGCAATGAGTAATAGTAAATAGTATTGAAAGACTCGTTAATTACCGGTAGTAATGAAATACAAATAAATTCACAAAATCAGGTAATTGTAGCTATTGAAAATTTATAAAACTAATATTTTAAAGATCTTTATAAAAATATGAGTCTAACGGCATTAATAACATATTTTTAATATTTCGAATCTCAGGGCGTGCTTTTCGAAGTCTGTACCTGGCCGGATTGGAATAGATCGAAAATTCGTTAACCTTATCCTTTAAAGCATCCTAGACTTAATACGAACCAATTACACCTTTTCCTCTTATTTCGACTCCTTGGTTTAGGAATACGGGATTGCCGGATCTAGGCTATGGAGTTTCTTGGGAGTTTCGTGGACTTAGGTTTCCCGGTTGACTTTCCAGTTTACACCTTTGCCAATTTGGAATTCGATATTTTATGCTTATACAACATATCTAATTTGAGAGATTTATTTTAAGGTCGATTTCCATAAGTATTTAATATCTCTCAACGTTCTCGGAATTCTTTAGATTGAGTTTTATTTCCGGAGGTTAATCATTATTTACTTTTTAATAATTTGTTTTTGGGCTCTATTTTACCCGATTTTTATAAGTTGGAGTCGAATATAGAATTTGTCGTACATAATAGTTTTGGAATTGAAGTATATTGAGTTCCTATTTTACTTTTAGGAATTCTTATTTTTCTCACAATTTAGAAATTTCTAGACTCGTTCGGGATTTGGGACCTATCGAAGTTCGGTTTTAATTGGGAGTGATTTTTAGGGTTTTTTTTTTAAGCTCATCTTTAAAATTATTTACTAAAATTTTTCGGGGCTTACACAAGTGGTACCTAAAAAAGGGGGAATGACTGTGGTTCCCAATGAGAAGAATGAACTCATTCCCATGAGAACAATTATTGGTTGGCATGTTTGTATCAATTACAAGAAGTTGAATGAAGCCACCAGGAAGGACCATTTTCCCTTGCCTTTTGTTAATCAGATGTTGAAAAGGCTTGTAGGTCATATGTATTATTGCTATCTAGACGGCATGTCAGGATACTTCCAAATCCCTATTACTCTAGAGGACCAAGAGAAAACAACATTTACATGTCCTTATGGCTCCTATGCTTATAGAAGGATGCCTTTCGAGCTTCGCAATGCACCCACCACATTTTAACAGTGCATGTTGAGTATTTTTGAAGATTTGGTGGAAGACATAATGGACGTATTCATGAATGGTTTCTTGGTCTTCGGGAATTCTTTTAAATAATGTTTAGCTAATCTAGAAAAGGTCTTAATCCGTTGTGAGGAGACCAGTTTAGTGTTTAACTGGGAGAAGTGCCATTTTATGAGCAAATAAGGAATAGTGCTTGGGAACAAAGTTTCATAAAGACGGATAGAAGTGGCCAGGGTAAGGTAAAAGTCATTGCAAGATTGCCACCTCTAACATTAGTGAGAGCCATTCGTAGCTTCCTGGGATATGCAGGATTCTATAGGCGGTTTATAAAGGACTTCTCCAAAATTGCCCAGCCTCTAACTCGGCTTTTAAAGAAGGATGTGGTTTTTGAATTCAATCAAGATTGTTTGAAAGCTTTTGAACTGTTGAAGGAGAAATTAACACAAGCTCCCATTATGATTGCTGCTGATTGGAACCTTCCATTCGAGCTTATGTGTGATGCAAACGACTTTGCAGTTGGGGTAGTAATTGGTCAGAGACATGACAAGCACTTCAGGCTAATTTACTATGCTAGTAGAACATTGAACAATGCACAAGAAGATTATACTCCTACAGAAAAGGAGCTATTGGCAGTGGTCTTCACCTTTGATAAGTTTTGACCTTACCTTGTATTGTTGAAAGTTATTGTCTATACCGATCATTCGGTGTTAAAGTTCTTAACATCTAAGACTGATGCAAAACCCAAACTGATTCGATGGATACTGCTTCTCCAGGAGTTCAACTTAGAAATCCATGATAAGAAGGGAGAAGAGAATTTAGCGACTCATCATTTATCAAGGCTAGAAGATCCACACCGAGGTGAATTGAAGGAAGAGAACATAAACGATGAATTCCTTGAAGAGAGGTTGTACGCAGTATGTCAACTACTGAACACGACAATCACATATTTACCTTGGTTTGCTGACATAGTAAACTATCTTGTTGCTCTAGTTTCCCCTAATGAGTTGGATTATCATGTAAAGAAAAAGTTTTTCTCAGATATCAAGCACTATTACTGGGAAGACCCATTCCTCTTTTGGATATGTGCAGATCAAATGATTTGCCAATGTGTCTCTCATGCTGAGGGTTACAAGATTTTGGGGGATTATCACTCAAGCCCTGTTGGTGGCCATATAGCGCCAACCGTACTGCACACAAAGTGTTGCAGGCCGGTTTTTATTGGCCATCCATATTTAAAGATGCACACTAATTTGTCTTTCATTGCGATCGATGTTTGAGAGTTGGAAATACATCAAGAAGGGATGAAATGCTTTAGAACTACATCTTAGGATGTGAAGTGTTTGACTTATGGGGCATAGATTTTGTTGGTCCACTTCCACCATCTTATGGGAACAAATACGTATTTATGGCGGTAGATTATGTCTCAAAATAGGTGGAAGCTCAGACATTACCCACCAATGACACAAGAGTTGTATGCAAGTTCCTGAAGAAGTTATTTGCACGATTTGGAACCCCTAGGGCTATCATCAGTGATAGGAAAACACATTTTTGTAATGCTCAGTTGGACAAAGTTTTAAAAAAGTATAGGGTAACACATCGGATTGCAACACCTTACCACGCCCAGACTAGTGGACAAATGGAAGTGACTAATAGAGAAATCAAACGTATTCTTGAGAAGACAGTGAACCATCATAGAAAGGAATGAGCAGAGAAACTTGATGATGCTCTCTAGGCGCATAGAATGCATACAAGATACCAATAGGGACCACTCCCTATAGATTGGTGTATGGGAAGGCATGCTACCTTCTAGTTGAAATTGAACATAGAGCTTACTGAGAGATCGAGTAAGTAAACTTTGATTTGGGTGCATCCGGACGGCGAAGAAGGCTTCAACTTAATGAGTTAGATGAATGGAAACTAGTAGCCTATGAGAACATGAGACTCTACAAGGAGAAGACAAAGATATTTCATGATGCACGTACTCATCACCCAAAGAAGTTTCAAGTAGGAGATTAAGTTCTCTTGTTCAATGCCCAGTTGAAGTTTTTCCTAAGCAAGTTAAAGTCCAGCTGGTTCGGTCCTTATTTAGTCAAGCAAATCTTTCCACATGGGGCCATGGAGTTAGAACATATGGAACATGGAACTTTTAAAGTGAAGGGCCAAAAAGTGAAGCTTTATATGGGGAATAGTGCAGAAATTGAAGGCCGAGAGGAGTTTACACTCTAACCACCAACCAACTAGCATTTGTAAACCCATGTATAAAATAGGATAGTAGTTTTCCTTTCTTTTCCCTTTTTCTCGTATAGTTTTTCTATTAAAATATATATATATTTCTGCAAAATTCTGCAGGTTTTGAAGCAATATCAAGCGAGGAAATGGTGTTTTCAAGCTAGGTATGGGGAAGAAATCTCCAAGAAAAATTTGAAGGATAGAAACACTTTTTAAGTGTTCCA
The DNA here is from genome assembly GCA_024138025.1 of Combretum micranthum. Lineage (NCBI taxonomy): Eukaryota > Viridiplantae > Streptophyta > Magnoliopsida > Myrtales > Combretaceae > Combretum > Combretum micranthum. The sequence goes on along the minus strand of JAMXBD010000823.1, from coordinate 194,793 downwards.
GGTAAGTAAACTTTGTCATATAATTTCAAGAAAATCATCATTCAAAGGAGTTTTTAGCACTTGAATTTTTCCAGTGTACACTACCAGTGTACTAAAGCAGTGTACAATTTTCCAACATTCAGTAGGGTCACAAGTTGTTATACATGACTCCTGTATATGTCGTGAATGGTGTGTTCGAAAATTCTAAGATTTTGTGGAGTCACAAGTCGTTCTACAAGACTCGTGTAGGCTTTGTGTACGTTGTAACTCGATTCTGTGGAGTCATGAGCTATTATACACGACTCATGTATGTGTCGTGAATGTGGTGTAAAATTTTTCAAGGATTCTGTGTGAAGTCACGAGTCGTTTTACATGACTTATGTAGGGCTTGTGTATGTTGTAACTCAATTCTGTGGAATCACTAGTTGACGTACACGACTCGTGTACATCGGGGTAGTGTACACATTAAACACCCACCATAAATACACACACACACACACATACACATTCACTTCTTTTTTCTCCATTTTCTTTCTTGCTTCTCCTCCTTCATAACACAAACACCCCCCATGCCCTATTCATGCACCTCCTCTCCTCCTCTACATCTCCACATTCCATTCACACATCTCTATCAACCTCCAAGACAGGTATGTGATCTAACTTTCCTTTTTCTCCTCTCCATTCCTTACTTTATCCTTCACGCATGAGCTAGAAATCATGGGTAGGGTTCAGATTTGTTGTTGGAGTGAGTTGTAATGGATGTTGTGGATGATTTTTGTCTTTTACACGTGATGACATGCTTGATATGGAGATTAGGCTTAACAATTCATAGATCCCACATGCATTCCATGGATTACAACTGATCTAGGGTTCATGCATGAATTTTGAATGTTGTAAAAATTGGGGCTTTTGTAATTTTTTGCGCAATTAAATGATCCTTAAGCATGTTGCACCACTTTTCATATTGAATTTCATGCTCAAACAGGTGAATCACAATCCTAGGGTTTGTTTATGCGAAATTTTGGGGGTTTATGATAAAATGAGAGAATTAGTGATGATTGGGGCGTAATTATGATTTCAATGGCCATAGTGATGATCAATACGAGTTTGTATGCGTGTTACTTAAAGTTATCAAAGTTCGGGTTATACACTGCACCTACACTAGTCATGTACGTTGACTAGTGTATTCACAGGTTCTTTGAAGTTCTTATATATACAACTCAATTACACTTCAATGCTTGTATAGTCATCTTTCATGATTGTTAGGTCTTTTTATAGTCCATTTCATCAATTTAAATTCTTGTTTACCTATTGTACTCAATCATGATATGATCTACTCATGCAGGAATGGAAAGACTTAAACAACCTGTTAGAAGGCCTGGATCAATTAGGCATGCATCACAAGATCAATACATTCATCTTCAGCAACTCCAACAAAGAAACAGAAGGTATCTCAATTGCAGCCACAAAGAAGGCCTACCCCATTGCTTTCTAAAACTCCTTAGTCCAAGACTACAATGCAACGCCTTAAATGGAAACCTTTTGGAGCTCATCGGTATTTAGATTGGGAGATGCTCACTGACTATGGGAAGAAAGAGGAGATTAAGAAGATGCTATCACTTAGACGAGGGCAGAATTATTTGCTATACACACTCCCACTTACAAGGACATTACACTAGAGGTACTTACCACTCTCAGGCATGAGGAAAAGCATGGAAGATCTATAGTTGATGATACTCTTAACTTTTCAAGCTTTCAAGGAGGTGCGTAAAATTACTTTAGCTGATTTTTGCTATTACATGGGATTATAAACCAAGGAAGAAATCATGTCAGTTGAGTTTAGATCACTCCCAGTTGGGCTACCCAGAAATGTTGATTCTCAAGAATATTGGCAAGTGCTATGCAAAATAACCTCAAGTATGAACCTTCTAGGTCTAAGGCCTCTGCTATTTTGGATGATAATCTTTTAGATTATTCACCACATCCTCTCTCACATCATTGGAGCATGAAAAAGTAGCAATGGTGTGGTGAATAACTTTGAGCTGGGCCATTTGTATAGCATTGCTAAGGGATATAAGATTAGATTAATGTAGGTATTGAACTGGCTTAATTCATTATCCACCAAGCTACTGACACCTGCACTAAAGGGATTTTCTATAGAGGCTATGTCACCCAATTGTTGAAGGGAATGAATGTATGGAAGGAGCCTTCAAATGATGCAATCAAGATGGACATCAAACCACTAGTAGATGACCCTTTCAGACATTAGGGACTTTAGAGGATCGGGGGGGAAGCTAATTCCTTCAAAATAATACTCCACACCTCCTAGAGCCCCTTTGAGTTCTCCAGCTGTAGGCCCATCCACTCCTCAGGTATTAAATTTTGATAATGATTGAAAACTTTTCAAGAAAGAATTCCAGGAGGAGAAGAAAAGAAACAAGGAGCAGAAAAAGAATAAAAAGTTTAGGTCAGCAGTTTGGAATTTCCTCCAAACACTTGCTAGTTGTCTTTCAAAACCCCTACAAAACCTCCCAACTTATGAGTCCTCAGCTAAGAGGACCACTTCTGAGGAGATTGAGCTGCCTCCTGTGGTTGATCGGAAAGGAAAAGCTCCAATGGTTGAATAAGAAAGCTCAGATAAGGAGGTAGCTGAATCTAATAAAGAGGAAGAGGATAAAGAAACTGAAGCTGCATTTGGAGATGAAGAGGAAGAAGACAAAGAGATTGAAACTGCTTCTGATGATGAAGATGATGAGGGGGATGTAAACCCCTAGATTTTACGATGATTCTTAAGTTCAAACCTTAGAATCGGAAGTTAACCGGAAACCCCAGTCAACAAAAACCTATGCCAAAACCCTAGAGTTTAGATTGGTAATCCCGCGTTCTTAAACCGTAGCAATAGAATTAAATTAATGGTTTATAATAGTTCGTAATAATATAAGGAAGTATAAAAATATCAGGTTCGCCAATTTATAGTCTCTTTCGGATTTGTACGGAATCAGTTTTCGAAAATCTTGCTCAGGAACACCAGACAGTAAAAATATTTCGTTTATACCGTTAGACTCGTAATAATATAAGAAATCCAAAAATATCAGTTTTTTAATTTTTTGGTCACTAAAAATTACCGAAATCGCATTTATATGCATATTTTCTTTACTACCGGTAACTTATTAATTTTGTTTATTATTCATTGTACTTCTCTACTATTTATTACTAATCACCTATCTCTACTTTTCCTTACTACCTATTTTTACTACATATATACCTATTTTTTTACTTTTTTCTTTTCCAATACACCTTATATCAAATCATATATTACATATTAATTATTTTCTTACAAAATACAAACAAAATCAACTCAATCTCTTTCATATTTCCCCATGAACCGACGCCATTCTCCCTCCCTCTCTCTCAATTTATTTTCTTTTCAATTTATTTTATTACACTTAATTTCCCTCCATCTTCAACTATAAATATCCCATCTCCCTTCACTTTTGTCACACCTTCATTTCATATAACAAAACTCTCCCAAAATCACTCCACAAATCCTCTCTCCAAAATTTCTCTATACCAAAACTCACTTTCACAAATTCCATCTCTATATACAAACTATCTACCACATACTACCAACTACATAATACCTCATTCATCTACCACCTTCACACTACACAAACACTTTAGGTAAACTTCTTCCAACCATTTAGTTTACCCATGTCATGTAACTTAGCATGACCATGATGTTGTTTTGAAACTCATGTGAGTAGTAAAAGCAACAACAAGTTCATGATTTGTTCTTGCACATGGAAAGAATTCCGATTTATTTATTTTGTAACTATGATTATATATCTTATAATTATTGTTAATATTATTGTTATTATGCTTCTAATCTAACTCTATTTCTTCTTAAGTATATATATATATATATATCTATATATTTTTTAGAGCCTAAATGCTCACTAACTTTTACTAACTTGCTTCTATTACTATTATTACTCTTAGTATTGTTTTTCTGTCTTTTTCTTTTTCTTTTGGGACTAAGTCCCGGGATACCTTGATGAAGCTAAGGTTTCTAATACTTAATCGGGATGCCTTGATGAAGCTAATGCTCCCAATACTTGATCGGGATACCTTGATGAAGCCAAGGTTCCCAATACTTTATATATTATCCTGCTTATTATTACTTTGCTTCTTATATATTTTTATCATTTTTCACATTATGTGCTCATGTACATGCATTCTCATAATTATCTTGTCTCAACAAAAATTTAAAGTAGACTTTTCTCTAATAAAAGAAAATGAAACTAAACTCTTTTAATATATAACCTTATCTCTAAACCAAGATTTTGTTACAAAACATATAAGAAAATTATTTTTCAACTTCTATTCAAACTCACCAAGATTTTTCTTAAATAACAACAAAGATTATTTCATAAAAGAAATTAAAAAACAAAATGAACATTTTCTTTGATAGTGAACCACATAAAGTTATCAAAACTTAGCATAAATGTTTTCTTGGTAAACAAAATTTTCATAAAAAGTTTACTTGTAAGATTTAAACTAACTCCGTAATAACAACAAAAAACAAAACTAGTTTTTAAAGTTGAGAAAAAAATCAACTTCTAATTTATAAACCCACATAGAAAAATAAGAAATTTCCAAGTATATAAATGATAAATCATTTTCAAAAGAAATAGAAAGAATATAAGTATGATGATTTTTCAAAAAAAAAAAAAAAAAAACAATGAATTTTATCAACAACTTAAAAAGAATATATTCTTTCCAAGTAAAATTAATAAAAGACTTAAAGAACTAAGTTTTGGAAATAAAAGTTATTTTTAAAGAAGTTAGAAGATGAGAATATAAGGATAAGAAGACTTGTTTAACAAAATCATTTTTCTTTAAAAAGGAAATGTATACAAGTCAAAGTCACTATATGTTATCAACAACTTTGGGAACTTAATTTTTGCCACAAAAGGCAAAATTTGTAGAAGATAAAAGTTAAAGGGAAATTTATTTGTTTTAGAAAAGAAATTAGAAAAAAAAGGATATACTTGTTTACAACAAGCTAATAAATTATAAAGTTTCTCCAAAATATTTAGAAAAAGGATTTGCTAAATTTAAGTTTCAACACCTTTAAAATGAATTGTTTTACAAAAAATAATTTTTGAGACAACACCATTAGAATCTTACATATAATATGAGTCTATATAAATACTCAAAAGATTTTTCAACTATATATATATATATATCTATATTTTTGCCAAAATGATTGTTGAATAAAGTTGAGTTGGAAATTGTTTTGCAAAAATTGGGATTTTTCTTTTTTGTTATATACCGTGACTTTTAGGAAGTAAAACGACCTTTTAAGGAGAAAATAACATTATAAATGGATAGATCTTTTCGAGTAGATAGAAATCGGTATATTATATGCGAAATTCGAGTTAAAATGAGCAAGTTATGGCCATTTTAATTGAATTTTTCTCTATGCGAATTTTGGCGAGCTCAATAAAATAGAATTACAAGTTTAAGTAGAACTTCCAAGAAATACTCATTTTGGGTATTTCTCTTGTTTAGATGAGGAGGAGACTAAGTTCCTGTGTTCCGAGGATTTCCTTGACTAGAAGTACAGCACAAATGGTCGAGTGAGTTTATTTCTTACGTTATGCACTTATGATTTTGCTTGTGAAATAGTGGCATTAGAATCAAGGAAAAGATAAAATGGAAAGTGCATGTGCTTTACATACTTGTTTGAAATTACGATTGAGTATATCGAGGCAGGAATTGTTCATAATGAATGTGTGATTTAGTGTCAGAATGATTGTTTGCAAATTTTATGATCATACGTAAAATATTTAATTATGCCATAAGTACTTAATTAAAATGCTTCATGCATGTTATCGGGTGAGTTCATTGCATTTATTACTATTCCTTTGGTAGGACAAAGACTTAGTAAGGAATTCATAGAGTCCGTAAATTCTATAAAGCGACAAGGCATCGTCCAGATCAACTAACGACGAGAAACATCTGACAAAAACATATCTAGCAACTATGTAGTGGCTCGGAAATAAACTACAAATAAGATGGATTATACATACATTTTTTTAGGAAGATGTTAAATATAAGAATTATCATGGAATTACGTTATATAATAGCGGCCTATACAGTTTGAAACACCTAACCTAACTACTGAATGGAGGGGTAAATCCATTCAAACATATGATTCCTGAAAAATCATATGTATTATTTGCCTACATACTTGTGCATCTTATATGATTGCTTAAATAAACATTTTTGATGATTGAATGTTGCGTGTTTAATTGTGGAAATAAATCTCACTAGGCTAGTAGCTTATACCCTCTTAGATACTTTTGCAGTTCTCGTATCTTTGGTTAGAACCAAGAGGTTATTTTACTCATGTAATGCCTTCAAGCTAAGATCTTATGGATAAATGTGCAAGCTAGAAGTAGATAAGGATTCCAAGAGAATTTTCAAAAGTGTAATTCATTCTATGATAGACTCTTTATTAGACTTAGTTACCTTTAATAGGGGAATGCCCCTTAATGTTGTAAAGACTCCTTAATAGTTTTTATGAACCTTAGTTATATTGTTATAATTTATTTTCTCAATTGCCATTGTGTATAACTGCTTAAACGGTATGATCCAAAGTTTGGTCCACTACGATAGTGAAGGTATGCCTTACACTAGATATCAAGACTTTCGGGATAACTAAGGTTATCATACTTAAGCCTTAATATTGAGTGTGACGACTGTCTGTTTAGGGTACCATTTGGGGCATGATGGGAGAGGCTAAAGATGATGAGGAGGAAGCCGAAGATGATGACAACATGGATGGAGATGATGATTATGATGAGTCGGATGAGGAGGATGGGGATAAGTGATATATCCCTACTTGATGCCACTTGATGTTGTTTGTTTTTGGATCTTTTTGCTGTTTTTCATTTTATTTTTGAGATTATTTGTTGCTGGTTTGTATTTTGCTTTTGGAGACCCCTTAGTGGAAGACTCTCGCTGCTTCTGAATGCTTTTGATGGATGTTTAGGTTAGGACAACCTTGTCTTTTCTTTTCAGTTTCTTTCTTTCTTTCTTTTAGGTGATGATGGTTCATAAGCATCTGATTCTCCTGGTGCCAAAATCGATTTTACCCCAGCAACAATTGTCCCTGAATCTGATGTTACATTGGGGAAGTTCTAATTTCCTTTTTCTTCTATCCTATTCCTTTATCTCTTTTTCCCTTTGTGTGATTGCTTTGGTAGACTTGAGGACAATGTCTCTATCAAGTGTGGGGAAAGGATAGCTTTGAAAGGAATATTGGGTCTTGAATGATACAGGTCTTGATGTAATTGATTGAACATATCATTTTGTGCTAAATATGAACTTGTTCAAAACCTCCACTTACAAGTTTGTAATTGTGCTTTAAAGTTTGATATTAATTGATGAATCTTGAAAATATACTTAAAAAAATTTCCTTTAAATTAGCATTCAAATTAAAACAAAAGCGACTTACATAGTGCTTCACTCACTTATCTTGTGGTTAGTATACTTAGTTGAAATTATAAGGTGAAATTTAGGTGATGGTAATCTTGCTTGTTATTTAATGATGGAATCTAGAATCTAGAAGTGGACCGAAGTCCTTGGTTGAAAGTTAAATGGTTGTACTTCTAAGCTTATTAATTAGTATTTTCTTTTCAAAAATTTTGAGAGCCTTTCTAACCTTTTGAGAAAGGGGCAAATGAAATTTTTCACTTAGTAATCCTTTTGCAACAATCTCCTTGAAAATACTCAATCAATTGATGTGCTAAATGAATATGAAAAGCTTAGTTAGTATGGCAGGCTTTGGTCCCTCAGAAGAATGAAGTCTGACCCCATTACTGACTAAACAAATGTCTTATACACAATTGATATAAAAAAAAAAATAAAATAGAATTAAGTTGAAAAGAAGTGGGCAAAAACCCATCCAGAGGAAGTTGAAAAGATGGAGGCTAAAACCTCTCCCTCTAAAGACTGTAAAAAAAAAAAAAATTCTTTTTGGAGATATTTCAATCAAAGGAAAAAATCTAGGGGAATAATAGATGCCATGCACTTTCTTTCTTGGTTATTGTGCTTAGGGAAGTGGTTGAAGGGCTTATGTACTTGTTAATTGGTGGTGAAGTGTAACTAAGTTCCTTTTGCTCATGCTTGAATTTGAGTTTACTTTTTGAATCGAGAATCTACTGTTAAATAGTGAGAGCAAGGTTTATGTAAGCCCTAGAAAATTTCAGTAAATAATTCCAAATGAACTTAAAAAATAAACCCTAAAAATGACTCCAAATTAAAACCGAACTTTGACTAGTCCTAAATCACGAATGAATCCAGAAATTTCTTAATCTTGAGAAAAATAAGAATCCTTAAAAATAAAATAAGAACTCAACAGTCTTCAAATTCAAACCACTACGTACGATAAATCTATACTTAACTTTGAATTGTAAAATCGGGTAATATATAACCCAAAAACAAATTATTAAAAAGTAAATAAAGATTAATCTTCATAAATAAAACTCAATTCAAGAATTCCGAAAACGTTGAGGGATTTAAATACTTATAAAATAAAATTTAAAATGAATTTCTCAAATTAAATATGTTGTATAAACATAAAACATCAGTTTCCAAATTGGCAAAGATCTAAAGCAGAAAAATCACCCGGCAACCCTAAGTGAAATACAGAAGTTTAAGTTCGACAATCTTGCGCGTAACCCTAGAGGCCGATGTGTAGTTTAAGTGTGTAGAATAGCTCGTAATAAATAGGTCACTTAAAAACATCAGATTGGTAAATTTTTGAATAATTTCGAACCCGTTCGGATATAGACTTCGAAAAGCGTGTCGGGGCTCGAGATATAAAAAATATACCATTAATACCGTTAGACTCATATTTTCATAAGGATTTCAAAAATATCAGTTTTATAATTTTCGATAACTAGAAATATCTGATTTTGCGATTATATTCGTATTTCTTTCCTACCGGTAATTAACTAGTCTTTTGTACTATTCACTACTATTCATTACATAATTTTATTATTCTTGTAAACCCTTATATTTTTAAATAAATATTTTATATATCATAGAAAATTCTTTTTTCTAAAACTTAGTTAGTTTCAGGCTTTTTAGGGATCAGTTTCTGTTTAAGACCCGATACTAAAAGTAAAATAAATTAATTTAATAATTGGAAAATATTTGAAAAATACTGTTATTTTCATAAAATAATTTTTTTTTAATTTTTGGAGTTATCAAAAATCATTTATAGCTCAAATTCGCATATTTTGATCATATCGGTAACTTATTTGATAATTCACTAAAATAAATTAATTAATTATCTTATTTTAATTATGAAAAATCTGCTACAAATATTTGGAATACATTTTCTATATTTTTCTTATTTTTATTTTATTTATCAAGAAAGTACTCTTACAAACCCATACCTTTTGTACAAGTTTCATACATCACTTCTTTTTCACTTTACTCTTTCTACACTTCATGTATCACTTCATGGCAGATTTTGACTTCTTTTTGCTGTCTTTTGTCCCTTGAAATGCTCCCAATTTGATTAAATAAACCTATTTCAATCCTTCTTCAAGAAGCTACACTTACACATTAATTACACATTACAATTTCAAGTTAAAAACCAACTAAATTCCCTCCCTCTCTCCTCTCTACTTTCATGCCAACCTTGGTGTTGTCTTTGCTGCCCATTTATTTATTTTTACTTCATTAAAGTGTCTTAAAACTCCTTTTATCTCTCTCTCTCATTTACACCTTCAAAACTTTACCATTCCTTACACTTTCCCCTCTATTTTTCCTCTCTTTCTCTTTTCATTTGTTCTTGTTCTTGCAAGAACACTTGCCGCCCCTATTCCTTATTGGAGCTCCCACACATATTTCTTCAAGATCCTTTAATAAAACTCTTGTCCAAAGCTTCCATAGATGATATAAGTAAAATATAGTGAGAGTTTATGACCTTTCATAAACTTAAAAGCTAAGAATGATGATGCCAAATGAAACACTCCTCTTATCCATGAGTACTCTTTTGTACTATATTATTTTCTTGCCAGAAGTAGTTATATTTTTGTAGATCTAGCTTTTTATGTAGCTTTGATTATGTTTATGTTTAGATCTATGAGTTTATAGTTTACTACCATGGATTTCTTTTATATATATGTTCATATTAAGTGTAGATCATGGTTTTGAACTCAAATAAAAAATGGTGAAATTCGTATCTAGGCAAGACTCATTTTTAAAAACCACTTTCCAAGTGTCAAAATGGAATTTTTACTTGAGATAATGAAGGCTTAGTGTATATATATTATCAAGACTTCATTTTATATGGTTCAAAGGTGATTTTCAAAGATTATTTTTCTCAAAAAAAAAATTCTATTTCAGATTTAGGCCAAGGCCTAGTTTAAAAACATGTTTTCCAACTCAAAAATAAAGTTTTTATTCAAGATATGGAAGGCACTTAAGATAGGATATGTAAGGGATGAATTTTCATAAGTTTAGATAGATTTTATCAAAAGATATGTTCAAAAATAATTTTGTAAATTCGGATCTCAAACAAGACCAATTTTAAAAACCCATTTTTCAACACCAAAATAAATGATTTGTTAAAAAAATGAAAGGCTTATGGAATGGGTATCAATAGGAGATTTTTTGATAAGTAAATGGTAGATCTACTAATAGAGATTCTCAAAATAGGAAGAGATTACAAAATATAAAATTTGAGTTTTATTCTAACTTTGTGAAATTCGGATGATTAAAAACTCTTTTATCAATTTCAAAATTGTGTTTTATATGAAAAATGAAGAGTATAGGTCATAGATATCATCAAGTAATGATTTTTATAAGTTAAGATAGGATTTTCTAAAAAACATGTAGAACAAGGAGTGGAAATAAAGTAGGAAAATTTGATTTGTTTGTCATTTTAAGAAATTCGTAATAATGGAGTAATGGCATGAAAACACTTACTTTTCAAACTTAAAATAGAAGTTTTATTAAATAAATGAAGTCCTTAGTGGCTAGGTATGGTTGACCCTTAATTTTCTAAGTATCAAATGATTTTTACTTAAAGGAATCACCACAAAAACAATTTTTACAAAATTCGGATTTTGGAATGAACCATATTTAAAAACATGTTTACAAAGTGTAAAATGGAAATTTTTATTGAAAAACAAAGGCCTTAGGGAACATGCATAATGAAGGTTAATTTTAACAAGATAAAATAAATTTTATCAAGGAATTTTTCTAAAAACAAGTGGGGATTGTCAAGAATACAAGACTAGCCTTTCTAAGTTGAATTTTCATAAAGTCTTACAAAGAAAAGTTTTCTAAAAATTTCTTTATTCTTTATCAAGACATGTGTATAAATATCTCATGACATATCATTTATGATAGTAACTTGTTCATTGCATGTATACTTGCTTTGGATAGTAGAAACTTCATAAACTTTCATATAATCAATTTTTTTAAATCGGTTTTCGCTACTGTTCTAATCTGATCAGATCCTTTCGAAGCTTCATAGTTTTCAAAACTTAGATACGATATTAGAATTTGATAGATCTTTCGAAGTAGATAGAAATCGATATATAATTTGCTAAATTCTGAGTTTAAAACGACTAAGTTATGGCCCTGAGATAGAGTGGATTAGGTTGAGTTGAAATACTTATTAGAGTATTTCTTCCTTTTTAGGTGACCCTGAAATCGACGAATCCCTACCACCGGATTACTTTTACTAAGAGACCGGTGATCCAATGGCCGAGTAAGTTTTCCTCTTATTTTGTTACCTTAATTGTGCCGTAGCTAGTTGCATTACAACTAGGAAAAGATAAAATAGTGATGAGTTTGTGATATAATCTTGGTTGAATAAATGATAAGTATATCGAGGCGAGACTTGTTGTAAGATCATTGTATGAGTTAGCATAGATTTGAATTGTTTGAATTCTCTATGATCGCTCGTAACCTACATAATTAACATGCCACGATTATATGAATAAACTATACATGCATATCACGTTTTGAGTCACATTGCATTAGCTAATATACCTTTGGTGGGACAAAAGTATATTAGCGGAAGACGATGGGGCCTTATTAATATTAAGGATGCGGAGATCGCATAAGTTAACGAAAGTGGTGCAGGCACTTGAATCAACTATAATAAACATAGAGGTTGTTATAATTAAGAGAAAGAGATCGAGATTATGGTTGCATGACTTATGGACCACCCTAACCCCGAATGGAGGGCGTAAATCCATTCACATATGGCTACCGGAAAGTCATATGCTTGTCTGCTCATGTGTTTGTTCATGCATAGCATATGGATGAATTATAACTTTCTTGATATGGTACGAAATTAAGAAAACTCTCACTAAGCTAGTGTAGCTTATACCCTAATAGATGTTTAAATAAACAGGTTAACTCAAGAATGCTACGTGGGAACCGAGATGGTTGTAGCTGAATATGACTTTGGGATTTCGACAGGAAGCAAGAATACTTAAAGATATTAGCTAGGTTTTGTGAATTGTCTTGTAATAGTTTGTGTAGTGAAATCTGTGGATGAATTGTAATTGAAGTATAGTGAATTGTATTTCCTTTACATTATTACTCAAATTGTATCAATATAAAATGTATCACTTCGATATGTCTTTTCCATGTGTTAGACGCCTTGTACATAGTATGGAAGCCTTCGCATGACTGAGGTGGTCATTCCGAGGCTTTAATATTATGTACGGCGGACTGCCACGTTTAAGGTACCCTTCAGGACATGACAGTTTAACTTACTTGGATTAGCATTAGAATTTTGATTCTAATATGCTAATTACATTTATGTTTGATAAACCAAAATTATTCCTATTTTATGAATGCCAAAATGGATTTTTATTGATCATTTTATTGATAAATATTATGAATTTGGCACTTAAAAATATTAATTTACGTTTTCAAGCCTTTAAAGGAGTTATTTTATAAAAAGAAAGCAAAAAGAGTCAAAAATGCAAAGTTTGGATCAAAAGTGGTTAACACAACAAAGACAAGCCATGTCTATCAACCATGTCAAGGAAAAGAAGAATCAAGTCCTAAATCTCAAGTTTTGGAAGGACAAGCTCAGTGACATGACTTGTCACAAAGCATGTCAAATTGGAAATTTTATCTTGCAAGGACACGACCATGACATGGCTTGTCGCTAGGCATGTCGTTTTGAAGATTTAAAACAGGAAGTTACACAACTCAGGGACAAGCCATGTCCCAAGTCGTGTCAGTGAAGAAAAAGGACCACAGCAAAGGACACGACTCTGGGACAAGCTGTGTCCCCAGTCGCGTCGATTTCCACAATGAAGAAAACAGCCAGACATTGTCACGCCCCGATGGTACCCTAGTAGTAATAAACAAGTTACACTTGAATATTATCACTAGATTACCTTCAGGGAATGACAGGTTTTCAAAACAATAGGACCTTTTAAGTTGCTTGATAAGAAAAAACAAATATATGAGAGAAATGATTTAGTGAATAACCATTACAAACTATTACAAACCATATAGCTCCTTTGTAACATACAATCAAATAATCTACTCTATTAGTACATATCCATCAAACTAAAATAGATCTGTAGACTTCTAGCTTCAAAGCTCTTACCGGAGCCATATTCCTGGATGTAACTAACCAGGGTCGTAAAGTGAACCTGAAAAGACTGTAGGAGTATGAACGAAACCACAGCTCAGTGAATAATCAGACATACCATACATCACACAAGTCATTTACAATTCATATGCAGTGTAAGCACTCAACCATATGCATAGGTACAAGTTTGGATGATCTAGAATCCAAACAGGAAAAAGATTTACGCCCTCTTTTTAATGGGTTGAAGAACCAGCAATTAATGACCCACCTGCCTAGGAGAGACTAAGTACACAGGAGAATCAATGATTTCTCGTTTTAATGTTATCACTTTGAATATAGTGGCTTGCACAAACCATCTCCTGCAATTCCCTTAGAAACTCCCTAAGTATTAATCATTTCAAAGCGATTCTACGAGCGACGTTCTTCGGTGCCTTTTAGTTCCTCATAGGACCGCCAGACCAAAGAGAACCTTGGAAGACTCACACATTAGATCAACCAAGTAAAAACAGAGATCCAAAATATTAATACGTAGCAGGCTATCACAACCATATATGCAATAATGCAATTCGTGCAATGCATGTCCATATTATTTTGTTAAGTCAAAAAGTTTTAATCAATTTCGAGGTGACCATACATTATACACAATCATCATTATACTATTGCACAACACCAACCATTGCGTTATCTCTTGTATAAAGATATTTTAACAATCATACAATCATATCATATCAAACTTTCAACGAACATTCATTTGATTATCTTGCATTACATATTCGACTATTTACAATCACAACTAGTACAATATGACTGAATTACTCACTTGCTCATACCGACTCAGTCGTAGTAGTCCACTGGTAGATCTTCTAATGAGTCAAATTCACCTATTTAAAACAAAATATTCATCAATACCATCTAGCTAAATCCCTAGATGTGATTAGTGTCCTAGACTTGATATTAATACTTAGCATCGTCGTGTTTTTCTTATTTAATCTCACATAATTATTTGGTTATTTTTAGAAGTCTCATTACTCAAGAAATTAGCTTATTTCAATTTCCATTCTTATATATTTTATCTGTTTAGAATAGGTATTTGACTAATACCAACTTTAATTAATACTAAATATTTTCTTAATTCTAGGGTTTCAAAAGTTATTAGATATTAATTCTAACGAACTTAAATACTAGTATTATAGTTACTATCTAATACATATTTATATAACATATACATACTTGGAAGATATAATATATATGTATATTAATTCGGTTTAAGTCAGAAACACTTTCGTTGGAAAAATTTTAGCTGTAAGCCGGCTCAAGGCCGCCGGCCTAAATCCCCAGGTGCCGGTGTAAAATCATTTTGAAGAGAAAATTTCATATCGAGTGCGCCGGTGTTGAAAGCTGTCAGCTTTCAACGTACGCCGGTCCTACGTCGCCGGCTTAGATCTCCAGGTAGCCGGCTTACGTTGAATTTTTACATGAAAATTTATTTTACGTAACCTCTGTTTGAGTGTAAGCCGCCGACGTACAGTGTTTACACTGCCGGCCTGGAGGCAGCGTTGCACTGTTCATCATCTTCTTCCTCGGTTCGATTCTTTTTATTTGATTTTTACAAGTTAGAAACTTATTTAAACTACTTCTAAGAGTTGATATATCATATATAAGGATATATAACAACTTTTAACACGTTTAAAAACATAAATATATAGATTTCGATTTTGTGAAAGTAAAACTAGGGTTTTGAAGTTTTACCTCGTTGGAGCTCGTTTGATGAAATCCAAAGCTTGTGTTTGTGTTTATTATGTTCCTAAGATAATTATAAGTCAGTTACAAATCATATCTTTGAACGAAAATCCTTTGAATCATGTCAACTTACCTTGGAGCTCGTTTTTGAGGGTTTTAGCTTTGTATTTCCTTTGATCCGAGTTTATGGTTTATGATCTATTTGTTCTTTGTTCTCAGTTCGATTTGGTTGTTGTTTGGGAGTATTTTCGGACTGGAAGATGCTGAGGATTTATGGCATTTGTTTTCTTAATTAATGGCTTTAAATACATATATATATATATATACAGAAGAGAGAAGGGAGGTTCGGCTGCTGTTCTTTCTAGGGGTGTGCAAAAAAACCGATGAAACCGAACCGAAACCGTAAAACCAATCCGAAAAATATGGTTAATCGGTCCATTGGTTTCGGTTTAGGATTACGTTTTTTATTTTTTCCAGTTTTCGGTTTCGGTTTCGGTTTGTAACCACAAAAAACCGATGGTTAACGGTTAACCGTTTTAGTATTTATAAATATATTATATATATAATTTACATATACAAAAATTATTTTTATATATATATATATACATATGATTTTCATATACATATAATTTAACTATGTTAATATTCATTGAATTTCGATTAAAATACTATGTCCTATGATTGATGGATTAATATGGTAATTGATTAGTTTGATTTTATTGATAATGATACATTCAAAGGTTCGTTTTTCTCCTTTCCTTAATTCCATTTTTCTTTTTTTTTTTTTATCTCTAGTAATATATATAATAATTTAAAGAAAAAATTTATGATAAGGCTTAAAAAAAATGTTTTTTGAAATTATCAATTTGATTTGTTGAAACCATTATGTTAAATGGTTAAAAACCAAAAACCGAATAAATTAACCGAATAAAATGGTTAACCGTTAAGGCGGTTAATCGTTTATAATGGACCGGTTAAGGATCGGGATATTTAAAAACCGATAATTACGGTTAGGTTCAAAAATAAGGTCACGGACCGGTTAACCGTCCATGAACACCCCTAGTTCTTTCCTCCGATTCTTTCCCCAGATTTGTTCTCCTTTAACTGTTGTTTTCAAGCCAATTAATGCTTGAATGACTTGGCAACTTGTGATTGGTGTGGAGGTTGATTTGTTTGACAAAACTGAGAGAATTATTGTTGGATTTCGACTCTTGTTTTCCCCCGCAGCTTCCCCACCGATTTTTTCACCGAATGCAGCCCACAATACATATATAAATATTAATTTAATATTCTAATTAAATCTTGAGTCAATTATACGGGTTATACGTATATAACTAATATTTGGAAGTTTTCGTACAAAAATATGAGTATAAAGTTATACAAAACACTTAGATTTTCAAATAATACAAATTTAGGTTATATATATACGTAGTTAATTATTCGTATAATTTTATCTCCCGCGATTTGGATTTCTTAAGCTCATTGGTCAATTTTTGTTTCAGGCTCCGATAGCTTAAGAAAACTCGGTTTAGAACAATAGCGTGATCCTGATTATTTATTTGAAGTTTAGATTTTGAGTTATTTATCAGTTTGTATTTTCTTAACGGTTCATTTTTGGATTACGTTTTCTATTTAGACATAAATAATCATTTATGTAGTATTGGACTTAATACAGAAATAAACTATATATATATATCTTTAGTTTTGATACTGAACATAAATTCTTATTAGTAGCTTTTAAATTTAACTAGGATCTCAAAATTAGGGTTTAAGTCTAAATATAAACTCATTACTACTCGTTATTCTAGTCTTGAATCATTATCGGATCAAAAACAATCATTTAATCTTTATATTCACATTTTCTATTTAAATCTATTGTATACTAGGTTTCGGGTCTAGATTTTAGATCATATCTTGAATTAGTTATTCAAGATACAAGATCTCGTTTTCGGTATTAACTAGGGTTAAAGAATTTCTTTATTCGTTCCTAAATCTTTCATTTATCCAAAATCTAAATATTATATTATTAGACTTCAATCAGAATCTAAATCTATTATCTAGTTTATACAATCTATTATAAATCGGGTACTAATGTGAAAAATTCCCGGGGTTTACATTCTCCCCCCCTTAAAATAAGCTTTGTCCTCAAAGCTTGAATGCGTACCTGAGTTTTCAAAAAAAGGGATAGCTTTTCTTGATCTCCTCTTCTAATTCCCAGTAATCTCTTCTGTCTGTATCCCATAATACTTTGACATAGTGGATTTCTTTATTCCTGAGAACTTGCACTTTCCGGTCCAATCTTAACTGGATGCTTTTCATAAGTCAAATTCTCCTTCAAATCAATTGGTTCTAATTCCACTATCTTATCTGGATCCGGTACATACTTTCTTAGAACCGATACATGGAAAACATTATGTATACCAGACAAATTAGGTGGCAATGCAAGACGATATGCCAGATTCCCAACTCGTTCTAATATCTCAAATGGTCCAATATATCTAGGACTCAACTTGCCTTTTGTTTGTCTACCATGAAGACTTTTATTGGACTTATCTTTAAGTATACATGTTCTCCTTCATTAAATTCCAATTCCTTCTTTTCAAGTCCCCAGCTCTTTTGTCTATCTTGTGCTGCTTTCATTCTTTGCTTTATCACTGAAATCTTTTCATTAGTTTCTTGAACCATTCAGGTCCAACCAATACTTTCTCCAAGTTATCCCAGAACAATGGTGACCGACACTTTCTACCATATAAAGCTTCATAAGGTGGCATTCCTATGCTTGAATGGTAGCTGTTATTGTACGCAAATTCCACTAATGGTAAATGTTGGTCCCAATTTCCTTTGAATTCCATAATACATGCTCTCAACATATCTTCCAATGTCTGAATAGTCCTTTCAGTTTGTCCATCAGTTTGAGGATGATAAGCTGTACTGAAATTCAACCGGGTTCCCAAAGCTTTTTGTAATCCTTGCCAAAATCTGGATACAAACCGTGGATCTCTATCTGATACTATACCAGCAGGCACACCATGCAATCTCACAATCTCCTTCAAATATATTCGTGCCAATTTCTCCAATGGATATGTCATGTTAATTGGCAAGAAATGAGCTGATTTTGTAAGTCTATCCACAATAACCCAAACAGCATCATGACCTGCATTTGTTTAGGTAATGAGCACACAAAATCCATAGAAATTTGATCCCATTCCATCAGGTATTGGCAATGGTTTCAACAATCCACCTGGTTTTTGATGTTCAGCTTTGATCCTTTGACATACATCACATTTAGCAACAAATTCTGCAATATCCTTTTTCATTCCATTCCACCAATACACACTTTTCAGCTCTTGATATGTATTTGTTTCTCCTGGGTGTATAGAATATCCAGAGTAATGTGCTTCATGCATTAATTCTTTCCTCAAGCTTTCATCATGTGGCACACACAATCTTTTATTCATTCTCAATACTTCATCTCCATCCACATGAAAATCTTTGTACTTTCCTTGGGATATTCCCTGTTTAATTCTTGAATTTCAACATCTTCTTCTGGGCTTCTTTAATTCTTTGAAGCAAAGTAGGTTCCAAAATTAGATTTCCTAACTCAGCTTCCAAACCTTGTATTGAGAATTCCAAGTTTAATCTCTCAAATTCCTTGATAAGTTCTTTTTGTTCCGTTAGTATTGAAGCCACTTCTCCATAACTTTTCCGGCTCAATGCATCCGCCACAGCATTCACTTTACCCGGATGGTAATTAATAGTAAGATCATAATCTTTAATTAATTCCAACCATCGCCTTTGTCTCATATTCAACTCTTTTTGTGTAAATATATACTTCAAACTCTTGTGATCCGTATATATTTCACATTTCTGCCCATACAAATAGTGACGCCAAATCTTGAGTGCAAAAACAATAGCAGCCAATTCTAGATCATGAGTGGGGTAATTCATCTCATGTGGTTTCAATTGTCTAGAAGCATATGCTATTACTTTTCCATTTTGCATTAACACACATCCCAATCCATTTCTAGATGCATCACTATAGACAGTATATAAATCCTTGTCATTGGGCAAACCAAGATTGGTGCTGATATTAACCTTTTCTTCAACTCTTGGAAACTTTGTTCACGTATCATTCCACTCGAATTTCTCATTCTTTCGAGTCAATTGAGTCAAAGGTCGTGCAATCTTTGAGAAATCCTTCACAAATTTCCGATAATATCCTGCCAATCCCAAGAAACTCCTAATTTCAGTAACAGTTTCAGGTCTTTTCCATTCCACAATAGCTTTAACTTTTGCAGGATCAACTGATATCCTTCTCCAGAAACAATATGTCCAAGGAATGATATACTGCTAAGCCAAAATTCACACTTAGACAATTTGGCATACAGCTTATTGTCTCTCAATATCTGTACACACTTCTCAAATTCTCATCATGTTGTTCTTCATTAGACGAATATACAAGTATATCATCTATGAAAACAATCACACAATTATCCAGCAAAGGTCTAAAAATACGATTCATCAGATCCATAAAAACTGCTGGTGCATTGGTTAATCCAAATGGCATGACCAAAAATTCATAATGACCATACCTAGTTCGGAATGCAGTCTTTGGTACATCTTCTGCTTTGATTCGATTTGATGATATCCTGACTTTAAATCAATTCGGGAAAATACCTTTGCTCCTCTCAGTTGATCAAAAAGATCATCAATCCTGGGTAAAGGATATTTGTTCTTGATAGTTACCTGTTTAATTCCCTATATCAATACAGAGTCTCATTGATCCATCTTTCTTTTTCACAAACAGCACGGTGCTCCCCAAGGTGAAACACTGGGTCTGATAAATCCTTTATCCAACAATTCTTGTAACTGCACCTTTAATTCTTTCAATTCCACAGGTGCCATTCGATACGGAGCTTTTGATACTGGTTCGGTTCCAGGTATCAAATCAATTGAGAATTCCACTTCTCTGTGGGGGTAATCCCGGTAATTCATCTGGAAATACATCTGAGTATTCACATACTGTTCGAATTATGAATATCCAATTTCTTGGATTCACCTTCAGTTGCTCCAAGAATACAACCGTTCATCTCCATATCTTCTTCATTTTCCACTTCAATTGCTGTTATCCTACTTCTGACTTCTCTGAGTATCTCACCTTTATATTCTTTTCTTTCTCCTTGATTATTGACAAAAGATACTATTTTGAGATGGCAATTAACTTTTGCTTTTACAGCAGTTAACCAAACCATACCCAAAATAATATCATATTTTTGCATCTCTATCAGAATTAAATCAGCAATTGATTCATGATCTCCAATCTTTATTGGACAACTTGATCATTTCCCGTGTCACCACTAAATCTCCAGTTGGCGTAGTAACTCTCAATTCTTTACTCATGCTCCCAATTGGTATTCTTATACGCCTTGCTAATCCGTATTTATGAAAGAATGCGTTGCTCGTGTCAAACAAAGCATACGCAGTCTGATCCCCTACTTGAATGGATCCTAAGTATCAATTATTAAGTTCATGTTATTTTCAACTTATAAAGACTTCTATTCTCATCTACTTGTGATTGTGTCTAATAACTTTAAGTAAACAAATATATATTTACATACCTGCAATGAGTCCATATTCTTCAGGATCAACTTCCTCCCAAATATTTTCTTCATCTCCTTCCTCTATCTCCACATTCTCTACAGGACTTCCATACATGCAAAAACTCTGGCCGTCGCATGGCTTTGTTGCATTCCCATTTTTCGATCCTGAGGCTCCAATCACTCCTTTAGATTGTGAAGATCCAGTATTGCACTCACTTTTTGGACAATTGGGTGATATGTGCCCAACTTTATTGCATATGAAGCAAGTTGCAGTTTTTCTCTTTGGACAATCGTTTATCATATGCCCACTGTCCCCACAATAATAACATTTGTTCTGTAATTGTGGACCTTGGGTAATGAGAACCTTTACATTTCCAACAAGTACATTATTCTTCCCCATTACTCCTCCTTTGTTCACATTGAAAGGTTTGAAGAATTTAACCTTCTTAGGCACAGAACTTGCCGTAGAACCATCATACATTCTTTTCCCGAACATAGTTCCTTCTTTTTATACCTCTCAAGTTCATACTTCCTTGCACGTTCAATAACGAGCTTTTTCCAACATAGCTGCAAAGTTATCAATCTCAAATTCAGCAAGTCTTCTTTGGAAATGAGGTTCGAGTCCAGCCATGAAAGTCTGTCTCTTAAGCTCATCACTGTCCCGATAAGCATCTGGAGCAAATTGCAACAACCGATTAAACTCATGCTCATATTCATCAATGGTCTTAGCTCCTTGGGTCAAATTCATCAGGTCAGTGCTATACTTTGCTTTTAGGCTGCTTGGAAAATATTCCTTCAAAAATTCTCGTTTGAATACTTCCCAAGTAATTGGTTGGGACAAACTTCTTTGTTTCGAATTCCACCATATCCTTGCTCTTAACCTTAATAAATAAGTTCCATAGATACTTTCAAAGCTTCAGGCACTTGAAAACATCAAGGGATCGCTCAATCTGAGCTAGCCAATCTTCAGCTTCCTCTGGCTTTCCCGGTATTCCCTCAAAATATCTGTTGCACTTAATGAATTCCGGCAACAAATTCCTCTGAGGACGTAAAGGTGGTGGTGGTGGCAATTCCTGTTCATATCGAGGGGGTCCTTGTACCTCAGCAGCAGACTCATTTGGATTCACTGGTCCATTTTCCTGAAATTGAACCGGTGGAGTATGCCTTTCATTCCTTCTAGGATTTGGTGGAGTCATTGCTGGTGCTCCAACAGGTGGTGCTCATTTGTGGCTTGCATATTTTGCAAAGCTTGCAAAATCAAAACATTTTGTTGTTGAAGACTTTGTAAAACATCCTCAATTCGGTTTTGGGTGCTGCAGGAGCATCTATTGGTGGATCTCCAGAAATTCTGGCATTTCTACTTTTATTTCTTCCCTCTTGGCATTCTATTAACATTAAACATATTACTTAAGTCAGATCATAACTCGTCTTTCAAAAGTCATCAAGATCATTCATATGTATATATGCAACACATATATATACATAACCAAAATACATCAAAGCTTTTCATGGTTAGTGCATTATATACATATCCAAAAATTGCACTACCCTAACTTAGCTTCCTATCATAGTCATCAAAAGATACATATATAAGTCATCAAAAGTCTACTAATATCGTCCTGTAATGTCATCATAACAATAATAACACATCATATAATACTCAAGTCAAACTCAGGGACTGGGATGAAGACGACCCTTGCCCTTCTCCTGAGGGCCTAATCGTGGGTAATCATCCTCTCCCTCAGAACTACTATCATCTATCTCTATCATCACACCCTCGTCCCCTGGAGGTGCTAAAGTCAGGGCTGTGTCCATCACCCTAATGCCTCTGGGTGCTGGCCTCCTCTCACCCAGCTCTAGATGGAATATCCTCTCAATCCATCCTCCCTGTGCTGATCCAATCCATCTGGCATAATTATAATCTGAGACATACTTCTCTGCCTCAATCCTTCTTTTCTTACCTCTCTCTCATCCAACAGCTCTGTGGTGATACTCCTCATGTGGACAGTAGTCTGAACTGTCTCCTGTACTACTCGATCCTGTACAGCAGCAGGACGCTGGAACTCACCTGCTATCTCAGGGATAATAGGCGGTTTCCTCATCAACATGCGTCTAGAGTGACTGCACCTGCTAGTCGTGCAAGCATCAAATCATCATCATAGGCCATCACCTCTGACCCGGGCATGATCCTGCCTCACATCATGAGCATAGACTGCTCCTCTGCCAATATCTACCCAGACTCTAAAATCTGGGAGCTCTGGTCTCTCTGATCTGGATGAGACTATAAATGCTATGTTATCAATCTCCAGACCACCTCCTTTCTGCACTATCAGCCTCTCAAATCTGTAGAGCGTCTCTATAGCTGATCCATTATCTGGAAAAGCCCGCTCCATCAAGAATAACCAGCCTTTAAACAAAGGCAATAATCCTCGCTTCCAGGTGCTGAGGATCTCATCCAAAGTCTTAGTAATCCCGCTCAGATACAAGTCCTCTACCAGAACTCGTAGTCTGCGCCTGTAGTCTGTCAAAGTCTCCTCCTCCTGCATACTAAAGATCTCCCATCTAATGTGACACGTAGCAGGATTAGTCTGCACACACAATAAAATTTGCATGATTAATAATAATCACACATACTTTATTCCTAGTTGTGCAGTATAATTCTACCCATGACTACCCAACTACTACTAATGAATGCTAACTAAATCTAATTTACTACATTCACTAAATGCAATTCTTTCACATATTCATCTTTCTTATTCTAGCAACCATGCTCTGATACCAACTTAATTCTGTCACGCCCCGAGGGTACCCTAGTAGTAATAAACAAGTTACACTTGAATATTATCACTAGATTACCTTCAGGAATGACAGGTTTTCAAAACAACAGGATCTTTTAAGTTGCTTGATAAGAAATAACAAATATATGAGAGAAATGATTTAGTGAATAACCATTACAAACTATTACAAACCATATATCTCTTTGAAGTACAACTAAATAATCTACTCTAATAGTACATAACCATCAAACTAAAATAGATCTGTAGACTTCTAGCTTCAAAGCCTTACCGGAGCCATATTCCTGGATGTAACTAACCAGGGACGTAAAGTGAACCTGAAAAGACTGTAGGAGTATGAGCGAAACCACAGCTCAGTGAATAACAGACATACCATACATCACACAAGTCATTAACAAATCATATGCAATGCAAGCACTCAACCATATGCACAGATACAAGTTTGGATGATCTAGAATCCAAACAGGAAAAAGATTTACGCCCTCTTTTTAATGGGTTGAAGAACAAAATCAATGACCCACCTGCCCAGGAGAGACTAAGTACACAGGAGAATCAACGATTTCTCGTTTTAATGTTATCACTTTGAATATAGTGGCTTCACAAACCATCTCCTGCAATCCCCTTAGAAACTCCCTAAGTATTAATCATTTCAAAGCGATTCTACGGGCGACGTTCTTCGGTGCCTTTTAGTTCCTCATAGGACCGCCAGACCAAAGAGAACCTTGGAAGACTCACACATTGGATCAACCAAGCAAAAACAGAGATCCGAAATATTAATACGTAGCAGGCTGTCACAACCATATATGCAATAATGCAATTCGTGCAATGCATGTCCATATTATTTTGTTAAGTCAAATTTTAATCAATTTCGAGGTGACCATACATTACACACAATCATCATTATACTATGCACAACACCAACCATTGCGTTATCGCTTGTATAAAGATATTTTAACAATCATACAATCATATCATATCAACTTTCAACAACATCATTTGATTATCTTGCATTACATATTCGACTATTTACAATCACAACCAGTACAATATGACTGAATTACTCACCTGCTCATACCGACTCAGTCGTAGTAGTCCACTGGTAGATCTTCTAATGAGTCAAATTCACCTATTTAAAACAAAATATTCATCAATACATCTAGCTAAATTCCTAATGTGATTGTGTCCTAGACTCGATATTAATACTTAGTATCGTCGGGTTTTTCCTATTTATCTCACATAATTGTTTGGTTATTTTTAGAAGTCACATTACTCAAGAAATTAACTTATTTCAATTTCCATTCTTATATATTTTATCTTGTTAAAACAAATATTAGACTAATAAACTTTAATTAATACTAAATATTTTCTTAATTCTAGGGTTTCAAAAGTTAATAGATATTAATTCTAAATACTTAAATACTTGTATTATAGTCACTATCTAATACATATTTATATAAACATATACATACTTAGTAGATATAATATATATATTAATTCGGTTTAGGTCAGAAAACTTTCGTTGGAAAAATTTTAGCTGTAAGCCGGCTCAAGGGCCGGCCTAAATCCCAGGTGCCGGTGTAAAATCATTTTGAAGAAAATTTCATATCAAGTGCACCGGTGTTGAAAGCTGCCAGCTTTCAACGTACGCCGGCCCTACGCCGCCGGCTAGATCTCCAGGTAGCCGGCTTACGTTGAATTTTACGTGAAAATTATTTTACGTAGCCTCTGTTTGAGTGTAAGCCGCTGTAAGCCGCCGGCCTATCCATGTAAGCCGCCGGCGTACAGTGTTTACACTGCCGGCCTTGAGGCAGCGTTGCACTGTTCATCATCTTCTTCCTCGGTTCGATTCTTTTTTTTGATTTTTACACGTTAGAAACTTACTTAAACTACTTCTAAGAGTTATATATCATATATAAGGATATATAACAACTTTTAACACGTTTAAAAACATAAATATATAGATTTCGATTTTGTGAAAGTAAAACTAGGGTTTTGAAGTTTTACCTCGTTGGAGCTCGTTTGATGAAATCCGAAGCTTGTGTTTGTGTTTAATTGTTCCTAAGATAATTATAAGTCAGTTACAAATCATATCTTTGAACGAAAATCCTTTGAATCATGTCAACTTACCTTGAGCTCGTTTTTGAGGGTTTTGGCTTTGTATTTCCTTTGATCCGAGTTTATGGTTTATGATCTATTTGTTCTTTGTTCTCAGTTCGATTTGGTTGTTGTTTGGGAGTATTTTTGGACTGGAAGATGCTGAGGATTTATGGCATTTGTTTGTTCTTAATTAATGGCTTTAAATACATATTATATATATATACAGAAGAGAGAAGGGGAGGTTCGGCTGCTGTTCTTTCCTCCGATTCTTTCCCCAGATTTGTTCTCCTTTAACTGTTGTTTTCAAGCCAATTAATGCTTGAATGACTTGGCAACTTGTGATTGGTGTGGAGGTTGATTTGTTTGACAAAACTGAGAGAATTATTGTTGGATTTCGACTCTTGTTTTCCCCCGCAGCTTCCCCACCGATTTTTTCACCGAATGCAGCCCACAATACATATATAAATATTAATTTAATATTCTAATTAAATCTTGAGTCAATTATACGGGTTATACGGTATATATAAGCTAATATTTGGAAGTTTTCGTACAAAAATATGAGTATAAAGTTATACAAAACACTTAGATTTTCAAATAATACAAAATTAAGTTATATATATACTTAGTTAATTATTCGTATAATTTTTATCTCCCGCGATTCGGATTTCTTAAGCTCATCGGGTCAATTTTTGTTTCAGGCTCTGATAGCTTAAGAAAACTCGGTTTGGAACAATAGCGTGACCTGATTATTTATTTGAAGTTTAGATTTTTAGTTATTTATCAGTTTGTATTTTCGTACGGTTCATTTAAAATCTTAACGGTTCATTTTTGGATTACCGTTTTCTGTTTAGAAGCATAAATAATCATTTATGTAGTATTGGACTTAATACAAAGATGAAACTATATATATATCTCTAGTTTTGATACTGAACATAAATTCTTATTAGTAGCTTTTAAATTTAACTAGGGATCTCAAAATTAGGGTTTAAGTCTAAATATAAACTCATTACTACTCGTTATTCTAGTCTTGAATCATTATCGGGATCAAAACAATCATTTAATCTTTATATTCACATTTTCTATTTAAATCTATTAGTATACTAGGTTTTCGGGTCTTAGATTTTAGATCATATCTTGAATTAGTTATTCAAGATACAAGATCTCGTTTTCGGTATTAACTAGGGTTAAAGAATTTCTTTATTCGGTTCCTAAATTCTTCATTTATCCAAAATCTAATTATTAATCTATTATTAGACTTCAATCAGAATCTAATTCTATTATCTAGTTTATACTATCTATTATAAAATCGGGTACTAAGGTGAAAATTTCTCAGGGTTTACAGACATGCTCAAGTGACACGACCTGTCTCCAAACCTGTCGATTTGACAGTCCGTTACTTTTTGAGAAACGACTTTTTAATGAATAGTAACCTCCTATTTATTAAAGAAACGTCTACTGGACATTAAAGGGGTGTTACTTTGAAAAGCCAAAAGACCAGTAACTCCCGTAACTTTCCATTTCCTCCATAATGAGCATTCAATTCCATTTATGTGAAATCCATTATAAATTGAAGATGGAGGAAGAATCAGCAAAAAAGAAAAGCAAGAGAGAGCACATATAGAATTCATATCCAAGTTCTTCAGAATTCTAACAACAAGTCAAGATTATCACGGATTGAAGATCCAAAATTTTTGAGCTTTATTCTTTTCGGGTAGTATCATGATTTCAATTTTCTGTTCTGAAATTCATGTATTATCATTAGACACTATGGAAGAGTGAAATTATAGATCCGGGTTTTGTTGAACTCCATGTGTTATCATGCGATGAGGCTTTAAGTTCAATTAAAGATTGAAGTTCTTTTATTCAATTGCATGCTTTCAATTGTTTCTTAAGTTTGTATGTCCAGAAATACATATTTATGACTGATTTCATTTAAGTTAATTGAAAGATTACTTTTATCAATTAATCTATGCAATTGAAGAGATTTGTTTGTAATTCTAGACATAGAATAGCAAGAATATTCTATTATGAAAATGAGTTCATGTTATTTATGCAAATTTAGGTTGCTATTGATTGAGGAGACATCCTAATTGATTAACCTGGGTTTAGACAAATTGTCATATTCGAAAGAATTGACATTTTGCTTAAGGAACTCTATAGCTTTAGAACTAAATCTTAATTATCTAGTATGAGTTGCTAAGGATTCACATGATAAATTGGAGGTAAAACAAAACTTAGATTATTTGTTCTTATTGAATCTTGCTTGTTTGTTATTGAATATGTGTTAATATTGTTCAAAGTAATTTAAATAAAATAGTAAATCATCAAAATTGTTGGTTACATAGTAGAGAAACGGTAATACTAGTACTTGATATTCAGATCCTAGAGGACGACGCTCATATTAATTCTATTCTGCAATTGATAGGTACACTGTCTATTGCCTTTATAATGAATTAAGAACAGGCCTTTATAAAATTAAAACTATGCTTGAAGGCAATTATCAATGTTATAGGCCGGAGTGGTAGGTATAAGGTCAGTCGCTATGATCTAAAAGAATTAATGAATGATATGTGAACTTCATACTTGTGAAAAATTTTTGGTATATTTGATGATAGATCATAATTGTCCTTAGTTATTTGCTTAAGAACAAGCAAATGTTTAAGTGTGGGGAAGTTTGATAAGTTTCATGACACCTTTATTGTTGGTGCTTTATTGAGCATATTTCATATGCTATTTTATTGATCTATTGAAGAAGAGGATGTATATTGAATTAATTTTGTGTTTCAGGGACAATTATAGAACAATTAGGCTTTTTAAAGAATTACTAATGAAAGAAGCCAAGATTTTGAAGAGTTTTAGAGCTTTTGTCATGCCCCAAAGGGTACCCTAAATGTGGCAGTTCGCTACATATGGTATTAAAACTTAAGAATGACTTCCTGAAGTCATGTGAAAGCATCAACATCATATGTAAGGCGTCTATCATAACAATAGGAGACTTCAATGGAATGTGTAGTTCGAGATAGTAAGTATAGCACACAAGAAATCTAGACAAATATCTAACTTCAACATTTAGAATTTGGTCTTTACACCATCTTAGGGGCATTCCCCTAATAAATCTCTAAAGATCATAATATCATTCACATAAAGAAACAATACTAGAACCAAAATATATTAAAGGAAATCTATTCTAAGATCTTCAAAAGGATTTCCAAAAGCTTCCCAAAATATAATTCCACTCGGGTATATGAAGTCCTCGAGTAAAAGAGATATCGATTCATGTGTCAACAAAAGTCTATTGGGGTATAAGCTCAACTAGCTTAGTGAGATATTCTTGGATTAGCATACACGTATCAATAAACTCAAACAAGTTATTAAATAAGCATACGAAATGCATCAAACATGTGAACAAGCAATACACATGATCTACCAAAAATCATATATTTGAATGGATTTACTCCTCCGTTCAGGATTAGGTATTTCGGGCTCTTTAAAACCCATCTTTGAAATCTAACTTTATAGTTTATTTTGGGCTCCTACTCACTTATCTTGAAATAGTTCTTTCCGACTCATATTCGCCCATCCTTAAATAGTTCTTTCGAGCTTCTATTTGCCCATCTTGCAAACTTACGAGTTTCCGCAAACCCCACTATTATACTCTTGTCCCATCGAGCATAGTATCTAATAAAATGAGTCTAACTACATGATATGCATGAATCAATTAATATAACTCGTAAGATGTGATTAAGGTAATTTAAAGGCGATCAAAGAATTTGCAGACACTTCAGCATGATAATAATAAAACACAATTTAATTAACAACAATTCATGTCTCGTTATGCTTAGTATTCTTTCAACCAATATTATCATGCATAATCCATTTTCATCTTTTTCCTACTTCTAGTGCTTTTAGTTATAAGCACAAATAAGTATGTAAAAGTAGGAGATAAACTCATTCGGCCATCCTTGCTATAATTCTTTACTCGTAGTAGTCTTCTGAATACGGATCCTCCCAAGCTTCGTTATCTAAATGAAAGAAATACCTAGAATGAGTATTTCATGGAAATTTTACTTGAACTTTTTAACTCTATTATAGTATTTGCGTCAAAATTCGGATAAGAGGAAATTCTAACTTAAAATGGTCATAACTTATTCATTTAAACTCGGTATTTCACATATTATTTATCGTTTTCTACTTACTCGAAAAGATCTATCCATTTCTAAGGTTATTTTTATCAAAATGGGTCGTTTTAGTCCAGAAACGGAAGGGGACAAAATAGTGACGAAATTCCTAGCTTTTAAAAATATAATTTTTCTACCTCTCCTTCATCTAAAAACCTTAAATAAATACATGGATATTTGTATAGTTGAAAAATCCTTTGAACATACATATATACTCATATGGTATGCATGATTTTTGTAGTATTGTCTCAACATTAATTTTTTTTCACAAAACAATTTATCTTTAAGAGTTTTAAAAGATGAAAACCTTGAAAATTCTTCTTTTTTTAAAATTGCTAGAAGGAAAACTTAAAAATTTTTAGGTTGTTAGAAGTGAGTATTTTCCTATTATAATTTCACTTCTTAACTTTTCAAAGATAAATTAATTTCCAAAAATTTAGCCCTTTAAGTTATCTACCAATTTTATTTCTAGTGATTGAAAAATAAGGTTTTCAAAATTTTTCTTAAATTGTTGGTGTTGTCTAATATTTGGAGTTGTGTTGAATGTATATTTTCCCCTCAATTTTATAATCCTCTACTTCTTTAGAAAATAAGTTTACCTTTTTAAAACTTCACTTTCTTGGCAAATTTTATTTCTCTAAGTTGGTTTCTAAAATAGTAAGTTGATTCTATCTTGATTTGAAAAACTTGCTTTATTCTTAATATTTATCAAGTGGTGGCATAATCCTTTTAGATAAGTTTATAAGAAAAGCTTTCATAATAAAGAATTATCAACATTAGAACTTAGCAAAAATTTCATTTTAACTTTGAAAAGAGAATAATAATATTGAAAATTAAGTCTTGTAGAAGCTTACTTAGTAAGTAATTTTCAAAGTCTATGATAAACCTATTTAAGTTTTATAAAAGATATGGTTGGGTTAAAATCTTAAGTTCAATGTTAAAAATTATATCTTTATGGTGTATTTAGTTTCGATTTATAAAAGAAGTGAGTTCCTTATATTATTTGAAGAAATCTTCATTACTAATACTTTAAAATTTATGATTAGCTTGTCTAAGCTTTGAAAATAATTTATTAAAACAATATTTACATCTTTTGTTGAAGAATCTTTTGTTAAGTGATAAAAAAACATTTAGTTCACTTTTCTTTCAAAAAAAAGAACCCATTTTTTATTTTTATTAAGGCAACAACATTCTAATCATGCATGAATATGATAGCAATAAAAAAAACTAAGAATAATATATAAAAAGATAAAAAGAAATATAATAAGCAAATAAGCATGACAATATGGTCAAGTATTAGGAACCTTAACTTTATCAAGGTATCCCAGTTAAATATTGGAGTCTTAGCTTCATTAAGGCTTTCTGGGACTAAGAATAGACTAGTCCCAAAAAGGAAAAGAAAAGAAAGACAAGAGAAAGCAATAATAAGAGCATGTTAGTAATAGTTAGTGACTATTTAGGCTCTAAGAAATGTATATATATGTATACATATACTTAATAATGTGTGTATATATATATAAAGTTAGATTTGGAGCATAATAATAATAATATCAACATAATAACATAATAACAAAATTGGAATTCTTGGCATGTGCAAGAATAAAACATGAACATGTTGTTGCTTTCATAACTCACATGAGCTTTAAGAAACAACACCATGGTCATGCTAGGTTACATGACATAGAAAAATAAATATAGGAGATCTTTACCTAAGGTATATATTTGTTGAAGATAGAATGTGGTAGATATAGGAATGTGTGGATAGTTAAAGAGAGGTTTTGGTAGCATGTAAGTGGATGAATAGTGGGAAATTTGGAAAAGTGGAAAGAGATTTTTGGAGAGAGGATTTGAGGAGTGATTTTGGGAGATTTTTGTTATGGTAAATGAGTGTATGAAAGAAGTGGAGGGAAATGGGGTATTTATAGATAAATATGGAGGGAAATTATTGTAATAAAATAAATTGAAAAAGAAAAAGAAATTGAGAGAGAGAGAGAGAGAAGAGGGGGGGCTGGTGGTACAAAGGGGGAAGGAGAGAAAGTGTACTTTGTTTTGTTATTTTATAATAAAAAGTAATAATATGTAAAATATGAAAATATAAAGTAGAATTTGAAATGTAAATTGTAAGAAAGTAGATGTATAGGTAGTAAGGAAAAGGAGAAATAGATGAATAATAGAAATAGTACAATGAATAGTAGATTAGACAAATAAATAAAAATATGTGTAAACAGGCTATATTAAATATTTTTAGATTCCGAAAAATTCTAAAACTGATATTTTTGGAATCCTCATATTTTTACGAGTCTAATGGTGTTATTAATATATTTTTACCATCCGGTGTATCTAGGCACAACTTTCGAAAATTGATCCCGTTCGGGTTCAAAACGAATATGATTTTTACAAATATGATCTTTTTAAGTTATCTTATGTTATTCCGAACTATAATCCGCCATTAACTTATTTCAATTGTTCTTAGGTTTTGAATACAGGATTGCTGGAGTTGAAACTGCTAGATTGTCTTGATCTTAGTTGACTTTTGAAACTTCAGTTTGACTAGGGTTAGGGTTTATTCCAACTTTACCTTAGAAATTGAGGGGTTTACAACTTTTGTAGAGTTGCTACCTATACACTAGTTATTTTACACCACTGGTGTATTTTTGGAGGAGAAAATTTGAAGAAAATTTCATGGTTCCAGGTACACGACCCAACAAACACGTGTACAATAGGTTGTGTACATGTAACGCCCTAAAATAAGGTATTACAGGCCGCCACGTATCCTCTCTTATATAGGACACGTAAAGGCTCTAATATCCACAAAAATATCAAATATCACTTGTAAATGCACATAGGGCATCTCATAGGAAATGAAACCTATTAAAACTAAAAACTTATACTTCATAAAACATAAACTCCTTGTTCAAACATAAAATCCAAGTTGACTTCATAGTCAACAAATTCAACGGAGACTTAATACTGTTTACATAAAAATCTTTTCATATAAAACTAAAAAAAACATCCAACTATAAATCTAAATGATCAAAACATGTCTTTTCTTAGAAATTTGATATATAAAGCCTAACTCTCGATTGGGTAGTCAGGTCCATTATCGACATCCCTGCTATCAAAGAATAAGTCATATCCGAAAAGATCATACACTATATCTTCTTTACCTGTATCTGAAATTTAAAAGAATGAGCAGCAACGCCCAGTACGATAACTCCAATCCAAAAACAAATGCATATGCACATACAATAGACAAGTAATTCATGCAACTTAAACTAATGCAAACAGTCATGTTATTATCTTTCTTAAGCCAACAAAACAACACAGTCCAGTATTAGGTATACTCTAATCCTGAACTCGAAGTTACTCAGACCCCATTGAAAATCATACAACTCTTTGAAAATAATAATCATATAGATATATGGATGAGTGAGTACTCCCCAAACACTCCGAATCCAGAATACTTAATTCTACCGGAATCATATTAAGGCACGAGTCCACTAGGGACAACCTTATACCAAGATCATCAGGGTGCCTCACTAGTATTACTGTTTGCAGGTCTTTACTGGTCAAAGCTAAGCACAATCAACCATACAATTATTAACTCGAATAACGATTAAGTTTATTAAGAAATTCTATTCCTACAAGCATTCAATCAATACTAAACTTACAGGCAAAAACAACAAGCAAGGATTAGTCGTACCTTTCTCAGTTTCAGGAATTCCAATCTGAATCTCTTAAAAATCCTTTATCGACAACACTCAACCATAACCAATCATCCTGAATCTCTACAACACTTAAATCAATAATGACAATACAACAACAACCCAAATCTCTAAATTCTTGTCAACAACATACATATATAGAACATATAAGAACACAATATAAACAAACCCTAATGTACTAAAACTCCCGAAATCCTAACCTGACAAAGAAAATCACCAAGTTGCACTGTCTAACCCAATCAATCTTCCACAACAATCTACAGAACTCGATAATCCTTCAAAACCCTAATATTCATAACAACAAGAACAATTACATTCATATCAAGATTGAACCTTTATTGAATCTTACGTTTAAAAGACTTTACTTACTTGCTTGGATCACCAAACCCGAATCCTTTCTCAAAATTTCGGATTCCACACAAAGTTAGGGTTTTTCTCCAAAATCCTTCATGAAAAATCCATAAAACCCTAAGAAAGACTTATACAATTTCATATTTAATCCATGAGAGAAGGTTAAAATCACTTACTTTAGATCAAAACACCCTTGGGATGATTCTCCAAGCCTAGATCTCCAAGAATACTCCAAAACTCTCTTATACGAAGGAGAAAATGATAAAAGAAAAATCTGTCAAAACTGTCTTTCGTGTCTTGTATTTATATAAATTTGGGCTGGCGTCATACGTGTAGATCTTGCCGGTGTAAACCCTACGTTAGCAAAATTTACACAAGCGCTAGCGGCGTTCATCAGGGCTTTGAATTCTCAGAACTTCAATCCTACCACATACGCCGGCAAATCTATGCCCTACGCTGGCGGCGTTCCTAGTTGGTGTTAAGATAAACCTTAGTGTACACCGGCAGTGATCCATCCAGCATTAAGAAAAATGCTACTATTCTCTTTCTACGCTGTCTCTACGCCGATGGCGTAGATTCTCCAGGAGGCGGCGCACAATCTGTAAAAAAATTACAGAAATCCGAACTTTAACATTTGTTTTATAACCAAACTTAAACCTTTACAATTTACTTGTTTTGACCTTAAACTCATCCTATAGCATCTCATGATTCATAATTCATTATATTTTCATTTTCATTTCTATATATTATAGTACATATGCCAAAAAAAGGTAAGAAGCGCTAAGTTAATGAGTACACTACTTCGACGCACACGAGTCGTGTGGGGGTCGTGTACATAACAAATTATATATATACGTGCCCTATTCTGAGTTTTTAGAAATGAATCACTTATTTTACATCCAAAAAATCCTAGAAACTCATTTGAGCAGCTTTTGAAGGGGAATTTCGTGCTACAACTTGGGGATTTGCAAACAACACTACTACAAGGGTTTTATCATCATGATCTTTCTTTTCCCTTCCATTGTTATTATTATTTTTGTTAATCTCTTCATCGAAGAGTAGTTGTATTATGCCTTAGATTTGAGAAACCCTAGCCTTCATGTATTGAATTACCTTCTAATTGAATGAAGTTTTGATTTTGAAGTTGTTCATGATTTATATTGTTGATTGTGAAGTTGTTCATGATTTTATATTGTTGTTATTACTAAGGAAAAACACCCATTTAAACTTCACTGGACATTAGCACGCATATAGTCCTAACAATACAGAGTGAAGCAGGTTATATCTATTCTTTCCCTGTATTTTCTTCTTTTTTATTATAAGTCTTATTTCACTTAGTATTCCAACATTCATTTTCTTTTGATTCATACAAGCACTCATTTTTTTTCAAAGTTCAAGAATTCAACGTTTTTCTTTCCTCCCTTCTTATTATAGTGAGTTCAATGAGTTAGCACATCTCAGGCCGATCACTCCAACATTCAAGTTCGGATACTCATGACTCAATTATCTGAGTCAATGGAGTAAAGTCTATGCTTGTTTCCTTTTTTTCTTTTTGAATGCTATATCAAGAGTAAGACTTTTTCTTATAAAGGATCACTAAGTAAAAAGTTTCATCTACCTCTTTCACTAAATGTTGAAAAGCTCTTAAAAAGAACTCAAAAGAGTATATATAAACTAACTTTTTCTAAGAAGTAGACTTGTTTATTTTTCACTTAAGGACTCGACCTACTATTAAACTTCCAATTAAACTACTAACCTCCTACAAATTATCACTAATGACTACTAATACCAAATTACTTAGACTAAATGCATAACACAACGACTTAGACCTTGCTTCACCAACGAACTTGACATGTAGATTAAGAGTATGCAATTAATATCATTAGTTTCTTAAACTATAGATTTCATTGAGTACGTTAGGGTTTTGCTCAAGATCACTAGCATTTAATCCTAAGTTTATCCACTGGAATCTCTTCCTAGATAATAGCAACTTAGAACTGCATTAATTTTAGGAATTCTTTACTTAATTAAGTAGATGCAAAAGAATTTTACAAACCTATTTCTAAGATCATGAGTAATTTCTTCCAAAGCCTAGATCTATTCAAAGGGATGATCTCACAATTTTTCTCAATAAAATCTGCCATGAAACTATATTGTGCATAACACAATTCCATTATTTGATAAAATCAACTGTTGAATTTAAGGATACTAATGATAATTCATTGACTAATCATACTAACACACATCAAGTTATGGTGCAGCAGGCTTAAGCAGAACTACTTACATCATATAACAAAATAACAAAACAAAAATCAAAAAAAACAGAAAGGAAACATGAGAGAAACTCCGTTTTCATGATGTAAATGTCTAAAAGCTTCCACAAATGATTACAATGATGTCAAGTTTTATAATTTATAAACCTATATTTTATCCTCTACTCGGTTAAATAGGCAAGTATACATATTGTTTATTAGTATAGATGAGTATAGGGTCATCTCCACAGGGAGCAATTATAAGCATTAGTATTAATTAAATTTCCTATTGTTTAGCAATTGAATGATTGAGTTAAATAAATTGAATCTAAATTCACAACTAAACTACACTAGTTACCAATATACTAGGTAGAACTAACAAATTAATCACAACAACAACAACAAATTCAATACACATCAGGTTTACTTTACCATATCAACATGATTTATAATTAATCGTTATTTGCAGAAATTCTCGAATCACGAGTATTCTTCTCAGAATTACTCAATTTTAACCTTAATTTCGTTCCTTAAAATCTCTCATAATGAATGGACTTATCAAGGTTGCTTTAATCTTAATTAAAGTTCTTGAACTTCACCAACCATGCAGCATACTTACGATTAATATCTCTATTAACAAGAGGATTATGTTATAGTAAATTAGATCTATTTAGTGGATTTGTTTCTCAACATCCTCCATTGAGGTCTAATGCAAGACCGTGTCGTGCACTCCAGTATCTTGACTATAATGAAGTTAATTTACCAGAACTAACAATTAATAGGTCGTATTCATCTAACTTCGCACATTCATGTTAATATGAGTTAGTAAACCCTAAAAGAACTACTCACTCATGATGGAGAACAAATAACAATCAATAGAAATAATAGAAATGGAATAAGAGATACACATAAGAACAAGGAAATTAAGACAAACCCTTTTTAATTATAACTATAAGATCTGTTACAAGCATGAACAATGGATTTCGGATGTCCCTCTGAAGTTCTTTAGGAGATTACAAGTTATAATCGACAGAGGACACATATACCACAATTTTCACATTCACTATTTTGGAGGTTACTTCCTATGAAAAGGTTTGATTGGGAAAAGAATGAATGAATTCACCTTTTACTCTCCTGGGTATCTTCTATTTTTACTTCCTATCCTTCGGTCAAACAGTACAATCTTTTGAGACAACTCAACTCTCTTGGTTTGATCCGACGGATAAGTTAAATAAAAGAGAACAAAAGATTTCGACTTCATCGACTAATCATCACGGGCGACCAAAGCCTTGTGATTCATTCTGTGCTTAAGTTTCTCTCGATCCATTCTCAATCATGGGCGACCAAAGAATCGTGATTTGCTTTCTCTTTCAATAAATCTCATATCACGGGCGAGTATGGTGGGTGTGATTCTTGCTCTTGCTCCAAATCCTTCCTATCTCACTCGTGATAGATCTTGATACATTATTGCTTTGGAAATATTTGAGTTCTCCTTCCTCCAATTGCTCTAAAAATAAGTTGTTATGGTCCGATGTTACCTAAAATGAAATTGTTGCTAATTTAAGTACCAATTCTTGAACAAAAACATAACATTAAGCCCTAAATTACTCAATCAACTATTAATATCATGGATAACTCATGACTGTCATACAACAACCCATCTCCTCTTTCTTCTTGCTCAAGAATCTCCAAGGAGTACATTACAACCATGGTTGTCAAACTCGAGTTTCTACTTAGAATCGCTAAGGGGTCCGTAGAATCGGAACGTAAAATCGAAACGTAGAATCGTAAGATTCTACAACTAATGTAAATTTACTTACAAAAACTATTGATGTACTTACTAAAATAATAAAACTTTAAATAAATTATGAAAATAAAGAATTTAGTATTAAATTAGTTATGTACAACCAAAATTTAAGTTTTATCAATCATAATTCACATACTGTCATTAATATATTTAGTGCAATTTTATAATTAAAATAATTATTTTTATTTAATGATGATTCATAATCTATAATTGTTGAGATGTATTGCAAATCATTAAAATTACATGTGTGAGTAGCTAGTTTTGTGTAGTAATGAATATTTTCATGTTTACTATATATTTACACAAAAAATCATTACATAAAAAATCATTATATTTATGGCAAATATATTTATAGATAGAAAATTATTAAAAAAGGGAAAAACATAGCACTGTATATATTAGTTTAATTTTCATTCAAAATGTTCAATATATATCATAGTATATAACCTAAAAGAAAATAACTCTCTAAAAAATACAAAAAAAAATGAAATAAAAGGAAAAAAATAAAAAAAAAACTAAAATTAAGTTAGATTAAGATAAATATCAAGAACCAACCCCAAAAACCCTAAATTTAAATATATTAAATTGATTGCATTTTTAAAGTTCAAATAGAAAAAAAAAGTGTAAAATTATAACTTTAAGATTTCACTACGATTCTACTTACGATTCTACTACCGATTCTACCACCGATTCTACCGTTTCTACTCACGATTCTACGTTTCTACTTACGAGTTTACTCAAAAAACGATTTTATATGCGAGTTGAATCGAAATATCATCATCAACTCGTAAACTCGTAGAAACGTACGAGTAGACTCGCGAGTTTGACAACCATGATTACAACATTATTCAATGTAAACGATACCATGAACAGGTATAATGTTACAAGTAAAACCATATTGTAGTAATTCGATGTTTTATAAACTTATTCAGATCTCCTATTGTAGTTTTTGGATCTTATGTTTATACTTCTTAAGTGATTAGACATAAGTGGCATCATTTCCTTATCTCAATTGGTCTTTACATCTCTTCAAGAAACTATTATTTTAAATTTTGATGTAGAAATAGGGCGAATCACTACCTCTACTATGGTTGTGACTCGGGCAGTGATAAGCCTAAAATATAAAATCAGCATAGATCATCATTCACATCATTGCTGGTGACAGGGATGGTGATAGCGATCACTATTCGCATCATGGGTGTGATGAGGGTGGTGATAGAGATCACCATTTGCGTCACGGGTGTGATGGAGGTGGTGGTGAGTTATTTTTCACTCCAAATGATCTATCTTCACCCAAGTGTTTAGAATTTGCCCTTAGCCACTTGAAATGAACATACTTAAGCATTTAAGTACTAGATTCCTCAAGTATGAGCATATCTAAAGCAAAATTAAACACTATTTAGCCCTAATTTCATAAAGTAAATCATCCCTATCACTTGACTTCCTCCCTGGCCATGTAAATAGGTTGTGTACTATAGGGACTTTAGCTTCTAGTCATTTTTCTCTAGCCCCATAGGCTCAAGTATGCCCATGCTGCAGCCTGGGAACATTCAACAACACTTGCCGATCAATTTTCCACTTCTGCCCTGGTGGTTAGCATGGTCATGCACTAGGTAGTGCATGTGTAAAGATCAACCTTTGTCCAGACTTTGTCAAATTTGCCTTGATTTTGCTTGAATTATCTTTAAGACTCTTAAATGTCTTCTTTTAGCCCTAAAATTCATATTAAAGCAAATAAGTATCATTTTCTTAATAAAATTACATAAGATATATATGAAATTTGATCAAATTAGCACTAATAATAAGGGTTTATTGAAAATTATCAAACTTCCCCATACTTAACCATTTGTTCATCCTCAAGCAAACAAAATAAGGACAATAGAACCTATCATTAATTATACTCAATTCTCATAAATTCACATGATAGCATTCATAAATCCAATTAAAACATAGCGACTTATTTGTGCCTACCACTCAAACCTATCATATCTGTACTTATACATGGCATACTATAGTTTAACTTTTACAACTAATCTATGTAAGTCAAACTATTACCCTTACTTTTTAATAACAACTTCAACAGTCACAAAGGAAATATGAAGTCAAGATAGCGCAAGAAGCTTGGTCACATATCACCTACTTACTAGAGAGTATATAAACCGTTCAATCATTTCTCTAAGCAAAGTAACCTAAAGTGAAAGTATATGGCATCCATCATTCCCATAGATTGTTTTCCTCTTTTTCTTTAAATCTCTCCAAAATTTTTCAAAATTTTCAAAATTTTCCATAATTGCACATATATTTCTTTAATTTGCATGAGTTGATAGTAGGGTTTGAACTCGCTCTTTTAAGGGACTAAGGCCCACCTATATTGACCACATTTTTCTTTTTAGCTTACTTTTCCTAAATTGACAATAGGGTCAGATCTCACTCTTCTGAGGGACTAAAACCTGCCCATATCAATCGAGTTTTCCTTCTTAATTTGCTTTTTCTTTTTTTTTTTTCAACTTTATGTTAGCAATGGGGTCAAACTTTGTTCTTCTAAGGGACCAAAGCCCACCCATACTAACTAAGCTTCTTATATTATCAGTTAAGAACATTAAATTAATTGATTTTCAAAGAGATTATTTTAAAAAGAATCACCAAGTGATAGACTTCATATGCCCTTTTACAAAAGGTTAGACGAGCTCTCAAAATTTTTAAAAAGTAAATTTACTAACCAGCAAACTTAGAAGCATGACCATTTAACTTTAAACTAGGGGCTTTGACCTGCTTCACAACTTTAGATTCAATCATTAAATAGTAAGTAAATTTTCCCCGCTTAGATTTCATCTTAAAGTTTGAATTAAGTATACCAGGTCCAAAATAGGTAAGACACACAACGTCACTTTACTTTCACTTTAGAATGCTAATTTTATCATTAAGTGAGTTTAATTTTAGGATTCTTATCTTTTCTCATGTCATATTAACTTTTAAGCTCATTTGCAAACTTATAAGAGGAGGATTTTTTTATTAACAAGTGTATGGAGACTATTAAGCACAACAAGACCCAAACACTTTCTTTCTAACATATCCCTTCCCCACACTTAATCAAGACATTGTCCTCAATGTCTTCCAATGCAAACACAAATAAGGAAACAAAGAAAAGTATTACATAAAAAGAAAAGCACACTAGAACTACCCCCAGGTTGTCAAGATATCATTAAAAAGCTTCCATAACTTATACGTGAGGATGAAGTGCATCGACATCGACCAAACCTGTTAGCCCATTAATAGAAGTTCATGCTTCCAAGGTCCTTAAAAAAAAAGAAAAAGAAAAACCAAAAACAAAAAGAAAAAATAATAAAAAAAAAGAACTTAGCTATCCTATAGTCTATCAAGTAATCTAAATTAACCTGACAGATTAAGAGTCTTCCCACAAGGAGAGCTCATCAATATAGACCAACTATCATAGCAAATCATATGAAAGTTTGTCAAAATAAAAGAAAAAAAGATGAGGATCAATGATCCTTGTCATCATCATCTTCTCTTGTGTACTCCTCATCACTACTATCTTCTTCATCACCTTCAGCATTTGTTTTCTTTCCTTCTTCAACTTGCCTATTATCATCTTCTACTTTCCTACTCTCTTTGCCTTCCTCTTCAGCTCCACTCTCATCTTCAGAACTAGAGGATTCTTACTAAGGCATCCCCTTACCTTTACTCTTTATGTCTTGTGAGTTTTGGGCACATTCTTGTCACTACTCTCTCATGAAGAAGTCTCATAGGAAGGCAACATGGTACCCTTCAATGGTTTGGCACATTTAGCAAGGCCCGAGAGAAATTCAACAATATATGCTATAAATTCTTGAATTTTTTATCATTCTTCTTTACCCTCTTTTCTAGCTTATGTATTCTCTTCTTTAAGGTCGATGGAGGAGCTTGTGAAGTGGAAGCTTCAAAGGGACTAGAGACTCCTTGGTACGGGGAGGTATATTGGTGGCTTTAGATTTTTATCCGAACATGCTTTACGAGCCCCTAACAATTGAATGACCCATTGGTGATCGTTTTGCATTTAATACACATGGTATCTAGTATTGATTCCTCAAAAAACTTCATTCCTTAGGAAATCAAGTGATGTACTTGTCACAATAGATGCCTTTAGCCGTGGGGTTTGTCAATCTTGCTATTGGTAATACATTTTTAGTGTCAATCTTGCTGGCCAATAATTAGATATCAGCTTGTATTCATCTGTCTTTAGTTCTTCGGTCGAGTATAAACCAAGATACATTCCAAACTTTGACAAGTGGAAGCTTAGAATTTTAGCTTACTATTCATTACATAAATTAAATTAATCCTTTCGATTTTCATGGTGGAGAGGATTTCAAGTATCGGATCTTTATGTGCAGTCTCATTAATTTCGAAGAAGGTCTAATAAGGGTGTATTAATTGTATCAAATGATAAATAATAAAACCTAATAAAAATCCTACAACAAACTCTAAGATAGCATACCTATTGATTGCATAATAGAATTACTACAGGTATCATCCTTTAGGAACTAGATATCAAGTATTAGTATTATTGTTTCTCTATTATTTAACCTAATAATTGAGATGATATTATGGCTACTACTTATCTAACTAATAACCCTAATACTTAATTATGTGCCTTCTTAAGATAATATAATCACAAAATGACACCTCTTATCTTGATCTATCATAAACCTCAATTTTTTACAATAAAGGATTGATTAACGAATCGTTTATTTCTTAAACTACATGAATTCCTAAATTCATCAACTTCTCTTTCAAGACAATTGAATTCTAACCCTACATGATTATTGGAAATGTATTTCATCATTAATTACATATAGAATTGCATTGTTGCTCAAGATTCCTAACAAAGTTTCAATCTTTATGTGGAAAGTTTATGTGTCTATGTCTAGATCCATATTCAAACCTCTCTATTCATGTTGATGTAGTCTATTAGATGAAATATCTTTCTATCTAAAAGAAATCAAACATGCAATTAATTCTGGCCACCAATTAATCACAAGAACAATAAAGAATGCATGAATAGACTCAAGAACACAAACTTTCATTAATCAACATAGATTTAGCACATAGTTCTAGGGTTTCACAAGACTTAGGATAAAGAAATCTACTACTCCATGGATTTTACAATCGTAAATAGAAAGTTAACATGATGTAAAAGAGCACCTTTAAACAAAGTTTTGTGATTTTCAATGATACCCTAGCACTTTTCCTCTTTAAGCTCGTAATTTTCTCTCTAGAGTTCTTAAGAATAATGTTAGGTCTCTAAAAGGATGAGTAATGGCCGCTATTTATAGAACACAAAGAACAAAAAAATTTCTTACATGGGAATCTTACACTATGCAGGGTGAAACTTGGTGAAACAGTAAGAATTTAAGGTTTGCATGATCCCCAAGCACAGCTTGTGCAAGGTGTCGTGTACCATGAAAATTGCTTCTAATCTCTTCCCAACTTCTACATAAGCATGCTGTACAGCTTGTGTAGCCTTGCTTGGTTTGATTCTTTTGTTTTCAGTTTCTACTGATAATTGGCCGAGTTTTTCAAATTTATAAATGTTTTCTAAATCAGTTTCAATAACTATGGTCTTACAGGGTAAGCGCACCCATCAGATGTAGCATAGATAGTGATTTAGGTTGGTCCCAAGGGAATGGTTGGTAGCTAGTATACTTCCAACTTCACCCATGTCTAGCCAAAGAAAGATTTAGAAAAATCATAATGAAAAAAAGAAACTATCTTAAGTTAGGAATATTCACAAACGTTTAATGGGTAAAATAAGAAATAAGCCTGTAACGTCTATGAAACAGCAGCTCAGGGTTATTTCATTAATTCCTTATCAGAATAATTTCTAAAAAAAACAATAAACTTCTTAAAAGCTATTTGAATTGTGCGTTTATACTGCCGGAATTTCTAATTGAAACTAAACCTTATCTCGAAGTCAGTAGTTCTAGATTTAGTTGAAACCAGTAATCTAAAATTCCAATTAGACCCGAATAAAGAATAAGAATCCATTGTTTTGAAAAATCAACTCAATGATTTTTTAAAACAAGTGACAGAAAGTCTTCACCCGTTCCTCGGCAAGAGGTAGTTAGGATCGACTCCATTAGCAACCACATATCTATCCAATTGAATGATCTCTCGATCTATCCAATTGAAATCAATCGTCAATCTAAAAGAGTGCACCACTCCTTTAAAATTCCGTTCCTCGGCAAGAGGTAGTTAAGATCAACTCCATTAGCAACCACAAATCTATTCAATCGAATGATCTCTCGATCTATCCAATTGAAATCAATTGTGGATCTAAAAGAGTGCATCACTCCTTTAAAAACCATAAGTTAAGTTTAGATCACTAATTACAAACACGTAATCAAATTAACTTGAAAGCGCATTTGAAATCAATTGAATAAGGAATTGGATTCGTAATCCCTAAGCTATGGGAGTTTATT
The DNA here is from genome assembly GCA_024138025.1 of Combretum micranthum. Lineage (NCBI taxonomy): Eukaryota > Viridiplantae > Streptophyta > Magnoliopsida > Myrtales > Combretaceae > Combretum > Combretum micranthum. The sequence goes on along the minus strand of JAMXBD010000823.1, from coordinate 150,136 downwards.
TCTCCATGGATTATCAAAATAAGCACGAATAAGAAGAAATAAATTAGATTCGAAAGATTAATCAATTAATTGCTCAGAAAATTTATAGAAATTACAAATATTGGGTTAAATTAGTTTTAACTAGAAAACAGAAAAATTCTCAAGTAAGAAGAAATGAAATTCTTTCACCCAAGAATCGTTCAGAAAACTAATCTACGTTAATATGATGATTTACACTATTGGTACGTCTTACATGCATGCTTGCCCATTTATTTATAGGATACTGGGCACAGAAAGCATGGCTACTTTATTAATACGTGGCAGATTTTTTCTAATAGAATTTGTGATACTTTTCACGTGAGCATATGATCTGTGAAAACACTCATCGAGGGTCGCGTGTGATCTATTGGTTGAGGCTCGTACAAAGCAAAATCAAGCTCGACTTTAGGAATTGCTAAAGTAAACTGTGCATTTTTTTTCCATTGAAGTCGAGGGTCATATCGAAGGCTCGCAGTTAAGGCTCGGTAGACTAATTTTTGCTATTTTCTTCCTTATTGGATTCTAAGAGCTCCAAAACAACATTATTTATAAAAAAAACATAGGTTTTATAGAATTTTATTTGAAATTCTTAGCAAAATGAGCTTAAAAATGACTTATCAAATTCTCCCACACTTAAGCCTTTGCTTGTCCTCAAGCAAATAAAACAATTTAAAGATCACAGGGCTTATCGAGAAAACAAATCATGAATGGTTTATTTGACCTGAATATTTTAAGCGCAAATCTTCTCAACATTCTGAAAATTTTAAGTATCTTTATTGACTAAAATAAAGTTACTTTTTGCAGAAATCAAGTGGCTTATTTATATAAATTAGCTTTTACCCTCATTATTTAATAAAGAATTTTAGGTAAAAATTATTCAGAAGGTCAATCAGAGTAAGGAGAAAACTCAATCAACTTTTATCCCCTTATACATAAAAGTATGTAATCTTTTAATCATTTCTCTAAGCAGAGTAATCTAAAGTAAATGCATGTACATCAGTCTTTATTTGTGTGTTTTTTTTTTTTATTATTTACGGCTTTAGAGGGACAATGTATTGCTTGCATCTTTTCTTTACCTCTGGATAGGGTGTTGCCTGTATCTTTTCGCTTTTTTTTTTTTTTTTTCCTTTTGATATTAAAAGAAGGAATAGGAAGTTGCTCTTCTAAGAGACCAACCCAAACCCATACCAATTATAAGCGCAGGTTTTATATTTAATTATAACGCATAAGGAAAAAATATCAAGTTATAATCATCATTTGAACATTCACTTAGAGATTAAAATGGCTATCAAAATGACTAAATTTGGAAAACATACAGATCATTTTAGTTTTTATAAGAAAATTAAGTAACATTACTAAGGACCTTAAGTTAATTCCAGCTCCAAAATTCTAGACTAAATAATAAGTAAAACTACTTCACACGGATACTATCAATTGATTTGAACAAAGTAAAATTTGTTCAATCTCGATACCACTTCATAAATCATTTAGCTAAGTGATTTTTTTCGAAAAAATTTTGTCAAATTTTAACCATTTCATTGAGTTCTTAGTAATTTTCATGGGAAAATTGATCTATATTAGTACATACTCTATATGCAATTAATTTATTTATTAGACCCATTTATCTTGCTTAACCCCTACTCTCCCCACTCTCCTCCTCCTCCCACCCTACCCCCCCTTCCCCCCCTCCCCAAACCCACCCACCACACACACACACACTCACTTACGATAAACATTGCCCTCAATGTTTAAACAATATAAACGGATAGGCGAGTTAATTATCAAAACAATTTTTATTTAAAGCAAGATTTAAAAGAAATTGAGAAGTGAAGAGAACTTCTTTCCGTGTAAGCTTGAGGGTCAAACTTGCCTTGTTGAACACGACAGATGTTATTATCAAAGCTCAACCAGAGCCTCGATACAGTTATAGGAAAAAAGCAATAAAAGAGAAAGCAAGAATCTGCAATTTATTATAAAAAAATAAAGAATAATAAGTATTTTACATATATTACAATAGAAATTAAGAATAAAGAATGAAAAAAAAAAAAAATCAAGGATCCATTCCCAGCCAATATCTAAAACTCCTATTGAATTCATTTCCTCTTCCTCTTTTGGGCTTGGGAAGGTCTTCATAGGGGCCTCTACCCCTTCCTTCCTCTTCCTTGTCTTCTACCTCTTGCAGTAATAACCCTTCATCTGCCTCTTTCATTAGCCCTGCCTCTACCTCTACTGGCTTGACTTCGAGGGGCTTCACTGTAGGATGTGTTGGTTAGTGGGGTTGATCTGCTGGTGGAGAGGGATTGACTCTTTACTATGTTGTGCTGCCCTTTCTTCTCTATCTAGTTCTTCTTGGATTCTTTGGGCATAGGCAGCATCACTTTCTAATTGTGCCGATCTCTCCTTCTTGGCTTCTTCCTCTCTCCTCCTTTCCTCTTCATCATTACTATATAAGAGGTTGTCATCATATAAGCTCTCATCATCTTCAGCCAATTCTTCCAATCCTTGAAGAGCTTCGATTATTTATGGCTGAGATGACTCATTTGTTGGTAGTGATTGAGCTCACAGTCGAGCTTCTGCTCTTTTCTTCCTCTTAGCCTCTAAGGCTTTTTCTAATCTTCCGACGTTTACTCTAGTGATATCAGCCCTTATCTGAAGAATTCTTTTCCTTTTCTCCTCAGATCTTTGATGAGTTTCATTAAATCCCACTTCAATATCCTCCTTTACTTTTCTTTTTCGTTCTCTTTTTGTAGCCTCCAATAATTGATTGATTGTAAGTGAATCGTCTTGGTTTTGCTAAGGGGCATCAAGAAGTAGTTGTTGCTGTAGCTGTGGAGCATCATGAGTCATAGGGCTTTCTGTTTGAGTACTCCCCTCTTCATGATTTGTGGCTGCTTCTACTTGGTGGTGTGGAGGATAGTATGTCACGCTCCGAAGGGTATCCTAAACATGGCAGTCTGCCGTACACAATATTAAAGCCTAGAAATGACCGCCTCAATCACGTGAAGGCTTACATACTATGTACAAGGCGTCTAACACATGGAGGAGACACATCGGAGTGATACATTTTATGTTGATACAACTTGAGAAACAATGTAAAGGAGATTCAATTCACTATTCTTCAAAATACAAATCATTAAACTTCAATTACAATTCATCAAAAGATTTCACTACATAAAACTATTACAAGGCAAATAATAAAACCTAGCTAATAACTTCAAGCGTCCTTATTTCCTGCCGGAATCCCGAAGTCATTCTCGGCTTCAATCATCTCGGTCCCTACTTAGCATTCTTGAGATAACCTATTCATTTAAACATCTATTAGGGTATAAGCTACACTAGCTTAGTGAGAATTTCCTTAATTCTGTACCATAATAAGCAAGTTATAATCTTCCATATGCCATGCATGAACAAACACATGAGCAAACAATTATATATGGGTATCCGGAACCCCACACAGAATGGATTTACGCCCTCCGTATCTTGGGTTAGGGATGGTATTGAAGTCTCCACGACCGCTGCGAGTCCCCAAGCCCTCGGCTTATAGCACTCGCCTCGGCTAGGCTCCCACATGGAATGCATCCCCGATGTGCCTTAGTTCCCATGAATAAGCTCTGATACTAATCTCGTTATCCAAAAGTCATCGGACCATACCGATCGACCTGTGTAGGAGTAGCACATTACCAAATGCAACATGTCCGATGCGGTGCATGACCAATTTAATTTTGCTTAGATCAAAATATTCATACATTCTTTAGAGTGACCAACCAATATCATACACATAACAGGAATAATATGAACAGTGCAATTGTCCAATCGAATCATGGTTTCGATATGCTTTAGTATTCTTGGGTATACATTCATCACAATCTCATCATATATCCTATCCCCATTCATATCGATTTTTATCTTGTTCCTATAATTCTAATGCAACTAGCTACAAGCACAAACAAGGTAACAAAATAAGAAGAAAACTCACCAGGCCATTGGATCACTGGTCTCTTAGTAAAAGTAATCCGGTGGTAGGGAATCGTCGATTTCGGGGTTACCTAAAAATGAAGAAATACTCTAATAAGTATTTCAACTCAAACTAATCCAAACGATCTTATACAAACTATCAAATTCGTAATTCTCGTCCTAAGCGGGAATTTCAACTTAAAACAGCCATAACTTGGTCATTTTAACTCGAAATTTCGCAAATTATATATCGATTTCTATCTACTTCAAAAGATCTATCTAATTCTAATATTATTTTTTAAGTTTTGAAAACTTTGAAGCTTCGAAAAGGTCGGATCAGATCAGAACAGTAGCAATTTCAATTCCGAAAAATAGTTTTGTAAATGTTTGTGATGTTCCTATTATATAGATTAGCTATACATGCAATATGAATGATTTCCTAACATGAATGACATGAGATGAGTTTGATGTATGCATGATCTTAATGATTCTTGCTAAAAGAGAATTTTATAACTTTTTATTTTGCAAAACCATAATAACAATTACTTATGAAAAATCTAGTTTTCTAACTTTGATCATTTCCATTTGTTTTGGATTTATTTCTTAAGAAAATATAATTATCTTTGTTAAAATTGAGTCTTCATTATATCTATTACTTATGACCTTCATTTCTACATAAAAATTTCCATTTTGCACTTTGCAAACATATTTTCAAGTAGGGTTGATTCCAAAATCCGAATTTTGTAAAATTAGTTTTTGGTGATTCCTTTAAGTAAAAATTATTTTATACTTAGAAAATTAAGGCTCAACCATACATAACCACTAAGGACTTTACTTTTTCATAAAAATTTTCATTTTACACTTTGCAAATATGTTTTCAAATAGGGTTTACTCAAAAATCCGAATTTTTAGAAATCCACTTTTTGAATGATTCCTTTGGGAAAAACTTGTATAATGCATTAAAATTTAAGACTTTACTATACCTACTACTTAAGGACTTTATTTAATACATAAAACTTTTATTTTGAACTTGGATAATAGGTGTTTTCATGGGCATCATCCAAAGTTACGAATTTTACAAGTTGACTACTAACTCCAAATTTTCCATCTTGATTCTACTTCTTTTTACCTTAATCTCATCAAAACTCTCAACTTGTAAAAATCACTACTTAATGATACCTATTACCTATACTTTCATTCTTCACATAAAACATGAGTTTTGGAGTTGATAAATGGGTTTTAAAATTGGTCTTGGTTGAGATCCGAATTTACCAAATTTATTTTTGGACATATCTTTTGATAAAATCTATCTAAACTTATGAAATCCATTCCTTACATATCATATCTTAAGAGCCTTTCATATCTTGAATAAAAACTTCATTTTTGTGTTGGAAAGCATGTTTTTGAAATATGTCTCGGCCTAAATTCGAAAATGAGACTTTTATTTTGAAAATAACTTTTGAAAATCACCTTTGATTCTTCTAAAAAAAAGTCTTGATGATATACATATATTAAGCCTTCATTATTTCAAATAAAAATTTCATTTTGACATTTAGAAAGTGGTTTTTAAATAGGGTCTTCCCAAAATACGAATTTCACTATTTTTGTTTGAGTTCAAAACCAAGATCTACACTTAATATGAACATAAACATAAAAGAAATCCATGGTAGTAAACTATAAACTCATAGATCTAAACTTTACTCATCAAAAGCACTCATTTATGTTATCTATTCCCTAAGCCCTTCATTTTAAATGAAAAATACACATTTTGAAGTTGAAAAATAACTTTTCTAAATATTCATTTTTCATCCGAATTTTCAAAAATGATTTTTGTTGAAAATAAAATAGATCTTGAGCTTTCTAAAACTTTCCTACAATCATCAATATTACAAGTTATTTGAGAAATAAAAAAAAAAGTCTAATGCATTTATGAACTCAAAACACTAGATCTAGTTTACTATACTAGTTATAAATGCATGAACACTAAGATAGTTATGTGAATGATGAATATATGCATAAATCATTAAGCAATAACAAAAATAATAACTCAAATAACAAGATTTAAGGCATAAACGAAAATCAAAGCTACAAAAAGTTAGATCTACAAAATATAACTACTTTTAACAAAAAAATAATAATGATACAAGATAATAATCATGGAGAAGAGGAGTGTTTCATTTTTGGCATCATCATCTTTAGCTTTCAAGCTTATGGAATGTCATTTGATGCATGAAACTCTCACTATACTTTACCTATATCGCCTTTGGAAGCTTTGGGCAAGAGTTTTATCCAAGAATCTTGAAGAAATATGTGTGGGAGCTCAAAGATGGAATAGGGGCAGCTTGTGTTCTTGCAAGAACAAGAAAAAAATGAAGAAAGAAAGAGAGGAAAAAGAGAGAGAAAAAGATAAGGAATGGAAAAGGGTAAAACGTGTAAATGAAAGAGAGAGAGAGAAGGAGTGTATTAATTGTAAGAAAGAAAGAAAAAAAAATAAAACAAGGGCAGCCAAGAAAGGTGCTGCACGTGAAAGAGAGAGGGAGAGAGAGGGGGAATTTGTTTGGATTTTGACTTGAAATTGAATTATGTAATTAATGTGTATGTGTTGCTTCTTTAAGAAGGAGTGGAATATATTTATTTTAGTCAAATTGGGAGTAAATTAAAGGACAAGGGCAGCAAAAAGAAGGGAAAAATCTGCCATGAAGTGTGGGGTAATGTGTAGAAAGATTGAAGTAAAAAAGAAGTGATATGTGAAAGGTGTACTTGAAGTATGTGTTAGAAAAAGTAAATTTTATTAAGAAAAATATAAAATAAAATTAGGAAAAATATTTTTAAATAAGTGGCATAATTTTCATAAATAAAATTAAATAATTATTTCAGTATTTCAACAAATATGTTATCGGTATGATCAAAATACGCGAATATGGGCTATAAATGATATTTTTATAATCTGAAAAATTCTAAAAAATTATTTTATGAAAATTAAAATATTTTAAAATTATTAAATTAGTTTATTTTATTTTTAGTATCGGGTCTTAAACAGAATCTGATCCCGTAAATACCCAAAACGAACTAAATTTTGGAAAAACAAAATTTTCTATAATATATAAAATATTTATCTAAATATATAAGGGTTTATAATAATAATAAAATTGTGTAATGAAATAAAAAAGAATAGTGCAAAAGACTAATTAATTACTGGTAGTAATGAAAATACAATAAAAGGTTATAACTGTAACTTTTATAACTTGAAAAATTATATAACTGATATATTTGGAAATCTTATGAAATTACGAGTCTAACGGTACTAATGGTATATTTTTGATATCTCGAGCCCCGGGACATACTTTTCAAAGTTTGTATCCGAACTAGTTCGAAATAGGTCAAAAATTTACCAATATAATATTTTTAAGCAAACTTATATTACTACGAGCTATTCTACACACTTAAACTATACCTCGGCCTCTAGGGTTAAGGGCGCTAGATTGCCGGACTTAAACTACTGTATTCTACTTAGAGTTTTCGGGTTTAGATCTTTGCTAATTTGGAAACTGATATTTTATGTTTATACAACATATTTGATTTGATAAATTTATTTTAAATTTGATTTTTATAAGTATTTAATATCTCTCGACGTTTTCGGAATTCTTTAAATTGAGTTTGATTTCCGAAGGTTAATCATTATTTACTTTTTAATAATTTTTTTTGGGCTTTATATTACCCGATTTTATAAGTCAGAGTTACGTATAGAATTCATCGTACGTAGTGGTTTTGGAATTGAAATATGTTGAGTTCTTATTTTGTTTTTAAGGATTCTTATTTTCCTCAAGATTAAGAAGTTTCTGGATTCGTTCGTGATTTAGGACTAGTTGAAGTTCGGTTTTAATTTAGAGTGATTTTTAGGGTTTATTGTCGAAGTTCATCTTGGAATTATTTACTGAAATTTTTCGGGGCTTACATAGTAAGTTTCAACTTTATCCCATACTGGAGTGCATTCCTCAGGGATTCCTTTAGACCATTGTTCATCATCTAACTGCCTTTGTTTTTCTGTCTCTCCATGTTCATTTTGCCACTGCTTCAGTGCACGCATTCTTTCTTGGCATGACTTATCCATTTCTTCCCTTTTAGCCTTTGCGACAACCACTTTTGCTTCAGCTTCTAAAATTGCACACCTACATGGTGTCTTTCGAAGACGTGTAGCATCTGAAACAATTAGGGTATCTACTAAAACTGGCTCTGTTGTTGTTTCTTTGGCTGATAATTGTTGTAGAGATGCTACTTCCTCTATTATTTCTTCTCCTTCTTGCCTTGTCATGGCAGCTTCAATGGACTCTTCAACATAATGCTTGTCCTTTACTACCATTCTTTCTTCCAGCCTAGCATTTTGTACAACTTTTTGCACTAAACTACTTAACAGCATGAGGTTGTACTCACTATTAGAGTCTTTTGTTGAAGGAACAACTGGAGCATCTACTAAAACTGGCTCCACTGTTTGTCCTAAACAACTAGCTATGTCGAAATGTCATCCATTTTTAGATCTTCAAGAAAGATCATTCTCTTTTTCCTTTGGGCTAGTTTTGTTATTCTCTTCTTCTTTATTTGTGTTTGTTTTATTGGAGCTGATTTTACAGCCTCCATTATTGGTGGTTGAGGTGAAAGAATAGGTTGAACAGTGGCTTCATTGTCTTCAGTAATGTTCTGAGCAGGTGACTCAACCAACTGTTGTAATGGTTATATGCATGGTTGTCAAACTCGAGTTTCTACCTAGAATTGCTAAGATCTATAGAATCGGAACGTAAAATCGAAACGTAGAATCGTAAGATTCTATAAATAATGTAAATTTGCTTACAAAAACTATTGATGTACTTACTAAACTAATAAAACTTTAAATAATTATGAAAATAAAGAATTTAGTATTAAATTAGTTACATACAACCAAAATTTAAGTTTTACCAATCATAATTCATATACTGTCATTAATATATTCAGTGCAATTTTATAATTAAAATAATTATTTTTATTTAGTGATAATTCATAATCGACAATTATTAAGATGTATTGTAAATCATTTAAATTATCATGTGTGAGTATTTAGTTTTGTGCAGTAATGAACATTTTCATGTTCACTATATATTTGCATAAAAAATCATTACATTTATGGAAAACAAATTTATAGATAGAAAATTATTAAAAAAGGAAAAAATAGTACTATATATATATTAGTTTAATTTTCATTCAAAATGTTCAAAATATATCAGAGCATATAACCCAAAAGAAAATAACTCTCTGAAAAATACAAAAAAAAAGGAAATAAAAGGAAAAAAAATTAAAAAAACTAAAATTAAGTTAAATTAAGCTAAATATCAAGAACCAACCCCAAAAACTCTAAATTTAAATATATTAAATTGATTACATTTTTAAAGTTCAAATAAAAAAAAGTGTAAAATTATAACTTTACGATTCTACCACCGATTCTACTGATTCTACTCACGATTCTATGATTCTACTTACGAGTTTACTCAAAAAAACGATTTTGTATGCGACTTGAATCAAAATATCATCATCAACTCGTAAACTAGTAGAAACGTACGAGTAGACTCGCGAGTTTGACAACCATGGTTATGTGTTTGGTGTTTTTATTTGTAGTGATGTGTATGGTTCTGTGTGTACAGGGGATGAGTGTATTTGGTCTGTGGTTTCCATATGAACAAAGGTTTCTAGGTGTATTGGGTCTGTGTGTGGTATGGGTGATGGATGTGTGTATGGTAATGAAGGTTGAGATGGTGGCTTGGCATCATTGTCATCATCATCATCATCAGGATGTGACTCTGCCAAAACAAGTTGTGGAGAGGGTGATTTGGATGTTGCAAGTTGTGGAAGTAGCTGAGACTACTTCTAAAATGTTAGACATCATCTGTTTCATATCATCCATAACCTCCTTTGTACTTCTTTCTAGGTCCCATCAAGCCTTCCCATTCTCAATGACTTCATTCTCCAATCTGGGAAGCTTGTTATAGAGGGTTATTGTGTAGCTTGTAATGCAGAAGCTTCAGTTTGGGGGGGGGGGGGGGGGGGGAGGGGGGGGGGGGGGGGGGGGGAGGGGGGGGGGGCGGGGGGAGGGGGGTTGGGTGTGTGGGGTGTGGAGTTCTGGCTCATAATTTTGCTGCTCAGCTTGTGCACTTGATTCTTGAAGAGGTTGGGCTCAGCTAGTGGTCAAGGCAATTCTTGCTCTATTGTGGTGCCCACTTCCACCATTCTCTGATCTCTAAAAGCTTTCCTTTGAAGCTCTTTATATTTGCAAGCTAAATCAGCTGGCTCCTGCTCTGGCTACATTCCTAGATTTCTCAAAATTCTAGTGATCAAGCCACCAAGGAATATTTCTTTACAATTCAATGTGGCTTGATACTTCAGCCTACAGGCTACCAATAATCCTACATTTATTCTAATCCCCCTTACAATGCAGATTATAGGGTGTAGCTCCACTTTAGAGACTATTTATCCTCCCTCCAGCTTAGAAAATATGCTCTTAATTAGCATGTAATGGAGCATCCGTACATTCTTGTTCCTAAATTTGGACCCTGTAGTCCTTGAAGGAGCAAACCTGCCTTCAATCTCTTCTTCTGCAAAATTCCTGAAATCTCCTTCAGGTATCTCTAAGGGCAGTTCTTGAAATTCTAGTATATCCAGATACCCTTCATCATCATATAGCCCCATGGCAAAGATGAATGTCCTTATGGGGACTTCTCTATATTCTCCAAAACCATAGAACTTCACTATACTATCTAAGCTAGGTACTCCTCCTTCCATTCTCAAACTAGCCATAAAAGCTAAGGTGGTGCCAACCTAATCCTCCTACTTAATCTCAAAAACTCTTCTCCATACATTGTCTTCAAAATACCTCAAAAATTCCTCCTCCATCCCAAAATTCCTCAACAACTCCCAATTAACTATAACATTTTCTACTATCTTTTTATGGGATAAAAACATATCAAACCTATCCCTATCCTCAGCAGATAAATTTTTGAGAGCTTAGGTACTTACTTGAAATTGGGTTTGGTGTCTTTTTGGTTCGCTTTTTTTCTGCAAAAAGATGACACGCATTAGTTCTAACTTAATTATACTTGAAACAAATATTTCTACTTTGCTATCATCATTTTAGGTAATCAAAGAAAAACTAAGGATTCGACAGAACTAATAAATCCAAGAAGAAAACAAAGTTTGTAAATATTTATATAAAGTTTTAAGAACAACATTACTTAACAAACTATTTTAAAAGTAGGAGTTTCATCATTTTTATCAAGTTCATATAGAAATCTTGAAAAACCCTAGAAATTTGAAATAAAAAGCATATTCTATAATAACAGTGAAAAATAGAAAAGAAAGAAAGAAAAGAACATACATGAGATGATTACAACTTTGAAATATTGGAAGGTTTTGGATTCTTAGTGAAATGTTCGTGAGTGATAGTAAAAAAATTTTCGAGTGTAAAAACAGTGTTCATATCGAGTGCAGAATGAATAGTATCTTTTTCTTCTTTTTTTTTTTTTAAGTTTTTAAGTCCAAGTCAGAAAATGACAAAATACGTTATTAGCCATTTATTTATTAAAGAATAAATGACACTTGACTTAAAAACAAAGTCGTGGCTTATTTTAAAAAGAATTAAAGAATGCGAGGGCTAAAATTCCTTTATTTTATTCACAAAAAAAATTTAACATTATCGAGGATCAAATAGGAGGACTAGATAATGAGGCTCCACTTTTATTTTATTTTATTTACCTAAAAAATTATCGAGGCTAAAATTTGTACCTACACAAAATTTTCACAAAAATAATCTAGAACTACATTCATCAACCATTTCATTCAAACACATGATATAACAAAATTAATTCATTTCATTCATCAGAAAAGAGTTTTACACATGGTTTTTGTTCTAGGACCACTTTCATCCTATCAAACTTTCTGTCATCCTTCCTATCTCTTCTCAAAACAACCAAATTAATCTAATAAATAAAAACAAACAAAACCAAAAGATGCAGGATAATCATCCTAGAAATCATCCTTGCTTCGTTTGATCAAACGAATTGGGCTCAGTGTTTGAAGGTAATGATCCTGAAGGTCTCTTTGAAAGAATTTTGGAAATTTGGCCAAGCTGGTTCTTTAAGTTATGAATGGCAACAGTATGATTTCTCAAGATAGCATCTATTCCAAGCTGCCTATTCTCAGAAGCTTACTGGGAAACTAAATCTTGTAGAAATGGTTTGTTTCCCTGATAAGCTCCTGACCCTTGTATTGATGGTTTTTGAAAATTGGGTGGGTTTAATTGACTTTGAAAATTACTATTACTCCATCGGAAATTTGGATGCTTCCTCTAACTAAGATTGTAAGTATTACTGTAAGGGTCAGTCTTTTGGCTAGAAAAATTATTCACAAACTCACAACTCTCAGAGGTCATTCCTTTAACAATTTGATTAGACAAATCAGCAATCATATTCACTTGGTTTCTCCCAACAGACAAATGTTCAATTTTTCTACTGAGAGCCTTAATCTTAGCAGTCAAATTTGACACAGCATCAATCTCAAAAACTCCTCTTGATCTCTCCTTCTTGGCTCTCGCAAATGACCATTGATAATGGTTGTTAGCCATATCTTCAAACAGATTTAAGCACCCCTCAAGGATTTATAATTTAGACTTCCTCCAGTACTGCATCTATTAATTGTCTAGTCCCATAATTCAATCCATTATAAAAGGTTTGTACTTGGATCCATTCAGGCAATCCATGGTGTGGGCATCTTGGCAACAACTCCTTCCATCTCTCGAAAGCTTCATACAATGTTTCAAAGTCCATCTAGTGGAACGAAGCAATGTCAACTCTAGAGGATGGGAAATATTTCCTCATAAAATTCTTAGCCATTTGTTGCCAAGTGGAAATGGAGTTCTTTGGCAATCTATTCAGCCATTTTTTAGCATTCCCTTTGAAGGAAAATGGGAATAATCTTAACTTGATTGCATCCTCAGACACACCATTTATCTTAAATGTATCACAAATCTCCAAAAACTACTGCAGATGGCTATTAAGGTCCTCATCTTATAGGCCATTGAACTGGACCATCTGTTGGACCATTTGGATGATATTGGGTTTGATCTCAAAGTTGTTAGCAGCAACCCTGGGTTTGTTGATGCTAGTATTGGCTCCATCTATGTTGGGTTGCAAAAATCTATCATTGTTCGGAATTTATCCTAGGCTATTCTTTATCTTCCTGATTTCACCATGTTTAGCCATTTCCAATTGTTTGATTTTATGACCTATACACTATGGTTCTGGATCAAATGGAAACAAGAATTTAGATTGACTCAAAGTCATACGCCTACATCTTATTTAAAAATAAATTGGAAGAAAACAAAATATATACAAAGAATGAACGAATTAAAGAATAATGAATAAAAGAATAAAGAATCAATAAAACAAAAAACAAGTATATACAATATAAGAACTAAAAGAATTAAAGAATGAAAGAACTGAAAAAGAACAGCAAAATATGTAGCAAAATATATACAGCGATTGTACAAAAATGAAAATAAACAAACAAATATATACAAAAACAAAAAGAATGTTAGCTCAATAAATATATATACAAGAGACATTTACAAAGTTAAAGCGGCTAGAACAACAAATGAAAATTTGATTTCCACTATTGCCATGTTGGGCTTCAAAAATAATATTGAATCCAACACCATTCTTTGATAATGATGCTAGAAAATTGCTTGGTTCGATTATTTTGTTTTCGATTTCTACTGATCATTGATCGAATTTTTCAAATTTATAAATTTTTGTAAATCAGTTTCAATAACTACGATCTCACAGGGCAAGCGCACCCATCAAATATAGATAGTGATTTAGGTTGGTCCCAAGGGAATGTTTGGCTGCTAGTATACTTCAACTTGACCCATTGTCTTGCCAAAGAAAGATTTTAAAAAATCATAAAGAAAAAAAGAAACTATCCTAAGTTAGGAATATTAATAAAAGTTTAATGGGTAAAATAAGAAATAAGCCTGTAACTTCTATGAAACAGCAATTCATGGTTACTTCACCAATTCCTTATCAAAATGATTTCTAAAAAAAAAAAAAGCAATAAACTTCTTAAAAACTATTTGAATTGTGTGTTTATACCATCAGATTCTTTAATTTAAACTAAAGCTTCTCTCGAAATCAGTAGTTCTAGATCTAGTTGAAACTAGTAATCTGAAATTCCAATTAGACCCACATAAAGAATAGGAATTCATTGTTTCAAAAAATCAACTCAATGAATTTTTAAAACAAGTGACAGAAAGTCTTCACCCATTCCTTGACAAGAGGTAGTTAGAATCGACTCCATTAGTAATCATAGATCTATTCAATTAAATGATCTATCGATCTATCTAATTGAAATCAATCATGGATCTAAAAGAGTACACCACTCTTTTAAAAGCCACAAGTTAAGTTCAGGTCACTAATTACAAACACCCAATCAAATTAATTTGAAAACGCATTTGAAATCAACTGAATAAGGAATTAGATTCATAATCCCTAAGCTGTAGGAGTTTATTTCTCCATAGATTATCAAAATTAGCACGAATAAGACGAAATAAATTAGATTCGAAAGATTAATCAATTAATTGCTCATAAAATTCATATAAATTACAAACATCGGGTTAAATTGATTTTACCTAGAAAACATAAGAAATTCTCAAGTAAGAAGAAATGAAAATTCTTTCACCCAAGAATCCTTCAAAAAACTAATCTATATTAATATGATGATTTGCATTGTTGGTACATGTCTTACACGCATGCTTGCCCATTTATTTATAGGCTACTAGGTACAGAAAGCATAGCATACTTTATTGACACGTGGCATATTCATCTAACAGAATTTGTGATACTTTCCACGTGCGCTTATGATCTATGAAAACACTCGTCGAGGGTCACGTATGATCTGTTGGTCGAGGTTGTACAAATTAAAATCAGACTCAACTTTAGGAATTGTTAAAGTAAACTGTGCATTTTTTTTCATTGTTCTAATTAGGGTAAAATTGAGAAAATCAAGGCTCGTATTGCTGAGGCTCGAGGCAATTCTGATGAAGAATTGGTCTGTAAAAGCACTTGTCGAGGGTCAAGATTTAAGGCTCAACAATGTATTTTCTCCAGAATAATGCTCGATCACTTCAACTGAAGTTGAGAGTCATGTCGAGGACTCGTAGTTAAGGCTCGATAGATCAATTTTTGCTGTTTTCTTCCTTTGTTTGGCCTCGGTAGTGACTTTATAGGGCTCGACTTCTGCAATTTTGACTTTTTTTTTTTTTTTGCTCCAAATCTGATTTAAAACACCTTGATTATTCCTCATTGGATTCTAAGAGCTTCAAAGCAACATTATTTATCAAAAATATAAGTTTTACAGGATTTTATCTAAAATTCTTAGCAAAATAAGCTTAAAATCCTATGAAAAATATAGAGTAAAAATGACTTATCAAGCCTCCTTATGCTTGCTTGTTGGTGACTTTTCACCTTCTACACCAGCATTCTACACAGCTTGTATAAAATGGTCATGTATGTTATAGATCTTCACTTTGCCTATTTCTTCATTAAAGTCTCATTTTAACTCATTTAAATATCTTCATAATGCTCATTATCTTCCTTTATTCTTGAAATTGACATTTTAATCCAATAAGTATCTTTTTTCTTTAATAATTCACATAAAATCGATATAATATCATATCAAAGAAATATGAATAATAAGAGTCTCTTGACACTTATCAAGATCGCCTAAGGCTTGATTTTTATCAAGTCCCTAACTTTTTCTTTAAGACCTTACGCCATACGTATCGACCAATCAAGGTACCTATTATTCCTAAAGGTCAACTGGTCTAGCCTTTGTCTCCTGACCTTGCTCTAAGGCTGTTCTGAAAGGTTTCGAGACAAACTGAGCTATCATCCGATGATGGCTGCTGTTGAGCCTGCTTCCTTTAGCTAGATAACTACTCTAGTGGTGGAATAGGGATTGTGTCCCTTTCTTGGGGTGTAATCTTTTTGTCCTCATCTCTAAAAAAATTATTATTCATTTAACTTCATGAGTCTAGGAAGATAAAGAATGATTAAATTCAACAAAAAACTAAGCACATGTGTATGAGTGAATCACAATGATGTTCATAATATGTGGAGAATATGCAAAGCACGAAAGGGAACAAATAAGTATCATCATCGAAGGTCAAGGAACATGGGTTTGTGTTCTAGTATGCCCTTCCTAATCAGCATGGCCATGCAGGCGAGGTAGGGAATATACAATTCATGAAGAAATTTGAAATTAGCACAAGCACGAAATTGATCGTGCCGAAGGTCGTGAATAGATTCATAACAAAATTTTGAATCAAAATCATTTTTTGAGCACCAAAATTTAATCGTAAAGCATTTAATTTTGAAAAATTCCTAAATTAACACACTTATAATCTTAAGTCTACAAATCAAGCATTATAAACACAAATCATTGGAGTTAAGTGCATAATATGATCCTAAAATCATTTAATTACATGAAATTTATGAAAGCCCCAAATTTTGTAGACATTGAAATTTTTGTAGAAACCTCTCAAGGAAATCTGGCATTATAATGATCAATTTAGCACACAAAGCATACACAACATATAAACATGCAATAATAATAAGTTCATGGAAACTAAAAATCACTAAAGCATGTATCGGTTTCATGTCCTCATGTTCATACGAAGATAATCATTCAAATCCAATCAAGAACATGATAAAACAAAAAATAAAGTAGTAAGGAGAGAAGAAGAAACACTTGCTTGGTTGTACAATCACTCCAAAAAACAAAAAAGGAAATGATAGATGAAATGTAGAGTGTGTGAGCACTATGTTCGAGTGAAAATAGAGAGAGAAAGAAGAGGATGTAAACACGGGATCGGGTATGGAATGAGGAAAGAGAGAGATAAAAAAAAACATATATATATATAGGAGGATGTGCAGGCATGCATGACCTAACTTGCTTGATCATGCTCAAGGCCGGGCAAAGTACATAAAAGCTTCGGAAAGAATTAAGAAAGGCTCCAGATGAGCAAAGCCAATCGCACGGTCGTCCTAGGGTCTGTGTTGGGCCGTTAAACTTCATAGTGAGCTCTTAAGGAAGATCTATATGGCCAGTGCTTGGGCTCGTGCAACATCTAGAAAATCCCCATTGTACCTTGATTTCTTTGAAACTCTAAGGTGCACGCCCTCGACCATAGCTATGCTCTAAGATGTGCAGGGCACCAAATGTGTATAAAATGCAAGTCGAAAATTCTTAAAGCAAAATTGACTAAGTGTATTGTCCTTGTGCAACAACTTAGCGGAAAAATTCCAAGTATTACCTTGATTTCAATGTCTTATATACTTAATGCACTTGAAAAAATAAAAATAACTTACCTGGTGCACATAAAAATTCAAGCTTGAAGTTTTTTACTAGACATTGGTGCTTCTCCACTCTTAAAAATGGATTCTCATTCCCTTCAATGAATGTTTGAATAGTCCCCAAACCTGCAAATTTTTTTTTCAATAGAAAATAGACTTTTTGTATAGTGAAAACAAAAAGAAAATAAAAGGAACTCAATTTACCTATGTTAGTCATGGATTGCCTCCCAAGAAGCATACTTTTTAATGTCGTAGGCTCGATGTCCTTCACTTTCTTTAGCTAGTTCTCAGGTGGTCGGAGCCTAAACTCTATTTACCTATGTAGTCATAGGTTGCCTCCCAAGAAGCCCACTTTTTTAATGTTCTTGGCTTGATGTCCTTCACTTTCTTTAGATAGTTCTCAGGTGGTTGAAGCCAAAAGTTCTCCTGGTCTTCTTGCTCCACATCGCTTCTAATGTATCGCTTTAGGCTTTGTCTATTCACCTTGAAAGTCCCTTGCTTTGGATGTTCTAATTCCACTATCCCATGTGCAAAAATCCTTTTTGCTACAAAAGGGCAAAACCATTTCGACTTTAACTTACCCAAGAAAAGCTTTAACCAGGAGTTGAGTAGAAGCACTTGGTTTCCCTCTTTGAACTCTTTCGGATGGCGAATGTGCACATCATGATATTTCTGTATTCTTTCCTTATAGATCCTTATATTGTCATATACTCTCATCCTCCATTCATGGAGTTCATTCAATTATAGTCTTCTTCTTAGTCCAACAAAGCATATATCAAAATTGATTGTTTTGACCGTCCAATATGCTTTATGCTCGATTTCCATGGAAGATGGCATGATTTTCTCGTACATCAATCTTTGGGGGGGAGGGTGGGGGTGCTATCCCTAGTGGTGTTTTGTTTCGCCCACAAGACATCATCAAGTTTTTCTAACCAATCTCTTCGGTGATGTTGTATCGTTTTCTCCAAGATTCTCTTCATATCACGATTGGACACTTCAACTTGCCTACTCATTTGAGGATGTTAAGGTGTGGCAACTCAGTGCATAACTCTATATCTCCTCAACACTTTTTCCATTCGCACATTGCAGAAGTATGTTCCCCTATTGCATATAATAATTTTAGGTATTCCAAAACAAAAATAACATCTCAATGAACTTCACAAACCACTTGAGCATTGTTGGTGGGCAATGTGGGAAGACCAAACACATGAAGGTCAAATTTCATTAGCTTAGAGAAGCTGAAAAGGAATAAGAAATATTTTGTTGCATTGCAAATAGTTTCACTGAAGCTTTGCTTAAAGTTAGATTTGAGGATCTTAGAAGGAAGCTTGGGGTCTCAAGACAAAGTCTTAAGGAGAAGTGTTAATGTTATCAAAATTCATCTAGATTCTTACAGAAAATATTTTACAATTTTTTTTTTTTTTTTTTGCATTAACTTTGCTTAAAATCTAGCTCGTAATGATGTTCTTCTTTAATAAAAAAGGGCTGCCTTGTTTTTAAAGATTTTTGTGTCTTATGTTATGTTAGTCCAAGATATTTCACTTTTGATTTGGACAGCAATTTGTTACAAAAAAAAAAAAAAAATAAATTGCTATAAAACGTGAGTCCATAGTAATGACATTAGCTCTCTAATTCTCTAAAATTTTCTTATAAGATTAATTCCTTCTTCCACAATTTCATATTGACTACAAGTTGTTGTTGTTGTTGTTATTTCCTTTTTAACATGAATGTTATTTATTGAAACACATTTGAATAAAAGCACATATTATATAGTAATGATAAATAAACAAAAGGAGATAAGTAAATAACAATTCAATTTAGAAATAGGAATATCTTTTAGAGTTAATATCATAAATTATACTTGAATTTTGACAAAATATGCAATTAGATACCTAAACTTTAAACTTGATCAATTTAGTATCTCAACTTTCAAAATTGATCAATTTCAAAGTTCATGTACTAAATTGACCAATTCTAAGGTTTAAGTACTTAATTTTATATTTTATCAAAGTTTAAGTATAATTTGTGATATTTACCCTATCTTTTACACAAATATGGATCATAGTAACTCAAAAAAAACTTTTATATAATCATGGATAAAACTTAGGATTCAAAGTAGGAAGAATCCTGTATAGAGTAAAAAAAAAAATTGAAAAAACCTAAAAATATCAACAAGACGTTCGGACCACTACAAATGAATTCAGGGTGTGCTGTCAATGCATGGTGCATGACGCACCCCCGATCTTACATCAAAAGGTGAATTGGAGAGGTGCGTGGGTTCATTGTTAAACACAACACAAATTTCTAATCAACGTGTGGATCTCGTCAATATGGTGGGTATACGACCACATCATGACTGCAAAAAGTCAAAAGAACCTGCAAATCAAGCAGATAAATGTACAAATAACACCACTATCGATGTTAAAAATGATGCCATCAGACATGAAGTACAAGCACAAAAAAAAAAAAAAAAAAATAAATAAAATAAAATAAAGAAGAAGAGAGAACAACCAAGACACAGAAAGGGGACAAATAGCGATGGTCGAAATTCATACCATCCATACATGCTAACAGCTTATTGATGCCAACATATGGTACATTCTTGCCAAAATTCATGCCAAAGCAAGAAATAAAAGAAAAAAAAATGAATTTAGATTTCAGCTGGAAGTCATTCTTGTTTTCTAAAATTTAAATATGATCAATTCTAAAGACAATAATGAGATTAATTTGACGTTGATCTAGCACAGACTGTCACAACGTGTGATAAATTAACAAGATTATAAAACAATTTATGTTATTATATAAAATCGAAATCCCACTTTGGTGTCTCATATAATTATTATCATTCAAATAATTAAAAAAAAAAAAAAGCTGCAGTTTAGCATATACAATAAAAAGTTATTTTAGCATAGTCATACAATGACATAATTCCTTTATTATTTAAAAACTGTATTATACAGATAACTACAATTTTTTCCTCTCTCTATCCTTTTTTCCTTTTCCCTCTATGTAACCCCATTTATATATGTATGGAGTAGCATACCATTATGAATTATTTTTTTGTTCATTTATTTTGTCATTAGAGTGAGAAGGGTCAATTTAAACCTGATTCATCCCATTTATAATATTGTTGGTAAACTCATAGGTGAATCTGAAAGGAATAAAGGCATCAATCGGGAACTAAATTTGGGTTTCGAAATATTAGGTGGTTTCGGCATAACATAATAGAAGTTCACACGCATCTTGCAAAATATGGAACGGCCCGCCCAGCTATCACTGGATAATCTTTTGATGGATTATATGGGTCCATAGAAATTGTCTAGGACTAGACCCAAATTTATTTAGTCATGACTCCTGATCCAAAGTCCTCCTTACACTCTTCCACCCTTCATTTTCATATTATTGATTAAGATTTATCATTTTCTTTTTCTGAAAGATGATGGTTCGTTTGAATGACTGGATATAAACTAAGTGTAGACTCGGATGTTGATTTTTGTGCTTTTTTCTGAAAAATAGGGTTATCTATATGGCCATTATATTTTTTTAGTTTTACAATTGTACATTTATTGGTGTAAGTAAATAAGGTAAAAATAAAATAGATATCCATTTGATAGATTAGAAAACAACCATTTAATCCTCTTTTCCATGCTTGGTTTCCATTATATAATATAATATAATAAAGTAGAATGATTGAGATATAAAACATTTCGTTATTTTTGAAATCATAACTCCTTTTGAAAACTTTATTTACTACCTTGCCCTCACCACCTAAAAATGGGTTGAAGTGGAGAAAGAAGAGAGAATTTAAAATATCTCATTGCTTTATTTATTTATTTATCTTGGCAAACCATAATTAGTTAGAGAAAAATAGATGGTTAGAACTAATTATGCAAATTCGAGGTGTGAACCAAGTATAATAGGTTGGACAAATATAGATAATTAAAAGCATAATATTATAATGGTGCAAACTATTGTATATATGAATCCAAGAGATTTGTAGAGCAAGCGAAATCAGGATATATTGGGGATTATGAAAAAAGCAAAAAGGAGTATAACAGGAAAGATCAAGGCTCTTATTTCTTTATTTATTATTAATACTGTTCTTTTATAAGATTGAACAAGTTTAGCCCTCTTCTTTCATTTTTTATAGAATATATAATCAAACAAGAGAGAGAAAGAAAACAAACCGATTATTCCTTGAGTTCTATTATCAATTCTACAGATAACGGGAATTCTGACCAAAATACACATACGTAATAACTGAATTTGAGAATAACAAAATCCCCAGGAAATAAAATGAAACGAATATCCTATTATTCCAAACGAAATTTGCGCTTATTGAAGATGTCTTATTTTTATCTGCATGAAACACAATATATAAGAGGTCCCATTTCAAGTCTTTTCACCTAATTTTATATAAATACCAAAAATATATACAGACAAAAAAATAAGCCAATTTGAATAGATTCTGGATGTCCCCGGTCGTCGGCTTATCATATTCTTCGCTTTGCGTTCCTGTCATGGTTTAGCTAAGTAATTTGACGGCTGTCGAAGCAAGTTGCTGTAGCGAAAGCGATTTCATTATGACATCGATCTGTTTGACTCTTCTCATCCAAGCATAAGCATGCATGTAACCATGTGTTATCAAACAAGGGACTAGTTGATCTATTCAACAAGAATTTGCAGCATATAACCCTTTCTTATTTTATTATTCATTTATTTTTCAAAGTTTAATATGTCTAGGCGAAACTTCATGGCTATTGCTTGTTCCAGCTTGGAAAATTCAGATACTTGACGAATCGGGGGGTATCATTTTGTCTTCCTTATTAATGCGCCAGCACCTGCCAAATCTAAGGATAAGTATTGTTTACTCTAGATAAACTCGTTGAACTCTTACACTTTGTTCCGTGATGAAATGAGTTAGGAAAAAAAAATTATGAAATGAAAGAAAATGAAGGAGAGGAATTATTGAAAAATTTGAACATAAACTCGTTGAACTCTTACACTTTGTTCCGAGATGGAATGAATTAAGAAAAAAAAGATAATCAAATGAAAGAAAGAGAAGGAGAGGAGTTACTAAAGAATTTAAAGATAAATTCCTTGAACTCTTACACGTTGTTCCGTGATTGATGAATTAGGAAAAAAAAATCATGAAACAAAAGAAAATGACAGAGATGAATTATTGGAGAATTTGAAGATAAACTTGTTGAACTCTTACACTTTGTTCCATAATGGAATGAATGAGGAAAAAAAAAAAAAGATAATGAAATGAAAGAAAAATGACCGAGAGGAATTACTGGAGAATTTGAAGATAAACTCCTTAAACTTTTACACTTTGTTCCGTGATGGAATGAATTAGGAAAAAAAAATCATGGAATGAAAGAAAATGAAGGAGAGGAATCACAAGAGAATTTGAATCATTTGACATGTTTGAATAATAAAGGGGAAAAAATTGATAGAATATCAATTATTATAAAAGACAAAATAAGATACAATGGCATATTATTTGTATGTATTTATAAGTTAATAAGTAATTTTAAAAAAGAAGGATATATGAATAATTTAAAAAATATACACCCTTTTCTTCCTAAATCTCTCCATTTTGGAAGGGATAAAAAACTGGTAAGACTTAGAAAAATATTACATCGGTTTCCTCTTCTCTTGTCTGTTTCTTTCAAAACAAATGAAGAAGATGGGATATAACGTCCTCATTTCCTCCCATCCGAAGTCCACCATACCAAAGACAGTGTTAAAGTATGTTTTATCTTTATCATTACTTTAAAAGTATGTACGCAATCCTATATTGTTATCAAAACACTTAAACCTTCACTAGCCATAAATATATTAATAGTAATGTTATCTAGTAATTGTTTTGTTCATATGTCGTATGTGCACATTTTCAAAAAGTTAGGGAAATGTCAGTTTACACTTTGAGAGTTTGAGAAATTTGCCCATACTTGACCAGTTGTTTAGAAAAGATTTTACAATTTGCTATTGTTTTACGCTCTTCTATTTTCTTTATGCATGTCTAGTTTTCTTTGGTTATAAAAGAGTGTTTAGACCTCGAAATATTAAAAGAATGTATATGTATAGTTTATTTATGTTTTTTCCCTTTAAATATAATAATAAAACACTCAGATTTTAAAAAATTATGTAAAATCAGAATAAAAACAGACAAGTCCCATTTTTTAAAGTCTTTATAGCTTTTAAATATTATATTATATTTAATGTTTTCCTTTGAAGTTTTGACTTATTAATAGATTTTCTTTAAGGATAAAATGGTATACCGAGCTAATAAAGCACTTTCTTTTTTTTTTTTTTAAGTGTTTGGAGGTGTTAATGGTGAATTTAAAAAATAACAAATTAAAATACTAGAAGGTGTATCTATAATTACTCACTTATCTGACATGTCAACAAATGGTTTGACTCTAAAAAAATAAAATAATTAGGGTGCATTTTGCTTGCAGAAAAAGTTTTTCAACTTATTTTGGAGTTTCTATGATCAATATAATTCCATATAAAAGGGAAAAATGTAGAGGAAGGACCCTTTTTTTGTACAATTTTTACAAAAAAAGAAAAAAACAAAGGCTTGTACTTTTTTACTATGCATTTTAAGATCTGTATTTATATTTTACATACATTTTAGGGCTTTTATCCATTTGTTGTTAATAAAATTTGATGTAGTATGGACGAAGACACTCTAAAATGCATGTATATAACAAATACAAACCCTTAAATGCATTGTGTGAAAATTTTAGATCCTTTGATCGAAACTCGAGGCTAATTTATGAACAATTAAGTGATATTATGTAATATGGAAACTTATAATACAGAAAGAAAACTTCTGTTGATAAAACAAGATTGAATACTTCTATTACTATTGTTTTCTTTTCAAAACTATTCATTATTGTTAAGGATAAAATTGTGTGTATATATATGTATTATATTTGCAATACTAACAAAAAAATTTATTATTATGATTACATATACAATTTATATAATATTTTAATTCTAATAACAAAGTTTCCTTATTATATGGGTTTTCCATTACGAATGTAGTATATATGTATATATACTATTTTATTGTCTTAATAATCAATATAGTGTTAAAAGTAATTGATATTGATTTATTAACAGAATTTCTCGTTATAAGTTCCTTTATTATATGATATCACTTAATTAATTATCATGTATTGGTATCTAATAATAAATCACAAACATATGCATATGCATGCATATCATATCATATCATTAGCTGAAAACTTTGTTATAAGTTTTAAAAATTAATTTTCAAAGTAATAATAAAATATAAAATGTATTTTTTTTTAATTTTTGCAATTCTAAAAATAAAAAGTCCCGAACTGTTGACCATGCGTTTAAGGGGCTACATTTGTATAGTTCTGTAAAAAGGCATCTAGATTTTTTAATCTTGCATTTAAAAGGGTATGTGTTGATAAGCTACTTGCATTTTAAAGCTTTCATCTATTTTCTATTAATAGAATTTGATGTGATATAGATCAAGGCCATTTGTGTATGTAAATTACAAATACAAACCCCTTAAACGCATGGTTAAAAAAAAAATGGGCCTTTTTCTTAAAAATTATATAAATACTATCCCTTCTTCTACATATTTACTACGATATTATTATAGGTGATTGTAAATAGTTAATTATGGAAAAGATATTAAAATTATTCATTTTTTTTAAAGAGAAAATGTTCAAATATGATGACAAAAGGCTGGAAAATTAAACTTGCACATTCATCAATGTCGATTACATAATTAGTAAGGAACAATTTATTAGAAATGTAAACGACTTATGCTCCTAACTTTAAAATAGAGTATTACCCCGCAAAAATAGAACTTTAGAGTCGGAAAGAACTACTAACGTTTTCCGCGCTTGTCTATAGGATAACGGCTAAGGTAATTTGTTTTGTTTGGATGGTTTGATTTTTATTTATATTTGATTTATTTTATTTTTTTATTTATATTAATTTTTTATAAATAATCTATTTACAAGCCGACAAAAAAAAAAAAAAAAAAAAACAAAAACTGCCAACGAAACAGGATCATTTTGCTTAGGAAACTTGATGGAGAAAATTCTTGTATTATAATGGAAGACAACCTGACAGGCGGGTCCAAGGTGCATAACAAATGGGAAAATTTTTTCAATGACCAAAGAGAAAGAGTCAAAAGCCACCGTCATTCTTCATACTGACGTCTATTAGGCATTAAGATTCAAAAAACTCTTAATGTGGTGGGATTAGCAGAGCAATGGCCGACGCTGTCTTATAAGAACGTGTATTTATAACGTGTAGTTGACTCCTGTATTCTCCACAATCTATACTCTCAAAATTCGCCATGTCGTCGTACGTACATACTTGGGTTTATATGGTATATGTCAAAATAAAATAAAATCGAAAGTGTCTTTCGTTGTCTTAAAAAGGTGCTCAAGTAGTGCTCTCCAACCATCATAGTCAAGGTATTGAAGACACACTTTTTAATCTTTTTAGTATTGATTACACACTTTATAAAAAAAATATTTTAAAATAATAACTTTCATTTTGCTAGGCCATTTCACTTATAAAATTAAGAGAATAATCAATAGATAAAAAATTATTAATGATTGGGTGCAAACGATTTTTTTAAATTATATAAAATTAGTCGAAAAACCTTATAATCTAATTGTATTTTTTTTCAAATAGGAATATTAGGTTCGATTCTCTTGTTGTAATGATAAAATAAAAAAATTATATGAAATTTAATTTTACTTTTATTTCTTTATAATTTTTTTTTTTTTTGAAAATATGCATGTGTCTTCAAAACAATCCTTTTAGCAGCAATTTTTTTATTTTAGCATTAAATTTTGGGTACACATATATTATCAAAAGTTATAGGGAATATAGTCTCTCTGATGGAGTTTCAGGATCTATCCACACCTGTCCAAAGGCTTTAGGTAGTGTTGCAATCTTCGCAAAATGATTACTGGCTTTTGCTTGCGAGTGAAATTAAAATTACAACATTTAGCTAATACCGTGTGTTTGGCAAATTTTACGTGCAAATCAAAATAAACGAAAAGGAAAAGAGATGAAATGTTATTTACATTATTTTGTGTTTGTACACGTAAGAAGAAAATTGAAGGGAATAGATAGAAACTTTCCCATTTGAGATAATATAGGAGAGGGGATTAATTTTTGAGATCAAGTTCAAAGAGTGAATTGAATTTTTACGTGGTTAAAATATATAATCAACTTAATATTAATGTTGTGTTTGGTTTAGTGGAATGTAATTAATATTTCACTTTTATTACTATAGAATATATATTTTTTTCATTTGGTTTATAAAAAAATTTACAATAAAAAAGCTTATTCCATAAAATGTGAAATAGATAAGGAATCCACATTCTATCCCTTTATTAGAGGAATGTTTATTCTTAATAAAATACATATTTTATTCTAAAAATATCTCTAATTATAAAATAAATAAAATACTATTCCTTTCCAATTTCATTGCATTCCATATTCTAATAGAGGTTTGGTCTCTATTTTATAGAATAGATCATTTTGCTAGTGTTATAACAACTACGTGACAAGATAGTCTAAGCTTTATTTAAATCACATAGCATATTTGATAATTTATTTCAACCACTTAAAATTTCGAACCTCTTTTAAAAATTCACCTCAGAGGTTGATCTTTTTGCTTTTGATTTTCTCCTGGTTTTTATTTAGTGAACTTAGCTTAATAGTATTTTTGTAAATTTAGATCAATTTTCACTTATTTTCATAATTTTTTTCCCAGTTTTTAAGAGAAACAAAGAGTCTTGAATTGAGAAAAACTTTTCATTTATTTCCATTCATTTTCACTTTCATCTTTAATTATTAAATATAAAATTATCATAATTTTTCATTATTTTCTCTTGATTTCATTTTATGTCTACCCAAGCAAACATTGTGTAAGTATAACTAACACGGATCCCACCATGTTATAATTAAAAAAAAAATCATGATGTATCAAATTTTTATTAATCTATATCTATTAATGAACAATCTATGTAACTAAGAGTATAAATGAATCAAACCATTTCATAAATTGCTTAAATTTGACTCAATTTTTAGTTGAATTAGATTCAAGAATAATCAAGTTTGTCTCGACTTTGAGCTGCCCAAATAGTTTCAAGTCAAATTAATGTTTCATAATGTTTAGTTATATTAACTTGTAAGTCTAATCGAACTTGAGTCAAGTATAGATGTTAATCGAGTATAAATGTTAATCATATTTTTATCAAATGTGGATATTAATATCACTTTAATTAGAATAAAAAATAACTTTTAATAAATCGAGTCTAAGTGAACTTAATTGGATCAAGCTTGATCTTGTTCAATGTTAATTCAAGTCAAACTTGAGTTTAAAACTATAAACTTAATTAGTTCGAATTGTGTTAGAGTTTTATAATTTTCAATCAAGTTCGGCTCAAATCTAATATCGTATTATTTCAACTTGATTCGTATGCTGTCCTACACCTACCCTAACGTTAGTACTGCAGCATTTCTTAACAAGTATAAGCTCGTGCATGTGAATTGTGCGCCATTTACAAAGCTTTTTAGAAGGAAGAAACGTAAAAGAACTTGGCAAGCACCTTCTAGTCGTAACACTCCTCAGCCTCCCTCGTGGTCCTAAATAGTCAGAATATATGGTCCAGCCATTGGTTGTAATATCCAAGACAACTAGCTGGGCAGTAAGCGAGAAGTTTCCTTTCTTTTTTATCTCCTCTGTATTCAATGTAACCACTCGAAGGTTTTACCATTCATAAATTTGAACAGCAAGACACTGTTGGTTGACTCGTATATAAAAGTCATAGAATTTGTTAATTATCACCATCATATAACTTGCATATATCATATTAACATATACCCACTTTCTAAACATTCAAACATGAAAATAGTATATATATTGAAGTTACGCAACACTTTGTTATGAAGGTGTCATGTCCTGGATAGGGTTAAGACGTGTTTAGTTCCGCCATGTATAACACTTAGGCGTTATACACTAAGGATACTCTAAATTATTTGTTTATCATGATCATTTGCTAATCAATTTTAGATTTTGAAATCGTATAATTTGGTTTTGAAAATATTCGACTAAGTAGCGAAAAAATAACAAAGTATCAAAGGTAGGTGAAATCAATACAAGGTATCAGATAAAAGTTTTTACAACCATGGGCATAAACTAAGCCCTCAAAAGAGAATACAAGTTTAAAAAGATAACTACAATTTTTATTTAAGAAGAACACATAATCCATATACCTAGCCACTCCACTTGTCAATAAGCTCGTATAGATCCATCCCATACTCAAGACATGCATAAGCATCGAAGTCGAAATCACCAACACCTAAAAAAGAAAGAATGAGTCCGAAACTCAGTACACATTAACCAATCGCATGCTATATGACATTCGCACCTAAACTATATGTAATGCAATAACCAACATTTTAAGTTTATTATTTAAGGCGATTCAAATAGCATGAGAGCACTCACACTCGGGTAACAAGCCATGGGAATCGGGGGTCATGAGTAGCAGCAATTGCTTAAGAGGTTGATTAAGACAGGCCGAATACCTTAACCGCCTAGAGGAATATTCTACGTAGTAGCCTCATTTAAGGTTCACTACCGTTACGCATCTCCATTTATTTCAGTTCATAGTGATATGCAGCTAATCAACACCCATAGTCGTAAACTACATATACTACTTCTTACCGAACATAAATGGGCATTATCTCGATACCGTTTGCCCTATTAGCTACTCGATGAGTCACCAACGTAGTGTTACTCCCCGGAGGGTACCCTAAACGTGGTAGTCCGCCGCATAATTTAAAGCTAATTAATGACAACCTTAGTCACGCAGAAGCTTTGATATCACGTGCAAGGCGTGTTTCTAATATAGTAAGAGACTCAAAGGGGTATTACGTTTAGCAGATAATAAAAGTATAAGAAATTATAAAGGTAAACATGTAATAATCATTAAGATAAAAGTTTCTTACAATTTCTTAAGGGGCATTCCCTCGTACTAAGAGCCTTACTTAAACTAAGCCATCTTAAAAAGGTACATGAATATAACAAAAGTCTACTATAGAGATTTCTCTTAGAAGTCTACATCCAAAACTAAAATATGTAAACTTATTCCAAAAACTCCTATTAACTTTAGCTCGTACCTGACAAAAGGGGCTTATAGGTAATAAAAAATAGCCTAGTGAGATAACTTCCTTCTTTAAAGTATTTCCATATAATATACAAGTATTTAGACAATTATATGGAAATGCATCAATCATGTGAGCAAACAAAATACACACGATTAACCAGAAACCATGTGTAGCGTGAATTTTACGCCCTCCATGTCGGGGGTTGGGTGGTTACCAGCCCATACGACTATCAATAATTGCAGACTTACTAGCTCCTACTTGCCTATGTAGACTTTCCGCTCCTACTTACCCATATAGACTTTCCCGTTCCTACTAGCCACCACTACGACTCCTTGTTTCCCCATACGAAGAATAATAGCGAAAATAAATGTGACTCACATTAGGTTATGCATGAATTGTTCTTAATATTGGTTTATTCAATTATTGTTGATTTCAAGTTAAAGGTAACCAAAACAATATTCATCATACCTATTGCAAGAAAACATAAATCATTCATCAATTCTTTTTTCGATATACTTATCTTTTATTCAACAACCACATCATTCAATCATGAATCCAATTCACACAACATTTATACATTTATCTTTTCCTTTACTCTTTAATGCTACTATTTACAAGCACAATCAAGGAAATGTAATTAGTAAGGGATTAACTCACTCAATGACGATCGCTCCTAATCGAAATAATCTTATGAGAAGGTGATATCGGTTCATTATTCACTAAACAAGATGAAATATCCAAAATGAGTCTTTCATAGAATTTCTACTTTAAAGATTCTAAGTCTATCTCTAAATTGCAATAAAATCAGATTGAATGAAGTTCTAACTTAGAATGGATATAACTTGCTGATTTTAACTCGAAATTTTGCATGTTATTTGTCGTTTTCTACCTACTCGAAAAGATCTATCTATTTCTAAGGTTAATTTTACTATAAAAGGTCATTTGGACCTCGGTTTAGAAGGGTATAGATCTACCACGAAAATTCCTCTTTGAAAAACAGAATTTTCTAATCCTTCATTTACTAAGGCTTGTTTAGTAAAACTCAAACATGTATATATTTGAAACGAATTCCTTATGGATATAAATAGACTCATAATTTATGCATGATGCTATAGGTGTTGTCTTATTTAATTAATTTCCTTAAACAACCTTTCTAGTGTTTTGGAAAATTTAGATTTGTTAAACTTTTCTTTATGTGGTTGAAGTAACTTATAAATTTTTGGTTGATCAAAATCTAATATTCTATATTTTGATTCTCTAGTTTATCAAAAGTAAGTTGAAAATAAAGTTTGGTCTTTTGAGGTTATCTACCAATTTTATCTTTAAATAGAATTTCCAAAAGTTTTCTTTAGTAGTACTTGATGATTTTATTCTTTGAAAAATTTATTTTCATTTTCCTTGTAAGTTGATTTTCTTATAAACTTATTTAGCTCTTAGTTTGGAAAGTTGGTAAAAATAGTATATATCAAGATTTCTTTTGAAAAGGAAGTATCTTCAAACTTTGAAGAAACTTCTTTTATTAATAGTTTGAAATTTCATGATGAGTTTATGTAAACCTTCAAAAGAAATTTATATGAAAACATTTTTCTAAGTCTTTGGGAAAACATTTATTTAGTGATAAAATTTTATTCTTTTATAAAAAAGATTCCCTTTTTATTTGGACAACAACCTATTAGCCATGCATGAATATGACATGTAGTTTATAAAAGATAAAAATATCACAAGATAAGATAATAAAGAATATAAGAAATAAATAAGCATATTAATAATAATCGTCAAGTATTGGGAGCCTTATCTTCTTGAAAGCTTCCGGGACTAAGATTAAACTAGTCCCAAAAGAAAAAAAAAAGTTTGTTTTGACTTGATGAGACAAGTCTAAACTAGAAAGACTAGTCTTCAAAACAACTTGAAAGTAAATAAATTGCAAGGAAAGTAAGTAAATTGCAATAACAAATGAGCTTATACGCTCTAAATGATATATATAACTACATAGATATATTTAGTTAGATATAGATATGAACAACATAAAGGAAAATAGATTTATGAATAAGAACAATGTATGAACATATTGTTGCTTTCCTAACCTCCATGGGTTTAGAAAACACACACTATGTTCATACTAAGCAAATGAACATAAGAAAAACATAAAGAAGCATTACCTATGAAAGACAAGCTAGAGAGAACTTTGAGAGAACTTTTGGAGAGAATTTTTTATAATATTGGTAGTGTATGGAAAGTGTGAAAGAAATAGAAGAGAGGGATGGTATTTATAGGAAAAAGTGGAGGGTAATTAGTGTTAATTAATTAAATAAAAATTAAAATAAATTGAGCGTGAAATGGGGGAGGGCCATGTAAATTGGAGAGGAAGAGAGAGAGAAATTTTTTTATTTTTTTTATTTTCGTTAATGAAAAAGTAAGATATGAGAGATGTTAGGTTGTATTGGAAATGAAAATTGTAAGAAAATAGGTGTATAGGTTGTAAGAGTAGGTTATAAGGAAAAGTAGAGATAGATGAATAGTATAAAATAGTAATGAATAGCGTAATGTAAAGTAGATATGACAAATAAAGTACCGGTAGTAAGAAAATACACGTATAATTGCGATATTGATATTTTTAGGTACTGAAAAATTGTAAAATTAATATTTTTGAAAATTTTATATCTTTACGAGTCTAACGGTATATCCAAATATTTTTACTATTTCGAGCCCCGAGACATACTTTTCTAAAATTGTATCCGATCGGGCTTAAAACAAATCGCGGTTTGACTAATATGATATCTTTAAGCTTTTTCATGTTATTATGAACTATTCTACAAATTAATCTCTCACTTATTCTCTTAGGGTTACGAACATGGGATTGCCGGACTTAAACGGTTACGTCTGACTAGGGTTTTGTTGACTTTAGGATTACTGATTGACCTTCTAATTAGGGTTTAAGCTTAACTGATTGTAAAACTTTGGGTTTATAGGTGGCCTAAGTGCCTAACAACTATACTGGCATTTGCCTAGTAAGATTGTCGCTCCCCGGCCTGGATTAAACGACACATGCACAATCAGTACATTTAATTATTAGGCCATCTTTAAGTTAATTCCATTCGAGAATGCCTATCCTACGCAAACGACATGCATGTTACTGCATACTTGATATCGAAATAGTAGACGGTAGAGGATCACAAGTAAAACAATAAGTTGATTGGATTTACCACGAAATGTTAATTTGTATAAGTATTAAGTATACAAACTAATGATTCCAAGGTCTTATGTGGTATAAAGCCTTTGGTTTATAATTGAATCATGTCCATTAGGATAGCTAGGCTTAGATAATTTGGACTAAGCCCATAGGATTTGGAAATCAAATTTATTATTTAGATGTATTGGGCCTTAAGGAATCCTATATTAGGCCTGATGAGAAATTTTCTAAGCATTTAACTTTTTAGGATAATGGGTTTTAGAGTTTAGAAATTGAGCCTATTAAAGAATATAAATATTAAATTAGATGGAATTGAGCTTTAATTTGAATTTAGGTCCCATAGATTAATATTGTTATTGATCTAAGAATATGTTCAAGCCTAATTGGAATTTAATTTAGGCCTTAATTAAGCTATTGGGCCTTCTAATACCTTATATAGGCCCACTAAGGATATTTTACGGCTTTTGGGCCCATAGAAGTAATTTGATCCCAAATAGATATTTCAATACTTGGAATTGATAATGGACTTAAATATTTCAAGAATAGGCCCAATTGGAGTAGGTAAAGGTATTGGGCTTGTATTATGGAATATGAGCCCATAGAGCATAAAGTTAGGTATTTGTCTATATTTTGAAGGTTTAGGTCTTAAATGGCTAAGAAAAACTTGTTAGGATTTAGTTTGAGCCTATTTAGTATAAATAGGCATAGTTGGCTAGAAATTATGTTATTGGCCTTAGGGTTGCGTTCCTAAACCATTTTTATCTAATTAAGTCTATTTGTAGGTATTTAGTTAAATTGGATCATATTTTAAGTATATAGGCCCATAACCAATTATTAAAGCCCAAAATTATAGATATTAGCTAAGTTGGACTTAAAATCATTTCTAAGTCCATTTTAGGTTATTTAGGTCAAGTTGGACCTATTTTTACTATCTTGGTTCATTTTAGGTCATTTATCTAATATTGACTATATTTTTACTAATTAAGCTCGTTTATGTCATTTTAGCCTATTTAATCCTAAAATATTTATTAATTCAATTTTATAGTCCATTATATTTTTCAAATCCATTTAATTGCCAATTACTTATTTTAAGCCCAATTAGTTAATTAAAAATATTATAACTTGGTTTGGTATATTTAGTCAAACTATACCCATATAATTTGATTTGGGCCCTAAACTATTATCTAAGGGCATATTTAGCGACTGAAGCCCATAATAATTAGTTCTATTAATTTAGGCTCATACTATATTTAATTACCCAATTTATAATTAAAAGTCCTTTTATACCTAATTAACCTAATATAGCCCATAGATTATATATATCTAGTTTTAATTTAATAAAAATATAATAAATAAAAATATGCCTAAATTAACTAATTATAACTAACTATACATTATGGTAAAAAAAAAAAAAAACTATACATTAATCAAGATAGTTTGATAATTATTAAATTTAATTACATTCGGATTTCACAATTATTTTCAAAGAAAACAGGGCTAGAAAATAGGGAAGGTCTGCATCGGGTTGTTTTTGGACTGATCCACCTTGATATTTGCACTTTTCGATCTAGGTTGGTTTTAATATAAGAACTAAACATCCCAATCTTTTAGATAGTTGTAGTTTCTTTGGAAAAGAAAAAATAAAACTCACTACAAGAATTTTTATGTATGGCCACGTTTGCATATTTTGCAAACGTTATCCTTTCATTATCATTTAGTCACGTTAATTAAACGTTAGTTTAAATATGAAATTGGTGACGTTTGTAAACAATTTTAGATTTTGTGGGCTTATGATTTGATCCGTAACTCTTTTTTTTTTTGTAAACGTGACCAATCATATTTAAAAAAATATATTAATGGAATAAAATGAACATACCAGCCTCTTATTTTTAATTTTTTGCTTTTTATTAAGTGAAATGATCAAGACAACTTTGTTGTGGATTTTTTTTTTTTACAATTTATTTTTTCCGTTTATATATCTTGACTAGCCTTGTTTTTGGTATTGTTAAAAAAACCAATAAATATATCATTAACTCCCGCCATAATTTTTACGCAGAGCATGTCAAATCAATGTCAAATACTAAGGACAGATTTATCTTCTCCAGAAGCATGCAATGCCGAAACCCTCTCAGATCACAAAGTTTCCGAATCAAAATATGCAGGTACCTCTCTCTCTCCCTCTTCCTCTCCTCTCTCTCTCTCTCTCTCTTTCTCTCTAACATAGTGTACGTTTCTTTCTGTGAAGCAACGCCTTCAATCCAAAAATTGGTTTTCGTTGTCTATTTTGGTATGTCTGTCTTTCTCTCTGTCTCTCCTCCCCCCCTCTGTCTCTCCATATACACTTGTTGTATCATTGAGTATTTTATGCGTGTGATTCTGTTTGTGATGCGTAGATATGGTCCATAGTTCATTTGCATGTGTTCCTATTTCGTAATGATAAAAAGCAGGTTTTTGTAAATTACTCATTGAATCTACGTTTTTTGTTAGTTATATCAACTGGTGATAGTAATTTTTGTTTGTTATGTACATTATATATATATTTGTGATGGTCAATCATGGGGTTTAAAGTTGATCCTCTGTCTTCTTGAAGGTGCGCGAAGTCCCTCTCGGTGAGAGTCACGAGTGCTGAAGAGGGTTTTTCATTTCGGTCTTTCAAGACAAAGGGTTAGGGTTAAATATCGTTCAGCCTTAGTAAATTCTTTTCAGTATTCATTATTTATATCCTTAAGCTTTATAGCTGTGTAATTTTTTTTCCTAAATTGCTCTGTCTGTGCAATCAGAATCTTCTCAAAGCAATGGTGGTCTCTCGGCATTCTTTCCTGTGAGTTAAATATCGTGGTATGTTACTATTCCTTGGTTTTTCATCGTGTTTGTGTGTGCTTAATCTTGTTTGTAGGAAGAAAAGCATGACTTCATGTCAGTATTTGCTTTGATGTTTTGGCTCATAATGATTTCAGTTTTGGTTTTCGTTCCAAATTTTGTTTGAAGTTTCGGTAAAATGTTTATGTGGCATGGTTCCAACAAGTTCTGTTTTTTGTATTGTTTTGGTAAAATGTTTTTCATATTAGTTTTATGTTTAAGGATTAGTAGATTCTTGATATGGATCAAGATTTAAACTTAGTTTTGTTAATTGTTACGCATGGGGATTTACATAATTATATTTGAAGATTGAGATTTTTTTAGTGTGTATTTGGAGTTTTATCTCTCTTGCAGAAACCTACATGGTTTTTTTTTCTCATATCAGGGGATGTGTTGATCTGAAATACTTAATCATGGGGCTTGTATGAAGGGGAAAGTGGTCGGAATTTAATTTTGCAATTTATTGGAATAAAATGATTTTATACCATCCTTTATATTATACCACTTGACATAGTTTACATTTTCCATTTAAGATGCCAACATTGATCTTCTCTAGCAAATTAGGAAAGATATGTTAAAATATATTTGTTCATTCTGGCTTCTAGTTTAACATTTTGGAACGACTTTTTTTTTTTTTTAAGAATAGTTCAGTACCTTTTCATTCTGTACGTATTATGCTTAGTTTGCCCTTAGATGCTTAAATATTTTTCTTTAATGGCAGACAAACTAGCTGTTGAAATTCTTAAATTTAATTAAGGCTTCATTTCTATTGATGTTTTATGTTAAACTAACCTACTTGTGCTTTTTAAGCTTGAAAGCTCTGTTGTTAACTTCGCCAAAACTAATGAAAAATGTGTAGAAGTAAAAATTTATCCCCACTTTTAACACACATTTATGCATATAATAACATATATTGTGAAATTCCATTATAAAATGGTCAATTGCATGATTTTGGGTCATTTATGCATGAATTGCTAAAAAGGATCAAATTTCAGATTAAATGACTTAATTGGAACAATAGTCCCTTTTCATGATTGTAGAATTAGTCATTTAGCCACTTGTATAAAGGAAGTTCTTGAAGATAAGTTTTGGCATTTCATAAGTAAGGAATATAGGTTGCAGTTTATTCATTCATTCTCATTTAGTGCAGGTTTATATATTCGATGATAAATTTTATACCCTTTTAGTGGAGGATGTCACTTGAAAATTTTGGCATGTATAATCTAAGTCTCTTCCATTCCCATTTCTGGTAGCTGAGTCTCTTCCATTTGCAGGGTCAGATTTTGTCATGAAGTTTTTGCACTAAATTGAAATTGCAGCAACCACCAAACCAAGAGTTATAGCAAACCTTAAGCTAGCATAGCAAATTTCCTTTTCTTTTTTTTTTTTTTTTTTGTCTAATATAAACTAACTTTGTAGTTGAGATAAGGAAGAAATTCTAGTGCAAAATCAAACCTTTACCATGACTAAGAAGATTTTGGTTGCTTAATTAAGCTGCCTTTCTTTGATTAGTTACCATGGATAGAAGAAAACATTTCCAATCATCTTTTATGCAGCTGTCACCGTGGATTAAATGTGGACTTTTTTTATATTCTTCAATTGGTAGTTGATGTTCTTTGTCCAGTTAAATTATATTTTCATGTTAGTTGCATGAAAGTCTTTATTTAGTGACAAAAGCTATTTGGTTTTGACATTTGAACACAATGTGATGTGCCAAATCTTGAACAACAGATTTTGAATTGTTACTTTAGTGACTAAAGGATGCCAAGTCAAATGAAAGCTATTGTCATAGCCAAGTGTTTTAATTCAAATCAACCAAATGTGCCAAACTCCTTAGCATGTTAAAGTGGAATGGCTAGCACCCTTATATAACCAAGTTAAGCATGCATAAAATTGTAGAACAAGTTGTAATGAACTAAAGTCCATTCAGGAGTCCACCTAGTCGATAAATATATCTCATATCTATCTTATAACGATATACTAAATATGGAATATATAAATTTGATTGTACTAGGAAATATCATCTTGGTTAGATGAAGAAGATACATACACATACGTAGATATATATTTGTCTTCTTTATCTTTATTGATATATTTTTAATAGTAATAGAATATGATAAGCAAGTGCTGGAGGTGTGTTAATTTTCTTTAGTTGTTTGCAAATAAGCCAAAACAGATGAAGAAGTGTAATTGGAAAAATTGCATGGAAAGTGTTCCTTAAAACAGGTTTTTAAGACTGCAACTTGTAGAGCATGATTTCTGACAAAATTGGACTGTTACATATTCAATATGCACAACTTAGGAATCTGATAGCTCAAATTGTAGCAATTTGTTAATTCTGTTGTTTATAAATCTCTTATGATGCCAAACTTGCTAATTATTTCATTTGTTTGTAAACCTATGATGATGTATAGATATAGATATGTTGGTATTGACATATTTTATATATACATATATATATATATATAATATGATGGAAGTGATTAAATTTGAATGAACAGATCGCTGAATTTGGTTCTCCCCCTTCACTCAATATAATATTCAAGAACGCAGTTGGAGTTGCAGGTATTTCTCCTTCTCCCTTCTTTATGATCTTAGACACCACATGGTCCTTTTTTGCCTTTTGTAGAAGAAAAATTCATAAAGAACTTCTTTTGTTGTTTCCTTTTTTCCCCCTCTGCTGTTTATCATGTTCATGATTGGGTTGGAGAAAAAAAAAATCTTTTTTTTTCATTTTATGTTTTCTTACAAAAATTGAATTTTTCTAATTTTGGGTGTTCTCATGGAGAGACAATAAAGACCTCCTTACCCTTGAGTCGAACAATCATGCTTAAGAGGGAGCACCCACATGGACTTTTTGGCCTTAAATAGCATAAATCAAGTGAATTTGGTGGATGAGATTTTTTTTTTTTTTTGTCCTCCATCCCTGTTTGGGTCTTTTTCAATGGAACAAATGAAGCTTGAACTTGAATATTAAAGCTCAAGATGGCTAGTAGCAAAAAGTACCATGATACGGATGGATTAAAACTATCATGCTTTGGATCCATTCTCTTGTCAACACTATATCAATTTAAACTATCATGCTTTGAATCCATTGTCTTGTGTTGATTTGAACAATTTTTATTTTGAATATGCTTCTTGATGGTCAAATAATAGATGTTATTTTATTAATTTATTACTAGCAAAAGTTGGCAAATCAGGGTTTATGTTGATGGAAAATAACATTGTTTTGCTTTGCAGATGGTTTTATGATGAATTGAAAAGCCATTTTCAGGTTATCTCACCAACAAATAATGTAAAGTGGTTATGGTTACATTTTTTTTTTCATTTTTAATCATAAAAACACTGAAGAAGGTAACCTTTAAGGTAGTCCCTTTGAAAGCATATCCTATTGACTTATCGGGAAAATATATAAATATATATATTATTATATCTCACTTGCTATGATCAAAAAAGAACCTATGAGATTAGCTCCGACCCCTTGAAAGTCTAACCTTCGACCCCTGTTTTCCTTTAAGTTTTTTTATAATCATCTAAGGTTAAGTTATCATGTCATCGAACCCAATAATTGAGCAACACGGCAGTACTTTCTAATAATGATTTTTATAGAGAAAAATCCATCCGACATCTTCCCTGTTTCATTCATCAACATCACGAAAGTCTTGAAGTTTGTTTACTTTCAATTCATCTTCCTTTGTTGTAAGCTTCATATTTCTGCTTGGAATTAAATTAATAAGGTGCACATAATATGGCCTATTGCACAGGCTGACGCCGGTCAGGTTTTCCACAATATTTAAGTTGATAGACTACGCATTCATTTTTTTTTTCTGGAAGATAAATTTCGTTTTGATATTAATTATTAAAATAAGACATAATCATGGAAATAGACCATCAAACTTGCATTTAAGATATGTATTTTTTTTTATGTCAATGTGTTGTGCATATTAAATATGCGTAGCTTCAAAATTTGAGTTACCATAAACTTTTTTATTTATCCAACTCATTTTCAAGATATGGTTTGATGGGTTATTTTGGTAAATAATTTGGCTATTTCTTTTTAGGCCTAGAATGATGTTTCAGTTTTGACCTAATAATCGGATGGAAATTTCCTGGAAATGTTGTGTTGATATGTAAGTGTTTTGTTTGGTCAAGTTGATTTTGCAAGAATGGATTGAGCAAAAATTACAGCTCTGTTTTTAGTTTTCGTGGGGCTATGTAGATACATGAAATTTGTTTAAAATAGGGTTCTAGGTATTGGACAAACAAAGGTGTAAGTACATTATAAATTTTAAAAATTTATACCAGGTATAGAAGTCAAATTTACATGATATGGAATTACATCTTTTATTTATATAGATCAATCCTCTTAAAATCGTAAGTCAATTCAAAGATAAGAACATAAAAAGAAGAAATAGGAAGACCATATGGGCCTAATTTCCTTTGCATGCTGGGACGGCTATCATGTCATTGCACTAGTACAATTGTTTGATAAGAACATAAAAAGATCGTAAGTGAAAATAAACATCTCCAATCATTTTCATAAAATTTTTAGTGAAACAGGATTTTCCTCAACCAACTTCATCAGGCAAATTGCATTGATTGATTGGAATCTGTTAATTTCATTAAATATTTTTCCCTTTAATTTTTTTAGCATTATTTTTCCCTTTGATTGAGTAGCGTGATTGTTTTGAATTGGCATTAGCTTAGGCAATTTATGTTGACAATTGATGTTTGCATTTTTGTTCGTAATTCATTCATATCAACGTTACAAATATATAAATTTGATTACAAGTCATAGTTAACTAAGTTATAATAAAACCAAATTTATTCCTATCACAACTGTGTATGATGTTGTCCCAATTATTATTGTTATTATTAATAATTTTTTTTGGCTGATGGGAGTGGGTTTGGTTTTCAAATTTTTGAGCATGCAGTTACCTTAGTTGTTCTTGTTATAATATGCTGAAATGCCTTTTTTGAACAGAGCAAAGAGGATTTTGGGGAATTATTTGAGAAGGTATCTTTCGAGAAGGTGCATTTGATTTTCAAGTAAGCAAATATTAGTTTAGCTCTAAATGTATTAGTGTCTGTATCTTCATTTTGCCTTCAAGTTGTGCTCATGTTTTTAAGAAGATGTGATATCAAAGATGGATTGCTTTAACTAGCTTGTCATTAAATAAGAGTTTATCTGTTTTATGTACTACTAAAAGAATAAAATATAACTAGAATATGACTTTCAAGATTAGTAGACCATATTTCAAAAGGATATGATTGACAAGCTAAAGATTATATGTATTGTTCTAGTCCGAATAATTTATTCTGTTTATATGATATAAAACACTTAGCAAATGTTAAGGGATTTCCATCACATTCAATGCCTGCACCTCTCATGATCAAACATACACGAAGGAAAAAAAATCTCATGATCAATTATTTATTTAATCATATAAATAATTTTATAAAATATATATATTACTATCATTATTTATTTAAGGATTAGATACCTATTACATTATTATTAAACCAAATCTTTGTATTTGACTCCATTGTTTATACCATAGTTCTAATAATTTTCTTTTAGAACTCCCATCCCTCCACACATTTTTTATAAGCATGTCCACGTTAGTGAACAAGCCATTCGAAGTTAATATAAAAGGGAAAACATTTCCTTACATATAGTGTTTCTTCCCTCTCCTTTTCTATTCAAACTGTAGCTCCACTTTTTTAAGGAATCGCGTAAAACCAACCAGCAAATAATGAAATTTCCGGTTACTCTGAGTTCACAATAATATTTATGCATTCCAACTATCAAATGCATTTTATCTCCATTCAATTTCTACCAAAATTGTAAAGAACGAAATTGGCTTTCACATTTTCTAAGATTTTTGCTCTTTCCATTTAATATTGGCCGATGATATGTGTGTTTATTTTTCTTTTCTTTTTTCCCCCCTTAAAAGTATCTTTTCAAAATTTGATGTTACTCTTTTATTTTTAGAAAAAAAAGCAATTAAATGATTTTGATGTTGTTATACAAAATTTTATTATTTTTTTGTTTTATTTTTCTGTAGAAGTTTTGAATTTTAAGACCTCTATGAATATAAATCAAAATTTGAATCGAATAACAAGTATGTGTATACATTTTCTATACTTATGATAATCGAGTGTTGGTTAATTTCAAGCTATGCCATTTTGTTCAAGAATAAGAATGATTTTAAAAATCACTAAAAAAATCCAGCAATACGAGAGTTTTATTTAAATTTTTTACGATGTCATTAAATTAATTTTACTTTTTTTACTTTTTTAGTACCATTTGAGATTGAATAGCTTATATTTACATTTATGCATAAAGGCTTAAAGATTTAAATACCACATAATACCATTTTATAATAATTTAAAAGTTTCTTACTTAATGAGAATGATGAAAAGTGTTGGACTTTGCCTTCAATTAACGTATTATGTAATGGGTCATATGATTAAATCTATTCTATATTATGTCTCTATCTATTATCCAACTACTAATTTTTGAAAGTAACCATATAAGGAGATATATCGTTCTATAGCCTTCTTTCCTACCCCACATTTTATATAGCTTTGTTTTTAGAATAATTATTGCATTCTCCCCAAAACCCGTATTATTCTTTTTATATATTTCTTAAACGTTCACATTATAATATAAAGTAAGAAAAATAAAAATATATTTATATATATAAAAAGATTCTTTTATTGAATTAAAATTTTATAAAAACACTTTTATGATTAATCATCTAATATTTTATAGTAAAAAATTTAAGATTTTTTACCATCAATTTTTTATGATATTATTGAATTAGTACATGCAATGCGGATGCAGGATCTACTAGTATTTATTATTGCAAAAAGATTATAGAAGGATGAGTAGACTGCGGTATGTAAGATTTTGGTTGGATTTTGGCAATGGAAATGAAATTTGAGAATTAATGTAATTACTAATTGGCTTTATTTTGAGAGGATTTTGACGTGTATATATAAGTGAATATATTTTCCCTCTTAAATGCAATGTAATATGAATAATTAAATATTTAAAGTTCATTAGGATTACTAATAAATTCTATTTCCCAAATTATGTTTTTAATTTATGGACAACCACTGTATCACTTGCACTTATTTGAAATAAAATGTGTTGATTAAGAATTTCAAGGAATCCATTTGTTCATGGCATGAATTATTTTTAATATTGGCATAAAATTGACACAATGACTCCATAATGAGTATGCCAATTCGATTATGAAAGGGTAGGTGTACATAATCAAGTATTTTAATGTATGAAGTGTTGCTTGACATTAAATTAAT
This sequence comes from Combretum micranthum, assembly GCA_024138025.1. Lineage (NCBI taxonomy): Eukaryota > Viridiplantae > Streptophyta > Magnoliopsida > Myrtales > Combretaceae > Combretum > Combretum micranthum. Next base: position 107,164 of record JAMXBD010000823.1, on the reverse strand, counting down.
GTTTATAATAGTATGAGATGTTAATTTGATAATTGAATGAAGAAATAATCAGTGCTTAACTTATAGGCGATGCTAATGTAAGATAGATGAATTATAAACAAATATAATAAGTTTAACTAAATTACAAAGAAAAGGGAAAGAAAGAGATATCATCATTTATGCAACTATAAAATTCAAGTATAATTGATAATAACAAGCATATTGCAATAAAGTAATATCATTAAACAATGCGTATAAAGGATTATTAGAATAAAAATAAACATAAGGATTAAAAAAATTATATTTGCTATGTGATTACAAAATTCCCATACTTTGAATGGTGTGAAGTAATGTTTACTAAGATTCCTAAAATGTTTTCTAAGATTGAGGGTAGAGGAAATAACATTAGACCAATGTGGTGAACATGCTGCTATTAATGGTGATCAATATGATGATGTGATATGATATGTGCTTACTAATTTTGTGATTATGTCATATGCGATGTATTAACTAGTTCAATTGGATCTTACACTTTTATTTCCTTCCAATAATGTCAGAAAAAATGGACAAGAGTTGGATGAATTATGACATTGAAAGTGAAGAGTACGAAAGAGGTGTTGACTTTTTTGTTGCATACTTACGCTTGAAGTATGGTGTGCATGGAAGTTTAAATTGTCCATGTAGGAAATGCTTAAATGACATTTCACAAACAGTGAATGTGATTAGAGCACACTTGCTTGTAGATGGAATCGATGTAACTACCAGTGTTGGATATATCATGGTGAGGAGCCAACTATTGAGTTGCCTACTAGACATCGAGGTCGAATTCGTCACAGAGAATGTGACATGAGACCCACTATGGAGGAGAACAATGGGACAGGTGGTAATGATACCGATGGGCTCCACGAGATGCTTGAAGACTTAGGGGCATTTGTTGACAATCAGGATGAAAGCTCAACCCCTGATGATGGCTTCGATATTCCAGTTGACTATTTAGATGGGTTAAGAGCTGACTCACATCAAGAGCTTTATCCAGGGTGTAAGATTTCTAAATTCTCATTTATAGTGAAGCTCCTTCACTTAAAGGTATACAATAAGTGGAGCAACAAGTCTTTCGACATGTTGCTACAACTTTTACGTGATGTTATACCTAATGGAGAATCTCTTCCTAAGTCTTACTATTATGCAAACAAATACTTGAGAGGGTTGGGCATGGGTTGCCATAATATTCATGCATGTAAATATGACTGTTGTCTATTTTGGGGTGATAACAAGAATCTTACACATTGTCCCACTTGTGGTACATCCAGATATAAAGTGTCCACTGGTTCTAAAATGCCTATTCCTCATAAGGTTTTGCGATACTTTCCTGTGAAACCAAGGTTACAACGCCTTTTCATGAATCCTAGAAATGCTCAAAAAATGCGTTGGCATAAAGAAGAACACAAGAGACAAGAAAACCTAATGGGTCATCCAGCAGATGGGTTGTCATGGGTAAAGTTTGATAATGATATCCAGAATTTGCAAAGGATTGTCGTAATGTGAGATTAGGGCTTGCTAGTGATGGATTCAATCCTTTTGGTACTATGAGCCAATCATATAGCATGTGGCCTGTGTTGCTTCTCACATATAATTTACCTCCTTGGATGTGCATGAAGAGAGAATATATGATGATGACACTATTAATCCCAGGGCCTAAAGCACCTGGTAAAGAGATTGACATCTATATGCAACCTTTAATTGATGAGTTGAAGGATCTATGGAATAATGGGTTGTGGACTTATGATGCATACTCAAAGTCTTCATTCAAGATGCATGCAGCATTATTGTGGACCATTAATGACTTTCCAGCATATGGGAATTTGTCTGGATGGAGCACAAAGGGATACAGTGCTTGCCCGGTATGTGAAGATCAAACACCATCGATAAGGCTTAATAACAAGATTGGGTATGTTGGGCATAGAATGTGGTTGCCAATGGATCACAGGTGGAGACGTAGCTACAAGTTTGATGGAATGCATGATACTCGTGAGGCTCCTGATCTATATTCTGGTGAGATATTCTCCACCAGTTACAATCAGTAGTAGACATAGGAATGGGAAAGCATCCGGGGAAAGCTAGAAGAGTCCATAATGTTGGCGCATTCAATTGGACTAAAAAGTCGATATTCTTCCAGTTGCCATATTGGTCAAAGTTAATAATTAGACATAATTTGGATGTGATGCATATTGAGAAGAATATTTTGAGAATGTTGTTAACACAGTGCTTAGGACTGAGGGAAAAAAAAAGATACTTATAAAGCTAGACTTGATCTAGAGGAACTTGGTATACGAAAGGAGCTACATTTAGTAAAACGGGCTGATGGCAAATACTTGATGCCATGTGCAAGCTATACATTAAGTACGAGTGAGAGAAGATTGTTTTGTCAATTCCTAAGGAATGTTAGATTACCTGATGGCTATGCGTCACACATAGGTAGGTGTGTGGACAACTCGAACTCAAAGCTTTCAGGTATGAAGAGTCATGATTGCCATGTTTTACTTCAGAGGCTATTACCTGTGGGCATTCGTGGCTTATTGCCAAGGGAGGTCACCCTCGCCATAGCTGAGCTTGGGAACTTTTTTGAGAGGTTGTGTCGACGCATTTTGAATGTTGAAGATATACGAAAGATGCAAAGTGACATTGTCACTATTTTGTGCAAGTTGGAGTTGATCTTTCCCCCTGCATTCTTTGATGTAATGGTACATCTAGCTATCCACTTACCTCAAGAGGCATTAATGGCTGGACCTGTTGCATATCGTTGGATGTATCCTATTGAAAGGTATAATGTATACTCAAAAGTTACCACTTTTTAAGTTGTTATCCATGTTTTTCTCATGTGCTATTAATCATTATTTGTAGGTACTTAGGCTCCTTAAAACAATTCGTTAGAAATAGAGCTTCTCCAGAAGGCTCCATTGCAGAAGCTTATGTTGTTCATGAGTGCTTGACCTGGTGTTCACTTCACTTAGAAGGCATTGAGACAACATTTAACCGTCCAGACAGGAATTTTGATTCCTTAGAGGATAGTGGCTTGGACGTCTTCACGAATAAAGTTGGTTTAATTTCACCACCCACATATGTGGTATTGTCAAGCGAGGAGGTTGATATTGCAAAATGGTACATTATTAACAATTGCCAAGAGATTCAACCTTACCTACAGTAAGTTGAAAGTTACACAAAAAAAATATGTAAGGTAATGGTACAATGACATATAAAGTTACTAAGTAAAGACAAACATGTGTTACAGTGAGCATAAAGATGTTTTACGTGCACAATATGGGGATAACATAGATGGGCATCACAAAAAAGACTTCGGTGAATGGTTTATGAATAAGGTAAATATAAGAAAGAGCTTTGTATAGAATTACTTTTTTTTTTTTTTTTGTAAATTCAAGGGTTTTTAACTAGCTTGCATTGACATGGTATTTTGTTGAACATTTTTGCAGATGAGTGTATTGCATGATAGTCGTGACCCGATCATTAGTGCATTATATGCATTATCAATAGGACCTGATTCATGTTTCAAAAGGTACAACAAATTGATATATAATGGTGTGCGTTTTCACACATCAGAGTTTGATAGCAGGAAGAAGACTCAAAATAGTGGAGTGCTGGTAGAAGTAGACCAAGGAGATGAGAAAGTAGAATTTTATGGGATGTTAACAGATATATATGAGTTTAGCTATGTTAGGAACAAAAGAGTATTCCTATTTAAATGTAAGTGGTGGGACACTAATGAGAGGCATCGCAATGTGCGGGTGGATGACAGCTTTAAATCTATTAAGGTTACTCGTACATGGTATGAAAATGATCCATATGTGTTGGCATCACAAGCTAAGCAAATATTTTACCTAGATGACATGAAATTTGGACTTGATTGGCGAGTGGTGCAACAATTCGAGCATCGCCACATCTATAACATTGACTCACTTGTAGGTGATGCAAATTTGTTCACAGATGTTGAAGCTTTATTAGTGGATGAGAGCTTAGAGGAACAATTAACAACAAATGAGGACAGAGGAAATGAGCATAATCCAGTAGCTGATTGTGATATCGAAGTGTCATTGAGAACTGATGTATGTGGTGAGACCGTTGATGGAGAGGCTGTAGAAACAATGATTGAAGCATCTCCATGTGAAGAGCATGATGGTAGTATTGAATGTAATGAAGATGAGGATACAGATGAGGATGAAGAGGATGGGTTGGATGATGCACTCATGGACTATGATATTAGTGATGACAATAGTATGATTGTCCAATTTTTATTCATTTTATCCTTTTTTTTTAACTATAATGTCTATGATATTTTTGTTTATTGTCCATGCATGATGATTGAAAGGTAGAATCTTTTTCATTCTTTCTATTTATATGCACTTAATTTCAATCTATTTATGCATGTTGACATCTATTTATTGAACCTTTGTCCTATCCAATTGTAGGATTATAATGGCTAGGGGACGAAGGAGTCTACAAAGGCGGGGAGGAAGGGCTAAACGAGACACCCGATTACCAATTAATGATGAATCGGATTCTCAGAATTTGGAGGAGGAACAACAATCACCGCAAGGCAACAATTCACCTAATCCTTCTCATCGAACAAGTTAAGTTTCCATCATTTTTTTTTTTTTACTTAGAAGCTTTGTAAATATATATAGTTGTTGTGCAACTAATGAAATCACATTTTTCTGGTTCATCTTCTAGCAAATGAACAAGGACAAAATCCTATCATCAACAACTCCCTAGTAGATGCATCCTTACAAGGCAGCCATTCATCTAGTCCTCCCTCTCGCTTAGGTAACTTTAATGTAAAATATTACTTTCCGGTTAATTTATTAGTATAGTAGGTGGGTTTATATTCTCCTTTGCTTACTCTTTGATATTTCTGTTTTCGTTGTTCTATCACATTAGCTTATTCTTTATCAATTAAAGTGATTGTGCTATTTTAATTTTGTAATTTTATCATTATATGCCTTGCATGAAACTAGTAAAATTAACTGTCATTGTGAAGTTGTAAGTGCTCTGGTGAAACATGTTTTTGGTTGGTACTACAGGAAATGGAGAAGGACAGAATCATGTCATCAATAACCAAGTAGATGCATCCTTGAATGGAAACCCTTCATGTAATCCTTCACCTACCTCAGGTAATTTTTATGTGAGTTTTAACTTCTAGTTAATTTGAAGGTGTAATAGTTAGGTCTATGGTTTAAGTTTCATGACCTGCTAGCTTCATGAGAGTCTCATATATGTAGGAACTGACAGCCCGATCCTCACAACACGTAAGAGAAGTGTATACCGAGGAAAAGCACTTGAAAAGGAAAACAATAGAAGAAAGGGCAAGATGGTTATTGAGTTTACCTATTCTGGTGGACGTCCACTAACAGCAGACCAATCATCAAAGTTAGCCTCTGAAATGGGGAAGGCTTGTAGGGACTTACTTCCTCTTTGTATCGATGACTGGAGAAAATTCCCTCATGCAGAAAAACAACGGGCTTGGGAGAGAGTAAAGGTATATTTGAAGTGAATTTGCAATTTTTTTTCTTGTTTTGTTTCAAATTATTCAAGCTGGTTTCTGTTTTTGTTTTTTTATAGCCAAATAAGCTTCAGTCAATATATAGATGATAAATTGAAAAGATCAATTCCATAATAAAGGAAATTGATAATTATAGTGCTAGTGCCACTTTTTTACTCCAAAAACAACAAAAGCCACTCTATTCTCACTCCACATAACACTTTGAAGTAGGTTTTTTAATCTCTCCCCAAAATGATAGAGATCTCTAAAAAAAAAAATTACAAATCCTTATTCCTCTCTTTATAATTTATTTGCTGCTAGTTTCAAGTCCATAAAATGAAAGCTATATGATCTTAGGAGCATTAGAATTTAGACACAATAAAATAGCATGTAACATAGTTTGCATGTGATAACTCTATTGAGGACATTAGCACTATGAAAGTAAAGCAAATATTCAAGACACAATGCAGGAGGGCTTATAGTTGATTGAATGCACATTATAAAATCATGACTTAACTCTAATAAGTGTGGTCTCAACTTGATTCATCACTAATGACCTCTCGTAATTGCTGCTTGTACTCTAGTCTATACTATTCCTCTTTGTTTGCAACAAAGTGTGCACTATTCGTTTTAATTTGTATGTACACCTTAACAACAACCATCATATGTTTTAAGATGATATAATTAAAGTGCACACATTCATCTTAAGGTTCTAGATTTTCCCTAATTCCCATTTTGATCCAATTATTTCTCATATGGCACTATCTGTGGTGGTATTGTGTTTCAAGAACATGATATTAAATAAATTGAGATACTGTATTAGAATTTATGGTTCTTAATGTTTTTCCATAACTGATTTGCCTTTGTGACAAACAGATTCTAATTTAAATCCATTGTGTCAATTTTTTCACATGCTCTTTTCTAATATGGTTAAATTATTTTTAATAAAAGCTGGATTATATCCTTAGGGGTAAAAAATGGAATGTTTGACTTCTACTTCAGCATGTCTATCCTGTTTTCCTTCAGCAAATAAAGTGGGGAAGATGCTCTTTTCTAATATGGTTAAATTATTTTTAATAAAAGTTGGATTATATCCTTAGGGGTAAAAAATGGAATGTTTGACTTCTACTTCAGCATGTCTATCCTGTTTTCCTTCAGTAAATAAAGTGGGGAAGCTGCTAAGTTTATGGCCTTGGATATGTTGATATCTAACATACTTTGGAATTACTGTATGATTAGTTGTTTGCCATCCATGTAGTGTGATAACCCATCTTGATTCATGTTTAGAAGGTCCAGCAAGATGTATAACTGTCCAGCAAAACATTTAGGGGAGACAAAAATTGTTGCAATTAACTATCACATTAGGAGAATGTATTGCTTATCCTTGGAAGGTAAGAAATGGAAAAGCTAAGGAGAGAAGTGTGAGCTTCTTTCTTCCCACATGTTGAAGTTATAATTCGAGTAGTTGATCTCTTTAATTTCTGACATTGTTCCTTTGTAAAAGCTACTAGAGAGACTGCTATACTTGTTTTCTTAAATTTCTAGAGCTATTCTATACTGTTGCTATTGTTGCTACTTTTTTAATTGATGGATTTGGTCCTTTTTTGTGAAAAAAAAAACATTTTCTTCATCTGTAGTGATATGTTTGATGTAGAATCGGTTGAATATTGATGACATCACAAAAGATCCTGAAAAGTTCCGAGCTGCTGATAAATGGATGGGCAATCTCCATAGAAACCATCGATGTAAAACTAAAATAAGTGGAACAAAGTTGGTGATGTTGCTAGACCCAAAGGTTCAAGTGATGATGATTGGAAAAAGGTTACTGAAAGATGGACTAGGGAATTGAACAAGAGCGATCAATATCACAATCGATGAACCGTCTGCAAAGGTGAATTATAAATCATTTCTGCACTTATAAATTAGTTTATACTATCATATGTTTGCTGATTTTTTCATTTATAGAAGACAAGGTCAATGATTGAGAGAAATGCACGCAACAATGTCAAATATCTACATAGGGCTGGCTCTAGATCATTTAGAGTAGGAGAAATGAGCAAGTGGGTATTTATTAATGTTTTTCTCTATGCTTATATTATTGATTAATGCTTTAACATTTTCCATACATATATCTAAATGTGTAGATTAATCAAAATAGCCAACCATTTAATGCCATTGAGTTCTTTAAGCAAACTCGATTAGTGTTCCAAGGCCTGATGGTACAGGAGGTTGGGTATCTCAACAAGCTGCAGAGGATTATGTAAGTTTATTGGATGTGTAAAATTTTGGACTTATTTTAAAGTAATGTGTTATACATAATGTATGTCTTTATTGTTTGTAATTCATGATAACATGGTGAAGATGTATGAAGAATCTCAATCTTCAAATAGTCCATTGACTTCGCAGGAGGTTGTTGATAGGTTTATGAATGCGGTTTCAAGGTCAGACTATCATCCTGGAAGAGGGTATGGACTACTACCAATTGGGAAGTCAGCACGAGGACGAACTTCTATGGAAGAGTTGAGAGCTGCCTTAGAAGAAACAAAAGCAAGCTTCAGGAGGAAAGAACCCTACGAGAGGAACAATCTGAACAGGTAATTTATTGTCACTTCTATGTTATTGATGGTTCACTAGATATTAGATAAAATATACACCTGCTATAACTGGTTGGAGTGTTGATTGTTGTTATTGATCTGGTTGTTGAGGATATTATTCTTGTTGGCTGTTTTTTAACTATGATTTGGTTAGCTGTGTTTTTGGAAATTGTTGGTTGTTCCTTAACTTCATCTAGTTGTACTCTTTCAAATGCATAAATAATTTAAGGATGGGATCATTTATAGGTTGATAGTGTGGTATGTGGATAGCATGCATGTAGTAAGGTAGAAAAAGAAATAATAGTGTTTTCACTTAAGTGAAAAAAAAAAAATTAAGTAAAAGCTGCTTAAAAAATTTCTCAATGTCCTTACATGATGTGTCTATGTGTTCTAGTTGTTGGATTTACCAATATGGTCACTAACATATTCAAATAACATTAAGGAATTGGTTTCATAAGGTTTCAACAGCAATTATTTAAGATTTTTTTGCAAAGAAAAACTCACTTTGTCACGCAATATTGAAAAGTTCATTCTTCCTTTCCATGTGACAAGCTTCTTTTTGCACTTTTTTAGTTTTTCACAAAAATCTAAAATGAGTATTTACTTTGGAAGATATATTGGATTTGCAATTTGAGCTTATTCAATTGGAAGATATTATGCTAACTGTCTCAGTTTTGTTCTCTTTGGTTTCTGTCTATCTAAATTCTAAGTGATATTTAATCTGTTCGAGCTAGTAGATTTTAAGAAACAACGGATGCATCATGGAGGCATTGCATATATTCTCAGCATGTTTTACCTTTGCTCTCTTTTCCTACATGAATAAAGTATAGAAATCTTCCTTATTTTACTTTATTTAGTCATTTTGCAAAAGAATTTCTTAAGAAGATTAGATCATGATATTTGTACAAAAAAAAATGTTATGAATTGCATTTAAAGCTGAATGTAACTTTCATATCTATGTAAACTTCTTAAATGATAAATTTGATAGATGTTCTTATTCAAAACTAAATATAAGTTTAATTTGTCCTTTGCATATTGGTATGTATGTTTTGCAGCTAGCCAAAATTACTAAACTGGTACAACAACTTTGCTCTAGCTATCCTAGTACTTCAAGTAAGTTATTTCATTAAGCTTTGACATTACTCACTCTCTTTCTTTCATTAATAGTTCAACAGTAAGTATATTTATGTGTGCTTTATTACTTAACATTTTGTTTTACAGGAAATCCAAGTGGACGGGATCGATCTCTGAGGCCATCTGATAATGAAGATAGTGATGGAAGTGAGGATGAAAGTGGAGAAAGTGAGGATGATAATTGAGATAGATAGGAATTTTTTGGAAATTCCTATGATGGAATATGATCATCTCTTTTAGCATGTTTGAATTGACGCTTTTAACAACTTATGTGTAGGTTTGTTTTGAGGAGGTGGGTAGGGGTTTTCTAACCATTTTTTTGAAATATACCTCTAATTGAATATGATTATGTTTTTGTACATGTCTAAACTAACTCTCAAGAATCTTTTGTCTTGCTTGATGTTTGAACTTATTATATGAGTATTTTGGTTCCACTTTGCACAAGTGTGCAAAGTGATTGATGTATGTTGGAAAAGTTTATGTTTGTTTATCGTAATAGGGTTATACACATTACACAGGTATATTTACAGGAAAAGGTGTCTTTAAACACCACTTATGTATTTTGCTAAACAGGTGCAATGAGCTTCTACATAAATAGTTATTATACTCATCACAAATTCATGTTTGAACTTATTATATCATATGAGCATTTTGGTTCCACTTTGAACAAGTGTGCAAATTGACTGATGTATGTTGAAAAAGTTTATGTTTGTTTATCGCAATAGGGTTATACACATTACACAGGTATATTTACAGGAAAAGGTGTCTTTAAACACCACTTATGTATTTTGCTAAACAGGTTCAATAAGTTTCTACATAAATAGTTATTACACTCATCTCAAGTGTAATCTACAATCATCCATGAAAAAGCCAAGAACAATATTAGCGAAGTTTAAAATAATAGGTATGTATAATGTTCAAGTGTATATTAGCTACACAAATAATATGCCACGTTTCATAATGGAATTCTTGCGCTAAATTACATTGACCACATTTTCTTATTTGACGTCGCAAAATCAACATAACAACAATTCCATGCATAAAAACGTTTGTATATTAGCCACACAAAAAATGTGGCCTATCATGTCACATATGGCCACGTTTCAATGCCACGTTTTATAGTACAATTTATACGTTAAATTACCTTGGCGACGTTTTCTTACTACATGTCACCAAATCCATTTCAAAACAATCCCAAAATAAGTAACGCGGGAACAAATTTTGCATATTGGCCACACAACAAAAGTCGCCTATCATATAACTTATGGCCACGTTAAAAAATTAAACATGGCGAACATAATTTAGTGCGAAAATTACCTTGGCGACGTTTTCTTACTTAATGTCACCAAATTCATTTCATAATAATCCCAACTATAAAAGGCGGGAATAAAATTTGCATATTGGCCACACAACAAAAGTCGCCTATCATATAACTTATGGTCACGTTTTTATGTTGCCTTTCATTATGTAATTTTAGCGCTAAATTATCTTCGCCATGTTTAATTTTTAAACGTGGCCAAATCAATCGGTAACACAGCTTGGGCTACGTTTATTAGCCACATTTATTAAACGTTGCAAAATTGATTTTGCCACGTTTTTTTATCAATTCGCAAAGGTAATTTAACGTGGCTAAACCTCAAAATTCTTGTAGTGACTGACCGGTTTAGCCTACGTAAGAAGTTCGGATGAAACAGCGTTTTGCACAGTATATCCAAAAAATAAAAATCTAAAAAATATAGTAAATGACCTTAAAAAATTCTAAAAATTTCTAGATCATATATACACTTATTGAACATCATTTCCTAAAATTTCTTTAAAAAATAAGTACATTTGACATTTTATTTTTCTCAATAAATACGACTATTAGGCCTTTAAAAATAGTAAATAAATATGAAAAATTATGAAACCTTCCAGTTTATATCCTAAGATGATATACTATAATTTCCATAAATTTTACATGAAAATAATTTTGTTTAATAGCAAATATGTTATTATTTTTATTCAATTTTCATCATGAAAAATCATTACAAAATCATATAGAACACATCAAAACAGATTACATAACATGCTATTCAATTTTAACCATATTTACACCATAAATCCACTAAAAAATATATAAACAATGTCAATATCAACACATTTTCATCAAACCAAGTAACACATGATATGTCACATAAATCATATATTTCGTATTCTGTATGTTTAGTATTACAAAATATTATTTACTAATACGTTTCACTAATCATACTATTTAATTAAATAACTTACTTGTAGTAGTAAAACAAGCTTAGAACATTCACTACCCTATTACTAGGAATTTGATGAAGCTCTTTTTGCCTCTAAACCAAAATCCCTCTTGATAACACCTAATTTCAAAGAGAAAAATATAGATTAATGGGAGTTTTAGATAGCTTAAAAAAGATATAAAATGTAGAAGACTTAGTATTTGTTGGGATTTTGACAAGTGAAATGATTTTGTAGTGTTTTAGGGTTTGTTTTGAAGTTGATTGTGGGCGAAAATATGAATGAATTTTCTGCTGGTTTTTGGAGGCTTGTTAGTGTCACTTAGGGTAGGAATTAGGGTTTTATTTTGTAAGAAGAGGATATGACAAAAATAAGGACATTTGTTGGCAATATTAGGAAGGTTCTAGAGCTATTTGAGTTGGTAAATGGGTAATGTTAATATAAAAAATTTCCGTTGAAAATTGAAATAGATAAAATAGTGATATCTAGGTTCTAGAAGATTTTTATGAGGGCTTAGAGCTAATATGATGGTGAGTTGGATTAGCAATTTGATTAGAGCTTTAAGATGTAATTAGATGTTAAATGGACTTAGGAAATAAATAGATTAATTTAGGAATTTTAATTTAGAAAATTTGAAGATGGTGAAATAAATTTAGTTAATTAGGTGGTTAGATAGATATTTGATTAAAATTTAGGTATTGAATTTCCAGAGAATTGTTGAAATTGAGAAAGATGGGAAAATTGGGAGATTGTAATATAGGTAGATGGCTAAGTTAGTATTTAGGTTTGGTTTAATTTATTTGATATGATGAAATATAAAATTAATGTGGTTTAATCTCTATTTTCATTTGAAGTTAATTATCAGCTTAAAATTGCTAATTCACATAAGCATATTATATAATTTACTTAGTTAAATTATCTAGCTCAAATTTCCAACTTAAGTTTTAATTTGGTTCAAAATTTCCCATATTATATGATGTAATGCACATATTTTTAATTAACCTATTGAAATTTATGATATTTCATCCTTCCCCCCTTAAAAGATTCGTCGTCGAAACTTACCTAATTACTTGTAGGTGGTTAACATTTCACATCGGGTTTTAATTTTTTTTAATAGTCATGAGTATTTTGTCATGTGTTTATTGCATCTTTTGTTGCTCTACTCTAGTGATTTTTGGATTAAGTCTAGTTGCTACATTTCATTCGTAATGAAAATTATACTATTATGGTAGTCATTTGCATGCATCAATTTTATCTATAAGCATACATAGTCACATTGTTTTAGTCCCTTTGATTAACATATTTGTTTGATATTTCTCCCCATTTTCATTATCGTGGAGCATGTTAAGATTTTAGTATTGTTTAGCTTTATTATCATTCATTTATAAGCAACTATTTATCTCATTTATTCACTATTCATTTAGCATTTATTTCTTTACCTTTTCATGGGTAGGCTTCAAACATTCCTTAATTTCCATATAATTGATATTTCATACACTTTAGCAAATATATAACAATAGGAGTTATTCTGGCGATTCCAAACCTTCCATTACTCCACTTGTTAGAACTTGAACTTGACAAAAATAACTGATGATTCGATTTGACTCGACTTAAGATGACATACTACCACAAGACATTAACTAACAGGACATGACAACACAATAAAGGTCATAGATTTGACATTCCATCCTATATGCATATGTATGCCAACATGCATATCAAACATATCATTTCATACTCCTTCAATTATGGTTACCATTAATTTCGTAACTCACGCCTTCTTTTAGAACTTTAATGAAGTGGTGTCAATTTTCATAACTTGTTTTGTAATCGATCATTAGATTTTTTTTTTAATACATCACAATTTGAATTTGATTTTATTGATACGTATATAGGAGATGAGTTCGTTTTAGATTTCCCTCACCTTGTAGTGTAGCAAGATGAACACATCTTGTCAATTTGAGTAAATATTTGAGTCATTTCATGGTATTGCTATGATTTTTAATGGTGTCGTCATTGTATTTATGGCATCAGTAATATTGATAGATATCTATTCTCTATTCGGAATTAAGAAGGATGGCTCCTATTTTGTTGAAGCATAAATTTAGGCACTTGCTCGTTGTTACTTTCATTTTTTGTACGTTTAAGATACCTTTCGGTTATCCTATTGTATTACTATGCATGAACTCCACTTATATTCAAATTTGGGGTATTCTAGATGATAGTTTGGTATTTGATTTAAAATTTCTATTTTTATGGTGCATTCGATTTTGTAACACACAAAAAGTGTTAATTGACTTAGAGATGCCAAAGCTAACTAGTGAAATTTCTAGTATTATCTTCATTTTAGTTTGGATTTTATATAGTTAACATATTTCAAATTTAAGATTAAGTGGGAGTTCTTATTATTATTCTAAATTATCAAAAGCAAGGCACATAAGTAAACATCACACATCAATCAAGAATTTCCAAATTTAGATGATAGAAGGGGGTAGGTCCTAGAGTTTGTCTAAGTTACTTGTGCATCCATTTAATTTAGCCAAGTTTAAGTTAGGTCAATTTACAAGCAATACCATCAAGAAACAATCATGTAATTTGATTAAGGAAATAATGGTGTTTTCTCAGTTATTTGCGCGACTACTTAACTTAGTCAAGTTTTGGATTAAGTCAATTTACAAGTAAACTACAAAATAATATAGTTACGAGGCAAAAAGATAATACACATAGTAAAAATCACACATTATGTTGGTTAAGTCTATGTTTAAATATCAACGAAGGGTAAACTTCGATCAAGTAGATTAACTTGAATATAATAAACCAAATTCGATTTAGTCTTTAGTAAATATCCATCATTACAAGAAAAAATGCAAACATTCAAGTCATAATCCAAGATTCCTAGACACTCATTTCACTGTATCTAAGACGTATCCTATTTATTATGTTTTAGCAAATGATCGGGATAAACGTTTACTCTGATAGCATTTAAAACTGTCACGCCCCGAATAGGGTTAAGACGTGTTCAGTTCTACCATGTATAATACTTAGGTGTTATACACTAAGGATACCCTAAACTATTTGTTTATTATGATCGTTTGCTAATCAATTTTAGATTTTGAAATCTTATAATTAGATTTTGAAAACATCCGATTAAGTAACAAAAAAATAACAAAGTACCAAAGGTAGGTAAAAATCAATACAAGGCATCAGATAAAAGCTTTTACAACCATGAGCATAAACTAAGCCCTCAAAAGAGAATACAAGTTTAAAAAGATAACTATAACTTTTATTCAAGAAGAACACATAATCCCATGTTTTTAGCCACTCCGCTTGTCAATTAGCTCATATTGATCCATCCCATACCTGAGACATGCATAAGCATCGAAGTCAAAATCATGAACACCTGAAAAAGAATGCATATGGTCATTCTGGATCAGAGGAAGAAAGTGGTAGCTTGGGATCTGGATCTACCGCATTAGATGATGAAGATGGAGAGTAGGACAAGGATGCATCTAGTGATGATGATGCTGGTGAGAAGGGTGATGATGATGCTGACAAGGAAGACAAGAAAGGATAACGAGTAGTTGCCAATGATGAGGAGGATAGCAATAGTGACGGGAATCCATATAATTGAATCCTGCATTTTTACTTTTTAGACTTTTTTTTTCATAAGAGCTTATGTAATCAAGTTTATGTAAAGAGACTTCCAGTTTTATATTTATTTTTATTATGTTATCTTTCCTTTTTCTTTATTTTTCTTTGATTTGGTGATAGTTCATGGATGAACAATGGGAAAGCAAAAAGGAAACTTGAATGTTAATGTGAAGGCTATGATATTCTAACTTCAAAAAAACAATATTTAGTTTTCTTTTCTTGATTTTATCTTTTTTTTTTATTCCTTTTCCCCTATTGTATATGTTTTATGACACTGGGGACAATATCTATTTGAAGTGTAGGAAGGGAGTTTGTATGCGAAGTATGGTTATGATGCCCTATCATCAAAATTCTTCATCAGTTAAACATGCTTTAAAAAACTCTCAGTTGATGCAAAATTTTTGAAAGTTTTTATTGGTATCTCTCATATTAAGTAATTAAGTAGCTATTTTTTACAGTTGTCCAATTTTGTTACTTGTTTTTGTACTTTCATTATTATGTTAGAATTGCATGGTAGAATCTAAATGGTGTAATCTTAGTTGTCATTTAACTAAGAATTCATGTGTTAGATTAGCATAAGGTTTGAAGTAGGAGCTAGTTAGCTAATCCCATAAATTTATCTTGTTGCATAGTTCTTTGTTCAATAATCTTGAAAGTTTAATTAGTTTCATGACAACTGAACTTATTAAATTATAAGCTCCTTTATCCGTTTTTAAAGAAAAAAAAAAAAGAAACAAAGAAATAGAGAAGACTTAAATAAGTGTGGGTTTGATGGGGTCCCTTTAAAACTTGGTTACTTAAGGTTTGTCTCACTTGGTATCGACCGACTGGGGAAATATACTTATCAAAATTGTTATTGTTTAGAGAGTCTTGTATCCTGAGTAATTAGGCCCACGGGATGCCCTGAAAAGGGAATAACATCTATTAACTTAGGTGACAAATCCAGGATTATCAACTAAAAGCTTGCTACATGGGTTGCAAGATTCACTGAAAACTAGACGTTTAAATATATTCATAGTGTAGAAGGGGCTAAGGGTGTATGGATTGACACTTGAACTGAATTAGGATTTAGATGATTGATGATTTTCTATGCCTTCATGTTAAGGAAATGGGATTGGCTAATTCTCTATTACTTGAAGATCTTGTATCTGGTTTATTATATGTGAATCCCTATTTAAATGATGAAGGTAAAGACTAGATTATTTAGATTAACTTTGAAATTCTAACAATTTAATGGAAGGACATATCACACAAGTAGAATAGGATAATAGTACATTAAAGTATAAGGTCAATTAATGGAAATTTTTACATTAAACTGAGAGATACATTAATTTGTATCTATCATAGAAGAATGCATCAACATGAATAGTTTTGGTATTCCAAGTTTTTATTTTCTTTTATCATTTATCAGCTGGTTTGTTTGATAACAAGCAAAGCTTAAGTGTGGGGAAGTTTGATAAGGCTAATTTACCATACTCATTTCGAATTTATTTATGGTTGATTATGCTTTGATTCATGATTTATTTAAGAGAATTGATACTTAATTAGAAAATATATTCGTTTTAGGTCTAAAAAAGAAGAAACATAAACCTTTGGATCAAATTGGACAAGATTAGATTTGAAACATATCAACCAGGTATGATCAAGCCCGTGAGAGGGACGGTGATCTCTTTGGACTTATATAAAGAGGAGATTACATTCGTGACAATGAAGAAACGATGAGAAATTTTACTATAGAGAAGATCATGGGCTCACATACACTCATTATGAAGACAATGATCTTCTTCGATCTTAGAATCAAGAGTAAAAACGACCGTTATTTGCTAGAGATGAGAAGGTCATAGTGGAAATAACGGCTGTATCACGGTCGTTATCCAGGTGGTGATCCCCATTCACTTATCATAAGTGAGTCAAACAGCAGTTATCCATGAAGACTTTTTAGAGCATAAAGAAGATCACGGCTTCTATCGGGTCGTGACCATAGGGGGGACTAATTTGTGAAAGCTTATGAAGATTCAATTACGGCCCATGATCTTCTTTGAATAATTGTTTCTGAGAAGATAATGGGCTGTGTACGGCCATGACAGCGGTTATTTGTGGCATATTTTTGCACCATTTCGGATTTTAACACCTTTTTAAAGAGAGATGAAAGCCAATTGAATGTATCTTCACCTATCAGACATACCTAATGGAGAAGAGATATAAGTACTTTGGTGAAATATTATGAGGAAGGGAGTTAAAAATTAATTTTAAGAAGAAAATACATTTTTTTTATCGTTTTTGGTACTCCCTAGAAATTTGTTCCCTTGTGCAATAGAGTGCATTGTACAAGCATATTGAAGGAATATTGTATTAAATATGGAGTTGAATCATTGATTAAGGGTTGTTTTCCTGTTCTTTCTTCTTAAGTTTTACATTCATTGTCATGTGTTGTTTTCTTTACATTATGCATCAGTAGTTGCTAGGACTTGCAGCCATGGTTAACATGTACATGTAGGAATTAAATGCTCATTGTTGTAAAATTCTCTAATCTCTACTATTACTAATGTATTCTGATTCTAGGTAATGCACAACTTAGGTTCAATCAAATTTCACAGGATGCAATTAAGAAATCTACCTATGGAATAGATCAAGGCTATAGAGAGAGGTTGCTTATAATGCCCAGAGATAGGGTTGTGAAACCTTCTGCATATGTAATTGAAATTACTCTTTGGGGTCATGTTTCTAAAGTAATTCTAGTTGGCTGTTAACTAGAAAGAGATTCTAGTTCGACAAGGCTAGGATTAGGGTTCAATAGACTTGAGAGAGTTATCGATCTAATTGGTGGAATCCCATAGTTAAGAAGGATACAACAAATAATAAAGTTATGATATATGTTAATATAATGGCGAAGAAAGTTGTTGTATTGTTAGAATAATCTTAATTCGTTTATCACTTTAATGAACTTAGTTGTAGTTAATAATTAATTAGTTGATAAATTTTGATTGCTGATTTGAATTAATTTACTAGATAATATTCAATAGGGTGAGTAATAGTAGTTGTCGAGGATCCCAAGGAATAAGACCGTATATTTCATTCCTATACTACAATAATATGTACACTTGCGTAGCATTGACTAGATCATAGGAAAGAGATAATATGAATTAATTTAATTAAAACTCGATTATAAATAACGCAACCAGCTTTAGATCTTCATGATTCTTCTAATGCACTTATTTATGTTGATCCTTAATAAACATATTAGATAAATAATATGCTTCAAATAACATTAAAATACTAACATGTATCATAGTTCAATATTCGATATTGTTGTAGCTTCATTATGCTAGATATTTTATATCTATCACCCTAAAATTAGGATCATTTATAACCCGTCATATGGTCATAATGAGTTTGAATGCAGTGAGGTTAAAAAGTACTAGAAAACCACAATTAATATCATTCATAACTCTAAGGACAAACATATTCTATATATAAATCTATCAACTGAAGTACATAACTGATATTTCCTTATTATCAATATAACCAAATATTAAATACACATAAATAACTAAATATAATACAACGAGGATCTATGCCCTAAAACCATCATTAGGATCACATGCAAACTAAGACAAAATAAGCTGAAGTTCCTATAATCTCAATAAAATAAACTATAAATTGAATCAATAGTTTGTTGAAACATCACATCTACACTACCGTCTTCCCCATACTCACAACAACATTGTAACCAGTAAAATCAAAAGCCACGATATCATCATCAAAACTTGAAAAAGAAGGAATAAACTAGAGTGATATTCACATATATCTTAACCACATGCATGTGATCAAGAATCAACACATTCACATGCAAACATTAAACTAAAGTAACAACCAACAATTTATTATTCTTTAATTTATATCAACCAAACAATATAGGGATAACTCAGCATCCCACCACACATATACGAATGTTGAGTACATTCCAACATTCATGAATCTATGAGTCCATATCACCTAGATCAACTAAATCTTATCCAAGTGCAACTCCATACAGGATAACACCACATAAAAATCATTTGGGTACCATGATAGCATTACCAATACTCTATACCTACACCAAGCATATACACCAAACAAATTTTATAGCTAAGTACACAATTAATTAGTTCATAATTTTACAAGCACAAGTAACAAATAAGGTATGCATACCTTACACACTACCATCTCGAACTCAAACATCTAAAATTCTCTAAAATTGATTTACAATATACCTAAAGCATTTAGAATTGTTTACGCTTCCAAACTCACATCTAAGTCATGTTTCTTGCTGTTGTCATTCTTATACTACATTGTTATTGAATTTTCGAGTAAATCACTCAAATTTAATTATAGGGTAGTTCAAAGTTTGTATAAGATACATCTATATGCTTAGCTCAAATGTTATATTATAAAATATTAATTTAAATAAGAAATTGGTGTTTAATTTGACGATATTTTGATTTTAAGGTCTTAAAGTGTAAGTAAATCTTAAAGAAAGGAGGTGAATAGGTTTTATGAGTTTTAGAAAAGAATATTACTAGTGTGAAAGAAGTTGTATCATACACAACCTGGACATGATCATGCTAAGAAGTCATGTCTTGATTACAGCCTAATCAAAAGACTGTGTAGGAGGTTGTGTTATGAACTCAAACCTCTATTAGAGGTTATGTTGGTATCAGAGGCTCAACATAACTTGAACACAACCGTGTTAAGGGTTGGTGTTAGCTTAGTAATATTAGTTTCAAAATTTTCCTCCATCACTTTACCTACAAATTAATCCCTTACATCATATACTCACAATTATTAACCATACTTCATTAGAAACTTAAAAGCAAAAGTTCCCTACAAGATTTTCCAACCAAATCCAAACTACACAAGCGCTATAAAAAACTTATAAGTTTTCTTAATTTTTAATTCTTGAATACTCTCTTACTTTAATAACTACTATTGCAAACATGATTCAGTCTTATGTCATGAAAATATCCGTTTCCATCAAGAATTCCCACAAACATTCTCTTAAACAACATTAACTTACTAAAGGCAAGATTGTACATCTGAGAACTCATAATTTCTTTTTGCTAAACATTGCTATGAGTATAAAAATTTAATGAATCCATCCTTAGTTTTTTTTCCTTATATGTATATTTTTTAGGGAAAAACGAAGGAGAAAAGTACTTAGCAATTCAATTTGTGAAAAGTACTGTGTTATGGGAAAATGTGTTATAAGTGTGAGAGGATGACACTCTCTAGAGAGAGAGAGACAGAGAGTGATGTCATGCTAGTTTAGGTTCTTTAGATTATTTGTCTTGGTGAAAAAGACTCTTTTACCATCATCTTGATTTCCTTTTAGTTTTCTTTATTATAAGGTTATTTCATTATATTTAAACTAAACAGATCTCCTTATGATCTATAATTGCATAAGAATTTATTATTTAAAATATTATAATACAAATCTCCAACGCATAAATCTCTATGCCAAGTGCCCTGTGTTCATATCTCCTTCATCCTCTTTACATCTTAGGTGTACTCTTAGTTATCTTACCACAAATTGACATATTAAGTAAAGGCCGATGAGGTCATCTTGACTTTAGTGTCTTATTACAATCGCATTACTCAAAGACAAAAAAAATTGTAACAAGTATTACATGCTACCCAATTTAAATATTCCTATATCCATCTATTATTCTTGAAAATATGAATCTTTGTTCTAATCTTCTTTACGCCCTTATTATAACTTGTGCATTAATAGTATAAGAGAGTTTCAAACTAGTTTTAAGATGGTTTTAAAAATACACTTGCAACTTGCTACACTTGGTTTCAAAACGTCTTTGGAAAGAAAAGCACATATTAGGTGTATGAACTTATGCAAACTCAAGTTAAGAAGAAGATTTGTTTGATTTATATCTTTATTTCAGCAAATAGACAACTATGGTAAATTTGGGCTATTAATTAGTGGTTTTTGCCTATTTTGCATTATATATGTATTAGGATTTGTTTTCTTGTAGTTTCATATATAAGTTTTGCATATATTATCTATTTTTTATCTAGTATCTAATTTGTAGTTGATCCACATCTGATTTGTATAATCTATTTATGAGTATATATTTCTTCCTAAACAGCCATGTTAGAATAGGCAGCCAATAGATGCCAAACTAACAACAAAATGACAAGCCATATTAATAGTCGTTGTTTATTTTGCATTATATGTATTAGAATCTGGTTTCTTGTATTTCTATAGATAAATTGTTATATATTGGGTAGAGTGAGGAGGAGAGGTGAAAACTCTATGGATTTAATTAGTTGACTTTGAGAAGTTGCAATAGAACCATTAACCATAACTATTACATTATAGTGGATTCATTTAGTGATGCGTTGGAAGAGATGGAAAATGATTTTTTTTGGAAAAAATGGGATAGAAAATAACCAGTGGCAATTTTTCTATCAGCCTCTATAAGGTGTTGGTCTCCGTAGCATAAGAAATTAGATAAATGAAGTCAGAAAGAGTTGTGCTAAAATTGCATATGTGTTAATCTCTACTAAGTGTCGATGATGCAGAGCAGATTGTGAGCTGGTTTCTAGATAAATTAGATAAATCTAAAAAGCCCAAGAGGAAATAAATGCGTAGCCCATCTTCTAGAAGCCATAACTTTTAACATACAACTTTGTTTTCTTATAATCATATATGCATGCAAAGCTCTTTTAGTGATCTATAAATCTTGCAATAAAAATTGATTTTCATGCCTAAAAACCTTTGTTTAGCCCCAAACCAAGCCTCTATGTTTTAGTCCCAATTTTTGTATTTTGAACGCTTAAGGTTTTTTTTTTTTTTTTTTCAAAAGATGATATATAATTATCCTCTTCTTACTAAAAAAAAAAAAAAAAAAGTTTATCACATAATATTTCTAAATTCCTTGAGTGAAAATTTTCCTCAATTTTGTTTTAGTTTATAAGATTAATCCTTGATTGATCTTGTCTGTTACACTACTCGCTGCATCAGTCGATTGCAACTGATAACATTTATTTATTTATTTTCTGTCTAAAAGATTTTCTAGAATTTTTTTTAGCAAATTTTAGTTTGCTATATATCGTACGCATTAGTACAGATTACAACAATTATTAGTTGATGAATATTACTATTTGTAAGCATCATTTTGCTCTATTTTTTTTTTCCCAAAAATTCGCATTGCTTTACAATTTTCAATTTTGGATGCTTAGTGCCTAAATATTTGTAGAATCAACAGACAATTGAAGATTATATTCTAGTATTGATGTGTGAATAAATGGAATGTGATAAATTTCATATCCTTTTGCTGTATCAATTGGTATCATAGTTGTGTTCACTCTTGGAGTGTCATGGTACCATGTAAGTAGGCCAATCAATGATGAGCGGTGGTAGAGATCTATAATCGTGATGATTTGAATCAAAGGTTTATACAGTTGATCGAAAAATGGTTGGATGCATCTTTAAAGCATTGATTAGATGCTATGATGGATCGACTTACAAAGAGGATGGGTACGCTAATGGGAAATTAGAATAGGAATGTTGACCTTGGACATAGAAGAAACCTTAACCAATGCTTGATCCTGATGAGGTAGAGGATGATTCCTCTTTTGTTGAGGAAGTGGAGCATTATGAAGAATTGCCATGCTGGCATGGTTGACATCATGTTGAGGAAGATCAAAGACAATGGGAAACTAGGATGAAAACGAAGAAAAAGTTGCTTTGGTCTTACTCTTATGAAGACCTAACTTTTGAGAATAAAGAGGAGGACATGGTTGTTTTTGAGGCTATTGCTAATAAAGGACCATTTTTTGGCACTAAGTATATTGAAAAAGAGTTTCTAATGGAGATGGTAGGGAAACATTGGTGGGTAAGGAGGTTACTGAAGAGGTTGTAGTACCTAAAGCGGCGAGTGCATAGTGATAGAGTTTTGTGATGTGTTTCTTATGAGTTATTGGATGGATTAACTTTGTTACATGATATCTAGCATTAGATTGATCTTAAATCTAGAGTTGCACTTCCTAATTGTCCACATTACAAAATGAGTCCTAGAGAGCATGAGGAGTTAATGAGGCAAGTTGAGGAGTTATTGGCTAAGGGATTTATTCGGGGAGAGCCTAAGCTCTTGCACTTTTCCTGCCCTTCTAACACCAAAAAAGGATGACTCATGGCGTATTTGTGTAGTTGATTTCTATCAATTCTTTATGGTGTGGTGAAAATTCAAGGGCATTTTTTTGTCCACTATGTGGTGGATGATGTGGTGGAAGAGATGACAAATGATATTTTTGGAAAAATGGTATTGAAAATAACCAATGACAATTTTTATGTCGGTCTCTATAGAGTGTTAGTCACCATAACAAAGAGGTTGGATGAATGAAGTTGTGTAGGGTTGTGCTGAAATTGCATATGTGTCGATCTCCATAGAGTGTTGATCATGACTAGTAGCGTTTATTTATATTTTTTCTGTCTAAAGGATTTTTAGGAAGTTTTCTTTTCGGCAAATTTTAGGTTTTAGTGTATATTGTATGCTTTACGACAAATTAAATAGTTATCAATTGAGGTAAATTATTATTTGTCGTGAGTTGTTTTTTCTATTTTTTCCAAAAATTTAAATTACTTTATAGTTTTTTATTTTGAATACCTATTGTCTAAGTTTCACAAAATCAATGGACAATTGACGATCATATTCTGGGATTTGTACGTAAATTAACGGAATGTGATAAATTTAATATCTTTTTGCTGCGTCATTTAGTCTTGCTCATGATGTTTTATTTCCTATCCCTTTAGGTTTCATTTCATTATTCCAAGGTTTATTTGCATATTTTTATTATAACGTAAGATATACAATAAAAATTCAAACCCATTACAAACGAAGAGGTTTGGCTGAATGCGAGCTTACCAACAAATATTAACTTACATTATGCAGCACAATAATAACATCTAAAATTGTCAAGTTTATAGCTGTCTGGACATATAGATTTATATCTATATCCTTGTATAATCCATCTGATGCATCGATCGAACAACTATGATAACAGAAATTCATATATAGAAAAAAAAAAATGTCAACTAAATTTAAAAGGTTTGAACAGTTACTCCAATATCATATGAAATATCGTAACTAATAGTCCCTAAAACCATGTAAGGGCATACTTAAAACCATACAAGCAAGATGGATCATGTCAGCCAATCTCGTTTCATTTGAAGGAAAAAAAAAAAAGCAGATTGGGCATAAAATTTCAACTCGCTTTAGTATGCAGGCCATTATGGCTCGCCTTACATTACCCAGGGCTAAAGTAAGCTAACCTTCGCTTAAGGGTCGAGTTGGTCTACGAACCCACAGATGTTTTTTCTTATAGATATAAGAAAACCCATGAAAGTTTGAATAAATAAACAAAAAGTTAGTAACAATAAATAATTGTATGTCAATATTGCGTTAAAAAGATCAATTAGATTAAAATAATAATAAAGTGAAATATTAATGCTAAATAAGAATTATTTTCACTAATCTTATATATATTTATTTTTTTATCCTATATGTTAATATTTTTTTTTATTTTCATTGAAAATAATATTGATAATGACAAAATGTACATAAATTTTTGCAAAAAAAAAAAAAAAAAAGATACCTAAAGTTTGGTTTTGAATAATTTAGTACTTGAAGAAAGTTTTTCTTAACATTTTTTATACCTGAGGTTTGGTTTTGACAATTTTAGTACCTGAGCAAACTTTTTGTAGACTTTTTTTCATACCTCATTTCGCTTGCTTTTATTATGAAAAAAGTTAACGAAAACTTTTTTTAGATACCAAAATCATTATAATCAAACTTGAGATATGAAAAAAGTTAACGAAAACTTTGTTCAGGTGCTACATTGTTCAAAACCAAACTTAGATACCTAATTGTTCATTTTGTGAAAGTTCATGTACCATTTTCGTTATTAATGCAAATAATTTTATATTTTAGGCTGATTTATTTTAATAAAATATTTTTTAGAAAAAAATATATTTTTATTTTTTTCCATGTTTGGTTTAAGAAAAATAAGATAAATATTGGAAAATATTTCCCCATGTTATGGAAAACATAGACTCATCCATAGCTTATTTTTGTAAAACAACTTACAGACGATAAAAGCATAAGTCATTTCTCCATCAATTTACCAGTTCTATCAAGCGACATTATTATTTATTATTATTTTTAATATTTTTCCTTTAGAAAGTTTTATTTCTCATTATAAAATATGTAATTTTTTTTCATACTTAAAATATAAGAGTTATCTTAAAGTTATACAAATAGAGGAAAATTATTTTCATAAAATTAGCTAAACATTTAAAAATATACTACTTTCTAGGAAAGGTTTTCAAGGAAAGACATTTTTCATTAAGAAATAGTTTTGGTCAAAACAAATGACACATTAGTAAAATTACATAGCAATAATAAATTAAAAAAAAAAAAAACCTTTAGTGAGTTGGTGGATTGGCTGGCATAACCATTCCCATGCAGTCGGACATGCCAAAATTTTTTGTTGCTTTATAATAAGGCCAAAGCAGGCTTGCCTGCATAAATTGTGGACTAAAATTGGATGGGGCAAGATGGGTTGCTTAACCTACTATATTATAGCCATACTTATTGTTCAATGTATGTACAATAAGTGCAGTTCAAACTAAGAATAAGTTTAATGATATAACTAAATCAATAGGTGCTTATATATAGAAATGGCCAATACGTCTATTTATTTACTTTTTCTTAATTTTTATTCGCCTGCCCATTTAAAATATTATAACATTTTTTTTTTGGCAGAAAAAATACTATACCATTTAGTCAATGATTATGGTTGAAAAAAATAAAATAGTGCCACAATGATGCAACAGGATATTGATAAACTTAAAAAAAAAAATCTCAATTATTAACTTATAAATTTAGAAAATTAAGAGAAGAAAATCGAGAAGATTCAAATAAGTGCATGCATTATTAACACTTGCGGATAACTTCTTCATTGGTTTTGTTCTCATTTAATTTATATAATTTTATTAGTCATATTAAAATGTGCACATAGTTAGGTAATTTGACCGTTCCATTACCATCTGTTGCACGCTTGCGAATCACATCAGGGGGGAGTTAGTGAGAAACAAAATCCAGCAAGTACGGAATCAGATTTGATAATTAGGTCTAAATCATGCTTAATTAATTAATGTCAGATTTGTCTAGGTTGTGTATCATAATCAGGTGGAAGAATGTCACTTTCCTTTTGGATTCTTTAGCTGAGAATCACACTTTTGTTGCCAAACACACTTTTAAAAGTTGGGACGCTCCATCTCCATCCAAGATTTCTGTAGGAACCTCGAGACTTCGATTTGATCCTTGCTGACATATAATTATAATTATGTGGTGTTAGATGTCACGGAGTGCGCCTACGTGACGTCAAGACCCGAGAGCGTGTTTTTCATGCACGAACAGCGCGGATACGAGAATAAATCATCGCATTACCGCTGAATCTGAATGTAATATAAAGTTTTGTTTAAATCATAATATTCGACGATACTGGAAAAATCGAAGCGACAATTACAAAATATATTCATAAAAATCTCCATTAGGTACTCATATTGTGATACTTCTCAAATATAAATCGTGAAACTCTAATCATAACGACGTCTTTTGGTGTAATAGCTTGAAGTTCGTCGGAACTCCAGACTTAAGCATGTTCTGTGCAAAATAATGCCATGATGGTTGACCCCCTAGAACGTATTGATACTAAAAGGACAACACCATATGTCGATAAATAACATTATTATACGTTGCGGGATGATGTTTTATATATTTTAGTATAAATTTGCAAGTAAAGCACCGTTCAAATTAGTGGTCATACGTGAATAGATTTAATTATATCTTTAAGATATAATTTTAACCATTTTAATTTTTAAAAACTATGCATATACATCTTAATTTGTCACCAATTCTAGAAAATTATTATTATAAGGGAAAATTACAAAAATATGACATGCGTTTTAGTACATTTATAATTAAGTGGCCTGAATTTTAATTTTTCAAAAATACATGACTTGTGTTTTCATATTTTGACAAACAAATGACTTGAGTTTTATTTTTGATAAATGCATAACCTATGTTTTGTATTTTATAAAAAATAACTTGTTTTTTGTTATTTAACAAATATACTGCCTATATTTTTTCACTTTATATTAATAATAAATAAGAGACATGTGAAAAAATATATATAATGTATTTTTCAAAAATTAAGAATCATGTTATTTTTTTTGTAAAAATACAAAACACAAGTTATGTATTTGTTAAAAATAAAATTCAGATTGATTGTTTGCTAAAATGTTAAAAGACAGATAATGTTTTTATCAAAATATAAAACACAAGTTACTTATTTATGAAAAGCGGCAAAACATTGCAATTAACCTATATTATAAATGGTGTTTTTGATAACAGATTTAGAATTCCAGCAAATAAAGCTACGTACTTGTATGTTTCTAAAGTGAAAAAAGCCGACCTCTTCAGAGTTTAAAAATCTATCAATAGACAGCCATCTCGTATGGACGTATACGTCCAAAATCATTCCATTATATTTGAATTATGGGAAAGCTGTTTGGAGAGCACGAATTCACACGATCCAATGCAAAAAATGTAATAACTTATTTTTCCAGGTCAAAAAGACATATTTGGAGAGAGTTGACTTCTGGCATTCGTACAAGGAAAGGAATTCGCTTATACACACACACAAACACACACAATGATCCATAAATAAATAACATATAATATGTAAGTGTAAATACATATGAATGAATAGTTTTTAACATAATTATTATTTTTGCATTATATCTATTATATATAATAAAGTGTTTTACTTTTTTAAGTTCTTACGAAAGTGAAATGTTTAATTGTTTGAGATCTTATATAAAAGGTTTCAAAAGTGAATTATTATTATTATGTAATAAAATAAGAATACTATATAAAAAAAAATGAACTTATACGACTTACTGACAAAGTATTAAAATATTTAAAAAGGTGAAAAAATTTCTTAAAATGGTGCTGTAACGTTGAAAAATGTTATGAAAGAATTGTCAAATGGGAATGGGACCCTAGCGATTAACACAAGACCTACGATATTTATAATGCATTCCACGTATTTCGTGGAATATGGGCAATGCCTCGCGGACACTGTGCACTGTCTGATGGGACATCACTAGGGACTGTAGAAATGTATACGAAGGTCGGTGCCGTCAAGCGACATCCTATTTTCAAAAGAACTATGTTATATGTTATTGGTGCCACTATGTTCAAGTGCAATAACTATCTTTCTTCAAAATCAAGGGGTGGAAAATATTTACATTATCTTTTCTAATATTTTTTTCATATATTTAACAGCAATAAATACATTAGAAGATCTATGTTTTCTCATATATATTTTTTAATATTTTAGTACTGATGTTTTTTATTTTTTTTTTCCTTTCATGATAAAACCAAAATTTTGAAATGAGTTAAAATAGGACCTCTTATTATTTAATATTACAAGTGTCATCAAAGTTTAGGCCCTCAAATGAAAAATAAAAAATTAAATGAAATCATAGGTCCCTATATGGGGGGTGTGTGTACATATTTATACAGATCTTAAAACAATAAGACATGAAAGATTTAGGTCATTCTGTTGTTTTTCACTTTCTTCGTTTTGTAATTTATGTTTTAATTACCTAATTTTAATGATCTTATAAAGACTGACAAGGACCCATTTTTATATGTTTTTGTAGTGTTAGGTAAAAAACTTTAGAAGCATATGTTAAAAAAAAAAAAAAAAGGGATTCTCTTAGTATGTTTTTCCCTAATTTATAATGCTAATCGTCATTAAGAACTTCCAAATATTATTATTTTTACAAGCATCCAACAAGATCAGCTAGCTTATGGCTGCAGTAATTTACAAAACTTTGTTAATAAGATTTGGATGCCTTAAATTTTCTTTCTTTTAAGCTATAAATCCCATGTTACAACACTTTGAAATGTCAGCCTTACCTTATTACAAGTTTTTGCAGTTATTGGACAACTTCTCTTTCCATTCTTCTTCAATTCTTCCTTCACCTAATGAAAGACATGATTTAATCCATACTTAGTGCTAATTTTTCATTAATCTTACTTAATTAACATTAATAGAGGTCACTAAGTGTTTAGGGTTTTAGAAGCTTATCTTAAGCTTGGAAGGGTTTTCTAGAAGGGGAAAGAGGTAGAAATTGGAAAAGAATAATATGTGTGTGTGTGTATCTATATATATATATATATATATATATGTGGGGAGAAATGCCAGGGTTAGGATTTCACAATAGAAAATGTTGCCTTTTTTATATCATGCCAGATGGCGAACTGTCAAGTGTTCAATTTCCTTATTTAAAACCTTAATTAGTTTATGTTTTTAAATTTTGACATAGATGAAGTTATAACACAATTATTCAACTAAAATTATTATGAGTATTTAAATAATTTCCACAATTTCACATTTCTATGGTTTCTCGACTAGGGGCAAATTGGTAATTTATAAAATATAAGGCTCTAGATTGCATTGTCTTGATATCTCTTGTGAGATTTTCATCTAAAAGTATTATTGAACTCTAATTTACCTTTATTTGGTATTATTGAATTGCTTTGGAATTTCAAACATTTGGGTTCTCAAATTGGGGTATAATTAACATTTGGTCATTTGAGCTCTATCAAGACTTCAATTGGTTTTAGATGACTTCAAATGATTTTGATTTTTTTATGATTATTGTCTAGATCATTTCATTGAGCATTTGCTTGGATAGTGAAAAAGACTACCTTGGTTAATAATCTCACGGTTTTTTTACAATGAATACTTGTTAAGCCCGAAGCATTAATTATATTAAATTAAGGCGAACCTAAGGCAAAAGGCTAATGTTCCTTATGATACTTGAATTTGACTAATTATTTAATTAATTATATTTCTTGCAAATTGTCAATGTTAGTATTCAAACAAATTTTTTAAGATCATTTACTATGCTTATATTAACTCTATATTGAATGAAATGTCCTAACTTTTTATGCATAATTTAAATTTCATTTGTGTATGTATATATATTGATTGATTGAATTATATATGAATTTGTGTTAGACGTTTAGTTAAAACAAATTGAATGTGTTAGCATAAAATAGTATTTGTATTGTATTGTATTGTTTGTTTGTGTGTAAGTTAAGCCACGATCTCATCAAAACGGACCAAACCCAAACTCTAAGTAGGTTTTTAAACGCAAACCTAAGCCTAAACGCTAAAATCAAGCCCAAACCAATGCCAATTCCAAAGCCAAAAGATAACTATCAAAGAGAAAAAAAGTCAAAGGCAGCATTTGGCTAAATATTCAATTTAAACTTTGCAAAACTCAAATCTAAAATAGAGCCTAATCGACGTTCTCTACAAGTCCAAATACCCCATCCTTTTTATTCAATTTTCTTTCATAATTTCATCAAGAACTCCTTGAAACCTTCATCTACAAGTTAAGAAAGCTTAAGGAAAAGTTTGCATGCTTTTCTAATCAATCTATTCATTTGTTCCTTTATGGATATAAACCGGTTTCAATGAAATCTTAGGGAGTTGAAGGTTATTTTGATGAGCTAAATAAATCTTTAGGACTTAGATGAGTTCTTAGAACTTGTGTTATATGAGTTGATGTGGTTCTTTGATAGATAAGTGAGTTGATATGGTTTGTATGGTGCTTCAATGTTGAAATTGAAGTAGTGAATGTTGTTGAATGAAATAGAGGTGAAGTTTATGTATGTATGATGTTGATAAGTAGATGTGGTGAGTGGGTGTAATCTTATGGAAACAAAAATGAGATGTTTAAAGGTGAATGTGTGTATGCTCTGTTTTTCGAAGGGAAACACAAGGGGAACATGAGAGAGTACATCTAGTCATGTAACACACTGAATACTGTACATGAGCCTATTCGAAGAGAAGCACGTGGTGTACACGACCACTATATTTAATTGTGCTTCTCATTATTTGGAAATCGAATGAAAAACTGTGACAGCACAGTTGGAACATGGCCAATGGTATCACACTGTATTTCTCTCTGATTTTTAAAGGAATTAACTTGCATATGAAACACGGCTAGAACATGGCCACTTGTATTGGACCATGCTTCTCCCTGACCTTTGAAACACTTTGCAATATTAAGAAACATGAGAAGAACATGTTTGATTCATCTAGTCATGTTTCGCTTTTATTTCCAACTCAAGGAGAAGCATGACTATAACATAACTTGTTCTATCACGTCGTGCTTCTCATTGAGCTCCAAAAGCAAAAGAAACACAAATGAAACACAGCTTGATGTTTTTGGCCATGTTTCTCATTCTTTTGAAACATCAGGAGGGATATGGCCGTGTTCTTGCCCATGCTTCTTGTGAAAAAATAAAATAAAATAAAATAGGAATAAAGAAATGAGTTGTATAAATATATGAGTAACTCCAAGTTAAGTGTTGATGAGACAAATGCCAAAGCTTAATGTATGATAAATAGACTTAATTTTTTTATTTATGATTTAATATTAAGTCTTATATGAAATGATTTCTTATAATAGATTCGTATCCTTAGTTTAGTACATCAAACGATCTTCTACATGCTATTTTAAGTACGTAGTAACTTGATTGTTGGTTGATAGGTTAGGCATACTTAGATCAACTAATAATAAAGATGACTTAAATATGTTTGAAATTGTTTGTGCATATGCCCTTTGATCCAGTCCGAGGAGCAGCAACCCTGTTGATGATGTTAACATGGTAATTGGGTGCTTAAGCTACCTTTGTCATGATTTGTAAGTAGCTCAGCGGATAGTCAATACAGGAAATGGTATCGATATAATGTTCACTTATTCTTAAGGAAGTAATATGATTTAGTTTACGTTTATATGACCGATTGAACCATGTGATATTATGGATTAAGTTAAGTAAAGATAAGAAACGAATATAAACCTTAGATGGAGCTATTTTTTCCTTTTCAGTTAGATATAGGAGATTAGGTATTCCAGCTACCTATATTAACCTCTTAAGCAACTGTTGTTACTTAGGATCATCAAGTTCTCTATGGCTTATCTCTAGAGTTTAAATACTCCTATGTTGATTTGATATACTTAATTAATAAAGTTAATAACTTAATGGTTGTTGCATTTCATTAGACTAGGAGTATGTGTCACTCTGTATTTGTTTGTGTTATTTGTGTACTGGGCTTGTGGTTCACATTTTCCTACTACAGGTGTTGATGAGGATGGGTTTTATGTTCAATTGGATTATGGGGTTGACTTTAAAGAGCTTTTGGATAAATGGGATGATAAGGGATCATAACCTTGGAGTTGATATTTTTGTAATAGAATAGTAAATATGTTTTTCGTAAAATGATGTAAGTTTTATTAAAGATCTTTCAAACTTGTATGTATTTTTGTTAAGGCTTGATCACAAGCCTTTGATTTGTAATCTATATATATAGTCTTTTATTATATTTTGAATGGACAATAGACCTTTGTAACAATATATATGATGCTACTCTTAATGAGTAATTTTTGGTAAAGGTTCTTGTGACATATTTAGACAAATATTCTATATGAATATCTTCTTTAAAGATAGTTTTACATGTAATACTTCAGGATTACATGTGGTCGAGACTGGATAAGCTTGGACTTAGAATTGAGGCGTGATGGTTTTTACATTGAATTATTTGTTAAATTGGCTTTTAGTTTCTAACCAACTATGGCCACTCACATGCGTCCTAATCGATTATTATGGTGAATATATAAATTCGATATTATTCAATAAAAGCATTCCTCAACTAATCAAATGTTTATATTATGGCGTATAAATAAAGAACATGAAACCATATAAAAAAAAAAAAAAAAAAAAAAAAAAAAAACTTATTTCCAACTAATCCAACGTCATACATTACGGTGTAATCAGAAAAACTCCCTATATAAGTCTAGTTTGAAATAAAGAATAATAATATAAAAAGCTTTAGTCGATTGTATATGAAACTTATCCGGTCGGTGAACTTTAACATCAGCAAACTGACTAAAGCTTTGCATTTTTCCATTGGTCAATTAATCAAACAAATCTCGGTGTGGGACACATTGATCTTCAAATTCTAGATACCCCCTTATTAATTTGGGTTTGCCAAAATTGGGTGTTTATAATCGTCGACAATACCTGTATCACGAATTACAAGGAGTCTAAGTTACATCTAGCAACACTAAATCTTTGAAACATCCAATGGATTAGTTTGAAATGTTTTATAAAAACTTTTAGTAGAGTCTAAAGTTAACAAAGTTTAACTCATATTCACACGCTCGCACACGGAGACACAAACGCGCGAGCGAGTCAGACAGCATCTACAAGCAATGGCCTGATTTGGTCGCGACATTTTTGGACTTTATATGTATGAAATCAGCCACCGTCGAAAGTTGATCAAATTTCGTGGAACACACGATCTATTCTTATTCCACATCATATCGATGGATATTATGGAAGATTGAACACAGACATACAAAGTTCAACTGCAACTGAAATTCTTGTGTGTATTTGGTCATAGTGTCTACTGTTGGGAATGACTATATGCTTTTCAAGCATTGTCCCACATTGCTTGGAAAACTAAGTTTTGTCATGTTTATAATAAACTCTCCTTCTATATGGTTTCAAAAAAATACATGAGTGGGTTTTGAAAAAATCACCACACGCGCGCCGCCGGCCTGATTTGGGGTTTTCTTTGAATTTGATTTTTGACAAATCGTGTTTGAATTAGTCCAATAAAGAAACGTGTTTTGAATCATTCAAAAACGAGCATTATTTTCCCAGAATTTGATTTTTGACAAATCGTGTTTGAATCAGTCCAATAAAAAAACGTGTTTTGAATCATTCAAAAACGAGCAGTTATTTTCCCAATTTGAAAGGCATGATCTCTATATTGTGCCCTGATTTTTCTCAACGGATATTTTAATTATATACCTTCTTCATCATTTTCAATCATGTATAACTTTTTCCTGTGAAATCCAACTTAGAGAACTTCATTTGTGACTCATTGAATAATTCACTTCCAAATAGTATAATATTTTCTTGTGTTTCTTATCGAATTCCTATTGATTTTTGAAATTTTGTAATTTCATAACTTGCAAACCAATCATTGAAAATTTCTTGTTGAAATGTTAATTTAAGTTAAAATTATACAAATGAACATCATCATTCTCTTTTTGGCACGCTTGTCTAGCTCTTTTAATTTTTTTTAATATTTTCTAAATCAATATAATTGTAAGCTTATAATTATGACAAAATTTTGCAAGACACTAAAATGCACTAGGACTAAAGTATAGGCATCAGAATCCAATCAAAGCTAAACTACAGACACTAGAATAAAAAAAAAAAAAAAAAAAAGAGAGAGAGGAAGGAACTAAATTTTAGAAGTAAATAATAAATTGCAAAAAATAAAAATAAAAATATAGATTTAAGCCACTAAAATTGAACATATAGGCATTTTATATGCCTTTATCCCATAATTTTTTATCATGCGATTGCGGAAACATAACTTCTTAGTCAAGTCAACCAAACACGGTTGAACGTGGAAAAAAGAAAACTTAGGAAAAAAAAACAACAAACACGAGAGTGGAGGGCAAGTATGAAATTGCTGGTGTATTTCCTGAGAGAAGTTCTTTAGCAGTGAGATCTTTTGCCAGAGAAAATTTAACGCTTCACATCATAACAAGATAACTTCCACACGGGATTCATATATATCCTCTCCATTTTAGGACCACGAGACTTAAGTAGTTCCTTAATTTTATCACGTGCCAAAACCTATATATGCTATAGATAAGAAAACTTGTGCTTACGTTTCTGTGTTGGAATATATATATTTGGTTTGTGATTTTCATATCATTTTAACATCTTATTTTTATTATTTTCAAAAACTATTTATCAAAAATAGATATATAAAAAATATGCATTTTACTCATAAACTGATCAAGCAAACCTGATATAAATAAGATACAAATATAAATCAAACAATCCAAACAAATATATATCCTTTATCTTATATATTATCCTAAAAATATATAAATAAAATATTCAAATTATAGTAAAATATGGTTTGAAACTCAAGGATACCAACTTTTTTTCATCAATATATTAACACTTGTGAGATGTCCAATATATATATATATATATATATATATATTAGGGCTGTGCAAAAAAACTGACCGAACCGTGAATCGAACCGGACCGGACCGAACCGAAATTTTCGGTTCTTTTTTAAAACGGTTCGATTCGCGGTTCGTTCGGTGAATGCAAACGGTTCGCGGTTCGGTTCGGGATCATGAACCGAACCTAACCGTTTTATATATTAAAAAAAATTGAATATATTATTTTTACTCTTAATTGTTTTATGAATGATACATATCTAAGTCACAAATCTTAAAAACAATTAATGTTTTTTAAAATTAATTGCTTTTAAGATTTGTGACTTAGATATGTATCATTCATTAGAATAAAATTAGATTTTTCATAATATGTTTTAATTGTTATGTTGTTTACAAATAAGATAAATTTTAGATTTTTGCCTTAGTATTCTAACTCCTACATTTTTTAATATTTGTCTTACTAATTAATCTAATTTTATTATTTAGTTACTTATTGATTTATATAATTAATAATATGTTAGTTAAAAGCATACAACGAATTAAATTTTATATCTTATATTGGGATAAAGTCTAGTATACCATTATAGTTCAAGATATTTTCAAAAAAATAAGATTAGTTACAATTATAATTTTATAATGGACGAAATTCTTTCCTTCTATAAGTTTTATATATTTATTTAGTAAATAATTAATTTAAAATATTGTTGTTTATATTTACATTAGTGATAAAAAATATGTAATGGAAGTTTTTCGATAAAATATATTTTTATTTTATGACTAAAAACGGTTTGAACCGTAAACCGAACCGTATCGAACCGTTTATTTTTTGTTCGAAAAAATTACGAACCGAACCGTATGCTTAGGTTCGAATTTAAAATAAAAACTGAACCGTAAAATATGATGCGGTTCTGTTCGAGGTGCAAACCGAACCGAACCGAACCGTACCATGCACACCCATAATATATATATATATATATATATATATTGTTAGGAAAAGATCGCTCTTTACCACTTTGTTCAAGGACAAATAGCTCATTTACCACTTTGTTAAGAAAAGATCGCTCTTTTTCTTCTTGCCTAATTGATTAACAAATACAATGAAATCAAATAAATAAACACCAGGATTTAACGTGGAAAACCCAATGTGGGGAAAAACCACGGGATCGCCGCCGCACGAAAAAAAAACTCACTAACACAATAATGGAATACAAACACAATCTTCACTAGTTTGTACTAGGCTCTCTCAATCACACCACAACCCAGTGGATTCACAACAAATCCTCTCTCTAGATCTCTCTTAGACTTAGGAGTGTGTATATTGTGTTTTTTTTTTTCTTTTCTCTTCCGCCCTAAGACAACAATAAAAAAAGACTCTTTATATATCTAGGGTTTTTTTTTTTACTATATTATGGGCCCATATAAGTTGGACCCAAACCCAACAAACTCCCCTCCAACTCATATGGGGAGAGTGACATGTGTACGGCTTAGCAATCGATGTAGGCGCGATCCAACCCGTGTATAACTCGATATCATCAAATCTTCTTGAATTACACACCCTTTCATCTAAGTATAAACCCTATACTTAGGATCCCCTTGGATATAGACCTATATGTGTTAGATTTATACCCAACAAACTCCCCTCCAACTCATATGGGGAGTTCCATCACTCCTGCAATCTTCCTGCAACAAGTGATCTTCTTTTTGGTAGAGCTTTGGTCATCATATTGATGCATTATCATCAGTATGGATCTTCTCAAGCTTCAACTGCTTGGACTCTATCACATCTCTAATCCAGTGATACCTCACATCAATATGTTTGATCTGGAATGAAACATAGGATTCTTACTGAGATGGATAGCACTCTGACTGTCGCAATATAGCTTCAAGTCTTCCTGCTCTTGACCCAGTTCTTCTAAGAACTTCTTCATCCACAAGACTTCCTTGCAGGCTTTGTCATAGCAACATACTCTGCCTCAGTGGTGGAAAGTGCAACACATTTTTGCAACTTTGACTGTCAAGACACTGCTCCCCTCCAAAAGTAATCAAATAACCTGAAGTGGACTTCCTGGAATCCAAATCTCTTGCCATATTAGCATCTGAAAAACCCTCTAACACAAGCTTACTGCTACCACCAAACTGTAGACAAAACCTGGAAGTGCCTCTGAGATATCTGAGAATCCACTTCACTGCAGACCAGTGCTCCTTTCCTGGATTTGAGAGATACTGGCTCACAACACCAACAACATGAGCAATATCAGGTCTAGTGCATACCATAGCATACATTAGACTCCCCACAGCTGAAGCATATGGGACCCTTTTCATCTCCTCTTTGTCTGCCTCACTTTTAGGACACTGAAGTGAACTCAGTTTGAAATGTCCAGCAAGTGGAGAGCAAACAGGTTTTGCCTTGCTCATGTAGAATCTCTCTAGCACCTTCTCAATATACCTCTCCTGTGACAACCACAACTTCTGGCTCTTCCTGTCTCTAATGATCTTCATTCCCAGTATGTGGCCAGCAGGTCCTAAATCTTTCATGGAGAAAGATTTACTCATAGCAGTCTTCAAATCTCTGATTTTCTTGGCATCCCTGCCAATGATCAACATAAATCAAAAGTATGATGAACTCACCACTAGAAAACTGTTTGATGAAGACACAATGATCTGGCAGTCCTGGTGTAACCCTGATCAAGCATAAAGGAGTCAAACTTCTTGTACCACTGCCTTGGAGCTTGTTTCAGCCCATACAAACTTTTCTTCAACTTGCATACAAGATTCTCCTTCCCTTGATCTTGAAACCCTCAGGCTGCTCCATGTAGATCTCCTCCTCCAAATCACCATGAAGGAATGCTGTCTTCACATCCATCTGCTCTATCTAGATAGACTAGCTGCAATACTGAGCACTACTCTGATGGATGACATCTTCACCACAGGTGAGAATATCTCTTCAAAATCAACCCCCTTCTTCTGACCGAACCCTTTCACAACCAATCTTGCCTTGTACCTCGGCTGTGAGCTGTTCTCATCTATTTTCAGTCTTGTAAACCCATTTGTTACTCAGGGGTCTCTTGCCCTTAGGCAACTGAACTAACTCATAAGTCTTGTTCTCATGCAAGGAACTGATTTCCTCTTGCATGGCTTTAACCCATTCTTTCTTCTTGTTATGAGTCATTGCTTCCTCATAACATTCAGGCTCTCCCCCATCAGTGAGCATCACATACTCTGAACCATACCTGACAGATGGTTTCTGTCTCTTGAAGATCTCCTCAACTCAACCTGCTGCTGAGGCTCCTGGATCTCTTCCACTGTCTTCTACAGTCCTCTCATCTGTTGTATCTGTAGAAGGTGCAGGATCTACATTTGTGGGAATCTGGCCTGAGGATGATGACGCATCAGCCTTCTTGATGTCTTCAACTGTCTAGTCTTCAGAAAGACTACATCTCTGCTTCTGATGACCTTCCTGTCAACAGGATCCCACAACCTGTACCCATACTCATCATGTGCATACCCAAGAAAAATGCACTGCTTGGAGTTAGCATCAAGCTTTGCCCTCTCATCCTTTGGTATATGCACAAAGGCCCTGCAACCAAAGACACGTAAATGATTATATGAAATGTCTTTACCTGTCCATACCTTCTTGGTATATCTCCATCCAAGCATATGAGGGAGATAGATTTATCACATCCACATGGCCTTCCCCAGAATGACTTAGGTAGCTTGGCATGAGATAACATGCACTTCACTCTCTCAGTGATGGTGCGATTCATCCTCTCTGCAACACCATTCTGTGTGGGTCTTGGGAACTGTTCTCCAGTTTTATCCCATGATCTGTACAATACTGCTCAAATGGCCCTCTGTACTCTCCACCATTATAGCCTGACACAAATCAGCTTCTTGCCAGTTTCCCTCTCTACTCTAGAATGAAACTGTTTAAAAAAGACAACACCTGATCTTTGGACTTCAAGGCATAAGTCCAAAGCTTCCTAGAGCAATCATCAATGAATGTAACAAAATACATGGCACCACCTATAGTCAAATCCTTCATATAACACATCAGTGTGAACCAAATCTAGTATATGAGATCTCTACTAGGTATTTCTCTGAAATGCAACTCTATGTTGCTTACCAGCAAGACAGTCAGTGCAAGTTTTAATGGAGTACCTTTGAAATCAGGTAGAAGTTGCCTCTTCACAAGCATCTGGAGGCCCTTTTCACTCATGTGACCTAGCCGTTTGTGCCATAGCTCACATAGCATCATCTGTCAAATTCAGATCTCCTTTACTTAACTTTGCAGGCATTAAGTAAAGGGTATTACATTTCCTTCCCTTGGCTACAATCAAGGAGCCTTTGGTGAGCTTCCATTTCCCATCACCAAACTGACTGTGGTAGCCTTCATCATCTAACTTTCCTGCAGAGATCAGATTAGGCGGATGTCTGGTACATGTCTCACATCCTTGAGAATGACAACCTGTATTAGTTTGCAATGCAACATTTCCAATGCCAATAATCTTTGAAGTTTCATTATTTCCCATCCTAACATTGCCATAATCACAGCAATATAGGATGAGAAAAACTCCATGTGCTGTCACATGGAAGGAGGCACAGAATCCATAACCCATCACTGTCATGACCTGCAAAACTAATACAACCCTCCCATGTAACCAACCTCACCATCTGCTGCAGCAGTGGTATCCTCATCTGAGTCATCGCCCTTATCCTTTCCTTGCTTTTTCTTCCACAGTTGCAATCTTTCTTGAAATGATGGCTTGTCACAATAAAAACATTTAAGGTTTTTCTTACCCCTTGACTTAGATCTTCCCTTGGACTTGTTAGATTGTCAGATTTGTCACCTCTATGCTTGCTTCTACCTCTCCTTTCAGATTTATCAGCAACAAGTGCTTGAGTCTGAACCAATACCCAGTCTTCCTTCTGGCCTCTTCATTGATCAAACTGTCCTTGACCATGGCAAGTGTCAAGGTCCCATCTGGAGCAGAATTACTCACTGATACTACTAGGGTCTCCCAACTTTCTGTAAGGAACTCAGCAACAGGAGTGCTAGATCTCATCCTCTAGCACAAGCTTCATTGCTATCAGTTGATTTACAACCCTTGAAAATCATTCAAGTGCTCAGTCATATTAGAACCCTCCCTGTATTTCAAATTAACAACTCTTCTAATCAAAAAAGTTTTGTTCAAGGCAATTTGCCTTTCATATATGGATTCTAACTTCTTCCATAGGACATCAGCGCTAGTCTCCTGAGCCACATGATGATACACACTCTGATCAACCCACAGTCGGATATAACCAATAGTCTTCCTATGTAATATTGCCCATTCTGCAGCAGATTTATCCTGAGGTTTTGCAGTATCACCCCCCAATGGCAAATACAGATCTTTACAATACAAAAGATCATTCATCATAGATTTCCAAATTGAATAGCTAGATGAATTTAGTTTGATCATCGTATCTGAAGATTTAACCATTTTTAAAATGAAGAAACCTTAACCCTGTGCAGCAAAAAACCTAATTTCTTTTTTAAACCTGGACGCTTTGATACCACTTTATTAGGAAAAGATCACTCTTTTACCACTTTTTTCAAGTAAAGATTGCTCCTTTACTACTTTGTTAAGAAAAGATTTTCTTCGTGCCTAATTGATTAACAAATACAATAAAATTAAATAGACAATAAACACTAGGATTTAACGTAGAAAACCCCAATATGGGGAAAAACCACGGGACCGCCGCCGCAAGAAAAAAAACTCCACTAACACAATAATGGAATACAAACACAATCTTCATTAGTTTGTACTAGTGACTCTCTCAATCACACCATAACCCAATGGATTCACAACAAATCCTCTCTCTAGATCTCTTTCTAGACTTAGGAGTGTGTATATTGTGTTTATTTTTTCTCTCCTCTTTTCCTTGCCCTAAGACAACAATGAAAAAAAAAAGACTCTTTATATATCTAGGGTTTTATTTTTTTACTATATTATGGGCCCATATAAGTTGGACCCAAACCCAACAATATATATTAACACTGTGTGAATTATAGCTTGTACTCTATAGAAGTTTAGTTTTTTATATTTTATATAGGCTCTTTGCTGGAGTTTGTTATCAAGTCAATTATAAAGGGTTAAATATGTATATATGTATGCACACTTTTCAACATAGATTATATGATTTGTAGATAAAAGAAAATTTACACAATGTTTTTAGAAGGTGAAACCCGTATCTACTGTTTTAAAAAAATTACTTAAATGCAAACAAGATAAGGTTAATTACAAATTTACTAACATTGAATGACATGTTCTTTATGTGATTCACATATTTACAAAAAAAAAAAAAAAAAAAGGAGCTCTACATTATGTGATTCACCTAAAACTTATACACTGCTAATAAATTGCATCTTGATGAAGAGATTATGTATAATACCTAATGAATTGCATTTTGAACAAGCGATTCAACTGAGTCACATGTTGATGGTGCGATTCATGTTTATATGTGAGTCATGCGAATCGTATGTCAGACATGTGACTCATACATTAACATGATTGCATGTTGAAGAATCGATTTTGTATCGGTATATTGGTAATTAATTTTATATAATTTGTATTTAGGTAATTTTATTTAGATGGGCCAATAATCATACAATTTCTTTGTTTCTAGAATATTTGTTGATATTTTTCATATATTTATATATGAACTAGGGGACTTTGTATCATATTGCAGGTATTAGAAATAGAGTGTACTATTAAATAATTAAATTTGCTATGATATTATTTTTATAAAATTATGTTTTCTTTACGTGATAAAAAATAATTCGTCAAGGAAATTTTTTACTTTTGAGAGTAGAAATAAGGTGAAAATTGTATAAAAGAAACAATTGTACTTCACATTTAAGAAATGTGTAAGAGTGAGAGAAATTGAAAATTTAAAATTATACGGGATCGATACTTTTTAGTACATAAAAGATCCCAAAATCATCTCAAAAGCTTTAATAGTATGTACATGAATATATGTGATGGTGAATGGGGAAACAAATCGATAAGTGATTCTTAGGGCATTTACAACTCGTAGGACCTCAAAGAGGTCCTTAAAATGCCATATCAGAATATTAAGGACTCCTTTTTTAAAGAACCGGCGTAGTGGTGAAAGTGAAATTGAATTAGGGTTTATATCACAAACCATTGATTTTGTGAATACCTGGAATGTGATTCTTAAATACCAATTAATTTTGAGAATTCCTAGGTATTTGCATCCAAATTCAAAGAAATATACGAAAATTTTAGAATTTGGGAGAAAGTGAGCAAAGACGGCTCAAACATTGTACTTCTGAAAAGATATGACAAGTGATTGTCCATTTGCTCTAGGACATACAATATACAAGCTAGCTTAAAAACTGCACAAGAATAGAATCAAAATTGTAAAAAAAAAAAAAAAAAAAAAAAAAATCTTAAAACATAGTACATGGAAAGAAAAAACTAACACCACAGACAGCGTGCAAAATCGGTACTCTTATAAAACGTTATAAGAAAAATAAAACCTACTCAAAAAACTAAAAATAGCCATTTGATGCTCTAAACAAAGAAATTTGGTCAAAAACTAGCTTAGCACACCACCAAAGGTGGTGATTTCGTCGAGTTAGCTCGTTTCTTTCAAGATAGGTTCTTCAGGTCATCTAATAATAACAGACCTGTTTCCATCCTATTTCTCAAGGCACCTGTTCACCATTATCTCCACTTCATTAAGAATCCTATCACTTTACCTCTAAGACTATTCACACAAAGTTCTTCACAACTTTTTATAATTTTATGATCTCATATAATAATAAAAATTATGCACAATATCACAAAAAGAATATGAAAAATTTCGGTTGCTAGAGCCCATCCTTGTTAGAGGACCGCTTCTTCCTTTAAGCACGGACTCCATTCCATAAGGACCGAGGTAGAGATCCTTCTCCCTTGGAATTGGTGCCAAGGAGTGACCTCTAGGGATGCAGGGCAAAAACATGG
Organism: Combretum micranthum; assembly: GCA_024138025.1. Classification (NCBI taxonomy): domain Eukaryota; kingdom Viridiplantae; phylum Streptophyta; class Magnoliopsida; order Myrtales; family Combretaceae; genus Combretum; species Combretum micranthum. Next base: position 63,793 of record JAMXBD010000823.1, on the reverse strand, counting down.
TACCTATCTTTTTATAATATATTTACCTTTTCTATGATTATCACAATAATGAAATATAAGAGGGCATGTATATTTATATATGGTTTTGGTGCTAATATTATTATTATTATTATTGTTTTTTTTTTTCATTTTCAATTATCAAAGTTGTATTCAAATACTATAAATTCCGATTCTTCCAGAAATTGGGAAAAGGCTAAGAAGCAGTACCTATATCGAAAGTTGAAATTAAAAATGTTAAGTAATAATACAAGGAAAGGGCTCAAATGAATTGAGTTCATGCTCTTCACCGATGCAAAAACAAAATTGAACAGTTAGGTTTTGGACGGTCGCTCCATGCCAGGCCATCAGATTGCTCATTTTTTTTAAACTCCGAACGTGTTAATCAACTTAGTCCTTTTAAAATGACCATTGAATTTCTACAAGTTTCCATCATCCTATAACACGCCATCTTCCCTGTCTAAGAATGTCCTCAAGAGAAATCTTGTAATGATGATTTGCTAAAATTAGATGCCGCACTGCTCCATGTGTTGTGTCTGGTCCTCATTGATATTGTGTTTTATACTATTGGATACATTCAAACCGAAGACTGTCTTTTGAAATCAACTATTGTGAAATTAAGAAATTGGATCCCATATAGATCTACATACAAAATGAACAAAACTTCTATACAATTATTTTCAAAGAAAGTGTTTATTATTATTATTCCTCCCTTTAAGGAGTGTCCAAGGATGTAAACCAGATGATTCAATTTATATGCATTTGTTGAGGAAAAGTCATGTCACAAGTAGATGAAAATTATGGGATTTATTACATTAAAAGTTTGCTATAATACTGCCTAGTTTACATCCTATTACTTGTATCATGATTTATTTTCCATTTATAAAAAGGCTGATTAATCAAAATCATATGTATGACACATACTTTGCAAAGCAGAAGGCACGAAGACATTAAGAAAATGGAAAAAGAATGCGGCACGAATGAAAAGAGAAGAAAAGAAATGCATAAAAATTTAGTTTGTGTAATTGAAAACCAAAATAATACCAGTATGCGAATTATATAGGCTCAAGTAACACTAAGATATGTTTTATATAATTAATCAAGTAAAATCCACGGAATGCCACTATATTTAAAAGAAATATATATATATATATATATATATCATACTGATTACTAACATACTTTTATTTTGATTACCATAAGCACTTAATTTTTCAAAATAGTCTTATACCACTATCATAACATTTTGATCATAAAACAGTTGGAATTCTATCATACCATATTGTGATAGATTTGTGTTTTAATCCTTTTATTGAATTTCTAAGGGTTTTATGGCTGCATTAACAATAACTAACATAAATATATATATATATATATATATATATAATTTGGATTTGTGAAGAGAATTGAACAATTTTTTCAATATCATTACATGGAAGATGGTACATAGACATCTTAACAAGGAAATGATGAATCATAAATGTTATGTAGGTTTGATATATGATAGGAAAGTGAATGATTTGATTGGATGTTTTTGTAAAGTTTTGTGATTATAGTAGTTAAAACAGAAGTTTAGTGATGTGGATATCGTTCTTCTAGAAAGTTAGGACTACAAACGAGTCAAGCTGCTTGCGAGTTGCTCAGCTCGACTCAACTTGACTCGATTTGATCGATTCGACTCGATTCAAACTTAATTAATAAACGAGGCTTGACTTGAATTCAATTAGTAAACGAGTCATGCTTGAGTTTTGATTTAGGCTTACGAGTCAACTCATGAATAAACTCATTTGAAATATGTTAATAGGCTTATTAATAAGCTTATTAGCAAATTTGTCAATTTTATATTCATAATTTAGTATATAAAATTATATAATTAAAACATTAAAAACTAATTTACATTTAATATTTATGTGTATATATATTTATAGCAATACTTATATATATTATTTTAAGTTTAAAAAATATAAAATAAATTATTTAAATGAGTCGAGCTTGAGATCAAATTTTAGGCTCGATAAAAACTCTACAAATTCGATAAAAAATTCGACTTAGTTAGAACTTGATTCATAAACGAGTTGAGTTTAAGTTTAAATTAAAGTTTATATAGTTAAATAAGTTAGATTTGAGCTTAAATTTTATTTTAATTAAAAATTCAATTTAAGCTTGATCTTATCAAATTTTAAACAAGCTAAAGCCCGAGCCTCTGAAAGTTTGCTTAGCTCGGATCTTTTGGCAGCACTACTGAAAGTATACTGACCATCATGGATATGACCTGTAATTAATGCTAAAAAAATAATTAGGCTTGAAAATGTATTAAAAAAGATAAAAAACGGAGTTCTTTGTCTTCCCCTTCTTCTCTCTCTTTATTATATATATGATTTGTGTATTTTCTTTCAATGTGAGAATCTTTTATGTCTTATCAGGTAAAAGTAAAACTGTTAAGTAAGGATCGATTTGAAAAGACTTTTTTAATATGTGCACAAACTACGTATATTTATGAGAGTCGTTGGGCGAACAGCTGTGGGACACATTTAGGTGGTGTGTTGATTTCAATTATGTGCTGAAGAAGTACATCTTAATCTTGACACAAGTCCCAACGACCGTCCAGAAAGCCTCACACGAACTGTTTCCTATCCCATTAATCACACCGAAATAATTCCAATCATTCGGCGGAAATTAATATGCAGAAAATGAGGAATTTTCGCATCTACACCCTTAATCGATAAAAAATTTTTATAGGTTACATCCATAAATTAAAATTATTATTGGTCATATACATATATATATATTTTAAAGTTCTTATATTATGATTTTTAAGATATAATTCAATGAGTAATTTTATATTAGTAGTTTTCAGAATTAATATATGGTTGGTAAATTAGATTTATATTTAATAAAATACAATTGCAGAAATCAATTTATTATTACTTAAGATCAATAGAAAAATTACGATACAATAAAAATTGGACCATAAACAAAACAATGACAAAGTTTGGGGAGAATTTGGAACTAGATTGGCATCAAGTGACACCCATCGGCAAATAGTAATGAAATTCACCTTCGGATAGAAGTGCAAATTAGGTAGGAGATACGATAGTTTCTGTTGTGGCTGTATGAACAATTGACCACTTGAGAATTGTCACGTTCCAGGGGTACCCTAAATGTGGCAGTCCACCGCATATAACATTAAACTAATGAATGACAAATCGTAGTCATGCAAGAGCTTCGATATCATATGCAAGCGTGCTTCCAAGATAGTAAGAGACTCACAGGGGTATTACGTTTAAATAGATAGCAAAAGTAAGCATAAACTTAAATATATATATCACACCCCGCCCCCGCAGGCGACGGCGATGTGATGCCAGGGCAGACAAACCCACATTGCAGATCAACTGGTGAAAGGTGCTGCCTTTGGGGCAGGCAAAAGCTTTAGGTCTGGGGTTCGAATCCTAGAGTCTGCACATTGGATTCAACTCTGCCTAAGGGTAACAATACCTATAGTACCCGTGGTACCGATGGGGCATGCGTTGGTTGGGGTCACCATGATGCAATGATGGTGTCGACCATTACACTAGAGGGCCAGCGGTGGTTGTCTGCCCTGGCATCGCATCGCCGTCGCCTGCGGGGGCGGGGTGTGAACAGTGTACCTCTCTGCTAGATTAAAAAAAAAAAAAAAAAGAAAAGAAGAAAAGAAAGAAAAGAAAAACGAAACTAAATAAATGTAATTATATAATAAATAATAATATAAGTAATTTTAGAATTATTATTATTTCTGCATTTATTTATTTTTCTGGAAATAGTAATAGTAATATTATAATATAATAATATAAAATCGGAAATTTATTTATTAATTTAAATTTAAAAATAAAATTATTTTATGACCTTATTAAATATATGATGATTAAGTGTTTAATCTATTAATATTAATCCAAAAAGAATTTTTAGAAATATAAATTACTTCTAATAAGTAATTTAAGTATAATGGATTTTCTAACTACAATTATTAATATTTTTAATATTATTAAAAGAATTTTGTTAAAATTTTCGAAAATATTATTTCTGAAATAATATAAATATAAGACTAAAATTATTTTAGTAATAATATGAATTAGAGTGTAAGACAATTATTATAATTACTAATGGGATGAAATATAATTATTCTATATTATCTATTTCGGAAATTTTATTATCATTATTACTATTATTAGTATTATTATTGTAATTGTTATTATTATTGTTATCAATGTTATTAGTACTATTGATGTTATAATTTCTTTTAGTATTATTATTGATAATAATTATTAATATCCTTATTATTTACGGAAAAGAGAAATAATTTCGAAAATAATATAATTAAATTAATAAATCCTTTTATTAGTGAGTATATTTTCATAAAGATGATATTTAACTAATTTATAGAAAAATATATATGTATAAATTATGAGTTTAGTGAATACTAAGTATATATTTAAATATTTGTACATAAATGGATAACAATGGAAATTTAAATAATCCAAAATTGTGAGTATAGGAATATTTATACTCTATAAGGAAAATTTATTAAGTAATTAAAAAGAAAACTAATAGTTTTGGACAATAAAAATGAATTGACTAAATTATTAAACTTTCCAAATACCCAATCAATAGATTCAAGTATCCAACCAAAATTAATAAAATAAAACTGTGAGTACAATGATTTAGAACTTAGGGCTAATTCGAAAGAACTAGTTATGAATAAAATAGAAACCCAACAAACCATTAGGACACTTAAATATTCATAGGAACTAAATTGTATAATCTGAAAATTTTAATAATTATATTATTTATCTCAATAGGTGACTCGGGTATTGGGGAGAACCTACCTGAAGATTACTACGATTAAATAGGATGGGCAGGTGAGTAACTCAGTCTTATTACATTGGTTGTGCTTGTACTAGTAGTGAATTTTAAATAAAAAGATAATGAAAATTGGTGAACTGTTTGAAATATGAAAGTTGTGTATTGTATTCCATTGATTGTCATGTCACTCTAAAATAAGTGATAACACAAATGCATGTATCTTGATAATGTATACAATATCTGATTGAGTGTCTGTAATGCTTGATCACCCCCAAATTGACTAAAAACTACTGGTACCATAATGGAAAATAATCATGCATTACATACTATACATAAAAAGCATTTGAGTAAGTGGTAGCTTACTACGTGTTAGTTTCTCGGATCTCTGGTGATGCTTGAATTATCTAGGCCAGAGAGCTATTAGTTAATTGCAAGATTCCCTTTGTTCTGTTAATACCATAGGAACTAAAATGGTAAACGAAGGACGCCGCTTATGGTATTACATGGGAATAACTAACACTTAGTGGAGTTTCTAAAGCTAAAACAGGAAATAAATATTGAAACATGATAAGCTTAAAGAGATAATTAAATTGGATATTATTATTTCCTGAAAGTTTAAGTCTCTCCTGGGTAGGTGGACCATAGATTATGATCCTTCAACCCGATGGAGGGCGTAAATCTTCATCCTGTTTGGATTCCGGGTTATCAAGCTTGTAATGTTCATTTGTGTGATTGATGCATTTCATATGATTGTTAAATAACTTGTATATTATATGTAATAAGTTCTGGTTATTTACTGAGCTTGTATTTTAGCTCACACTCTCACAGTCCTTTCAGGTTCACTTTGCGACCCTGGCTCATTACTAGCAGGAGCATAGTCTCGGTAAGAGATTAGAAGCCAGAAGTTTAAAGTTTAGTATAGGGTTAGAATATCTATATTTAATAGACTTGTGATGCATTTAAGTGCATTAGAATTATCACTATAGTTGTAAGGACTTATAAAGCATATGATCTGTAATACTGTAGTTTGTAATAGTTGTTTACTAGTTTAATCTTATATATGTTTGTTTATTCCATCCAAGCAACTAAAAGATCCTGTTTTTGGAAATCATGTCATTCCTAGAAGGTAAATTAATAATGGTAATCGAGTGGTTCTTGATTATCATTATTAGAATACCCTCAGGGCGTGACACATTTGGCGTGCACGGGTCCCGCTGGTATACTTCCATGTAGTTGAGCACTACTACCCAAACAGAGTGCTCAGATAGTTTGGTGGATTCCAGGGAATCCCACACCCACCTGACGACATGAGAACCCTGCATGAGATTGACATGCGGAGGCGTTCTGAGTGGAACTAGCAAGTAAAGCATGCTAGGTGGATAGTTGAGTGGGATGGTCGGCACGATCATATTGTTGAGATGCCAGATATGCCTACCGGTACATCTGATGATTACTTCCAGTGGTACTATGCGATCACTCGATGTTGGATCAGTCGCATAGGGGCTATCATATGCTATATGGTAAGGTCACTGACTCGATAAGCTGTGTAAGGAAATATACTATGTTGTCATTTCTCACTGCTTTACATTTTTTCTATGGCTTGCGGGCAGATTTCATTTATAAAATCCCACATATGCCTCCAAAGATTGCTCCTTTACTGCACGAGATGTCTATCATGTAGTTGAAAAGTTCATGGGACTCAATTTAAACGATCCACTGCCACCAGCACCAGCACTAGCACCAGCATATGATGACATACAACCATAGGCAGTTCAGAGACGACGTGTAAACCCCTAAATTTTTTTGATAAATTAAGCATAAACCCTAATTAGAAAGTCAACCGGAATCCCAAAATCAACAAAATCCTAGTCTATTGTAACCGTTCAAGTCCGACATTCCTATTTAAGCAACCCTGGAAAGTAAGTAAGAGATGAGTATGTAGAATAGATCGTAATAACCTGAGAAATCTTAAAAATATCAGATTAGTTAAACCACGATTCGTTTTGAGCACAATCAGACACAATTTTCGAAAAGTATGTTCGGGGCTCAAATTAGTAAAAATATTCCGAATATACCGTTAGACTCGTAAAAATATAAGGTTTTCAAAAATATCAATTTCATAATTTTTCGGTAACTAAAAATATCAGATGTCGCAAATATACGCATATTTTCTTACTACCTGTACTTAATTATCATGTCTATTTTACATTACACTATTTATTATTATTCTACAATATTTATCTATCTCTACTTTTTCTTACAACCTACGCTTACAAACTATACGTCTACTTTCTTACAATTTTCATTTCCAATACAACTTCATATCTTTCATATCTTACTTTTCATTAACAAAAATACAAAAAAAAAATAATAAAATTTTCTCTTCCCATACTACATGATTTGCGCCAGCCATGCTCTCCCTCTTCTCTATTTTTGTTTTAATTTTTCATTTGTTTAATTAACATAAATTTCCTTCCACATTTTCCTATAAATACCCCCTCTTCCTTCCACTTCTTTCACACCTTCCATACACTAAAAATACTCTCTCAAATTCTCTACAAGAATTCTCTTCCAAAGTTCTCTCAAGTTTAGTTTTCTTAGGTAATATTTCTTCAAGTTTCCTTTGTGTTCATTTACTTAGAATGAGCTTAGTATGTGTTTTCTAAACCATAAAGGTTAAAGAAAGCAACACTAAGTTCATACTTTGTTTTTGTTCATGAATCTAATTTCTTTTATGTTGCTTTTATATATATATATATATTATTTAACTAGATATATCTATGTAGCTACATATATCTTTTAGAGCATATAAGCTCATTTGTTTTGTAATTGATTTACTTTCCTTACAATTTATGTATTACCTTGCAATTTATTTACTTTCATGTTGTTTTAAGACTAGTCTTTCTAGTCTTAGACTTGTCCTCATCAAGTCAAAACATTTTCTTTTTCTTTTTGGGACTAGTCTTTTCTTAGTCCCGGGATACCTTGATGAAGCTAAGGTTCCAATACTTGATTTTTTCCTTTACTAGCTTATTTCTTTAATTATTATGTTTTCTTATGTTTTCATGATTTTATGATTCAAAATTATGCATGAACATATTGATTTTGTCTCAACAAGATAAATAAGGAAAAGTTTTCTTAAAACAGAAATCCTTCTCTAAAAATAAAAGTAGGAAGTACTTTTTCATAACAGCTTAGGAATTTGTCTTAATAAGCTTTTCTAAGAAATCTAGAGGAGTTCATAGGAACTTTTCAATACATACATGGAAAGAAATTCTTGAGTAAATAAAAGTTTTACTAAACTCCACTTTTTCATCAAATACTAGTTGACAACCACCAACTTTCTTTTCATAAAATGGAATGATCTCAAGAAACAAGGAAATTATTTCTACAAATACAAAGTTATTATTATTTTCAAAAAGTATTAGAAACTAAAGCTTAGAAAATAAAATCATTCTTTGAGAATTTAAAAAGACTAAAGGAAATGAAATTAAGGAAAAGAAAAATACTCATTTAAAATAACTTGAGATATTCTCTAGCAAAAATAAAAGGAATTTTCAAAAAGTTCCACTTTTCCAAAACCTTTAGAAAACTTCATTAGTTTCGTACACTTTATATGAGTCAATAAATACATGTATATACATTTTAAAGGTTTTACAAACTATTATAAAACCTATCTCTTTAATATGAGTTTTGTTAAAAGAAGGAATGCAAGATTTGTGAAAATTCGTGGTGAATCTGATCACCACTATTTTGAAACTCCAATGACTTAGTTTGATAGAAATAGTTTTAGAAATAGATATATCCTTTTGATTAGATAGAAAACGATATATAATATGCGAAATTCCGAGTTAAAATGAGCAAGTTATGGCCATTTTAAGTTGGAATTTCTTTCAATCAGATTTTACTGCGATTTTAAGATAGATTTAGAATTTTCAAAAATAGAAATTCTATGAAAGACTCATTTTAGATATTTCATCTTGTTTAGGTGAAGAAGGAACCGAGATCACTTTCTCGGAAGACTACTTTCGATTAGGAGCGATCGACATGGAGTGAGTTAATCCTTTACTAGTTACATTTCTTGTTTGTGCTTGTAAGTGGTAGCACTAGAAAATAAGGAAAAGATAAATGAACAATTATTGTATGATTTGGATTTATGATTGGTTGAATATAAGTTAAGAATATCAAAAGAGGAATTGATGATGAATTTATGATTTCTTGCAGTGATATGATGAATATTGATTTGATCACCTTTAACTTGAACTTGGCAATAATGGAATAACCTTATTGAAAAGATTCATGTATCATATTTGTGAGTCACATTTATTTCACTACTATTCTTTGTGGGGAAACAAGGAGTTGTAGCGGTGGCTAATAGGAGCTAGAAAGTCTACATAGGCAAATAAGAGCCGGAAGGTCTACAAGGCGAGTAGGAGCCAGTAAATCTGAAAATATTGATGGTCGTATGGGCCTGTAACCTTCCAACCCCTGACATGGAGGGCGTAAAATCCATGCTGCACATGGTTTCCGGTTAATCCTGTGTATTTTTGTTTGCTCATGTGATTGGTGCATTCCCATATGATTGTTTAAATACTTGTTTGATATATGAAAATGTTTTGTAGATAGGAGTTATTTCACTAAGCTAGTTTTGCTTATACCCCTATAGCTTTTTGTTACAGTATGATTACCTATGGTTGTGCCCTGTTTGCCGGGTATGAGTCAAAGCTACTAGGAGTTTTTGGGAGAAGTTATATGTATTTAGTTTTGAGCATAGACTTCTAGGAAAATCTCTATAGTAGGCTTATGTTATAGTTATGTATACCTTGTTAATGGATTAGTTAAACAAGACTATTTAAGACAGGGGAATGCCCCCAAGAAGTTGTAAGAGATTATTATCCAAATGAATATTCCATGTTTATTTATATAAGTTATTACATGCTTTTATTATCTACTTAAATGTAATACCCCTGTGAGTCTCCTACTATCTTGGAAGCACGCCTTACATGTGATATCGAAGCCCTACATGACTAAGGTTGTCTTTCGTTAGCTTTAATATTATATATGCAGTGGACTGCCATGTTTAGGGTACCCTCCGGGACGTGACACGACGTCCACATAGAGAGAGACGTGGGCGGGATGGGGTCAAGAGTGAAGCCATGCCCGAGCTATAAATCATAGACGAGCTTGAGTCGTCCCACGTACCTTCATTTGATCAGCATTGCTCTTTCCAGTTCCTTCATCACGAGGCTGGCCCATCGTCATCATTACATACACATCCGTTGCATACCCCTATGCCAGACGTTATACATGGAGTTCCATACCCCTCTAGCTCCACAAAAGAGCTGACCATCGCCATCACATAATATGGGGAGGGACTAACACAGGTAGAGCCAGACCTTATCCCGTTTCATCCATACAATGGTGCTAGTGAGATGAGGATGGCACAGTTACACAGATTGATCCATCTATACAGCATCCTCATCAGCGTACACCATTTGCTCGGGCCTTTGTGAGACAGAGGCGAGGGAGGTGGGGCAGACACCACCAGTAGTAGATAGTAGATTTCTCATTTTTTTTATTGTTGGATAAAGATTCTTAGCATTTTATGCTTATTGTATTTCTTTTCTCTTGTACAGTTGATGAAAACAAATGATCAGTCATTGATTTCATATTATGTTTTCTCTGAGTTTTACATTATGTTTGTGATAAAAAGTTTGATAATACATTTATGGTTGAATGATTTGGGATTGAGACTGTGTTTGGTTGGATTGAGTTTTGGAATACTACTAAAGTTTGGAAGTTATTTAGCCATGGCGGAGTATGGCTAATTGCTTATATAGCTGTTTTTATCTGATTTTTATAGGTTTTGTTATAAATGTAAAAAAGGAATCTATTTTCCAAGGAATAAATGAGGAAATGAAACAATTTTGCTTGACTCGTCTCTTTCTTTTCAAGAGACGAGGTCAAGTTGTCTGAAATCGGGATTATTTTGATCCCGATGGTAAATTTATAATTTTTTTAAAAAACACTAATATTTTTTTTTTCTTTCCCCTGTAATTGGGACTGAATTTTATTCAATAGATTATAGATTTCTTGAGTATAATTATGTTTTTTTTTTCTTGAATAAATAGTTCTAGAACATTGATTTATGGCATAAATCTATCAAATTAATTGACAAATTGCTAGATTGAATAGATCTTGCATACTAGTTAGATGGAATCCTAACGTATAATACCACAAAACGCCGTTGTATTCCTTCTTCCTTCTTTTTTGAACATTCGACCATGATTTGTTACGTATCGCACCATTATTTAAGTACCAATACTCCTTTTTGAACAAAATGTAATCATTTTTACTTGCATGAATAAATTTGGCATCTATTTCCAACTTCCTCTTTATCTTACATGCATGTGTATAATAGGATGTAGGCAATTTTTTCACTATCAAGCAACGAGATTTTCGCTAGGAAATTGTTAATCCTTTTGATGGATTCGAATGTCAACCTTTTTCGATTTACCATTTGCTTTAGGCTAATAAAAGCGAAAACTTGAAACATCTGAAATAAACCTCACCTTTCACGTTTACAAATACAATAGTGCACCTACTCGTTTACAAATAAAATGCATGTTAATTATTTTTATGGGATGCTATTCCACATAAAGGCAGTCATGAGATGGGTTGAATTTAGATTAAGTCACTTATAGGAAGATGCAAGATTTACTATTGGATCTTACATAAAGTTATAGATTTATTTAAAAAATTATAGGTGAGGTAGGTTATGTATAAAAGTTATAGCTTGTAAGTTATAAGTTAAAAAAGTGATAAGCATGATAGGTAAGTGGCTTTAGTAGGTACCTTGCTTATAACCAATTAACTCTTTACGAATATATATATATATATATATTGTCTAACTTTTTTTTTTTTACCTCATCTATTTTTTTATTTATAATTAATAGCTTTATCTTTTGATCTCGATTAATATCTACTTTTTTAAGCGAATCAGAACAAAATCCAATTATGACAATTTTTTTTTGTTTATGAATCAAATATACCTAGGATAATATTATATTAAAGTTGATAAAATTTGAAGCATAACCCTAAAACTAATAATTTTCCGATTCCAACGTATAAATTTTAAATGTATATCTGTCTTGGAATGAGATATGTTAGTTAGTTCATTACAAAGGATTATTATCATTTTTCAACATCACATTTCTCATGTTTTAATAACAGTGATAATATGCCAAAAATATAAGAACTTTTTGCGAAACGATTTAATCACCAGTAACTATATGACAATTCTTTTAGAAATTTTATAGAATTTGCATTTGTTTTAAAAAAATTAGTGCAAAATTCTGATTTTTAATACAATAAATTGGACTCTTGAGAAAAATATTATTAAGTTCATTTAATAAATAATTACACTCTTATTTCTTTAATTATAATTTTCAAAATCCATTTTTTCAAGAAAACCTAACAAATTCAAACATTTCACAAATCTAACCAGTGGATTTGATTTTTTCAAAATAATTAATTAAATAAGGATTCTAATAACAATTAGTTAAATGTGAGTTTTCCTACAATTGTTCAAATACATATCAACTAATATAGAAAAGCTAATATTTGAATTTACATAAAAATTAGGAAATTAACCTATTTTGGATTTTTCTAAGAATTTTAAATTTAATTATTATTTATTAGAAAATCAATCATATATTATATATAAAAGCTAGTGATTTGGATTTTTTTATAAATATTTAAAACTTTAGTTAATTCACTAATTAAAACAATTTCAAAATTTCTCACATATTCCAATATGAGAAAATTAAATTTTTAGAATATATTAAATGTAAAATAAGGATTTATTGAATGAATTATATACACTAAAAAAATTTCCACAAATATTGCATTAAATGAAAATTACTACTACTAATGCACGTTGTGTACATATATTACGTGAAATTCATCTTAATTTTTCTCGATCTATTTTCCTTTTAAAAAATACTATAATATGCAATCTACAACCAATAACATAGTTAAATTAAAGAAAAAGATATACAACATACCTAATTATCTAGGTAAGGAAAAAAATATATTTTAATAAAAAGTTACAAAAATATCATCATATTGAATATAATCCAAAGATAGGTAAATTAATTTCGTCACAATTCGAATTTTTTAAAGTTTAAGGGTCGAAAGGTGTACTCTGAAGATTCAAGAGATGAATCTATACTTAGGTGAAAGTTTAAGATGATAATTTGCAATTTCTCATTTTAATAACTTGTTTGCTATAACTTGAACGATATGGAGTAGAAATTATACTTCATTGAGCATGTGGTTGCTCATACCTTGCAGTCTTTTCACTACATGAAAATTGACATTTAAGGACATAAATTCTACGATGAAAAATTAGTAGAAGAAGTTCTATCTTAGTAGATAAAATCAGTGATGATAATTTTTGTGACAAAAAATTACTTTCAAAGAAAGAAATTTTATCTCTAAAAATTAGTTTTCTTGTAGTATTTGCACGCCATAGATTAGCTTTTAGCTTGGAAGCTAGGTACAATGATAAAATACAAGATACATTCAAAGTGTTGTAAGATACTTTTTGATACAAACTTTGTTTCTTTTACTTTATTGGGTAGGGTTCAAGTTACCACTATAAGCCTTTAGATTTTATGGTACCTTTAAAAGTGAATCGTAGAATTAATATCAGAGACAAAACCCTAAAATTGATTAGAGTCAATCCTAAACCCTAGGAATCCTAGACATAATCAAATGTAGTTTAATAACCCTAGAACATCAAATAAATTAAGCAAAGGTTGAAACCCTAAAAATAAGTCATTTAAGAGAACGTTTTACTAAAATAATTGGAAATCTCTATACCCTAATCGTTTCTAAAACCCTAAATGAAGCAATTGTTATATTTGATCACTAACATGTAAACGAGATAATATAATCAAATAACAATTCATAATAAAATATTATTAAAATATTTTTTCAAATATTTTACAATATTTTATTGATTTACAAAATCGTCAATTAAACCAAATTATACACGTATTTTTTTTCTACTGGTATAATTTATTCTTTACAAATACCAATTCTACTATTTACTACTATTCATTACAATTCAATACTATTCTCTACTATTCATACCATACCTTAATCTTACATAACCATACTACCATACCTATTCTTGCATACACCATAACTATATATCACATCTCCTTTCTTTTCTTCTCTCTCTCTCTCTCTCACTCATGCTAGTGTTACTTTCCGCGACCTCCCCTCTCCCCCCCCCCCCTCCTTTTCTTTCATTTAACTCTCTCTTTTTCACTATATAAATACCCCATTTCTCCCTCACTTCCAATACTTTACTCATATCTTCTTAAACTCTTCAAAACTCTCTCAAATTTCTCTCTTTTTCTCCTCTCTTTTCCTCTACAAAATCGCCCCTCCTATCCTTCTTTTACACACACATTTCCTCAACACCTTGCTTAGGTAAACTCACCTAAATCCCCTCTTATATTATAGACATGATCATATGTACGGGCCATTGTGTAATCCTTATGATTTTCCCTATGATGCTTCATGCTAGGGGGAAGAAATGCATGGCTTCATACTTTACTTTATATTTATCTTCTTGTTATCTTTTGTGTTTATAATCATGTTTTTATTTTCATGTTTACTAATCTAACTTTTATATATGTATCTATATGTATATGTATATTATAATCTTTAGAGCATATTGCTTACAAATATAACTTTTATTTTATGTTCTTTACATTTTTTTCAATTTTAATGCTTGCAATATATTTTTCATAGAGACTTATCCTAAATCAAAGTCTCAGACTTGTCCATATTTAATTCATAAGGGGACTTGTCCAATTCAAAGTCCCCGATTGTCTTGTCAACATTCTAAGACTTCCATTTTCATTTTTGTTATCTTAGTGACTCATCCATTTCAAGTCCCAGGAAGCCTTGTCTTAAATCTAAGACTCCAATTTTACTTTATATTGCTTTTATGATCATTTTTATTATTTCTTGTCCTTGATTTCTGTTGTAACACACCGGAACTCTACCTACCGAGGTATTGTCTACTTTGGCCACACACTATATAGTTTTGTCCTTTTGATACCAATACTTCCCAAGGGGTCACCGATCATGGGATTGCTCTGTACAGAGCACACTTAACTTTGGAGTTTCAATGAACTCCAAGCCACTACACCAAAAAGCATCTCTGTGATTAGAGTTTCACAATTTATATTTGAGGGGTATCATATAACCCTCCACTTATACCATTGACATCCTCGTCAGTTTCGTTACACAAGTCCAGAACCACACTAGGCAGTGAGAACACACTTCTCCACTTCCAGCTGGTAAACTGCTCTGATACCACCTGTAACGCCTCAGAACTCTACTGATCGAGGTATTGTCCACTTTGGCCACATACCGTACGGTTTTATCCTTTTGGTACCAATACTTCGTAGGGAGTCACCCATTATGGGATTGCTCTGCACAAAGCACGTTTAACTTTGGAGTTTCAACAAACTCCAAGCTACTACACTAAAAGACGCATTTGTGATTAGAGTTCCATAATCTATATTTGAGGGGTACCACATCTTTTATGATCATCTTAATACTACATTGTTTTAGAATTTATTTGTGTTTCCATAAACATAAAATGCTCATGGTGATGTTGGAAAAATAATAAAAATGATTTTGAACTCAAATTGCTATGATGACTAAAAGTCTCTAAATTAGAACTAAGAACAAGATGATGATCATAAGATTATCATGATATTCACTTACTAATTTAGAGGGCTTAGTATTAAGTGGGAGTTTCATGTAGTTGTGAACTTTTACACTATGACAATTCTTTTCTATGTAAAATATCTTCTAAAACTTGATTTTAAAATATGGGAAATCATTTAGTAAAAGAGAAATTTGAAAACAAAACTCTATCTCGAATTTTCCTAAAAATGCTATGACTTCTATAAAGAAATGGGGACGTAAGACTTTGATTTTTTTTTTCTCAAACCAACTTGATTTTAATTAAAATCAAGCAAAATAACAACTTATGCTCAATTTTTCATAAGTGCCAAGAATTCTAGAACATCAGTAAAATGTGAAACTTTATATTTTAATCTCGATTTATAAGATTTCTACAAAATATGAATAATCACATCGAAAAGATTTTGATCTTTCTAACGTAATAGGCAAGATGTTTTCAAAAGATTTCTTTAAGAAAATTTTTGTGAGCAACATCACTAATATCATGAGTGTGTAATAAACTATTATTCATAATTCATTTATATTGGACATAGGGATACTTAATATACTCTTTAGAGAGTTTTTCATAAGGAAAATTTTTAGAAAATGCCAAAATAAAGTTAAAATGTAAACTGGAGTGATATGACCTCTACTGTCCAAAGCCTTAGAGACTTTAGAAGATCAAGATAACCTTAAATATGGATAGAACTTTTGAAATAGGTAGAAATTGACTACTCATATGTGAAAATCGAAGTTAAAATAAGTAATATGTAGTCGTTTTAAGGTTTAAATTAGGTAACCAAAAAAATGTAGCAAGAATAAAGGATATAAAAGTTATAGAAGTAGGAGTCTAAATAAAGTTTAGTATGAAATACTCATTTGGGATATTTCTTTATTCAAGTGACGAGGAGTTCGTAACCGCCTTTCTAGAGGACTACTTCGACTAAAGACCTTCGCAATGGCTAAGTGAGCAATCTCTTATGTATTCTTGTTATGTGCTTGTACTTAGTGACACTATAATACTAGGAATAAGATAAAAATGGATTTAAATGGGGATCCTTAGGATATGCTTGTGTATTTATGAATTGTGTGACAACAAATACTAAGTATATTGAAACAAATTACTGGGTTTTTAAGTAATCATTGCTATTACTGTTATTATTTGCCTTATGTGTGTGTGATGAATTGTTTGATCACCTATAAAGGTTGCTTTAACTATATTCAACATGGTATAATAAACCAAACATGCATAGCATTCATCAAACCACATTTGCAAAGGTTGCAATGAATTGAAGGGGACTGCAAACGCACATGTATGGACCTTGCTCCACCATGAGCTGCTAAAAACATTTGGGAATACGACCTCATGAAGGAGCTGCGTCAGCATCGTTCGCTATAGGCAGATGCTTGGGGACTCGTTATAAGATTATAGAGACCTTTTGATCGGTTCCTAATCCTTGTCATAGATAGTGCAAATCCATTATGTATATGGTTTTTGAAAAATTATATGCATAACTGTTGGCACATGTGCTTGATGCATTAGCATTGCATATGGTTATTTAATAAACTTATTTGTTTATGGTTAATGGGTATGTGAATAGAGATTTTCTCACTAAGTTGTGGTTAGCTTACTCCTCTATAGACTTTTATTAACAAAGGGAACTTATGACTATTTCTAAGGGATAACATACTGCAAGTATCAACTTTTTGAATCTTAGAGCTTTTGGAAAAGACCAATGAACTCTTAGATATTTTATCTAGGTTAATGTAATTTTGGAGACATTTTATGTTTTGTGTAATTATGGATGAATAGAATACTCATGGACCTTATAAATCTTAGCGGAGGAATGCTCCTAAGATGATGTAGTCTAAGTTTGACTATATATCTTACATTTAGTTATTTTATATGCAATTAATTATTATCTTCTTAAATTGCGTAACTTCATCGGCATTCCCTTTGTGGTCGAAGTATGCTTTGTGCATAATATGGAAGTTTTTGGGTGACTAAGATAGTTATTCCTAGGTTTTAATATTATGTACAATGGACTGTCATGTTTAGTATACCTTTTAAAGTATGACAACTACTAAAAGAAATTTTGATTTTAGAGACAATAATCTCTGCCTCTGAAAGTGAAAAATCTGTTTCAAAAGACTTTTAGAGACAAAATTTCCATTGCAAAATTTTATCTCTAAAATTATTATTGCCAATTCTTTTAGAAACAGATTTATTATCCATTACAAATGTGCAACGAAACTTTTGTCATAGATTTATCTCCAATTTATTACAATTAGTTATTATTAAATACTCATTTAAAAATAATAAATAAAATTATTTTATTGCAAATCTGTCTTTGATTTTAAGATAAATTACTAGAAAAATTCTCATTTGCCTCCTATGGTTGGTTTTCTCCTTCCTAAGAGGTCACTTATCTTTTGCTATGCAAAGAACACTTATTGTTGAAGTTTTGACAAGCACGAAATCGATAAACCAATTCATATCTTTATAAATAAAGTTCTATGACTGTTTATTTAAAAGATATCATAATTTACAATACCGTAACTATAAAACGTTTTGTCACACCCGCCTCCCACTACCGAGGTTCTGGATGTGATGCCAGGGCAGACAAACCCACCACTGGCCCCCTAGTGATAATGGCTGACACCACCATTGCATCATGGTGACCCCAACCAACGCATGCCCTGCAGGTATCACGGGCACTATAGGATTGTTACCCTTAGGTAGAGTTGAACCCAGTCTGTAGACTCTAGGATTCGAACCCCAGACCTAAGGCTTTTGCCTGCCCCAAAGGCAGCACCTCTCACCAGTTGAGTTGCATCAATGGTGGTGTCGGCCATTATCACTAGGGGCCAGTGGTGGGTTTGTCTGCCTGGCATCACATCTAGAACCTCGATAGGGGGGCGGGTGTGACATAAAAAGGCACCTTTTATGTCACATCCGCCCCCGTAGGCGACGACGATGCAATGCTAGGGCAGACAACCATCGCTGGCCCCCTAGTGGTAATGGCCGACACCACCATTGCATCATGGTGATCCCAACCAACGCATGTCTCGCAGGGTACCACGGGCACTATAGGTATTGTTACCCTCAGGATGGTTGACCCTAGTCTGCAGCCTCTAGGGATCGAACCCATGACCTGAGGCTTTTTGCCTGCCCCAAAGGTAGAGTACCTTTCACCAATTGAGCTGCCTTTTTATGTCACACCCGCCCCCACTACCGAGGTTCTGGATGTGATGTCAGGGCAGAACTGCCACAGGCCCCCTAGTGGTAATGGCCGACACCACCATTGCATCATGGTGACCCCAACCAACGCATGCCCCACAAGGTACCACGGGCACTATAGGTATTGTTACCCTCAGGATGGATTGACCCCAGTCTGCAGACTCTAGGGATCGAACCCATGACCTGAGGCTTTTGCCTGCCCCAAAGGCAGCACCTTTCACCAGTTGAGCTGTTGGGGTCACCATGATGCAATGGTGGTGTCGGCCATTACCACTAGGGGGCCTGTGGCAGTTGTCTGCCCTGGCATCACATCTAGAACCTCGGTAGTGGGGGGCGGGTGTGACACGTTTTACTCATCTTTTATAATTAATTGGTAACTTAATTTACTAATTTTTATTTATAATTGTACTTTACCTATTTATGAAGGATTTTTCATTAATGTTCTATTAAAATAATGTATATATATATTAAGTTTACATTTTATAATAATCACTTTATACCAAATATTTATTATTAATATACAATTTTTTTAAGTAGAACATTATAATTTTTTGGCCAAATATGATATTATTATTAAAAATTATATAGTTTGTATATAAAATTTTATATATAATTAATGATATATATGATAATAATACTTTTTACACTAATTTTATATTTTATATTAAATTAGTAAATTATAGAATTTTAAGTAATATATTTAATTTTTATATCGTTTGTTATTACTCTTAAGAAATTATTTAAAACTTATAAATAAAATTTATTTAAAATATATAATAAATGTACTATATATTGTATAAATATCAAATTTTCATTAATAATTATTAAAATAATATATAATATCTAATTATATTATATATATACTACCTTTACATTTTAAACTAATTATTTTATACTGTATATTTTTAAATTTAAATATACTATTTTTCAAGTAGTATATAATTTTTTTAGCAAATATGTTATTATATTTTAAATAATATAGAGTATGTAAATATAATAATGTAAGATATATGTAACAAATTTTTTATATGTTTAATGACATATAAATATAAAATTATAATAAATATGTATAATAAAAACATTATAAATAATTTGAATATATCTTTTACATATTTTATTATTGAAATATACTTTATTTTTAAGTAGTATTTATGATATTTCTTATATATAACATATTATATTACTGTTTATACATTTTTATTAATTTTATTATAATTATTTTTAGATAAAAAGTTATTCTATAAAAAAAAAATATAAAAAAACTCATGAAATATATAAATGTTTATAATAAACTTATTTTAAGTGCTATTTATTATTTATACATTATAATATAGTAATATGAAATATATTAATAAATATATCATAAATAAAATATATAGTACTTTTGCATATATCATATAATAAAATTAATTTACAAATATATTGCAAGTTCATATTATATATTACACACACATATTCTATTTGATATGTATAATTAAAACTATATTTTAAACTTAATTATTTATATATGCCAATATATAATAATTAAATTTAGAGACAAATTTGCAACATAATTTGAAAAGATAGAAAAAGATGCTAAAATATTATACTTCGCACAAAATAAGACAAATTTGCAACTGAAAAGTCTTGTCACAAATCAAAATGTAATGCGTCGCAAATTCCTCCACAAAAACAAATAAAAATTGTAAAATTATTCATAATTTTTGTCATAAAAAATCCATTGCAAATTTGTCACTATTTCATTTTTTTAAAGACATAAATTTTCTGTTGCAAAATTTGTGTTTCTAAAGACTAGTTTTCTACCATAATGAATGCCAAAATTTGGCTACTCATAGGCCCAGTGGCTAATTGATTGTCAGAAGCTCTCCGCTATCTAACTCGAAGCAAAAGATGAATATTGCCGTGCATGTTCAAATTTTTTTTTTTTTTCATCTCTTTATTTCGCTGGATAATCTTAAGTCATGAGAGTAAACGTGGCTAATTATTATATAGGTAGAATCTCCAAAATAATGTACATTTTCATTGGACCATAAATTTAAAATAAACTTCTTTTACAAATCATTAACATCTTAAAATTATCATGGCTTATGGTGCTTTTCAATAATGATTTGTGGCAATTAACACAATTCTAAAAGTAATGGAAAATTAAAAATTACACTTTGAAATTTTCAGCAGGTCATTTGTATTCGAAGTTTTAATGTTATAGATATAACGTGTCACTTGTTGAATTGATTACAACTGGATCTCTATGCAAAAAAAAAAAAAAAAAAAAAAACCAAAAAAAAAAAAAAAACCAATTTATTAATTACGATATGTCGTATATTGGTAGCGATGGAGGATAAACATAAACTAGTATATGTGTGAGTGATATACATACACACATATATATATATATATATATATGTATAGCAAATGTGGGTTACTTTAAGAATTATTTTGGTTGATGGATAAAAAGGACACTGCTAGATTTACCCGCCATTAAGCAATACTAAGAATGGTCGCACAATTTTCTATATTAAGAAACTACGTTTTTAGATTATTTATAATTATAGTAAGGATTTTA
This sequence comes from Combretum micranthum, assembly GCA_024138025.1. NCBI lineage: Eukaryota > Viridiplantae > Streptophyta > Magnoliopsida > Myrtales > Combretaceae > Combretum > Combretum micranthum. Next base: position 42,377 of record JAMXBD010000823.1, on the reverse strand, counting down.
TAAAATCTGAAGTCCTTCATAAAAGATAATTTTTTCTTTTATTTTTACAATATTTTTTTAATAAATCGGAATAGACCAATAAAAAATAATTAGACAATATATAAAGTATTTAACTAGAACCTAACAAACCCAAAATATATAATATCACATAAACGAGCTCTTTAAGGGGATCCCAAGAAAGAAAGGTCTTTAAGGATTTGACATGATACCAATAACCCATAATTGAGATCCTTTCTCTTCAGAAGAGTGCAAGGAAATTGTTATTTATTTAATCATTTATTTTTCCTTTAGGAGTAAACTTGCTATACAAAGAGATGCTAGACTAGGAATGACACGTCACATAATTAAATTCCAACCTGGTAGGCAAAATCCAAAGTGAGTCAAGTATTATTTATTTTTTTGATTTTGCCAATCAAAGTTATCAATAAATGTTACATATAAGATCTTCCTCTTATTATATTAGGGTCTATTGGATGGTTTTTTTTTTTTTTCTCTATATCTGTATTTGTATCCGATTCGCATGTCTATCTAGTCTGTTTCATCTATTTATAAATAAAAATGTTTATTTTTTATTTATATTTGTTTTTTAATGAATAATCTTTTCAAAAATATCTATATATCATCTGCACGCCAACAAATCAAACAGACATATATTTCAGCTCCAAATATTCTTAAGGTCTTATCCTTTACATGTTTAATAGACGGAAACTTATTAGACGGAAAATTCAATCCCTGCCACAAATCCCAGTGTATGTTCAAGGTGTTTCTTGTATTTTCCTTAGACCGAGCTACCAAATACTAATTTTGGATAGACCAAATTAAAGAAGACGTCCTTGAACTCCTTAACATTCCAAACCTGATAAAAAGCATAGGCCACACCATCAATACATAACAATATATTTCTGATGTTTTTATCTCTAAACGTGTTCTATACGTAAATTCCATGTAGAACACGTAATCACAATTTTTTAGATTGAGAAAAAAGAAACACCACAAAAGTCGCTCATACTGGTTTTCCACCAATTCAAAATTGGACCAGACTATTCCATCCACGGTATGTTCCCTGCATTGGCTGCGTATAGCTTATTATGGACTATAAATACACATAACATTTGCTCCTTTGCTGCACAATTCATTTAGTCCTTTAGTTGTCTTGCTTGCTCGTTATAACTAACCCTGAATTAATCCTTACTCAATTAAACCATTTGCTTATTACAAGTCACTACTTCGATTCTTTATATAGGAAATTATAGAAATGGGTTCTAGTGTTGATAAGTATCAACTCTTGTCAAAAATTGCAATGGGCGATGGACATGGGGAAAACTGTTCATATTTCGATGGATGGAAGGCGTATGATAACAACCCCTTTCATCCGATTCGTAATCGTGAGGGTGTTATTCAAATGGGTTTGTCAGAAAATCAGGTTTGGTTCGATATACGTATATTTTCTGTTGCATTAGTATGCATATATATATATGTATTCTATATCTATACATATTATATAATGGTATATCCTTTTATAAACTTCAAATAATATATAATTTAGTTATTAAACTAATATTATTTTCTTTTTATATGTAGCTATGCTTTGACATGATAGAAGAGTGGATCAGCAAAAATCCTATAGCATCCATTTGCACCGCTGAGGGTATTAGCAAGTTCAGGGAGGTCGCTAATTTCCAGGATTATCATGGCTTGCCTGAGTTTAGGAAGGTACCTACGAATAAATCTATAAGAAACACATTATAAACCTTAGAAACTCTTCCTATTTTTGGGTACCTTAAAATAAATGAAAAAAAAAAAGAAAAAAAATGAAATGCCCCATAAACAATTGACAAGCAAATTCTCCATTAAAGTAGTATCATCTATTCAATATAATTGATGGTGCACATTACCAAATTTATATAAATTTCAATATAAATTAACACATTAATATATCTATATACACATATATTTAATTATATGTATATATACAAACACACATATAAGCCTTCTTTAGATTGAAATTAATATCCTTTTCATTGATCACAAAACTTCACCATATGTGTTCAGGCGGTCGCCAAGTTCATGGGGATGGTTAGAGGAGAGAGGGTCAAATTCGACCCCGACCGCATCGTGATGAGCGGTGGAGCCACCGGTGCGAGCGAGACGCTCATGTTTTGCCTGGCCGACCCTGGAGATGCTTTCCTTGTTCCCTCACCTTATTATCCAGCGTAAGTCCAATCCGGGTAAATTTTGCATGCCTATGTCAAAAAAGTGCCAATGATATATAAATATTTAATAAATTATAACGCACGCACGAAGGGTATTTTGAGGACTTTTTAATCTGGCGCAGCCAAAAAAGTGAAACTGAAACTTTTATCACTAAGGACTAAGCGACTTTAGCTAATAGCTTTGAATAGAATAAGAAGCAATTAATTAAACAGGCGAATATACCTGTCAATCGTCATCATAAACCGTGTGATTTTTTCAGGATTTCATATTGCATGAAAGTCAACCTTATTTAAAAGGAATGTTTTTTCCAAGTCAAAATTGAATAACATGCACATAGCTAGTTGTGCCATCATAATTAATGATTGATCGCACCATTTGATATATACAATCTGATTTAGTCAAATTATATTACTACTACTTTAAACTAAAGTCGCACCCTATTTAATTTTTTTCCAGGTTTGGATTATTTTATATAGCATAGAATATGACATTACTCAAAATTTATAAGTAAATAAAATAAAATTAAAATCCCGACCCTTTCGTTTGAATATCATTATTTCCAGTAAAAGATGGTTGCTAACATCGAACTGACTGCAGGAAATATTTGCAGCGTTTAACTTCATTTTCTAAATCCGTACGAAAAATGTTGTATAAGTCATCAATTCTGACAACAATTTGATTCTTGGCCCTTCCTTTTGCAGAGAAAAATAAACTTGTTCTCTTTTGTTCATAACTTTCTTACAATTTTTCCATTTTAGTGCGATAGTAATACTTGTGATAAGATTAAAATCTAAATTCTTCCGTTTGTCCTAATAACGAACTTGTTCTTTTTATGTCTTCCTTTTTTTTTTCCTTTTCTCCTTACCCTTTTAGTATTTGGAAACTTGTCGATCACGTCAATATATACGCCATATATACACCAGCTATGGAACAAATAAACCGAAACATTTTACTATGGATAGGCTAAAACGGACGCCAGTAAATTCATAACTTCTTATCATATCATATCATATCATATATATATATTAACTTATTTGTATTCACAAATTTGCTATAACAATAAACTGTGGTCATAATTCCATCTAACAACACATAATCGATAAATTTTATCTTTTATTTTATTTTGTTTTATTTTCATCATTGTATACGACTATTTTTATAGTTTTGGAAATTGGCCTATAAAATGCAATATGATAGTCCCACACTAACTATTAAGAAGCAAAATAACATGGATATAAGTTGACAGGTAGCAGAATCCAAATTATTTTTTGCACATGGGACACTAAGCTACTTTTAATTAAATGCTGTATTTCACATCAAACTCCCTCCACATAAATATTGGGGTCACCATATTTTTCTATACCCAAATAACTCTTTAACATATCTTTATGTTGATCATATTTCAACCACTAATATGCATATTTAATATGATTGAACATATCTCGCCCATTTTTTTCCTCGGGTGATAGTCTTAAAATTTTACTCAAGTAGATATTAAATTACACACTTGGTTTGGATTTTTCAGGTTTGCTAGGGACCTAAGGTGGCGCACCGGTGTTCAATTGATCCCGGTTAATTGCTCTAGCTCGAATAACTTCCAGATATCTTATCCGACCTTGAAGCAGCATACGACCAAGCTCAAGCAGCTAACATCAACGTCAAGGGGTTGATCATCACTAATCCATCCAATCCACTTGGTACAACCGTAGAGAGAGACGCCCTTAAAAGTTTAGTGGCGTTCATTTGCCGAAAAAACATCCACCTGGTATGCGACGAGATCTATTCGGCCACCGTGTTCAGTTACCCTAAGTTTGTGAGCGTAGCCGAGGTCATGGAAGAAACCGAATGCAATCGGGATCTCATCCACATAATCTATAGTTTGTCGAAGGACATGGGTTTCCCTGGCCTTAGGGTTGGGATTATCTATTCTTACAACGATGCTGTCGTGACTTGTGCACGTAAGATGTCGAGTTTTGGATTGGTGAGCTCCCAGAGTCAATATTTGCTTGCTTCCATGCTATCGGATGAGGCATTTATTAAGAGGTTCCTAGAGGTGAGCGCGAAGAGGCTAGGAAGAAGGCATGATGTCTTCGTCAAAGGGCTTCAGGAAGTTGGCATTAGTTGCTTGAACAGTAATGCTGGCCTTTACTTTTGGATGGATTTGAGACATCTACTTGAAGAACAAAGTTTTGAGGCTGAAATGGAGCTGTGGAGAGTGATCATAAACGATGTGAAGCTAAATGTATCACCCGGTTCATCGTTTAAATGCGTCGAACCGGGCTTTTTTAGGGTTTGCTTTGCTAACATGGATGATGATACGGTTGTAGTGGCACTGAGAAGGATTCAAGAATTTGCGGCTCGAGGTAAAAGGGATGATCAAGAAGGGAAAGCAAATAAGAGAGTTAGGAAAAGAAACCTTGCAATTAGTTTGACATCGGAGAAGTACGATGAAACCATTCTTTCATCTCCTCACTCCCCGATCTGTCAGTCTCCACTTGTACGAGCTAGGACATAGTGTGTAATTAGGAGCTGAAATATCATGGAAAACAATAATGATAACAATAAACAAAAAAAAAAAAAAAAATGCATGAATAGTTGATAGGGAGAAAAAAGAATTGGTAAAACTTTAGTAATTTTGACACGGGCTAAATCACCTTGGAGAAATACGGCTGATGAAGGAACCCAAGATTTGCTAGTGCTATGAAGATTACAATAAGATTTAGAAGATCCAGTCCTCCTAGAAGTGATTGATTTTTTCAATTATGTCTTTTTTTATGATGTTTGTAACGGTTTTTTTGACACTTAGAATGTTTTATTGGTTAGATTTCTTTGGGGTTTTTTTTTTTTTTTTCTTTTTCCCCATGCGGGGTTGCATCAATATCATATATCATCCTTTTGGCTCTTGATTGTAGATGTTTTTCCTTCCAAGCATGTTGTAATAAGATCACCCTTGATCAATAGAAGAAGATTTTTCAGTTCTCAAAACAAATTTTATTAATTATCCTTCCGTATGTAAAGGCTAGTATATAATAACATTCTCAAATCCAATAAATCAACATTTAAAATTAGTGAAATAATTTATGAACAGAACATACTACAAAACCAAATCAATAGTATTTATATTAAAGATAGAATCAGTTAGTAATAAATACATGCCACGTGAATATTTACATATATTATACATAATACAGGGCATGAAAAACATATTATTATTTAGGAAGATTACAATTTTTTTTTTTATATTTGATAGGATTAATGTTAATTTAATAAAAGTATAATCTTTTTCAAGAGGATTAATATCATTTTATTTATATGAAGTCATTTAATTATATTCCATTTCAATCCTATAAATAGACCAAATTTGCAAATGTTAAGAGAGAATTATGGTGGGAAAAAATATATTTTTGTCTTTCCTATCTCTCATTAATAGGAAATAAATCTTTGTATATTAGCTGTATAGTCTTATAATAGGAAATAAATCTCTGCATATTAGCTGTATAGTCTTGTAGAGCAAGAAAAATATATTTTCTTAATTAGGTAGAGATTTTCTTTCCTTTATAGATGCTAAATTTATTCCTGATTCACATTAGAGATTTTCTTTCCTTTATAGATGCTAAATTTATTCCTGATTCACAGGACTGTAATGCTATATATATGTAAGCTTTCTTCATGAATAAATAAACTTTACGTTCTGAAATATTTTTTTCATGGTATCAGAGCAATGAGTGGGGACGGGAGTGGTGATAAAAAGGGGGGCAGTGATGTCTCAACCAGATTGATGATGTCTCCGTATTTTCTTTCACCAAATGATAACCCAGGAAATATCATTACACAGGTTCAGCTGAAAGGAGAGAACTATGAAGAATGGGCACGAGCGATAAGAACGGCGCTCAGAGCCAAAAAGAAATATGGATTCATTGATGGTGCTATAAAACAGCCTACACAAGATTCTTCAGAGATGGAAGATTGGTGGACTGTTAACTCCATGTTGGTTTCATGGATGTTAAACACAATAGAACCAAGTTTGCGATCAACCATCTCATATATGGAAATCGCAAAAGATCTTTGGGATGACATTAAAGAACGATTTTCTGTAGGGAATGGACCACGTATTCATCAGCTCAAAACTGAGTTGGTAGAATGCAAACAGCAAGGAATGACAATAGTGAACTATTATGGAAGATTAAAGATGATATGGGAAGAATTGGCAAACTATGAGCAGAACCCAGTGTGCAGATGTGGGAACTGCAATTGTAATATCGCTGCAGAATTGGATAAGAAACGAGAGGAAGAAAGGCTGCATCAATTCTTAATGGTGATTAGATGACTCAATTTATGGAACAATACGTTCTAACATTTTGAGTACTGAACCATTGCCGAATCTGAATCGAGCATATGCTATGGTGGTTCAAGAAGAACGGGTTCGCAATATAACTCGTGGAAAGGAACAACGAAGGGAGCACATGGCCTTCGCAGTCCAAACAGGCTCGACATCAAAAGGACGAACTGAAAATAAGTCCATAGTCTGCACCAACTGTAACAAAACGGGCCACAATGCTGAGTCATGTTTCCAACTTGTTGGTTATCCAGATTGGTGGGGAGATAGGCCAAAAGGCAGCGGACGTCGTGGACAGGGAGGATCAAAACAGACCGCAAACCCAGCTGGTAGGGGACGTGGTGGATCAATTCGAGCTAATGCAACATGTACGCCAGGACAGAGTAATGATGCAACTGATGCAGAAAAAGGAGGATTGAGTGGACTGAGTGGTGAGCAATGGAACACGTTGATCAATCTTTTGAATGCACAAAAAGATGGAAATCAAGGAAGATTGAATGGTACGTGTAACACCATAAAATGGATAATTGATAGCGGAGCTTCTCACCATATGACTGGAAGTCTTGAATTGATGAATTATGTGAAAGATGCTCATTCTGTACCGGTTGGATTGCCAGATGGAAAGGAGATTATGGTGAAGAAAGAAGGAGTTGTGATGTTGAATAAACATTTAAAATTGAATAAAGTTTTATATGTTCCTGATTTGAAGTGTAACTTGATTTCTGTATCACAAATGACTAAGGAAATGAATTGCACAGTTCTATTCACTGATAAATTTTGTGTAATGCAGGACCACAATTCGAGGATGCTGATTGGTGTGGGTGAGAAGCATGAGGGGCTCTATTACTTCAAGCAAATTGGAGGGAATGAAGAGTGCTATGGCTTTGAAAAAGGTGCGAAATGACAGCTTCGGAATTTGGCATCAGAGGATGGGTCATCCTTCCAATAAGATTGTTAGTTTGTTACCTGTTGTTGATGTTAGTAGTGATAAGTGTGATAGTTGTGAAATTTGTTTTCGAGCAAAACAGATTAGAGGAGAGTTTTTATCTAGTAATAGCAAAGCTTCTAGCATTTTTGAAATGATACATTGTGATTTATGGGGTCCTTATAAAACTCCAACTTTTTGTGGTGCACATTATTTCTTGACGATAGTTGATGATTTTTCAAGAAGTGTGTGGGTTTATTTGTTACAAAATAAATCTGAGGTGAGGCAGTCTCTTCACAATTTTTTTGCATTGATACAAAGACAGTTCAATGGAAATGTGAAAATAGTGCGTAGTGACAATGGAACTGAATTTACTTGTTTACATGAGTACTTTGCAAAAAATGGTATAATGCACCAAACAAGTTGTGTTGGGACGCCTCAACAAAATGGAAGAGTAGAACGAAAACACCGACACATACTTAATGTAGCTCGTGCTCTTCGTTTTCAGGCAAACTTGCCTATTGAATTTTGGGGAGAATGTGTGTTGACTGCCGCCTATTTAATTAATAGGACTCCATCGATGTTGTTAAAAGGAAAAACGCCTTATGAATTATTGTATGGTCAAGCTCCATCATATGGAAATATTCGAGTATTTGGCTGCTTGGCTTATGCTCATAATCAACGACGAGAAGGAGATAAATTTGCTAGTAGAAGCCGCAAATGCGTATTTGCTGGATATCCTTTTGGAAAGAAAGGATGGACTTTGTATGATGTTGAAACAGGTGACTTGTTTGTCTCTCGAGATGTGATTTTTGTAGAAAATCAGTTTCCCTATATACAAAAATCTGATGATGAACCAAGAATGACTAACAATACAAATGATAATCTTTTGACTGAAGAAGAATTGGATTTCTTCAATAAAATGCCTGAACAAAAGAACAATGATAGAACAGATCAAGAAGTAATTGAGTCCAACAATGAGCAAGATCAAGATATGACTACAGCCAGGGGGGGTACGACTGAAACTGAAACAAGTCAAGATTTGCAACCCGAAGAGATGCTTGGCCGTGGTCACAGGGAAAAACGTGACAATGTTTTGTTAAGGGATTTTGTCTTACATACTGTGAAAGTAATGAGCCCCTCTGCAAAATCACTTGATAATCAGCATTCCTCAGGTAGTCCTTATCCTCTTACACATTATGTGAACTGTGATAAATTTTCTTTGTGTCACCGTGCTTTCTTGGCAGCAATTACTACAGGAGTTGAACCTAATTCTTTTGCTGAAGCTATCAAAGATAAACAATGGAGAGATGCTATGGCAAAGGAAATACAAGCCTTGGAAGACAATAAAACGTGGACAGTAAAGAAATTACCACCGGGAAAGCAAGCAATAGGATGCAAATGGGTGTTTCGCATAAAGTATAATGCAGATGGAACAATTGAACGTTACAAGGCTCGATTAGTTGTTCTGGGAAATAGGCAAGTTGAAGGAATAGATTACAATGAGACATTTGCACCTGTGGCAAAAATGACCACTGTCCGTACTTTTCTTACAGTTGCTGCAGCTAAAAATTGGGAACTTCATCAGATGGATGTGCAAAATGCATTTTTACATGGGGACTTGCAAGAAGAGGTGTACATGCGCATGCCTCCTGGTTTTTATGCTCACAAACCAGGAATGGTGTGTCATTTGAAGAAATCTTTGTACGGGCTACGACAGGCTCCTCGATGTTGGTTTGCGAAATTAGCTTCTGCTTTAAAGAAATATGGTTTCAGGCAATCTTATTCTGATTACTCTCTCTTCACTTTGCAACGAAACAAAGTGCAAATCAATGTTCTTGTTTATGTTGACGACATTATTGTGTCAGGCAACGAACACTCAGCTATACAAATATTTAAACAATATTTGAGTAGTTGTTTTCATATGAAGGATTTGGGAGTCTTGAAGTATTTTTTGGGCATTGAAGTTGCACGTAGTTCTAAAGGAATTTATTTGTGTCAACGGAAATATGCCTTGGATATTGTTTCCGAAGCAGGTTTACTTGGTGCTAAACCAGTTTCTTTCCCCATGGAACAAAATCATAATTTGGCAATGGCAAAAGGGGATTTTTTGTCTAAACCAGAAAGTTATAGGCGGTTGGTGGGTCGACTTATTTATCTTTCGGTCACCCGACCTGAATTATCCTATTGTGTGCATGTGTTGGCTCAGTTCATGCAGCAACCCCGCAAAGAACATTGGGAGGCAGCCTTGAGAGTAGTTCGTTACTTGAAAGGGAAACCTGGTCAAGGTATATTGCTACGGTCACAGAATAATCTGCATCTTTCTGCTTGGTGTGACTCTGATTGGGCGAGTTGTCCTCTCACTCGTCGTTCTTTGACAGGCTGGTATATTCAACTTGGTGGTTCTCCCATTTCCTGGAAGACCAAGAAGCAACAGACTGTCTCTCGGTCATCAGCTGAAGCAGAATATCGTTCTATGGCTATGACTACTTGTGAATTAAAATGGTTGCAAAGTTTGTTACTTGATCTTGGTGTACATTATTCAGCACCTGTACACTTATATTGTGACAGTCAGGCAGCCTTGCATATTGCCTCAAATCCAGTATTCCATGAACGCACCAAACATATTGAGATTGACTGTCATTTTGTTCGTGATGCAGTTCATTGTGGCGTTATTCGACCAATGTATACTCCCACTGGTTCTCAGTTAGCTGATATCTTCACAAAAGCATTGGGTGGTCGTCACTTTGAACATCTTCTTTGCAAGTTGGGCATTCTTAATCTTCATGCTCCAACTTGAGGGGGGGTAATAGGAAATAAATCTTTGTATATTAGCTGTATAGTCTTATAATAGGAAATAAATCTCTGCATATTAGCTGTATAGTCTTATAGAGCAAGAAAAATATATTTTCTTAATTAGGTAGAGATTTTCTTTCCTTTATAGATGCTAAATTTATTCCTGATTCACAGGACTGTAATGCTATATATATGTAAGCTTTCTTCATGAATAAAAGATAAACTTTACGTTCTGAAATATTTTTTTCACTCATGGTATCAATAGGTTGATGGAAGATTGTTTTCTGATATTTATGCGCTAATCAACAATTTGCAATGTTTATCCTTTTTTTCTAAAATTCACACTTTTATTGAGTTTTCAAATTTTGATGTTTATTTGTCTGGGTATTCTCAAAATCAATAGACATATAGAAAAATCTTTTTCTAGTAATCGTGTGTGATTCAATGCGTTTCGATTTTATCACTCGTCACTTTCTAGGTATTCACAGAATCAACAGATCGTAATACTTATCTCTCTATTCCTTCCGCTATGTCAGTTGGTATCAGAGCTGACGTTTGTCATGGGATATCATCACACCATAAAGGCAAGCCAATAATGAATATTCAATGGTGTATTTTGTCCATCTTGGGGAGGATGATGCAAGGTACGAAGAACATATTATTATTTTAGGAAGATTATGATTTCTTTGTCTATAATTAATAGGATTAATGTTAATTTAATAGAAGTATAATCTTTTTTAATAGGATTAATGCTATTCTTTTTATATCAAGTGATTTAATTAAATTCCATTTCAATTGAGATGTTGAGAGATAATTAGGATGGAATAAAAACATATTTTTGTCTCTTCTATCTCTTTTGATATTTTATGGAATCATCAGGTTGATGGAAGATCGCCTTTTGGTATCCATGTGCGAGTTAACTAATTGTAATATTTATTTTTTTTCAAAATTTGTACTAGTATTGGGTTTTCGAATTTTTGATGCTTATTTGCCTGGATATTATCAAAATCATGTAACATATAGAATATTGTCTTTTGATAATCATGTATGATTAAGTGAGTTTAGATTTTATTGCTCATCGCTTTCCAAATATTTGTAGGATGTACTTATCTCTTTATTCTTTCCGCTGCGGCACATACACACTTTAACAATAATCCAATCCAAAGCCAACTAAAATCCTTGCCCATTTTCCTACGCATAAGCAGCACGTGTCAGCAGCTGTGAGAGGGATCAGTCATTGCCATCAGAGAAAAACAAAATGTTGATCTGAGACCCGGCATTTTGATGTGGCTTGTCCGTTTAAAAGAGAACATGAACATCAAACATCCTCTTATTCCTAGTCGATGTGCCGCCGCATGTCTAATGAATAGGAAAATACCAGCTAATACCAGAGAAAGTTTTCCAATGATGTTATGTATCAGCCACAAAAGGAAATACTTTTTCTTGTGTAATCTGCAATGGTGCCGACCAAGCAAAGGCAGAATAGCAATGCTACATGGTTACGTTTTCTCTTACTCTGCATGTCAAATGATACAGCTTGCTCACATCGAAAAGAAACCTTGGTGATATTTTCACGTTACGTGGGTTGATTAATGAGCCATGGACAAGTAGTGGAGGACAGATATCAGATAAAATGACTATTTTTGAAAAATTTTAATCTTCTAAAATTCCTTAGATTTTCCTTTTAAAAGGACGTCTCATGCAAAAATCTAATAGACAAGATTAAGACTTTTATTATTGATTTATTCGATAATTAATGACTAAATTATATGCAAAGACATCAATATTTTGATGAAGTAGAAGAATTGACAAATGGGTATATGGAAAAATTAGATAGAAATTGGTTACTGACAATTGCGTAATTTTAGCAATTTTGAATATTTGGGTTTCAAAACCCTATTTCGATTGAAAACAAGCTAACAAGTAGGCCTTCAAAACAGCATTTTTTCTATTTTAGAAAATATTTAATAATATCATGGCCTCTTATAGGAAATTAGTCCGTTTTAAGTGTCATTTATAGCATCTTTTTCCCTTTTAATTATTTATTATTATATGGCTTTTAGGAACTTTTCTTTTTTGAGCAAATTTTAGGTTTATATATATATATATATATATATATATTTTGCATGCCTTAGGGCTTGTTTATTATTACTTTGAGCCGCTTTGTTGCTCTTTCTCCCTAGAATTTCGAGTATTTTATATTTTTTAGTTTTGGATGTCTATATTATCAGTGTATTTTTAGAATCAACAAGCATATAGAAGATCGCTTTCGTATTTATAAAATCAATGAATCGTGATATTTGTCTTTTCTTTCATACAAGTTCCACTGCGTCATTGCCTCTCCAACCTCCCGAATCCCTCTGCTAATTATCCTTTCTCCTATTCCTTTGAATAATCCTATTACAAAATCTAACCGTTGTTCTAATGAGGTAATTGGATAGGATTGAGAATAGAGAGGAGGATGTACATGGTGGATTTTAGGTATCTAGAATTTCAGTGATTTAATTCATCGTATAAACTAGTCTTTTTCTCATCACAAATTCATCGTATAATATAAACTAGTCTTTCTGTCATCACAAATTATTAATTTATAGTTTTTGATATTGGATACCAGATATTTATGGGCTAGAATCCTTAATACTCTTTTTATGCTACTATTTTATTTTCAATTTAATATTGATATTGTGATTGGGGCTACTATGTGACATAATCCTAGAATTTCTATAAACGTCTAATATGATGCACAATTATTATTTAATATTTTCATCCTTTCTAATTACTAATATGCTCATCAATTATATTGTTTGCTTAGTCGGTTACATCTAAATAAGATTTTATTTCCTCATTCAAGGAAAATGAGATAGTCCTTTTGCCATATATTGTTTTTGGACAATCCACCAACTAGGGAAATTCACATCCTTTTAAACAAATTATATGGCTTTGTCAAATCGGCAATAAGACAACAAAAAATATCATAGTTTTCTTATAGTGCATGTGCTATTGACTTAAGTAATATAGCTGTGTGCGCAAAGATGTGTGTCAATGCTGTGTCGAGGCCTATGTGATGCAAGAACAAGGTTGTCTCCAGGCCGATATGCGTCTATGGTGTGCAGGGATGTGCGTGGGCTTTGGTGTCCACCTCCTGTTGACACAATTAAACCGGGTTGTCATGGAGCTGTCGGCATAAATACGTGTCCGGAGGGGTCGGTTCTCTGGCTAGTGATTCAAATGCTAGATGCCTAGTTGCTGTTTCGAAGTCTTTCTCTTGTGTATATGTGGAGACATCTGGAGCAATGGCCACAGAGGAAGCTCTTTTGTTTGAAGCATCAGAAAATTGGCCAAAGGTGGAAGTGAAGTCTGATATCATTGGAATTGTCAGGCCAATGGTAGATGATATTTTAAGACTTAAAGCGTCTTTTACATTTTTACTTGTTTAGATTTATATCTAGAATAGCTAATACTTATATTGATTGGGTTGTTATCCAAGCTAAAAAGGGTGTGCGGTTTTGAGAACTTGTGGTCATCCACCTTTTTTTGGCTATTTTGCTTCCTGTGGATGCCAGTGCTAAACACCTGGTGTCTAAGCTCGTTTGTAGAACTTTGAATAAATATGTGCTTGAATTTGGGGGAAAAAAAAACCATATACGGAATATCAAAGAAATTAACAAACTTACTTACAAAGTTATTTTGGTCAACACTTTTAACCATGTTGTTTTATAAATTGAGTAAATATTTGAACACTATGACTTGATTATATAAATGCCTATTATACATTGGTTATACATTGTCATTGACGGTCAATTTTGTATATATATGAAATAGTATTTTATTTAGAAAGAGATTCAATATACGTATGTGGACAAACTACTTATTGTTTAGTGATAGTAATTAGAAAACTTCAAAAATAGCATCATCCTATATGTGTGTGTGTGTTTGTTGCTACATATGATGTTAAATAGGAGTGGGCAAAAAAACTGATAAAACCAAAAAACCGAACGAAGACCGAAAAATAAATTTAAAAAATATGGTTATCAAGTACATTAGTTTTTATTTAGATTTATAATCATGAGAAACCAATGGTTAATTTTTAAAAATATATAAATAGATATAGTTGAAATCCTAAAATCTAACTCCCTTCATTTTCTCTCTTTTTAGTTTTTCCTATATGATCTTCTATATTTATAAGTTAATTTCAAAACATTTTACATACATATATTTTACATCATTCATGATCCACTTATTCATTTTGCTTCTTTTTTTTTTTTGTTCTTATGAACAGTCTCTTGGTGTTTAGACATTGAATATTTATGTTTTAATTAATGTTATTGTTGTGCTGTAATTTGAAACATTGAGAACACCATAAAATTTAAATTTGTGTAATGTTGTATTAGAGTTATATTCCTAATTTGTTGTTAGTTTTATAATTATAACATGTAGATTTGCAATTTTTTAATGTAATTGTGATATTTTATTTGTTAATTTGTAATTTTTGAATGTAATTATAAACAAAAGCATTTAAATTTTTATGAACCAATTGAAAATATGATCAATCCTAACTTTTGGTTAACCATTATATGAAATAGTTAAAAACCAAAAATTGAAAATATTAATCGAAGAAAACGGTTCATCGTTAATAATGGATCAATTTAGGTTTGAGATAAAACCGATTATTTTGGTTCCTTTCAAAAAATGGAATTAGACTGGTTAATCGAATAATGCCCACTTGTATTGTTAAGATAATATTTTTAAATATAATTTAATTAAAAACAAAATTGGAAGGATTCAAGTCCTAGCATTGGAAATAAAAGTCAAAAGATCAATTATAAATGTCGATAAACTATAGTTGACCATGGTCTAATAAGATTAGCACTAAATAAATGGACCAGAAATAGGATCCTTAGAGCCCATCAAGCACCCCAAACCATCTCAACCCATGGGCTTTGAGTCATTCACTAGGCCAAAAGACAATCACCTTCCATCGGTACACAAAGGACCCAAACCAAGGTCCTCCCTACCTGAGCTCATTCGCTGATGAGAACATCTCATTGGTCTAGCATGTCTCTTCAGAGGTGCTCTAAGCCTCCTTGGTTCACCATGTCTCTACGAAGGTACCTTAAACCTCCTTAGAGGTGCCCTAAAGACATGGATGTCTACTTGTCTAGCCACACTCCTTAAATGATCACCATCATAACCTTAAGTCCATGTTGGCTACCAATACGGAGTCGCCGCTCTCCTTATTTCCCTCTTAGAAATGTACCACGTGAATAAAGAATCTTTCTTTTGTACCCCCATTCTGGTATGACTAATGTTTATACAAACAATCTGATAACTCACAACTTCACTCACGCTCTCTTCATTTATGTACCTCTTTACTCTTTCTCTAGACCCACTAATGACCTAAGTATCAGAGTGACCGTGTTTGACTACCTCTTGGCATACTATTAATTGTTTTTTTGGTTGCAGACCCTTAGACTTACTATTGACGATTTTTCTCTTGCAACCATAAGTACCAAGAATTTTTTTCTTAAAAAAAAGTTTTGCAAATTTATTAAGATAGAGATATGTAAGAAATTTAAAGCAAGTTTATGCACAATGATTTTTAGTATTCTCTTGAAAGAAGAGTTTTAGGGATCAAATGCAAATGAGGGACTTAAAAAATCCTATATGGTTCTCCCTGATTAAACAAAAGATAAACAATGTTTAAAAAGGTAAAATTGCAAAAGTGTTAATTAAAAGAAAAGAACTAGTTATAAATGGCTAAAAATATTGAATGCAATATCGTGTCATCCAAGAATTTTTTTTGAATAATTTACCTCTTCTTTCTATAAAAATTAAAGTCATTTAAAAAAAATAAAAAATTTAAAAATTAGCAAAATTGGATTTATGATTACAATTATAATTTATGTTTAAGTTTAATTGTATCTTATAAAATCCTAGAATATTGATAAGTGATTTTATTCTATGCAAGCATGGGAATTTATGTCTCATTCGATTGGTCTTCTATGAATTTCCCATGATTTTTGCTATTATTGTTTAATTATTGTTTTTCAACTTCATTAAACAACAAAAAGAAACAAGATGGTTTTGATCAAATTTGGAGTGAAAACAACAAAGAAGATAGTTAAAAAAGATATCAAACTCACCCCAAGTTCACCTAGGGCAAACAAAAATAAGGAAGATTGAGAAGCAGCATCATCCATGCCTTAAAGTCATGCCTTCGACTGTACCTGTGATGAAGCTGGAGTAAATAGCAATTGCAAGTTGATGATTACATAAATTGTATAGTGGCCAAGAACGATGTTGTGATTCTACCGCAATATGACTCTGCCATGTGCATGTGACATTCTAACAAAGTTTGTTTTAAAAAATCTACCACGTAACAAATAAAATCATTATGATTTTTGTGTCTGAGCATCTAAATAAACATGCATAGATGTTCTCAAGGTTTTGTACCATAGTGTAAAATTACTGACATATAATATGGCATGTAAATATTAGTGAGAATTCTAGTAGAGAAACTCTATTTTTATAGAAATTCAAGTTTTCTAGGTGAATTCAAATTAATCGAAGTTTGTTTCGATAGAATTTATGCCACATAGGTGATATTTATCTTCATTTTATTTTATTTCTCTTGAAATTCGTATTAATGTGAAACTCATGGAGAAATAATTATTTTAACTTAGAGTTTATAAATCTAGGACCCTATTTAAGTGATTTCAACTATGTTTTCAATTGAATATTGTTTCGATAGTTGTATTTGCTAGCTTGAGCTTATTTTCTTGGGTTTATATGTGTGCACCATGTAGATCTATGTTTGATTTTTACTAAATAGATTGAGAAATCATTTTTTTTAATAGATCTAGGCTGCTAATGAAGTTGCTCATAACTACCTAATTATAGGGATAGTGAAACTTTCTGTCAATTGATTCTAAATTCATTGAAATGGGTTTCTAATCAAAAGATTCTTAATCTTAATGTGGATATAGGTTACTTATAGCTTGAGAAGTAATTCTGATGGTTTGACCTAAGTTTAGAAGTTATTGACACTCGAAGAGAGGCATAAACATACGCTAGTGAATTGACGATATAAATATACCTAGGAACGAACTCATTGAGATTATATAAGAAATCACATGATAAGGGCTTAGTGAAGCAAATCCTGAGTTCTATAAACTTGCATTTCAAACTTGTTCTTTGAAATTTTCCTTGAGAACGTGTACATAAGTAGAATTAGCCTTAGTTTGGTCTGTGGATATTTGTTTTCCATGCTTCATTGAATTTTCTTTGGCTAGATAATAAATTGGAAGCAAGTATGGTAGATGCTAACGATCCTTATGGAATACGGTATAATATTTTCTATACTACTTCAGTAGGGGTGCTTGTTATAATCAGTAGTTGTGGTCAAAGTTGAATAGATCATATTAATACTGCATTTTACAAAAATCACTTTTTGAAAACAACTTTGATGTTCACACTAGCTACACTCACACCAAGTTTTTCGATGCTATTGTTAGGGATTCACCATTGAATTCATTTAATGAAGCTCATGAAGGACTATCTGAAAACCTCAAATATATTATTCTAATTGCTAACTTTGTGACTAGTGTAAATAGTTAATTTTTTTTTTGTTTTATTTTATAAATAGTTATATATAATTGACTCATGTAGATATCTTTTGCAAATACCTTTTTTTTTTTAATTTTAGCATATATATTACAATTTGTTTTATTTTGTAAATAGTTCTAATTTTTTTGTTTTGTAAATATTCTTGTCTATTTGTTATTTTGTCTTAATGTAATTTTGTAACGTGTTCTGTGTTTATATAAATAACCTTGTAAATGTTTGTAAACATGTCTAAGTAGATGTAAATATTTGCACATCTGTATTTTGCTATATGCTGTAAAATAATTGTATAATTTTAGCATGTTTGTAAATATCTGAGTTCATACATAGTTTAATTCCAAAATTCTTTTACAAATATTAGTCTTGCATATCTTGTTTTGAAAG
Source organism: Combretum micranthum (assembly GCA_024138025.1). Lineage (NCBI taxonomy): Eukaryota > Viridiplantae > Streptophyta > Magnoliopsida > Myrtales > Combretaceae > Combretum > Combretum micranthum. Next base: position 24,099 of record JAMXBD010000823.1, on the reverse strand, counting down.
GTTCTATAATCTGTTACATAGTTTTTTTTGTTGTGATATGTTATTTGTAATTTAGTTTGTTTCTATGTTGTAGACTAATTTTCGCTTGAAATAAAATTTTGTAGGATAATGACTAGGAGTCACTCACCAAATTTATTTCCATTTAATCCAGAACCCAATGCATAGGAAGGGTATCCAGACGAGTAGCTAAGGAGAAGAAGATATTTTTATTGAGGAAGAGATGGCTCATAAGAATGATTAGATCAATTTGGGAGAAGGTTTTCAAGAAATTAATGAAGAAATTTGGGTGACAATAATAACCTCATTAGGGTGAATCGTCTTAGGACCATGCTAGATTTCTATAGACCTAATTTAGTGGAGCTAACACGGAGTATAGTAAACCTAATGTAGCTGGCAATAACTTTTAAATTAAGCCCAATGTCATAAATTGTATAACAATATGTGCAGTTTGATGGATACAAGATGAGGACCCTAACAACCACCTTCAACAATTTCTAAAAATTTGGACACCTTTAAAAACTAATGGAGCCTTTGATTGATGCAATTCGTTCAAGACTTTTTCCATTTTCTCTTAGGATAATGCTAAGAAGTGGCTAAATAGTTTACTAGGGAGTCCATTACAACTTGACAACAAATGGCTGAGTAATTCATGAGAAATATTTTCTACCATCTAGGATGGCTAAGTGAGACTGATATTGCTTCTTTCCAATAACTTGAGTCTAAAACTCTCTCTGAGACATTTGAGAGGTTGAAGGAGTTATTAGGAAAGTGTCCACACCATGGATTGCCAGAATGGATCCAAGTTCAACATTCTATAATGGTTTGAATTATGACACTAGGCAATTAATTGATGCAATTGCAAGAGGGAGCTTAAACAATAAATCTTCAGAGGAATGTTTACAACTTTTTGAGAATATGGCCAATAATCATTACTAGTGGTCTTCTACTATAGCCTAGAGAGAAAGGCTAGGCAGTGTGTTTGAATTGGACATTGTTCAAGTTTGAATTCCAATTGTAGATGCCTTGTATGAGGAGATTGATAGATTGACCATAGGAGCTAGACAAGTGAATATGATTGATGGTAATTGGGTACAAAGTTCTGAGGATGTGATGACTAAGAATGTGGAGTTCTTAGAAATTTTAATGGCCCAAAAATGATCCTTTTAATAACACATATAACCTTGGTTGGAGAAATCATCCTAACTTTAGGTGAAACAATAAAAATTTTAAAAATCTCAATTTTCCTCCATCTAATTTTCAAAAGAAATAGGGTCAAGGATCAAATGTGTCTCAAGGAAAACAAAGTTCATTGGAAGAATTAATTCATAATTCATTGACACAACTTTGAGCAATCATTTAGCTACCATTCATAATTTGGAGACATAATTGGGCAAATTTCCAAACTCCTAGTTAAAAAACCACAAGGAACTTTGTCAGCAAATATTGAAGCCAAAGTTAGGGAGCAACCAAAATATTAATGTTTTTAAAGACTCCAATGTCATTAATATTACGCTTTGTTGTAGTTAGTTTGATGAAATTTTTAGGATATAATTTGTTTAAAGACTTTGTTGTTACTAGTTTGATGACTATGAGATTATATTTTGTAAGTTTTTAAGACAATTTACTTATGGATGTTTGATCAAGAATGTGAATGATGATCATATTTTCAAGTTTTAGTGAAGTTTGAATGTTTGAGTTGATTTTATAGGAAATAATCCCTCTGAGAATTTTGGTTGCGACCCTACCCATAGATAAATAGGGAGAATAAAATCTAGTCATAGTTTCTATCATGATTTGCATCAAGCCGCGATTGTGACGGTTTCATTGTACTGATATTTATTATTTGTTACAGCTTAAACCTCACTTAAATCAGGCCATGATTCTTATATTGTATTAACATTCTTTTATGCAGGTTGAAACAGTCGATTGAGGCCTTGATTTTTTTTTTTATTCTTTGTCAATAAACAAACCACACATTTCTTATCGTGCCAGTGGTTAAACCTGCGATTGTAATAACATATAAATACGAATCCATTTCTTCTTTCTCGTTTTCACTTCATTCAAAACATTAATGAACATAAGTACTTACTTTCAAAACTCACCAAAATCCTAACCTTTTATCTTTTCCATCAACAAATTAGCTAGGTGAAGTACTAATTGTTGGTCCCGAAAGAATAACCAAGAGGGGGGGGGGGGGGGGGGGGGGGGGGGGGGGTGAATTGGTTATTTAATAAAATTTAACCTTTTTAAAATTCAACCAAATTCACTCTACTTAGTTACTCAAATTAAATGGCTTCTAAAACTCTATTTTAAATATATTGATAAATTTCGAATAATATCAGACAAGATCAAGTTCGCAAATAATAAAAAAATATGTTAATAAAAATTTATTTTGCTCCCAGTTACTCTCTGACTGATCTTCTGAGTTCAATGTTCAGTAGAACTTAAATTTCCAGTTACTCTCTGACTGGTCTTCTGAGTTTATAATGCAGCAAGAATAAACAATAAAATATGCACGAAATTAAAAAGATAAGGTAGAGAAGAGATTGCAAGATCGATTTATAGAGGTTCCGCCTCGAGCGTCAATCCTCTCTTCCAGCTCCAAGCCGGGGACCCGGTATTCCACACCGGTATGTTCCACTATATCCAAAAGAAATGAGAATACAAGCTTGTTCTTCAACAAAGAACTTCAAACACTCTGCTCAGCCTATCTAGCTTCACTCAAGCTATTTACTGATCTACAGAGACTAAATGTAACTCTCACTTCTACACAAATCTCATTCAAGATATACAATGCTTTGAACAAACAAAGAATAAACGTTTCTAAAATTTCAGCTCAAAGAAAATTCGAATGACAGTAATTTTGCAAGAGATTCTCAAAGGCTTTTGATTATTCTCGTCTTTTTCACACTCTGTCTTCATGTCTTCGAGATATTTAAATTTAAAATTCTCCTTCTTCTTCGGTTGAAAACGGTTAGCGAATTGAATTCAAAACAATTGGATAGATGATAATCTCCAGTAGTTCCTGATTTTGTGCTTGATATACTTCTGTGATTATCCAAATCTTATCTTGCTGTTGATAACGTTGATGTTTATCCATATCGTTGTTTGACCGTCTTGAAGATAGACTTTCTCGTGAAATATCTTCTAAATCCCAAAAGAATAGGATAGAATCTTTCCTTCTTGATCTGACTGTCAAACTTGATAATAACAAAACGAATTCTGTATCATTGAATATAAACCCAAGCCATAAATATCAGACATAATCTGATCTTTGATTAATTTAATTTTTCTGTCATGAGCTTCTTGAGTTTTTATACGTTAAAAAAAAATTCGAATCCCCTTGGATATAATAACCAACTTTGTGGAACATTTGAATGTATTACCCAAATACACTCAACTTTGGAGCTGGGTCTTCAAAATAATGAAATAATTTTGAAAGATTCGAACTGTGATCTTTTTGTGCGAATTCTGTTCTTGTTCCCAGTTTACCTTCTGAGTTACCTTCTGAGTAGTTTTGTCTTGTCGATCAGCCGTTTCACTCTCTGAGTTTCCTTCTGAATACTTTTGTCTTTCTATTTTGTCTCTGAACTACTTTCTGATTTATCTTTAAATTTTCATAACTTCTTGCTTAGTTCTTGAAAACTCTTACTTCACTTATCACATTAAATTGAGATTTCTGCATACTCAAAATTCATTAGTAATACTTAATCTTTTTGTTATCATCAAAACATCAAAAGAGAAATACTAACATTCTCCCCTTTTTGATGATAACAAAACCCATCTATTAAAACAAAAAATATTTTCAAGATAACTCCTATTTGCATAATTTGCATAATCCATGATAATTCAGTAATTAAAATACGAGTTAATAACTTGCACTACATATTATATAACTGCACTAACATTATATAACCTGCACAAAACTTGCATCGCACATAAATTCATCAATCATTATTTTGCATGATTATCTTTGTTTTAATATCTTCTCCCCCTTTTTGTTATCAGCAATTAGAATAAATACCATAAAAGAGAATAGCAAATAGTCTGAAAGAAATGCATTGGAATTAAAAGGATCATAACAACTGAGTTCTTAAAAAAAACATAACAGACTATAAAATCAGCAGAAAAGAAAATTAGCGCTTCTTTTTGGGCTTGACTGACTTCCTAGCTGTGGTCTTCTTCCGTCCAGAATACCTAACGATAGGAAGAGTTGAGCTTTCAGGAGGTGGAGGAGAATTAAATGCGGATTGAATGATTGCAGATACTCTATCAGAACATCAGAAAGAATGATTTGAGGAGTTGTTGTGGTTCGGATGTTGAAGAGGGTTGAGAGATAGGAATCAACTGAAAGGATTGAACATCTGGTTCCACTGTGGTGGAGGTGGTGAAACTTCCTTGTCAGGTGTGAAGCTTCAGACTTCTCAGGAGGATCAACATCCATTCAGCATCAAAACTGGTGGAGAAGGACAGAATCATGTTGCGGAGGTGGAGATGAAACAGAGCCATGAGTAGGATCTGTAAACATGTCCTCGAACATGTGTTCTACTTCAGCCTTCATTTCTGCAAATCTTTTCTCCATCAGATCAAGAATAGCTTTCTTAAAACTCGATTTTGATGTTTCTCCTGGACCCTTAACAGAGATGCCCTCTGAGTCACTATCTGAGTCAGTGTCCAGATGTTTTCCTTCTCCTTCCTTAATTTCAAACTTCCCTCCAGTCATGATTGCAGGTTTCTTCCTTTTCTTTTCCTTCATAACCTCTTTCCTGCTCTTCGCATTGGAGGTTTCTCTTATCCTTCTTTTGTTTATCACCTTCTGAGCCACTGTCTGCTCTTAGTAAGTGCTCCCCCTCAACTGCAGACTTAATTTTCTCCCAATCAAAAATTCTTTTGCTGAACTTAGGATGAACATACCAAGCTCCATCCTTAGCAAACCAGAATTTGCGCTTAACATTGATGTTCATTCTCATAAGCACAATTTCCCCAATTCTTTTCAGATTTTGAGGAAACTTAGCATTATCTGGCAGCTTTACTTTCTTAAACCTCAGCAACTTCATCAACATGCTTCCATAAGGCATATTAAACTTAGTTTTCCACAATGCTTCAGAATCAAAGATGGTAGATCAAGCTTTAAATTTCTTTTTATTGCCAGAATGACAATAGCTTCGGTTTTATTAATCGTAGTAGAACTACCATTCTTTGGAAGCAAACAGTCTACAACTATCTTGTGTAGCAGCCTTATCAACAAACTAAACTCAGTATTAAACACATCTTTTTCAGAATATGTTCCCACTCATCATTTATTGCACGAAACAGATCATTTTTCTTAATGGATACAAAGAAGTCATCATCTTCTCATCTTTCATATCAAAACATGAAATAAGTCTTTCCTAGTTATCTTAACTTTTTGCCCAGCTATTTCAGACTTCAACTTCAGTCCATACAATGTCAAGTTATCATAAAATTCCTTGATAACTTCTCCAGCAACTTCACTAGACAAATTACACAGATTTACATCCTATTATAGCCAATGGTTCCAATAGAACCCATTTTTCTTAAAGAAAGAAAAATCTATGAACGAATTATCAAGAATCTTGATATTCCCATACCTTTTCTTAGAAGAACTTCCTGTCTTCTTCTTTTTGCTTCTGACATTTTCTTTGGGGATCTTGAAGACAGTTTCCTCTTTTTCGAACTCTCTTTCTTTTGCGGTGACTTAGATATTTCTTCCTTAGAACTTTCTGAGTCACCGTCTGGTTTAGGGTTTGAACCCTCCTTAGTCTTTCCTTCAGATTCTGGGGTAGTAACATCTAAAGATTCATAAGAAGACGAATCTTTTTCCTTTTCTTGCTCTGTCTCAGGGGTTGTTTGTTCAACTTCGACAGATTCATTTTTCTTTTTCGTTCTTCTCTCTCTACCTTCTTGAAGTTCAGAGAGTGTTCGTGTTGAATCAGAAGATTCATCACGAATCTCTATCGTTCCTTTAACAACTTTCCCTTTAGGACCTTTTGAGGCTAGTCTTGATGATTTTCGTGGTGCCATGTTAGGGTTTGGAAGAGCAAAGGAGAGCGCGAAATGAGAGAGAATTTTGAAGTTTGTTTAGAAAAAGAAGGAACGTTGGATGACGAATAGCAGCAGCACAGGGAAATGGAAGAGTCACGTCTTGGCCGTTTGAAATGCGTGGGAAAATGGAGACGTGATTTGATTCACTTGTCTTGCACGTTTTCCATAATCATGAATTCAAAATCGCAAACACAGAATTTATTAATTTATTTACTATTCTTATTTATATATATATTTTTAAGAGAAAAACATATGAATAAAAATATTAAAAAGGATAGCACATTCCAATCTCATTTCTCAAAAATTCAAATCTGGTTTTATCAAGGGGTTTAGTAAATATATCTGCAAGTTGATTTTCAGTTGGAACAAAATCAATACACACATTTCCATTAACTACATGATCTCGTATAAAATGATGTCTAATTTCAATGTGTTTTGATCGTGAATGATGAACTGGATTCTTTGTCAAATTAATTGCACTTGTATTATCACATTTAATCGAAATAAATTTATTTTCAACACCATAGTCTTGCATTTGTTGTTTAATCCAAAGAACTTGAGCACAACAATTTCCAAGAGATACGTATTCAGCTTCTGCTGTAGATAAAGCAACTGAGTTTTGTTTCTTTGAAGACCATGAAATCAATTTATCTCCTAAAAATTGGCAAGTTCCAGATGTACTTTTTCTATCTATTTTACAACCAGCATAATCAGCATCAGAAAAACCAATCAATTCAAAATTTTGATTCTTTGGATACCAAATCCTAATTTTGCAGTACATGCAATATATTTGAATATCCTTTTAACAGCTTTTAGATGATTTTCAGTTGGATTACTTTGGAATCTAGCACATATACACACAGCAAGCAAAATATCTGGCCTTGAAGCAGTAAGATATAACAAAGATCCAATAAGGCTTCTATAAAGTTTTTCATTGATTTTCTTACCTTCTGAGTCAGCATCTAACCTGATTGAAGTACTCATTGGTGTAGTCACTTGTTTGTTGTTTTCATAACCAAACTTTTTCAGAATTTGCCTTGTATATTTCTCTTGATGAAGAAAGATTCCTTCTTTAGTTTGTTTGATTTGTAGACCCAAGAAGAAATTCAATTCTCCCATCATAGACATTTCAAATTCAGCCTGCATAAGCTTTGCAAAATCTTGACAATATTTCTCATTAGTAGATCCAAAAATTATATCATCAACATAAATTTGTACAATCAATATATCTTCATTATAATGTTTCAAAAATAAGGTTGTATCAACATTACCTCTTTGAAATCCACTCGTGATGAGAAAATCACTAAGTCTCTCATACCATGCCCTTGGGGCTTGTTTGAGTCCATATAAAGCTTTTCTTAATTTATATACATATTCAGGCTTGAAAGGATCTTCAAATCCTGGTGGTTGCTCAACATACACTTCCTCTTTAATATAACCATTTAAAAATGCACTCTTTACATCCATTTGGAATAAATTAAAATTCTTAAAACATGCATAAGCAAGTAGCAAACGTATGGCTTCTAACCTAGCAACAGGTGCATAAGTTTCATCATAATCTATTCCTTCTTCTTGAGAATAACCTTTTGCTACAAGTCTAGCTTTGTTTCTTACTATTTTGCCATTTTCATCTAATTTATTTTTAAATACCCATTTAGTACCTATAACAGATTTATTTAAAGGTCTAGGCACTAAATTCCATACATTATTTCTTTGAAATTGATTAATTCATCTTGCATGGCATTTATCCAATTATCATCAATCAAAGCAGATTCAACACAATTTGGTTCAATTTCTGATAATAAAGCAAAGTGACTTTCAAAATCTTTTAGTTTTGATCTAGTTCTAACACCAGTATCTATTTTACCAATTATTAATTCAGGTGGATGTGCCGTTTTATATCTCCAAGCATTCGAGTTTCTGGTGTATTAGCACTAGCATCTGTATTACCTTCTGTTTGACCTTCTGATCTAGCTTCTGAGTAATCAGATATCATTGTTTCTTTAGGTGAATTTGTGATGATTTTAGGGCTTTAGATTATGAGTGATTATTGCAAGTTGGTGATGTCGATGTTTGATTCTTTATTTTAGAGTTGATGTAACGTGGTTTGCAAGTTGTTCTATGTTTAGAAAAAAAACCTAATTTGTCAATTTTAAGTAGATTTTTAGTACAAAATGCTAAATTGAGTTTACTTTACCTATTAAACTTCTTTGAACATTAGAGTTGATTTAGGTTGATAAAATTCACTTAGGAGCATGGATGTCTAATAAAATAAAGGTCTAAGCTTGTAAATATATGAATTTAACCGTTAATGTGAATCAAACCTTAGAATAATTGATTATACCCTGACTTTGTCTTGATAGCAATGAATAACTTACATTGACTAAAAATATTCTTGAATTTATTTGACTATGCATATATTTGAAGCACGAAATTTGTGAACTAGTGTTTGTTTATTTATTTTTCCAAATATGGCACCTAAAAGACCTGCAAACATCCCATTTCAAAAGAAACCAATCAAAAAGGCTAGAGTTGACTCTAGACCTTCATCCTCATCACAAGTAAGTGCATCACTAACTCCCCTAGTAAGATTAAATGTTGAGGATAAAGAAAAATTTAAACTTTTTTGAAAAAGAAGAAAATAATCCTCAATACTATGATGAACTAGGATTTGATGAAGAGTTTTAGGTTGAGAGCTCCTTTAGAAAGTATTTTTTTAAAGATAAAGCTTGAGAGAAACTCTTTGATGTGAGGGAGGATGTATTTGAGGGGTTACTTTAGCGTCTGGGCAAGTCTCAAGACAGGCTATCAAGTGCCATATTTAGAAGATATACTCAGTTTTATGCTTTTGGTCATATAGGAGTGTATCCATATGTCGGTTTATTGTTTCTTTGGGCTTATATGATGATGAGGAGAAAGTATATGTAGAAGAGTTTAAGGATTTACTCGTGAAAATTCTGGAGGAAGGGAAGGATTTTGTGAAAGATTGATGGATGATACCTTCTCACCGACAAACACTAAGGGGTTAGCCTTTAAAATGAAGAGTGTGAGGATCTTACACTATATGTTGGTGATGTCTATTTTCTCAAACTAGATGGTACTAGCATAGTAACACATGCTGATTAACCTCTTTTATATAACATGGTGAAGGGGGATAGAGTGAATGTAGGTTTGATAGCTGAATGGGGTATAAGGTACCAGGCTGGTACATAGGGCAAAGTTTGTGAGCCTTTGAAATTTTCGACATTCTTAAGAATTAATCCTAGAGCTGATACCGAAACCTAGATTCTAAAAATGAACAAAGTTAAAAAAAAGCACCTTCAAAAACAAAACGAAAATCCAATAATCATTTCATTCAAAATTCTTATGCTGAATAATTCATCTATTGGATTACTACACGTAAATCAAGACAATACGTCCAATTAATATTTAATGACAAAATTATGAACCTTAAACCCTTCGGTGAATTTTAGAATCAAATTTTTCTTTTAACAAAGTCAAACAGAGTTAACATATAATTTAGAAGCCCTAGACATGATTAGATAATCCTGAGATCTAAATATTAGATAAATCATAAACTAGAGTAAACTTAATTATCGAACTGAAAATATAGCATAACCACGAACCCTTAAGATTTTATGAATAAACCTTAAAGTCAGAATCGAAACCGATCCCTAAAAGTCGACCTAGGTTTATCATAAGATCTAAAGTGTTTAGATCCGACAATCCTGCGCTCAAAACCTCGGAACAATAAAAATGAGTTAACCATAAATTATAGTCCGAATAATGTCTTATAACTTAAAAAGATTAGATCCAAAATCTTGCTCGTTTCATACTCGAATGAGATCAATTTCTAAAATCAGGGTCCTGACACACAAAACGGTAAAAATATTTCAACAACATATCTAGACTCACAATTAGATGAGGAATTATAAAGTTTTAGTTATAGAATTTATGGCTTCCAAAAATATCATAGATAGCCCATTTATGTGTATTTTTTTATTATCAATATTGTTGGTTTCTCTCAAATAATGATTTTGATGATAACAAAAAGGATTAAGTATTTACGAACAAATTTATTGAAATGTGCAGTACTTAAATATGATAAAAGTTGGTTTATGAAAATGTGTTCAAAAGAGACTCATTTCAGAACGTATATAAAAAAATATGGAAAGTTTTTCAAGAAAAAATGAATAGTTAGAAGGTTACTCAGAAGGTACTCTCTGATTCACAAGTTTTTTAAAACAATCAACACACATCAGAGACTACACCTGCAAACTTGTAAAAGCTGCAAAATACAAACAACAAGTTCCAAATCTAATTTTTCTTGATGGATTCATGTTTAGAAGACCCAGCTCCAAAGTGAGTGTATTTGGATAACACATTCAATTATATTCCATAAGTTGGTTCAAATATCCATAGGGATTCAAGTTTTATTAGGTTAAAGTTTATTTTTAGGAAAATAATGTTTTTGAAGCAAGAAAAATCACGTGATCTACAAGAAAGACTTATCTACAGGTTATTCAAGTTTTCTTTGAGAATATAGAAGACACGATTCAGATATGCAAGGAAATTGTCTAATGAATATTTGTCCATAAAAGGAATTAAAAAATTATAGAAGATACGATCTATTTTCATGTGAATAGTACCATAAGTTAAAATTAGTCAACAACGTCTCAAATCAAATTAAAAAATTCAAGATTAAGATTATTATCTTAGCTGTTGGATACTCAACTTTATCTATTGGAGTAAAACACGAGATAACAACAATAAGATAACAACTCATTCAAATTTCGCAGTTGAAGAAGACTAAAACAAGCTGATCCTATTCTAAAATCACGCACTATATCGGGAACCAAGCTTATCCACTTAAAGTCTTAGCCGTTGAAAGAAACAAGGATAAGTATACACGCCCAAAAAACAGAGAAGGACAGGACAATCACGTAAAAAAAAAAAAAAAACAAACAGAGGACACGAATTTCCTTCTTCATTTGCGTAAATTACTGTCACTTTAATTATTCTTATTTGTTCGAAATTTTGAGGATTCACACTCTATTTCATTTTATCTAGATTTATTCATTGTGTGAGATTGAGAATTACAAGTAGGCTCAGTAGATTGATTGTTAGCTTAAGGAGAAGCTTGGAGAATCAAGCTGCATGTAGAGTGCTTTGGTAAAGACAACTTGTAACTTAATTGATTTGTGGATATAGTGGAACATACCAGTGTGGAAGAGAGGACTGACACTCAAGGTAAAATCTCTATAAATCGATTTTGCATTCTCTTCTCTATTATCTCTTTAATTTGTGCTTATTTACTTATTTTGCTTAGCTGTCTTAACACTCAGAAACTAGATCAGAGAGTAACTGGAATATATTTTCTTAAGCAGAGAGTAGATTAGAAAGTAAAACTGGGAATTTAATTTGAATTATTGTTTAATCTTTGTGGATTTAAGTGACTTTGATTAATCCAAATTTTGTTTAAAGATTTTACTTATTAAGTTTATTGTTTTGAAGAAAGTTTTAAAGCCATTAAAGTTGAGTAACTAAGTGGTGTGAATTTGTTTGAAATTTTGAAAAGTAAAATTTTTATTAATAACCAACTCACCTCTCTCTTAGTTATTCTTTTGGAACCAACAATTGGTATCAGAGCAGTGCTTATTTATTTAATTTGAGTGATCTTTTCAAAAATGGCTAAAACAACATTGCTATTAACCGAGCTCCTTATTTTGTTGGCATAAATTATTTGTATTGGAAAATGCGCATGTCTACTTACATAAAAGCTAATGATTATGGTTATTGGCAGGTGATAGCATTTGGAGATACTCAAGTGGCAATGACTGATGAAGCTGGATTCACTGATGCCGAGCTAAAGCTTATAGAGAAGAATAATAAGGCTAAGAATCTCTTACTCAAAAATAGCTCATCTGAATTTTATTTAATTTCTTCTTGTGAAACAAAAGATATTTGGGATACTTTTCTAATACATATGAAGGAACCAATACCATTAAGGAAACAAAGATTAATGCTTTATTACAACAATATGAATTATTCAAAATAAAACCTGATGAGAAAATCAAGGATGCTTTTAATCGCTTTACTGCTGTGACTAATGAACTAACCTCTCTTGAAAGAAAATGGATGATTTTGATCTTGCTAGGAAGATACTTCAAATATTGCCAAAGTCATGGGATGCTAAAAAGACAGCAATTGAGGAAGCCCTAGACTTAAACAAGCTTACACTTAGGGAGAAGCTGCTAACTATTGAATCACACCTCAATACAACTGAGGAAACCAAGAGTAATACAAAAGCTATAGCATTTAAACCAAGGAAAGTAACCATTGAGGAATCTAACTCTGATGATGACAACAATGATGAAGAGGAGAATGGCATGCTTGCAAGAAGATTGAATAAACTTTTAAAAAAGGGTAAGAAGTTCAAATTAAATAAGTATAACAAATTTAATGCAGAAAAAGCTTTAAAGAAAAGGAAAAGAAAGAAAGAAGGAGATTGTTTGCTATGAATGTAAACAACCTAGTCACATCAAATACGAGTGTCCAGTCCTAAAGAAAAAGATGAAGAAGTTTAAAAAGAAAACCGAGCAATAATGGCAACTTAGAGCGACTGGATACATCAAAAATGCAAGTAAAATGAAGAAGAAGCCAACTTGTGTCTAATGGCTACATCTAGGTAAATTCTTATTCCGAAGTTGAAATGAGTGAAAATGAAATGTATTATTAGATGAAAAAGCTGCTAAAAGCTCTTAAAAAGACATATTAAAAAATCTCTAAACTTGATACGAGAATAAGGCTTTAAAGAATGAAGAAGATGATTTAAGTCAAACAAATAAGTTACTTATTGATGAGAATGATATTTAAAAAAATGACAATAAGAAATTGTTTGTTAAAACTAATGCTTTAAAGAAAGAGAATGATGTTTTGAAAAATGAGATTAAAGATTCAAAAGGAAAAGTAGAAGATTTGTCTCAATCTATTAAGAATACTTTTAATAAGTTTAATGAGAGTGACAAGAAGTTAAATATGCTTATAAGTAGTCAAAGACCTTCTTTTATCAAGTATGGACTTGGATATGAAAGTGGAAATTCATCAAGCAATGTAAAAAAGACAGTAATTGTCAAAGCATGAGAATCTGTAAACAAATTTGCTAAACAAACTATCAAAACAAGCATGAACTATAACAGTAGAGGCTACGTTAGAAGGTATCCTCAACAAAAATATCCTATCAAGGTATAGCAAAAACTATAGGTATGGATATAATAATAAGTATCCAAGACAAAATTATCATCAAAAGGTAAATAAAAGATATAATACACATCCTTATGCGTGTTTCTTTTGAAATACTATAGGTCATATTGAAAAATATTGCTTTTACAAAAGAAACAAGCTCAGTACACATCTAGTTAAGAAACAAGATAAGACGAGCATGACTTATCAAACCCAAGCTTGTTTGGATTCCTAAAAAGGTTTGATTACCTTTTTGTGTATATTTGCAGGAACAAGAGCACAGATAAAAGGAACTTGGTGCTTAGATAGTGGATGTTCAGGTCATATGATTAGTGATGCTTCTTTGTTCACTAGTATAATGTGGAAAGAAAAAGGATATATGAGGTTTGGTGATGATAGCCATGGTAAAATAATCGGGATAGGTACTATTGTTTATCCTCCCTATATGATTGAAAATGTTTCTTTCGTTAAAGGACTAAAACATAATCTTTTGAGCATAAGCCAATTATGTGATAAAGGTTACCAAATGACTTTTGAGAAAAATAAATGTTTTGCATATGATTCTAAAGGAGTAAAATTGTTTGAAGGTTTTAGAAAAAGGAACATTTATCTTATCACGCCATCTAATATGAATGTTCAATGTTGTTTTATGACTATGAATGATAATATACATGTTTGAAATAAAAAACTTGGTCATGTGAATTTCAATCAATTAGAAAAGCTTTTAAAAAGAATATTGTTGATTTGCCTAAAATTAGCATAAAGCATGATATGAAATGTGCAACTTGTTTAAAGAATAAGATGGTTTCAATTTCACATAAAAGTAAAAATATGATCTCAACAAAAGGACCTCTTGAGCTTTTACATCTTGATTTATTTAGACTCATAAGAACTTTAAGTTTGGGAGGAAGTAAATATGGACTTGTGATAGTAGATGATTTTTCAAGATATACATAGGTGTTCTTTTCAAAACAAATCTGATACTTTTGAAATGTTTCAAAAATTTGCTAAACAAATTCAAAATGAGAAAGGTTTTTTCTATCATTTCTTTAAGAACTAATCATGGCAAAGAATTTGATAATGCTTTGTTCATAACTTTTTGTGAAGAACATGGAATAAATCATAATTTGTCAACACTATATACACCTCAACAAAATGGAGTAGTTGAAAGAAAGAATAGGACAATACAAGAAATGACACGTTCTATGTTAAATAATGAAAGTGGAATAACTAAATATTTTTAGGCTGAAGCTGTTACAACTGCTTGTTAAATAATGAATAAAGTATATGTTCAACTAAACACTACAAAAACTTCATATGAATTGTTTCGTAGAAGAAGACCATCTGTTTCATATTTTCATGTGTTTGGATGTACATGTTTTGTGAAAAAGAATGTAAATAATCTTAGAAAATTTGATGAAAGATCTGATGAAGCAATTTTTCTAGGATATTCATAAAATAGTAAAGCATATTGTGTTTATAATAAAACAACAAAAATAGTTGAAGAATCTATTAATGTTTGATTTATTGATGAAGTAAAAGATGATTTTGATGATGATGATGTGTTTGCACTTGTAAATGAAGATAATAAACCTAATTCTGAAACAAAATCAAAGAATAAACCCGATGAAATGCAAAAAGCTGCTAAGTTAGAAAGTACAGCAAAAGGTAGTCTAGATGAAGAATTAAAATATGATAAGTCAGAATGTAAGACAGAAGGTAACCTGGAGTTAAGAATAGACAATCTTGAAAGTTCAAATGCATGGAAATATGAATCATCACACCCTTAGCTTAATTATTGGTGATATAAAATCTGGAACAAGAAATAGATCTAGATTACAAGAACTTGAAAATCATTTTGCTTTGTTATATGAAATATAACCTAGTAATATAGAAGAAGCATTAAATGATAATAATTGGATCAATGCTATGCAAGGAGAACTAAGTCAATTTCAAAGAAATAATGTTTGGAATTTAGTTCCTAGACCTTAAAATAAATCTATCATAGGTACTAAATGGGTTTTTAAGAATAAACTAGATGCAAGTGGAAAAATTTTTAGAAATAAAGCAAGACTTGTAGCTAAAGGATATTCACAGGAAGAAGGAATAGACTATGATGAAACATATGCACCTGCTGCTAGACTTGAAGCAATACGACTCTTGCTTGGTTATGCTTGTCTTAAAGACTTTAAGTTGTTTCAAATGGATGTAAAATGTGCATTTTTGAATGGTTATATTAAAGAGGAAGTATATGTCGAACAACCACCTGGATTTGAGGATCCATTTAAGCCTGAATATGTTTTTAAATTAAGAAAAGCTTTGTATGGACTGAAACAAGTACCAAGAGTTTGGTATGAGAGACTCAGTAAGTATCTCATCTCAAGTGGATATCAAAGAGGTATGATTGACACAACCCTATTTATAAAGCATTACAATGATGATATATTAGTTGTACAAATATATGTTGATGACATAATATTTGGATCAACTAATGAACAATATTGTCAAGAATTTGCAAGGCTTATGCAGGCTGAATTTGAGATGTCCATGATGGGTGAACTAAACTTCTTTTTGGGCTTACAAACCAAACAATCAAAAGATGGAATTTTCATTCATCAAGAGAAGTATACCAAACAAATATTGAAAAAGTTTGGATTTGAGAATTCAAAAGGAGTGGCTACATCAATGAGTTCCTCTATCAGTTAGATCTTGATTCTTAAGGTAAGAAAGCCAATGAAAAGTTATATGGAAGTTTGATTGGTTCTCTTTTGTACTTGACTGCATCTAGACCAGATATTCTATTTTTAAGTGTATTTATGCAAGATTTCAAAGTAATCCAAC
This sequence comes from Combretum micranthum, assembly GCA_024138025.1. NCBI lineage: Eukaryota > Viridiplantae > Streptophyta > Magnoliopsida > Myrtales > Combretaceae > Combretum > Combretum micranthum. The sequence continues at coordinate 7,953 of JAMXBD010000823.1, read as the reverse complement.
TGAAACACATTTGAAAGCTGTTAAAAGAATTTTCAAGTACATTATATGCACTGTAAAATTAGAATCTGGTATCCCAAAAATGTATGTTGATTATGAAGGATGCAAAATTGATAGAAAAAAGTGCTTCTGGTACTTGTCAATTCTTAGGAAACAAATTGATTTCTTAGTCTTCAAAGAAACAAAATTTAGTTGCTCAATAGCAGAAGCTAAATATGTTTGAATTGGAAACTGTAGTGCACAAATTTTTGGATAAAACAATAATTACAAGATTATGGGTTGGATTATAAAAATATCTCTATTAAATGTGATAATACAAGTGTAATCAATTTAACAAAAAATCCTATGCATCATTCTAGATCTAAACATATAGAAATTAGACATCACTTTATTAGGGATCATGTGAATAATGGAAATATTAATATTGAATTTGTCTCTGCTGAAAATCAGTGTGCTGATATTTTTACAAAATCGATGGATAAAATGAGATTTGAATTCTTGAGAAATGAAATTGGAATGTGTTATCCATTTTGAATTATTTTGTTTGTGTTTTGTATTATCAAGAAAATAATAATAATAATAAGGCTTGTCATCTCGTGCCTTTTCATATTCCTCATAACCACCAACCCTCTGATAAAACTTTTTACTCTCTCTTTTCTTCAAAAGTCCAATCATTCCTCATTTTCTTTTCTTCCCAAATAAAAACCCTAAGCATGGCTCCATGAAAATCCTCATGCATTGCTTTAAGGGATTCAAATAAAAAACAATCAAAGAAACCATGACTATACAAGATGAACCCACAAGCTCTGAAGAAGTCTATGAAACTCTTACAAGAAAAGAAACCTTACGGGAAGTTCGATCCAAACTCATGCATGATGATGAAACAATAGACAAGAAGAAAGAAACTCCCAAGAAACATGAAAATCAAGACTCAGGAGAACACAAATCCAAATCAGATACTGAGTCAGAGAGTAGTTTAGAGACAACTAAAGTAAAACCCCAAACCAAGAAGAAATGAAAGCTTGATCCAACTTCAGCCAAGACAGAACCAACGGCAAAAAGAGGAAAAAGTACTTCAAATAAGGACTTGAATGCGCTTTTATTGATTTCAAGTTTTTTAAAACAAATGGATTTTATTGGGAACATTGGCTAAATAGGATAGGGTGTAAGAATCTTTTTAATATAGCTAGTTTGATTGATGGAAGTTTGATTCAAGAATTATATGATAATCTAGTTCAGTTAAAGGATTTTTCTTTAAAATCCAAAGTTGTTAGGAAGAATATCAAGATTACAGGGAAAGATTTAACAAACTGTTTTGGTATGATGGATGAAAAAGATGATGAAAAGTTATTGAGTATGCAAAAAAATGATCTTTATAGAGAGTTACATGATGGAGTGGGCAATTATATAGAAAAAAGATATTTTTTTCCACTGACTTTGTGCTTCTGATTCATTTGTTGCATAAAGTGGTAGTAAATTGTATTTTACCAAAAAATGGAAGTACTACTACTATTTCTTAGATGAAGCCTTAGTGTTAGCTATTAAGAAGAAATTGAAGCTTGATATGCTAGTATGATTCTAAGGCATATGTGGAGAACACTGGGAAATAGACCCTATGGCAGTTGCGTGAAGTTCTTCAAATTCAAGAAAATTAGTTTACCCAAGGATTTCAAAAGGCCAATAAAAATAAAACGAATTTGAAGTGTATGGGTATACAAGTTTATGATAAATTTTGGTTTTCCAAAGATGGAGCATGGTATAGGAATCTAAAACTCAACAAGATACAATTTGATTAGAAAACAATCAAGACACTTGCTGAAGGGGAGAAAGTTCTTGAAGCAGAAAGTAGATCAGAAGGAGGAGAACAACATGACAAAGTTCAAAAATTTCCTTCTAAATGACTAGAGAAAGAGGAGATGATTGGAAAATCAAAGAAAAAGTATCAAATCTGCACTGGTGGAAAATTCGAAATAAAAGAAGGAGAAGGAATGCAAACTATGAGTGAATCAGAGAGTGAGTCACCACATATCAAACCCCAGGAGAATCTTCTCAATCATCTTTTCAAATTGTTGTTGTTCAAATCATCACAAATTGAATGAATTCAAGAAGACTTTGACAGAATGAATTCTTGATTCTCTTAAGGACTTCATGTTCTCTGATCAAGGTCATATCACTTCAGCCCCAGTTCCTCAATCTCCTACTCATCCTTCAATCAACCCTCTTCTTCACCAATGCAGGATGTCGTTAAAGAACCAAGCTTACCTGCTGATCTTCTTTCAATTATTCCATTTCAAATCTCTGCTGCTCCTCCATCCAAGCGACAACTTTCAATCGTTGAAGTTGCCATTTCAGCGCTCTCTTTCCTCCAATGGAAAAACTTTGTTCCAACTCTATCTAGCCCACTTTTTCCTAAAGAAGAAAGATGACTGCACGAAAATCTGTTAAATACATTGAACCTAAAAATGATTGATGTTTTTTGTTTTTCTTTTTGTGAACTGTTTGTTCTATAATTGTTATGTGCATATTTTGTGGACTTCTTTTGCTCGTGGTCTGTAATAGATAGTCTATATGTTGAACACATTTTTTATTTTACATATTTGTTATTGGTTTTTTCTTATTTTGTCTAGTTTTATGATGATGATAATAAAAAGGGGGAGAAAAAGTAAACAAAATATGAGATGAATATTTGATAAATATTATGAGATGAACATTCAAATTAAAATTACATTTTCAAAAAAAAAATCATTAGTTTGTTTACATGGGTTTTGTTATCATCAAAAAGGATGAGAATGTTTTTCTCTCAAATAATGATTTTGATGATAACAAAATGGATTAAGTATTTACTAACAAATTTATTGAAGTGCGTAATACTTAAATATGATAAAAGTTGGTTTATGAAAATGTATTCAAAAAGACACAATTCAAAACGTATATAAAAGTATGGAAAGTTTTTCAAGAACAAATGAACAGTTAGAAGGTTACTCAAAGGTACTCCGCTGGTTTATAAGTTTTAAAACAGTCAGAAGGTATCAAAACTACACTTGCAAACTTATAAAAGCTGCAAAATATGAACAATAAGTTCTAGATCTGATTTTTCTTGATGGATTCATTATTTTGAAGACCCAGCCCCAAAGTTGAGTGTATTTTGGTAATACATTCAATTATATTCCACTAAGTTGGTTCAAATATCCATGGGGATTTAAGTTTTATTAGGTTAAAGTTATTTTTGGGAAAATAACTTTTTGACAACATGGAAAATCATGTGATCTACAAGAATGACTTATCTACAGGTTATTCAAGGTTTTCTTTAGCAATATAGAAGACACGATTCAGATATGCAAGGAAATTGTCTGATGAATATTTATCCATACAAAGAATTCAAAAATTATAGAAGATACGATCCTATTTTCATGTGAATTGTACCATAAGTTAAAATTCATCAACAATCTCAAATCAAATTAAAAAATTCAAGATTAAGATTATCATCAGCTGTTGGATACTCAACTTTATCTATTGGAGCAAAACAGAGATGACAACAGATAACAACATTCAATTGCAGTTGAAGAAGACTAAAATAAGCTTATCCTATTCTAAAATCACGCACAATATTAGGAACCAAGCTTATCCACTTAAAGTCCTTGCCGTTGAAAGAAACAAAGATAAGTATACACGCCTAAAAAATAGAGAAGGACAAGATAATCACGTAAAAAAAAAAAACAAAAAGCAAATAGAGAATATGAATTTCCTTCTTCATTTGCGCAAATTACAGTCACTTTAATTTTCGTATTTGTTCGAAATTTTGAGGATTCACACTCTATTTCCTCTTATCTAGATTTATTCACCTTGTATGAGATTGAGAGTTACAAGTAGGCTTAGTGGATTAATTGTTAGCTTAGGAGAAGCTTGGATAATGAAGCTGAGTGCATTATAGCCAAGTACTTTGGTAAAGACAACTTGTAACTTGATTGATTCTTGGATATAGAGGAACATATCGGTATGGAATACCGGGTCCCCAGCTTGGAGCTGGAAGAGAGGACTGACACTCAAGGTAAAACCTCTATAAATCGATTCTGCATTCTCTTCTCTCTTATCTCTCTCTTTAATTCGTGCTTATTTACTTATTTTGCTTAGCTGTGCTTGACACTCAGAAAGTAGATCAGAGAGTAACTGGAATCTATTTTCTTAAGCAAAGAGTAGATCAGAAAGTAAAACTGGGAATTTAATTTTGAATTTATTGTTTAATCTTTCGTGGATTTAAGTGACTTTGATTAATCCGAATTTTGTTTAAAGATTTTACTTATTAAGTTTATTATTTTGAAGAAAGTTTTAAAGCCATTAAAGTTGATTAACTAAGTGTGTGAATTTATTTGAAATTTTGAAAAGTAAAATTTTTATTAATAATCAATTCAACCCCTTCTTGGTTATTCTTTTGGGACCAACAAGTATTTTATTTGTCTTGTTTATTATTCACTACTATTTATTATTATTATTTATCTCTGCTTTTTCTACTACATACTTGTTACACTTATATACCTTTTCTTACATTTATTTTCTAATATTACTTTTTTCTAAATTTCTCTTACACTTTACTTACTTTTCTTTACTAAAATTAATTTTTTATCTCTTTCCCCCTCTCTTCTCTAAGTGTCGGCCATCTCTCCCTCATTTCCCCTCAATTTAATTTCTTTTCCAATTATTTTAATTACATCTAATTTTCACTCCAAAATTCTATAAATACCACTCCTCCTTCATTCTTTACACATTCATCCTTACATTATATCAAACATTCATTATAAAATATTTTTTTTAGTTTACATTATGACCATGGCTAGTTACATCCAGGAGTATGGCCCTGGTAAAGCTTAGGAGCTGGATGCTTATGGGTAAAATTGGAATAAGTTGTTTTGTGTTATTCCTAGTATAGATTAGTTAGTATATGGCTTATCAGTTATGTATTTGGAGATTTATGAGAAGATTATATGGTCTGTAATATATTTATAATACCCTTTACTTGTGATGACAGTCATTTACTAATTTATATCTTACATGTATTTGTCTTTCTTATCCAAGCAACTAAATGATCCAGTTGTTTGAAAATATGCCACTCTCTGAAGGTTAACTAGTAATAGTATTTAAGTGTGGATTGTTTACTATTACTAAGGTGTCCTAAGGGCATGACAATTACGACGATTAAGGAGAATGCATGGATGAGTAACTTGAATCCTATCACTTTGTTTCTTATTGTAAATAGTGGTATATATTTTAATCATAACTATAGGGAATTAAATGCATGGGGATAGGAAATATTGTATGTCATACATTGTATGTTTGAGTGGTCAATCTTGTTAATCAAAGTGACAACTACTTGTTTAAACTTAAAAGTGTAATTGCATTGTTGAGTGTCTGAAATTGATATGACAACAAGAATATGGAATTAAACTTATTAGACTTCTAAATTCAATATGACATTCATCTCATGACACATACTGCATTAGCATGGTACTCATGCCATATGTTAACATTTTGATTTTGTGGTAATGCTATGTTAAGTCGAGACTGCTTGAGGTTACCATAAGGTTGTTAGCATCACAAAACTAAGTTGGCTTCAAAGGAGGTGTTGTGTTGGATTTAGCTTTAGAGTGTTAATACTTAGTGGTATTGCTTAAGTTCTAAGAGAAGTGGAGGTGTTTATGTGAAAGCAAATTTGAAAATAACAAAAAGAGAATGAAAAAGTCATCCATCGTTAGTTTTGAGATTCTAAAGAGCATAAACTACTAAACTTATCCTTCAACCTCTTGGGAGGTGTTAATCCTCATCGATTTGACTTCAGTTATTCAAATCATGTTTGCTACATATGTTTGATGAGTGCATTGCATATGATCGCTAACAAAACTTGTTTAATACTAGTGATATGTGTTAAGATTCTGTTATTCACTAAGCTTTATATGCCTATGCTCTCTTAGACTATTGATTTATAGGGTAATAAGCAAGAAGACCGAAACTAAGCTTAGGTGTGGGAGTTAGTGTAGAGTGGACTTATGAACTTTTTTGGAAAGAAGACCATTTGAGTAATAGAGACTTAGTTATTGTTTTGTAATAGTATAAGTTAAGTTTTGTTTTCTTGTAAGCTTTGTTGTAAAAAGGTTCTAATGAAGCCTTGAAGACCATAGTTGTAATATTTTGTGATGAACTAGATCTATACGTGTTTTCGTTCATGGTTTATATATATATATATATATATGCAATATCTTTCTTACTCAAAACAACTATCAATCCTGCTTATTCGTCCACTTCAAATGGGGAATGTTAGTTATATAGTCATTATGTAAGTTTTCAGAGGCATTAATTAGTTACATAGTATACTATTACAACTAGGGTACCTTATAGGGGGTGACACCAACCCTAAATCTTATAGGATTTTTAGTAGGTTTGATGGATTAGGTAAATGACCTGCTTGCTTGCATTCCTATATCGGTTTTCTTCTTTTGAACTGCTAAGAAAGGGCGCAAGAGTTACATTATGTCTTGCAAATTTTAGAAAAGTAAAAATTTTGAAATCTAAAGAAATAAAGTGAAAAAAAGGAAATGAAAATGCAAAAAAAAGAAGAAGAGAGAAATCTATTTATAATATACAAGCAGATGACGCACCCGCAATACGTATGCAAACAAAACAACCCAATATATAAATTAAATAGAGATATTGTTTTAACAGATTGGAAGAGAACAACCTTAATTATTCCTAGAAATTAGGAAATTAATTACAAATCATAATTACAATTGTATTTTCCATAGATATTTTGCGCTCATATGCTAAAAAAGGAAAAGACTATATCTATTCAACCTCTATTTATTCTATTCAAACCTTATTTAATTTCATGATTGCAAGGATACCAAAAATTTTTATATCCATATGCTAAAAAAGAAAAGACTGTGTCTTTCAACCTTTTTTTTACTTATATTCAAATCCTATTCGATTTTCATGATTTCAGGGATATAAAAATATTTATTAAAAACATTTAACACTACAATTTACACTAAATACACCAAAGAGGGTAGTTTTGCTTTAATAGTATAGATAATTTTCGAGCCTTTCTAAGTATATTTTTTTTCGAGCTAACTTTAAATATATATTATAATATATAATTTCTTAAGATTTTGGTGGTGTCTTTTTAATTTTACTTTTCTTAATTATTGTGTCTTTTCAAATTTTAAATAGTGTTATTTTTATCTTTAATAGATAAAATCACTTTTGTTATTATTCTAGTTTTTCTTTAGTATTCATTTAAAATTTTCACCTTTTCAAACAAAACATATATTCTGAGGGAAAAAGAAAAAACTATTACACATATTCAAAACCAATACCTCTTTTCATTTCTCTCATTCCCTTCTGTAAACCTCCAAAATTTTCATAATTCATAGAAAATATTCTAAAAGTTTAGAATTTAAATCCCAAAAATCGACTCACGTTAAAACCAAATTCTAAATCAAGACAAGCGCCAAGAAACGAAACCTAAAAATCGAACCAAGTTAAGCTTAATTCCAAATAAAGAGCAAAAACGAATTTCTCAATCTTGAGAAAACGAGAACCCTGAAACAAAATATAAAGTCAATTACCGATATAATCAACGTCCGTACGTCAATTAAATAATCTACTCAATTCCTAAAACGCAAATCGAAACAATAGATCCAAATACGTTAACAACGAGATAATAAAATCCTAATTCCTTCAGTAAAATTTTAGAATCACAAAATCCAAAATTTTCCACAAAAGTCAAAATGAGTCAACTCATAACTAGACTCGGTTACGATCCCGAGAACTAAAAACATAAATAATCACGATAAGATAAGATAAACAGACGTCGAGCTAGAAATATAAAAGATCAAACTAAAAAAATTATACGATCTTACGAATAACTTAGTAAAAATCGAAAATCAAAACGGAACCCTAAAATCAACA